>CM019063.1:349640441-350247941 GCA_009667805.1 Leptobrachium leishanense | reverse complement strand
CATTTTGGGTGACAGGTTTTCCAGTTTACAGTCTTTCACTGACATCTTTTGCTCCTTAAAAGCAACTTTAGAAGGTAGCCTTTCTTCCTTTCCTAGTTTATTTTCATTAGGTTTTCTTGAAGGTTCCTTTGATAACTTGTTTCCCTCACTGTCCTTTGTTTTGCTTTCAGAATCTTTCCTCATTCTTTCCTTTGTCAACTTTGAGGGTTTTGATGATTTACTGCTGTCCTTGTTGCCATCCTGTAAAGCATGTTAGTCAAACGCAAACTTAACTAAAGACTTTGTTATTTGCCATGTGAAAGGAATTTGTTGTCCTAGCATAGACTCTTATCTATAAAGTCTAAGTGTAAACATGAAGTGCTATAAATTTAACTGGCAGACCTATTTCATTTAATGGATCTGTTCAATTAAACTATGCACAATAAAGGTGTTCGTAAATTATATAAATTAATCCAAGTAAGGGCACATTTAGCTTTTATTTTTTGCAAATTCAAGATCACTTAAAGATTCAATGTTAAGGAGAAAATAGCCTCTACACGTCTGATGGTACTGGAATGGGTACTGACTGGCTTGAAAAATTCTATTTCACAGCAGCATCATGTCAGGTACAGACAACAAAAAATAAGGTCTGAAGTTCTAATCCTGACAACTAGAGTTTTGAAGTAAACCAATATAAAACAAATTCTTTATTAAAACATTACATACATAAAGTGTTCTTGACTGAAAGTTTGGAGTTAACCCTCCTATATCTCCATAGTTAAAATAAATTAAAAGCAGATACACTAGTGGAGTGGGTGGAGTCCATAGCTGAATTAGTATTTGGCTCCCAATGACAGAAATATCTAGTAGGGATAGACCGATATTGGTTTTGCCGATAATCGGCTGCCGATATTCCGAAAATTACTGATATCGGCATCGGCATTTTATTTGCCGATAATTGGACAAGTTGGCTCACTGCAGCAGCGACAAGAAAGATCCCACAGAACTGTGCGAATCCGGGGCTTCTCCCACATCAGGCTGTAAGCCCTCACTGCAGAACGACCCTTGCTCACTGACCATATTGCGCATGAGCGTGATGGCAACAGAAATGGGGCTTCCATCCCATCTGGCAGGGAATTCCTGGAGATGCAGGGTCTATTTCCTACAGCAGGGGTCAGCAACCTGGGCCCTCCAGATGTTTTGGAATTGCATTTCCCATGAGGCTCCAAGAACCTAATGAGAAGCTGAGTATCATGGCAGATGTAATTCCAAAACATGTGGGGCAATATTACAAAGTGCTAACTTAACTTAACCAGAGCTGTTGTAAACTTACCAGAGCCATTATAGTCTATGGTAGGGCTGTGCAATTAATTGCAATCGCAATCGAATCGCGATTTCTGACCCTGCAATTTCTAAATCGCATAAGGCTGCAATTTTCTGCTCCCTGTTAACTTCCGGCGGCATGGTGCTTTGGGCGCTCGCAGGGGGAACCACGTGACGAGCCGCGTTCTCGCGGCTCGTCACATGGTTCCCCCAGGCGAGCGCCCAAGCTCCATGCCGCCGGAAGTTAACAGGGAGCCGAACACGTGGCGCACAGAGGTGAGCTGGGGCAGTATATCCATGAGCTGGGGCAGTATATCCATGAGCTGGGGCAGTAGATCCATGTGCTGGGGCAGTAGATCCATGTGCTGGGGCAGTACATCCATGTGCTGGGGCAGTACACCCATGTGCTGGGGCAGTACACCCATGTGCTGGGGCAGTACATCCATGTGCTGGGGCAGTACATCCATGTGCTTGGGCAGTACTTCCATGTGCTGGGGCAGTACTTCCATGTGCTGGGGCAGTACTTCCATGTGCTGGGGCAGTACTTCCATGTGCTGGGGCAGTACTTCCATGTGCTGGGGCAGTATGCATGTGCTGAATACTGAATACATTTAGAATGTAGGTAGCATGTTTGAAAAAGCAAAAACAATTGGCTAAATCGCAAATAAAATCGCAATCGCAATATTCATTCAAGAAATCGCAATATGATTATTTTGTCAATATTGCACAGCCCTAGTCTATGGGGTTGTTAAGTTTACAACAGCTCTGGTTAAGTTAGCACCAACTTTGCAATATAACCCTTGGAGGGCCAAGGTTGCTGAACCCCTTACATACAGGGTCATATGAGGGATCTTTAAGAAAGCCAAAGACACCGTCTTATTGTTTGTAAAAATAAAAAGCTTAAATAAAAAAAAATCTTATTAAATTGAATAAATGAAGTGGACGTGGTGCAATGTTTAAATATTAAACACATCGGGCCCTATTACAATCTGGGCGTTAAAACGCGGGCGCAAGGGAGGAAAAACTGTGCCCTGCATTGTAGCGCCCGTTAAAAATAAGGATGCTCGTGGCTGCGCTTAGCGCTGCCGCGAGCATCCACTCGCTGGAGTCCATAGGACCCCATTGAGTTCCTCTCTGCCGGTCGGCGTAGGGATACGCAGGGAGAGACAGGGGGGACTCTTTCCCTGCTCCCGCCGGCCGGAGGAGGCGACCGGAGCCGCGGTCCTCGCCACGGGACACAGGGTAAGTATGTGTTTTTTTTTTTTACTTTTTTAAGCTGGTGTTAACAGATTCTGCACCAGCGGAATCAGTTAACACCAGGTCCTGGCTCTCGTTAACTTTTCGTTGACCAGAGCCAGGCGTTAATCAGCACTGGGACATCGTAATACCAGCGCTGATTAACACTTTGCACTTCCTATACTTAACATGGGGAGCGCAAAGTGCAGTGACCTCGCGCTGAGAAGCGCAAGGTCCCAAATGCAAACGGGTATTTTAACCCGTTTGCGTTTGGATTGTAATATGCCCTGAACACCGCAGCCAACGGTAGTGCTCACGCAGGTGAGCGCTACCGTTAGCGTGCAGAGTGTAATAGGGTCCATAGAGTCCATGACATAATGTCAGATTTGTGCTGGTTTTTTCACAACTTTAAACTTACAGAATATTGGCACCAAATATCGGCTATCGGCCAGAAAAGCTGCCGATAATCAGTATCGGTATCAGCCCTGAAAAAATGATATCGGTCTATCCCTAATATCTAGGATCCAATTTGGGTGAAAGATTTCCCAAATCAGCGCTGAATCTGAATGGCTGTTCAAGTATACAATCGGATAGCGGCAAGTGCCTGAGTACGTTACGGAGTTCGCCCAGGTGTGCGCACAGTTTCAAAAAATGGAAATGAATAATTCACAGTGAAAAATGCTTCTTGCCAGATACAGCATTGTCAATGTACTCAAACCCTGCTGTCTGAATTTATCAACATGTGCACAGTCAGGGCCAGTGCAAACATTTTTGACTACTCAGGCATAGGTGCGTTTTGGTGCCCCCATCCATGCCAATCAGCATAGAGATGCAAAATATTCTCCATCGGGAGTGTTTGGTGTCCTAACCCATTGCCAATCTATGCTGTGCCTGGTGCCCTTCCTGTGCCACAATGCCAATCTATGCAGTGCGTGGTGCCCCTCCTTTGGCAATGAAGAGGCACCAGGCACCAAGCCTAGATTGGCAATGCGGCACCGGAAAGGGGCACCAGGCACAGCATAGATTAGCGCTGCAATCTATGCTGCACCTGGTGCCGCTCCTGTGCCACAGTGCCAATCTGTGCCTGGTGCTGCCCCCTGGTCCTGCTGTGTCGATATACCCACATAAATCATACTGCCACTGCCAGTGTTTCCCTTCTCACTCTGTGGCTGTGGTCCACCGTCCGACTCCAGGTCTCCAGCAGCAGACTGGCAGCAGGGTCCTCATCCTCAAATTCATTTCACCCCCCTCAATTCATCCTCCCCCTCAATTCATCCTCCCCCTCAATTCAATTCATCCACCCCCTCAATTCATTCTCCCCCCTCAATTCATCCCTCCCCCTCAAATTAATTCACCCCTCAACTCATTCTCCCCCTCAATTCATTTCGCTCCCTTTTAATTCATTCTCCCCTTTAATTCATTTCATACCCCCTGCTCGCACGCACATATCACCCCTGCTCACACGCACACACACATCACCCCTGCTCACACACATCACCCCTGCTCACACGCGCACACATCACCCCTGCTCACACGCGCACACATCACCCCTGCTCACACATCACCCATCACCCCTGCTCGCACACACACACATCACCCCTGCACACATACACACACACACCTCCCCATGCTCACACCCACCCAATGCTTTCACTCACCCCATGCTCACACACACAGACACGCACTCCATGCTTACACACTCACCTCCCCATGCTCACCTCCCCTGCTCACCCACCCACCCATGCTCACACCCCATGCTCACACATACTAACCCTACTCACACACGCACACCCCATGCTCACACACCCACACCCCATGCTCACACACACACACCCCACATGCTCACACACACACACCCCCCATGCTCACACACACACACCCCCCCATGCTTGTGCACACACACCCACTCCATGCTCGCGCACACACACACTCACCCCATGCTCAGGCACACACACACTCACCCCGTGCTCGTGCACACACACCCACACCATGCTCGCCCACCCCATGCTCACGCACACCCACACCCACCACATGCTCACGCACACCCACACCATGCTCACGCACACCCACACATGCTCGCACACACACACACACACCATGCTCGCTCACACACACACCATGCTCGCTCACACACACACCATGCTCGCTCACACACACACCATGCTCGCTCACACACACACACACACAGGTTTGCTATTTACCCTAGTATTCAAATCCCTGGCTGCCTCTGTGGTCCCAGCTCAGCTGGTCCCTCTCCACTCCCCCCTCCCTGCACGTGCTGGACACTTCCAGCACAGGAGCAGTGGAGGGAGGCTCAGCTTGCTGCTTCACAGCTGCTGTGAGGAGGAAGGGGGTGGATGGGCGGGGCCAACATGTTCCCATATAAGCTGTGGTCTGGCAGCCTCGTCTTCCTCCTCCTCTGACTGCACCCCCCCCCCCCGCAGGGCATTTACTTCCGGTGCAGCGTGTGGGAGTGGGATCCCACACGCTGCCGAGTAAATGGGAGACCCTGTGCCCGATCCTTGCAAGGCCTCCAGCTCGCTGGGTGGTCCAGATTTTTCCACCCCTCAAATGGCAGAAAGCCAGAACAGTAAGGCAGCCGCCTGTGCTGCCTTACACTAGCGCCGGCCCTGTACACAGTACAAAGAGACTTAATTCACAGTGCAATGGGCTTCCTGCCAGATATCAGTATTGTGATTAGTATACTCAAGACCTGCTGTCTTAATTTATCAACATGTGCACAGTACAAAAGAGAAATAATTAATTCACAGGGCAGTAGGTTTCCTGCCAGATATCAGTGTTGTCGCTAGTATACTCAAACCTTGCTGTCTGAATTTATCAACATGTGCAAAGTGTATCAGAGGAGAATGAATAATAAATTCACAGTGCAATAGGCTTCCTGCTAGGTATCAGTATTGTCGCCAGTATACGCAAACCCTGTACTAGAAAAAGCAGGGAAAGTGTACCTTCATGGGTGTGCAAAAATAGGAACGAAATGAATATCACTCAGGATACCAGATACCAAATTTTTTGTTCATATACAAGGAGTCTTAAAAGCAACAATTCAGCATGCAGGCTCAACCCCACATCACACAAACGGTATACGTTTCACTGATCCACTCTGCGTCATCAGGAATAAAAAGTAATGAGTGTCTGCATAGGAGCTCAGTCAGTTGGCATACTGACTATTAATGTATATTTCCCAAAGGCAGTTATTTATACAAATGCTCATTATTATTATTGCCTTGCTCGGGTGCAACTCAAAAGTGTCCCTCAGGGAGGAAATTCTGTCTGACCGACATGTGCACAGTGTATAAGAGGGGACGAATAATTAATTCACAGGCTTCCTGCCCGATATCTGTATTCTCGTCAGTATACTCAAACCCTGCTGTCTGTGTTTATCAGAATGTGCATAGTATATAAGAGGAGATGAATAATTACCGCAATTTACAGTGCAATAGGCATCCTGCCAGATATCGGTATTGTCGCCAGTGTACTCAAGGCCTGCTGTCTGAATTTGTCAACATGTGCATAGTACATAAGGAGAAATGAATAAGTAATTCACAGTGGAGTAGGCTTTCTGACAGATATCAGTATTATCGCCAGTATACTCAAACCCTGATCAATCATTAGATTGATAGCCAATTATGACGAAGCGAATGTCAAAATAAAAGATTTTGAGAGCCTATTGGTCTATTCTTAAAACTGACATGGACCTAGTGAAAGTCATCTCACCAGATGCATCCTTTATGACAAGAAGGGGTGTACCAGCTGGGTGGAGTAGAGGTAACATCACTGCTCTGCATGGAGAGAGCCTGTGGAGACACGGGTTCGATCCCGGCAAGAGCACCTCTCCAGTAAGTGTCCTTGGGCAAGACACCTAACGGTACATACTCGCCACCCAGGACATACTTGAAAACGAGAGAAATTTCAATGTATCCTTCCTGGTAAAATACTTTCTCCAAAAAAAACCTGCACAATAAACGGTCATAGTTACCTCATGCCATTAAAACCCAAACCCAGAATGAACTGGTTATCTGCTACGAGAAAAAGCACACACAGATGCGGAAGGTGCATTGCGTGCAAATATATTGCAAGCCCCTCAAATCAGTATCATGATAGCCTAGAACAAGAGATTTTTGAAGTCCATGGTAACTTTATATAAAATTCTGCTCATGTGGGAAAAAATGTGGGCAAAACCATTAGAAAATTTAAAACGAGGATAATGGAGCATGTACGGTACACGAGAAACCCCAGTTTCTAGGGATTTAAAAATGTATCATGATAATTGCTCTGAGGGCATGAGGTTCACGGGAATTGAGCATGGGAGTTTGGGTCCCCGGGGAGGCGATCTTGACCATAAATTATTACAAAAAGAGGCATTTTGGATATATCGCCTTAAGACTTTGCAACAAAATGCCCTTAATGAAGGCTTTACTTTTTCCACCCTTTATATGACCATGATTTGGAGTCTGTCATATCATGACATCAATGATATTGTCTCCACTTATAGTATCAGTGACAGTTTTTTAGCTTCCATATGCGAATCCCTTACAGCTATGATATTGCCTGTGTGGTTAAATCCAGACAGCAGGGCTTGAGTATACTAGCGACAACACGGATGTCTGGCAGGAAGCATATTGCACTGTGAATTAATTATTCATTACCATTTTTTTGATACGTACTCCGGCACTTGTTGTTATCCGATTGTATACTTGAACAGCCACTCAGATTCAGCAATGCTTTGGGAAATATCTTTCACCAAAATTGGATCCTAAATATTTCTGTTACTGTAGCCAAATACTAATTCAGCTGTGGACTCTACCCACTCTACTGGTGTATCTGCTTTTAATTTATTTTAACTATGGAGATATAGGAGGGGTATCCCCGAACTTTCGGTCACCATCACTTTATGTATGTACTGTTTAATAAAGAATACGTTTTATATTGGTTTACGTCAAAACTCTAGTTGCTTTTACCATCAAGAGTTACCCCCTACATTCCTATGAAGTAACCTAAGAGGGTCTTCAAGGTTACAATATTGAATTGCTAAAAATACACCAGGATCTACTGTGTTGTATAAGTTCTAGGTCTAGCATAAAAAAAAAAACAGATGTGAAAACTTAAACTGCTGCTTTTGAAAACCAATAAAAGAAATTCTCATTTGATTCAAAATACTTTCTTGGTGATGCACTGCCTATCAGGCACAGAATAATGCAATTTTCATTTGGCATATAATATCACATCCTTAACGACCCAAAATGGCAATTTAAGACAAAACCCTGAACCATACAGATGTTTTTATTTACAAATTTCAAAACATACCATCACTGTGACAGATCAAACGCCACTGGTACTTTATCAGCTTCTTATTAACAATTCAGCAATTTTATAGGGCAGGCTATATAATCAAAAAATCTAACCTTTGAAAGATGAGATGGTTTAGCCTTCTTTGGGTCCGAGAAGGCAGAAAGGGGGATTGTTGGCAGCATTGGGTAATCTGGGCTGGGTCTAGACACAGTGTCAACTCCCTCTGGCATAACCATCACCTGGAAAAAAATATTTGAACATCATACTTTTTTGAGGAACATAGAGTAAATATTCTAATACTTTTTGAAATGATAGTAGAACAAGATGATTTGAATGCATCAGTTTCAGGCATTTGTATCAGCAAAGAATGATATGCAGATAAAAATTGCATATAGAATGGTTTAACCTGCTGGGTGCTCATAGATCCCTGGGTGGCAGAAATACTTGCAGAAACCTTCAAAACAAAATAGAGGATACAGGCACTCAAGCAGTTAAAAAGGGAACTTTTAAGAACCTGAAACGTTTCGGCTGAGATCAAGCTTGAAAAAGATTCCTTTATTGAAATTTTGATTACAATAACAAAAATACCAAAACCACAGTCATACAAATATTGACTTTATGTAAATACAGTCATTTGAAAAAGAAGCATTAGCAGCATCTGGAAGCTGCTTACCATCTTAATTCCTAAGGAGGTAGTAAGGGTGTAGATTTTCACACATTGCTTCTGTTTTGGCTTAGTATATTTACCAAAAACTATGTGTTGCTCATCTGAGGTTGTATTTATCCAATTTTAAGACCTGCTAAGGACCAGATATTTTTTATTTATGTCCTGACAGGGCTGGACGCAGACAAAAAAGCGGCCCTGGGCTTCATCCGGAATGGCCCACTCCGATAAGCAATCATGCAGGGTTGAATAAGATCTCTATGGGCTGCAGCTAAAGATTTTGTTTGGATTTTTGGCATTTAATGAAATGAAAACATATTTTATATTATATTATTTTAAATTGCAATTTCTGAGCTTTGTGTTCCGCCGCATTTTAGCGCTCTTCAGTGATTCCATTTTGCCGAAAATACAGTGAATTCACTATTAAGTGAATATTCATCATGTTTTGCTGAAAATGGAGTCACCGAAACAGTTATCGGACGTCAGCAAAAACTGCCGAATTGCGCCAATAACCGCTGAATCGCGCCTAATTGACATCAGAAAATTCCTCTGAACTGAAAAAAAAAAGTCTCCTATTCTACCAATTGGAACTTAAATCAATAAAAAGGTCTCTAAATGATAAAAAAAGGTCCATACAATAAAAAAAAATTAAAAAGCTTTTTAAAAATCAAAAAAGGATCATTTAAAAAAACTACAAAACAAAAAGTGTTTTTGCAAAATATAAAAAAGAATGGGGTTTTAAGTGTTTAAAAAAAAAAAAGGTGTTTTTTCAAAAAGGCTCGGCCGGCGACCAGGCCCAGGCGATCCCCAGGCTCACTCAGCAGCCAGGCCCAGGCGATCCTCAGGCTCGGCCAGCACCCCAGCCCACTGAGCCATCGGCCTACTAGGATCTCCCCGTAGTCCTGAAGGGCAGTACAGGGCTGAGTCCTGATACTTAAAACCATAGAGTCCAAAGAGGATGTACTTCCTTTTTCACAGACTGTTTATATCCCCCTCCACTTTTACATTTCTGTAATCGGTCCACGGTGAAATAGAAGAATATGCCAGAGAAAAGTTGAGATCGAGAGACACTATACTCACTGACTAGAGTAACACGTATGCTAGTTGGTCGCAGGGCGTTGACAGTTGAAACAGAAATTGGAGCAATTAGTGTACTACTTAGGCTAGGGTCAGACAAAGGCATTTTTCACGTCTACCGTCAAAAAGTGCGTTGATGCGTCCGAACGCATTTTTACACGGAAGACGCGATTTCGGCCGTGATTTTTACGGATCCAAACCAGGAAACCTTGGGTGTCTGAACGTTATGTTGGCCGGACATGAGCAGCGTCTGACGTCTCCTAATCACACACACACGCCGCTATGCGGACGCAGCGCACTCTGTACGTCAGTACTAGCGGTTCGACGTTCTTGCTAAAATGCGTTAGTTTGCCGCTTGCGTTGCGCGGCCGAACTTTCGTGCGGCCGTACTTCATGTGTGAGCCTGTGTTGGACGTCATTTGCTGCTACCACGGCCATAATAAAATGCACCTAAACACACGTTCGAAATGCGTTCGTCTGACCCCAGCCTCAGGCTAGAGTCAGACGAACGCAAATTGAGTGCACACTGCGTGCATGCAGAACGGACAGACGTACTGACGGAAGGTACTGTAGACACCACACGAACCGTTTTTCTTGACGGACGTAGAATAAAAAAGGGAACTATGAGAAATAAAAATATGAAAAATTATAAAAAATTGGAGAATGATATGAAAAGCCATTGTGTGCGTCAAGGTGCCGGACGTCGCAAATGCGCTGCGTCTGACATCTCATCACTCATAAACAAGTATAGAAAAAATGGTACCTCCAGCGCTGCAAGAAATGGTGCACTTGTGCTACCACATTTATTTGAAATAGACAAAAAGGAACACAAAACAAACGTTTCGGGGACACAGCCCCTTCCTCCGTGTATAGGCACTATACACTGAGGAAGGGGCTCTGTCCCCGAAACATTTGTTTTGTGTTCCTTTTTGTCTATTTCAAATAAATGTGGTAGCACAAGTGCACCATTTCTTGCAGCGCTGGAGGTACTATTTTTTCTATACCGTATTTTTCGGACCATAAGGCGCACTTAAAATCCTTACATTTTCTCACAAATCGACAGTGCGCCTTAAAAAGCGGTGCGCCTAATGTATGGCTGTGTTTTCTGACCTAGAACTGATTTATGTGGTACACGGCGCTCAAAAATCTGTCAATGTTTTAGGGAAGCTGCACTGCTTGGATTGAGCATTACGGCCATCGTAGTCAGGAGGTGTGTGCATTCATTTTCTATACCCGCTGCCCCAAAATTGGCTCCTGTTAAGAGACATGCTTACAAAGCGGATTTCAAGCCCAACGCTATCAGTCACGCAGTACAACATGGAAATCGAGCAGCTGCGAGAGAATTCAACATTAATGAATCAATGGTACGGAAGTGGAGGAAGCAAGAAGACGCCTTGCGCCAGGTAAAGAAGACCAAACTGAGTTTCCGAGGAAACAAAGCAAGATGGCCACAGTTGGAGGACAAAATTGAACAGTGGGTTATTGAACAGAGAACCGCAGGTAGAAGCGTCTCTACTGTCTCTATTCGACTCAGAGCAACAGCAATAGCACGCGACATGGAGATCAACGACTTTCGAGGAGGTCCCTCTTGGTGCTTCTGTTTTATGAAAAGGCGTAATCTCTCCATCCGCACAAGAACTACTATCTCGCAGCAACTGCCAAAGGATTACGAAGAAAAGCTGGCCATTTTCCGCACCTACTGCAAGAACAAGATCAATGAAAAGAAGATCCGGCCAGAACACATCACCAACATGGACGAGGTCCCCCTCATCTTTGATATCCCCGTAAACCGTACTGTCGAGAAAACAGGGACCAGTACGGTATCTATACGCACTACAGGAAACGAGAAGTCATCCTTCACTGTAGTTCTCGGTTGCCAGGCTAATGGCTAGAAACTACCACCCATGGTAATTTTCAAGAGGAAGACTTTGCCAAAAGAAAAGTTTCCGGTTGGCGTCATCATCAAGGCTAACCCGAAGGGCTGGATGGATGAGGAGAAGATGAGTGAGTGGCTGAGAGAGGTTTATGTCAAGAGACCGGATGGCTTTTTCCACAAATCTCCGTCCCTATTGATCTGTGACTCCATGCGCGCCCATCTGACCGATACTGTCAAAACCCAAGTGAAGAAAACTAATTCGGTGCTTGCCATCATTCCGGGTGGATTAACCAAACAACTCCAGCCACTAGATATTGGTGTCAACAGGTCGTTTAAAGTTAAATTGCGAGCTGCGTGGGAGCATTGGATGACAGAAGGCGAACACACATTCACCAAGACAGGGAGGCAACGCCGGGCGAGTTACGCCACTATCTGCCAGTGGATCGTGGATGCCTGGTCGAAGGTATCAGTCTCCAGTGTCATCCGAGCTTTCAGGAAGGCCGGAATTATCACTGAACAGCTAAGTAACAGCAACGAGACTGACTCGGATAATGATGAGAGGGATCCGGGCGTGCTTGATGCCGAAATCGCCCAACTGTTAAACTCAGACACTGAAGATGAAGAATTTGATGGATTTGTGGTAGAGGAATAAACTGAAAAGGTGAGCGTATTATTTTGTATTTAATTTTACTGAACAATGTTGAGAGTTATTGTGAAAGACCATTTTATGGTTATTGTGAAAGAGTTGAATAAAGAGTTGAATAAAATTTGACTTATCAGAGTTTTGTTTCATTTAATGCGCCTTATAACCCGGTGTGCTTTATGTATGAAAATAAACCCGTTAGCAGTCGATCATTGATATTGCGCCTTATAACCCGGTGCGCCTTATGGTCCGAAAAATACGGTACTTGTTTAAGATTCATTACCCTCCTGGTTGGATGTACAAGAGGGAGTTGCCTCTCTAGCAGCAGCTGAGTATATTTTCTAAACCTTCTTAAAAGAAAAATTTTTGGGTACTGTAGATACCCAACTCCATATACACTGTATCTGTGATCTCATCACTCACACAGAACTCTATGCGGACGTGGAGCACTCTGCGCATCCGTAGTAGCGGTTTTACATTCTTGCCTAACTTGCGTTTGTTTGCCACATGCGTTGTGCGTGCGCAGTTCGGTCCGCACGTACTTCGTGTGTGGGTCTCTATTGCTCATGATTCTATGCTACGACGACGTTAAACTGTGCAGCAACACTGACGTGATCGCTGCGTTCGTCTGACACGGGCCTTATACCAAGACATTTTCTTGGAAATTAGACATGTGCATTCGTTTTAGTACTAAAACGATTTAGTCCGAATTTTGGGATAATTTCGTTTTAGTATGACTCAAGAGAAACGAAACTGCTCAGTACAAAAAATTAAAGAAACTAAAATAAAATGCACTACATTTTAGTTTCAGTCCTTTTTGTGATATTACATTGAGTGAAGGAGACCAGCAATGAAGATCGCAACATCGCAACATCCGAAGTTCTGCACCCTCCACATGCCAATGCAGTAGGATGTTCTATACAGAGAGTGGCATTAATTAATGCAGGAGTATGTTCTATACATTATACAGAGAGGGGTATTAATGCAGGAGGATGTTATATACATTATACAGAGAAAGGTATAAATTGAGGAGAATGTTCTATACAGAGAGGGACATTAATGCAGGAGGATGTTATCTACATTATACAAAGAGGGGTATTAATTAATGCAGGAGGATGTTCTAAACATTATACAGAGAGGAGCCTTTTTTTTTTTTTAGCCCTTTAAATCCAGTGGCTGTGAGCGCTGAGATCGGCTGCTTGTTACATTATATCTCAGTACAATGTACCAGGCTCAGTTGTTACAGTAACTGACTGTAACAGCGCTCAGAGTTTCAGTAAAACAAGGAAATAATATTGTTCTAACCTCTTACATATAAAAATATTATTTACTAGTTTTACAGAAACTCTGAGCGCTGTGATGAGCAGCAGTCAGTTACTGTAACAGCTTTGCCTGACACGGGGCAGTATTACAATGTTGGTGCTAACTTAACCTGTTGTAAACTGAAAACCTCCATAGGCTATAATGGCTCTGGGAAGGTTACAACAGCTCTGGTTAAGTTAGCACCAACTATGTTATATGGCCCACATTGTGCTGAAAGTGAGAGATACTGTAACAAGCAGCGATCTCAGCCCTCTGAGGAGCCACCACAACAATAGTAATTGTATCCACTGGTTTTCGGATGAACGAAATTAGTTTTCATACTAATGAACTGAAACGAATTTCTTTAGCAACTAAATAAATTGCATTTTAGTACTAATCCATTAGTTCAAAACGAAATTTTGTGCTGTGCACATGTCTATTGGAAATCACAGCTCCTGAGGAAGTGGGCGGACCAACTAAACACATTGAGCTTAATGTACTGTTATTTTGTTTATTCACTTGTCCTTCATGACCTGTAACCGGAATATGTGGTTTTAGAACATCTTGGTTGGCATGCTGGTGAGTGCAGTGTGGGACACTTTTACTGGACTTCAAACATCTACTTTCCTGCTGAAAAGGCCCGAACGGATAATCCAGTAGCCAACTTCAGATACCTGAAGGTTATGGGCCATTGAGGCCAAGACGTCAGGTGCACATTATTTATGTGCATTATTTTTGTGAGTGTGTTCTTTTACAATATTTTATATCATTAAATTGTACTTCCAAACTTACACTTTATTGTTGTATGTTATTCTCTTATCTTTGGCAGTGTTAATTCTACCAAATTGGATTTTTGGAAGTATTATCATCATGATCAGCATCATCATTTATATAGCGCCAACAGTTTCCACAGCGCTTTACAATAACCAAAGGGAACAAGATACAGATAAATGGACATAGGTTGGAAACAAGAGGTGTAGAGGGCCCAGCTCATAGGAGTTTACGGTCTAGAGGGATTGGGGAAGACCAGGGGAGTTTTACTGGATGTCAGGATTATTAGTGTAAGTGGTTCAGGACAGGTGGGGCAAATGAAGAAGAAACAATATGCGTGAGTAGGTGAGCAAGTGGATGAGCTGCATCAGTGATGTGGTACACTAATCTGAAGAGATGGGTTTAGAGGGACTTCTTGAAGGCCTGAAGGGTAGGAGAGAGTTTGATAGGGCGAGGTAAGCCATTCCACAGAACCGGAGCTGCCCAAGAGAAGTCTTTGAGGCCAGAGTTGGCAGCGCGAATGTAGACAGAGGACACACGGAGGTCGCCCTCTGACTGGAGTTGTCTAGACAGGACGTGCTTACAGAGTAACAAAAGACAGGTAAGGGGGAGGGGTGGTTGACAAATTATTGAGCGATTTGATCGTGAGCGTCAGTATTTTAAAGTGTATCATGTATCATGAATCCATGGGTGGTGGATACATGGAACAGTCTTCCAGTAGAAGTGGTAGAGGCCAAAACAGTAATTGAATTTAAGCAAGCATGGGATAGGCATAAGGCTATCCTAAACAAAAGATAAATCCAGGTAAAGTATCCATGTAATTGGGCAGACTAGATGGGCCGAAAGGTTCTTATCTGCCGACATTTTTCTATGTTTCTATGTTTCTATGAAACATACAAGGAGCCACTGGAAGGACCTGGAGAGGGGGGAGGAATGCGAGGTATGTTTGGGGGGGAAAAAAACCCTGGCGTCTGCATTCATTACAGATTGCAAAGGGACAATACGGGCATTGGAGAGGACAATAAAGCGAGATTGCGGTAATCAAGCCGCGAAATGACAAGCACATGAAACAGCACCTTTGCGTTATCTTGTGTCAGAAAGATGCAATGTTCTTGAGTTGATAGTAATAGTATTTTGTCACTGTCTGGACGTGGGGAGAATGTTGGGTCAGAATCTAAAGGGACACCTAGGCAGTGGGGCTTGAGGCATTGAGCTAATGAGCGTTCCATTTACTCGTAGACAGATGGTATTGGGTTTTTCTTGGAGGGAAGAACAATGAGAATTTCAGTTTTTGGCAAGATTGAGTTTAAGGAAGCAGAAAGACATCCAATTCGAGACGTCGGAGGGACAGTTAGTGACTCGATCCAGGGGAGCAGGAAAGAGATCAGGGGAGGAGAGGTATATTTGAGTGTCAACAGCATATAGGTGGTACTGGAATCCAAAGGAGCTGATCAGTTTGCCTAGAGAGGCAGTGTAGATTGAAAAACCAAGAGGGCCCAGTATTGAGCCTTGGTGCGCCCCAACAGGGACAGGCTGCTGGGTGGAAGTACTTCCAGAGAATGAAACACTCAATGATCGTTGGAACAGGTAGGAAGAGAACAATGAAAAAAAACAGTACCTTCAAGGCCTATATCACTAAGAGTTTGAAGGAGCGAGAGGTCAGCTGTATCAAAGGCGGCAGAGAGGTCAAGAGGGATCAACACAGAGTAGCACTCATACGATTTAGCAGTTACAAGGCCATTGGTCAATTTCGCAAGAGCTGTTTTCGTTGAGTGCAGTGAGTGAAAGCCAGATTGCATAGGGCCGAGGACAGAATGGGTGGTGAGGTAGTCAGACGGGCGCAAGCTTTTCAAGGAGTTTGAAGGTAAAGGAGAGCAGGGACACACGGCAGTAGTTGGAGGGAGCAGTCAGATCCAGAGACGGCTTTTTTAGGATCAGGACTTCTGTGGCATGTTTGAGGGGAGGTTAAGGACTGATTAAAGGTGTGGATCAAGGACGGTACAAGAGAAACAAAGTGTTTTGGCAATATGTGGGGGAACAGGATCACAGGTTTTGTTACGGTTTTGCCCCAAATGTTTGTTTTTTTGTGAAGTGGGGAGCAATTGAGGCATTCCTATGATTTCTGACTGCATTTTATTAATATTATTGTCATTTATATAGCGCCAACAGTTTCCGCAGCGCTTTACAATAACCGAAGGGAACGAGATACAGATAAATGGACATATGGTGGAAACGAGGTATAGAGGGCCCTGCTCATAGGAGTTTACAATCTAGAGCAGTGTTTCCCAAACCTGTCCTCAGGACCCTCCGCCTCGCCATGTTCGCCAGATATCTGAAGCACAGCACAGGTGACATGATTTGCTGCTCAGTGATTGCAGGATTCAGTCTGCATTTCCCCAAGGTGATCTGCAAAATCTGGCCTGGTTGAGGGTCCCGAGGAGAGGTTTGGGAAACACTGATCTAGAGGGATTGGGATTGAGGAAGACAAGAGGACATTTACTGGACGGCAGGATCATTGGTGCCAGTGGTTCAGGAATGGTGGGGGCCATAGAAGCAGCTTCAATCATGTGTGAGTAGGTGAGCAGAGGGAGGAGTTGCATCAGTGATGTGGTATGCTAATCTGAAGAGATGGGTTTTGAGGGATTTCCTGAAGGCCTGCAGATCAGGGGAGAGTTTGAAAGGGCAAGGGAAAGTCATTCCACAGTACCGGTGCTGCCCTTGAGAAGTCTTGGAGGTGAGAATTGGCCGTGTGGTTGTAGACCGGGTGACGGTGTAGACTTTGATAAGGTGTTAAACGGAAATTTACACTTTTTTTATATTGTACAGAGCTGTTGCCAGAATCCTACTATATTAGAACATGTCCACACCATATGAAGAGTCTTTGTCTCTGCAACCACTTCTCACAATGTATTTTTTGAAACTTATTAAACAACATAATTGAGAGGGGGGGGGGTAGCACTGAAAAAACACTTTAGACGTGTGGTCTTGCAAGCAATATTTTCCCACAGGTCCTTCCATATCTCTAAATCCAGTTCATTACTTGTTTCCCATTTTTGCACATGCAATGGCGTACAACTTTGGTCATCATTGTTAGAAAACTACTTCTACAGCTGGAATAATAAAGCCTTAACATTGACCAACATTGATTCACTTAGCTTTTCAAATTGTGTCAGAAATTGCCTCTTTATGAATACCATGTTGAAAAAGAAAACGACTAATCGTCAAAGATCTGAAATATGTGTGAGGTGTAAGTGGAGCAAGTTTGTGAAGATCGGCAAACGATATAAAGTACCATTGCAAAACCACCAATTAATTTTCTGCAACCCCATATCCTTCAAGTTTCCAAATGGTTGTGGAGTCATACCTGGTAATCAAAAACTAAACATATGTTCCTAGGTAAAGCCATCACTGGGGAATAAAATGGAAAGAAACAAACTTTTTGTTTAGAGAATACCAGATCCAAAAATCTGGCAACCAAAAATCGAATTGAGCAAATCAGGTGTAGAAAGCGCTGACTCCAGATAAAAGTTCTCTTTTTTTAACTGCTTATTGGAGAGCCTGAATCCTCTATTTTTCTTTTCAGTTTCAATCATCACACAGATGAATTGCTGATGAATGGAGCACCAGAAGCATGAGCTTGGCTGGGGGTTTCAGGGCACAGCATCATAATAAATAATCATATTCTTTCTCAGAACTCCCAGTAACATTAAGCCCTATTTGAGTTGAAAAGTAATCGGCAACCTAGTGTTAGACCAGTGAAACGATTTCATTCACTTGTGTACAGAGTTAAATTACATGCAAAGAATGGGTATTTTGTGCTTGGGTGAAAGGATGGTTAGCTATGTAAAAGAGACTTTAAATTAAAAGGAAGACTAACAATAGCATTATCTGTAGCTAGACTAATGTGCAAAACAACATAAATCACATGCTACTGTTTTTATTCTTTGAAGTAACTGTCTATGAAAATGGGGGGGGGGGGAACAAATTTTATATCTCTTTTGATTTTGTGGATTTCCCCCAAGATGTAACATTTACTTAAATGTTATGGCAAGTTTCACTTTATAGCTATGGTATAGGATTAAACTGTAGTGAAGAGTCAAAGGGGTGGTGGATAGAAGGTTTAGAAAAGGCTGCAGTGGGTCTATTGTATTGTCCACACTCCTGGAGCAAAGAGATGGCAGCTGAATGAGATCAGATAGTGAACTAATCTACCCCGGTGATGTAATCTGTATACATCCCACACAATGCAAGTCGATAAGTAAATTTTCCCGACTTCTGACTTACAGAGTCCATTATAAACCCAAAGCCACAGAGTGAGTAACAACTACTGTAAAGATACTGGGGGAAAGGCGCAGTTTACAACATAAAATATAACACAATAGATGCACCCAGTGACACATGCACATGAGTAAACTATATTAACATTCATGAAAATAAGCACATAAGATATCAGCAACATTAAATAAACAATAAACATAAATTTTTTGGTGGTAGTGTCCCGTTAAGAACTAGAAAGATTAAAGTCTGGAAAAAACTTTAATTTTGGCTTGACAATACCTTATCTGAAAGCTTAAAATAGTGAGAGCAAGTATAGTGTGTGCGAACATGAGCAGATATGAGCAAGCGAGCCTGAGTGAATGAGTGAGCGATACTGAGTGAGAGCGAGTCAGAGAGCGAGCACAAGTATGAGAGACTATGAGCAAGTCTGAATAAGTGTCAATGGGTCTGAGTGCGCACAAATATTAATAAGTGAGCTTGATTGTGAACGAGTGAATGCACATTTGAATGGGTGTGAAAAGTATGATTGTCTGTTACAGACAATAACATTATTCATACATGGTGGTGGTGTGGGGTTCTTACGCTCTCCCTACTGCTCCTTTCAGGCCATTCCTTCATGCCCATCTCTTACTTTCCCCCACTTTCGAAGTCCATACTATTTGCCTATTTCAACCTCTAGCCCAGGGGTGGGCACTTGCGGCCCTCCAGATGTTTTGAAACTACATTTCCCTTGAGGCTCTACAAAACTAATGAGCAGCCGAGCATCATGGGAAATGTAGTTTCAAAACATCTGGAGGGCCCCAAATGCCCACCCCTGCTCTAGCCCATGGGTCAGCAACCTTGGCTCCCTGATGTTTTTGGAACTACATCTCCTATGATGCTCAGTCACCAATTAGGCTGACTGAGCCACATGGGAAATGTAGTTCACAAAACATCAGGGAGCCAAGGTTGCTGACCCCTGCTCTAGCTGCTCGTATTGCTGTTATCCATCGACCCTCTGGCCAACCTCTTCTCTTCCTTGACCAATTCTCTTCTTGGCTCCCACATTTCATGCCATCTGATGTTCCATCCCTTATTCTTGGGGATTTTAACATCCCTATAGATTCAACACTTAGCTCAGCTGCCTCGTGATTTCTCTCCATTAGATCCTCATTTGGGCTTACTCGGTGGTCCGACTACCCCACGCACACAGCTGGCAATACTCTGGATCTTCTCTTCTCCTACTTGTGCCCCATCTCTAATCTCACTACTACACCTCTCATTCTCTCTGACCATCATCTTCTGACTTGCGAACTCAGCTTTCCCTTCGTTCCTCCATCTGAACCCAAACTTCAGAAGACTCTAAGAAATCTCCACTCTCTGGAACCGCAGCAATTCTCTGCGGATATATCCGAAACATTCACGTCTGTCCTAGCTCTCTCTTGTCCTAATGAAGCCATCAGCCGCTACAACTCTTCGCTTTCTTCCACCCTTGGCAAGTTAGCACCGTCAAAACCCTGGTCAATGAGGCGACAAAATCTACAACCCTGGCACAACAAGTTGACCCGGTATCTCCAAAGATGTTCTAGAACTGCTGAACGCGATTGGAGACCCATTTTCACTCCGACTTTCTTCACTATAAATTTATGCTCCGGTTCTACAGCTCTTCCCTCTAGCCAAGCAGTCATATTATACAGCCCTCATTCGCACTCACTCCCGTAACCCAGACACCTGTTCACCCTATTTAATTCCCTTCTCCATCCTGCTGTGGCTGTTCCTCACACTTACCTCAATGCCGAAGACATAGCGTGCTTTTTCACAGCAAAAATATAACAGATCAGAACTGAGATCTCAACAATGCTGCTATCACCCATGTAGGAAAATGTTAATCATGTCTATCCTCACGTTTAAATTGTTCCCTTCTGTGACTGAACAAGAAGTCTTTAGGTTATTACGATTCGCTCTCATCCCACTACCTGCCCTCCCGATCCCCGTTCCCTCAAATCTCACCAAAACACGTTCAGTTTCTCTTGTACCGTCTTGACCTACGCCTTTAATCAGTCCTTAACTTTTGGGGTCTTTCCTGCTCCCCTCAAACATGCCACGGTAGTAAAACAGCTGTCTCTGGATCTGACTGCTCATTCCATGTCCCGGCTCTCTTTTGCCTTCAAACTCCTTGAAAAGCTTATGTATGCCCGTCTGATTGACCCTCTGCAATCTGGCTTTCACTCACTGCACTCGACGGAAACAGTTCTTGCGAAACTGACCAATGACCTTGTAACTGCTAAATCTAATGGCCGCTTGCCTGGGATCCTCCAGCCGCGATCTCGCAAGATCTTGGAAGTTAACTCTGGGATCTCGCGAGACCGTGGCTTGTGCGTGGTTCCCAACGAGCGGCCGGGCTACATCCTTTGCCGGCAGTCGCTAGGAAGAATCAGCACACTCGGAGGCGTCTGCCAGAGGGGAGACAGACTACGACCATATGAGCTGGGGGCAATATATAAAATGTGAGTGAGCGGGGGCAATAGATAAAATGTGAGCGGGGCAATATATAAAATGTGAGCTGGGGCAATATATAAAATGTGAGCTGGGGCAATACATTAAATGAGAGCTGGGGGCAATATATTAAATGAGAGCTGGGGGCAATAGGTTAATATGAGCTGGGGGCAATATATAAAAGGTGAGCTGGGGCAATATATAAAAGGTGAGCAGGGGCAATATATAAAATGTGAGCAGGGAGCAATACATTAATGTGAGCTGGGGCAATACATTAATGTGAGCTGGGGCAATATAAAAAATGTGAGATGGGGCAATATATATAAATGTGAGATGGGGCAATATATATAAATGTGAGATGGGGCAATATATATTAAAGTGAGCTGGGGCAATATATAAAGTACGAGCTGGGGCAATATATAAAATACGAGCTGGGGGCAATATATATTAATGTGAGCTGGGGGCAATATATATTAATGTGAGCTGGGGGCAATATATTCCATGTGAGCTGGGGGCAATATATTCCATGTGAGCTGGGGGGAATATATTCCATGTGAGCTGGGGGGAATATATTCCATGTGAGCTGGGGGGAATATATTCCATGTGAGATGGGGCAATATATCCACATGTGAGTTGGGGGCAATATATCCACATGTGAGTTGGGGGCAATATATCCATGTGTGAGCTGGGGCAATATATTCATGTGTGAGCTGGGGGCAATATATCCATGTGTGAGCTGGGGCAATATATTCATGTGTGAGCTGGGGGCAATATATTCATGTGTGAGCTGGGGGCAATATATCCATGTGAGCTGGGGCAATATATTCATGTGTAAGCTGGGAGCAATGTATCCATCTTCCTCTACTGTATTTTTCTTCTAAAACTTAGACCGTCGTATGAAGTGTTTTTTCTAAAATAAATCAGTATTCAGGTCTAATTGCAGGGTTGGCACTTTGAGATACATAACTTGGTTCAGCTATCCAGTTTGGGCACTCGGGCTCAAAAAGGTTCGCCATCCCTGGTCTAGGGTCTCATTTTCTGGAAGTAACTCCTCTCGGCAGCCTGTCTCTGTTGGGGTGCCCCAAGGTTCAGTACTGGGTCCTCCTCTCTGTTCGATCTACACTGCCTCTCTAGGCAAACAGATCAGCTCCTTTGGATTCCATTACCACCTACACGCTGATGACACTCAAATATGCCTCTCCTGCCCTGACCTCTCTCCAGCTCTCCTGAATCAAGTCACTGACTGTCTCTCCGCAGTCTCAAATTGGATGTCTTTCCACTTCCTCAAACTCACTCTTGCCAAAACTGAAATTCACGTTGTTCCTCCCTCCAAGAAAAACCCAATACCACCCATCTCTCTACAAGTAAATGGAATGCTCATTAGCCCGACGCCTCAAGCTCGCTACCTTGGTGCCACTTTCTATTCTGACCTAATGTTCTCTCCCCACGTCCAGACAGCAACCAACTCTTGTTACTAGCAACTCAAGAACATCCCACGTCCACCACTTTCTGATGCAAGATACCGCAGAGGTGCTGGTACATGACCTTATAATTTCACAACTTGATTACTGCAACTCTCTCCTTATTGGCCTCCCCAACTCCTGTATTGCCCCTTTGCATTCTGTAATGAATGCAGGTGCCAGGCTGATTTTTCCCACCAAACGCACCTTCCCCCTCTGCCGGTCCCTCCATCGGCTTCCAGTACGTTTCAGGATACAGTTCAAAACACTGACGCGCACGTTCAAAATCGCTTGATAACTTAACCCTTCCCTACATGTCTTTGTTACAATGCAAACACGCCCCGTCTAGACAACTCCAGTAGGCGGGGGATCTCCACCTGTCATCTGTCTACACCCATACTGCCAACTCTCACCACCAAGACTTCTCAAGGGCAGCTCTGGTCCTGTGGTATGACTTGCCTCGCCCTATCAAACTCTCCCCTGATCTTCGGGCCTTCAAGAAATCCCTCAAAACCCATCTCTTCAGATTAGTGTACCACATCACTGATGCAACTCCTCCCTCTGCTCCTCTACTCACAAATGATTGACGCGGCTTCAATGGCCCCACCATTCCTGAACCACTGGCACCAATAATCCTGCCGTCTGGTACAATTCCCCTCTTCTTCCTCAACACCAATCCCTCTAGACCGTAAGCTCCTATGAGCTGGGCCCGCTACACCTAGTGTTTCCATCCTATGTCCGTTTATCTGTATCTTGGTCCCTTTGGTTATTGTAAAGTGCTGTGGAAACTGTTGGCGCTATATGAATGATGATAATAATAATAATAAGTCTATTGCTATGGTCCGTGTGTATCTGCTACTATCTGCTGATAGAATTACTATCCTTTTCCAGCTCCCCCCATCGGGAATGTGTTATCTGTTGTATGTTTGAGTGGTCTTTTTTTTGATCTGCCTTGTGCAAACACTGCCCCATTACCTGAGGACTTAGACCAGGGGTAGGCAACCTTTCTCTGCCTGAGGGCCGGATGCAACAACTGTGAATGCATGGAGGGCCGCATTCACCTAGAACGCCAATAAATGATGATAATATTGTAATAACGCAACAATCACAGTAGATTTTAAATAACGTTTACTTTTCAAACTTAAATAAGATAATTGATATATTGCCCCCAGCTCACATGGATCTATTTGCCCCAGCTCATACATGGATATATTGCCCCCAGCTCACATGGATATTATATATTGCCCCCAGCTCACTCATGGATATTATATTGCCCCCAGCTCACGCATGGATATTATATTGCCGCCAGCTCACACATGGATATTATATTGCCCCCAACTCACACATGGATATTATATTGCCCCCAGCTCACACATGGATATTATATTGCCCCAAATCACACATGGATATTATATTGCCCTAAATCACACATGGATATTATAATGCCCTAAATCACACATGGATATTATATTGCCCCCAAATCACACATGGATATTATATTGCCCCCAAATCACACATGGATATTATATTGCTCCCAGCTCACACATGGATATTATATTGCCCTAAATCACACATGGATATTATAATGCCCTAAATCACACATGGATATTATATTGCCCCCAAATCACACATGGATATTATATTGCCCCCAAATCACACATGGATATTATATTGCTCCCAGCTCACACATGGATATTATATTGCCCCCAGCTCACACATGGATATTATATTGCTCTCAGCTCACACATGGATATATTGCCCCCAAATCACACATGGATATTATATTGCCCTAAATCACACATGGATATTATAATGCCCTAAATCACACATGGATATTATATTGCCCCCAAATCACACATGGATATTATATTGCCCCCAAATCACACATGGATATTATATTGCTCCCAGCTCACACATGGATATTATATTGCCCTAAATCACACATGGATATTATAATGCCCTAAATCACACATGGATATTATATTGCCCCCAAATCACACATGGATATTATATTGCCCCCAAATCACACATGGATATTATATTGCTCCCAGCTCACACATGGATATTATATTGCCCCCAGCTCACACATGGATATTATATTGCTCTCAGCTCACACATGGATATATTGCCCCCAAATCACACATGGATATTATATTGCCCCCAGCTTACACATGGATATAGTGCCCCCAGCTCACCTTTCCTGTCTGCTGAGTCATTGCCGGCGGCCGCGTGCTTTCCCTCCTACGAGCGGCCGCCAGCATCAAGCTCTGCCGCTCGCCTGGGATCTATACACCAGCCAGCTGTGATCTTGCGAGATCGTGGAGTTCCCGTGAGATCGCGGCTGGCTGTTGGATCCCAGGCGAGTGGCCACGCTTCGTGCCAGCGGCCGCTTGTAGGATTTTTATCGCAGGCCGGGTGTCTGTGATTTTATCACAGACACCCGCGGGCCTTAAGAACAAGGGCGGCGGGCCATAGGTTGCCGGCCCCAGCCTTAGACTGTAACCCTGTTTACCATCCACAACTGCCATTGTTCTATCTGGTCTAGAAAACATTGAGCAATGCTTATCTCATGGTCTGTACCAGGTCTGAAACGACGAGATGGATGCCAGAGACAATTTGCTATCAAGGTTTAATGGTATGGCAACCTAGGAGAATGGCAATGCATAGAGAGAAATAAAAAAACAGGGAGCAGCCTCCAAACTAAACATACAGAGGGGGTAGCTCAAAAAGATGGCATTTATTTTGTTATGAGAGCCGAGCTCAAAGATTTTCCCTCGGCTGTCGTATTTGCCTTACTCTGCTAGTGCCTGATGGGTTACATTAATGCTGTGGCTCGAATTGAGGCTCTGGACTGACCGGTCATCTTCACAGCTGTTGCTGGTGGCTGTGGCTTTGCAGATGGCCAGCTTCTCAGCTATTTCTTCTTCTGCGGCTTCCATAACCTGGTTGATCACTTATATGGGTGGGTTGGGACCATAGAAAACCAGGCATTCTCTCGCCCCCTGGGACAACGTGTCGTGTCCTGTTCTGGATGCTGCTGAGGATGAGCTACTGGAACCTGGGGATGACTCTGCTGAGCATGATAGCTGGCCTTTCTTCTCTCTGCTCAGCTTCCGCCAGTGCTCCAATGAGTTCTGTCTCCCTTAACCCCACTGGGTCTTGGCCTTTTCCAGTGAGCAGCTCCTGCAGGGCTAGAACAGTCAGATGCTTGTAGTTTTCCACCATCCTGATTGTGCTGAATTACAGAATCCATCTGGAACTAGATGCACGACGGATCCCACTTCTCGACACCTGTGTTACGAGAGCCAAGGTCAAAGATTTTCCCTCAACCGTCGCATTTGCCTTCCTCCGCTTGTGCCTAGATTCTTCACTCAGCAAGCAGTGCTGAATCAATGTCAAAGTTTTCATTTTCAGCTAGCGGGACACTGGATTGGGCTAGGCGAGTCACTTGAGCAGGTACCATGGCCATGCCCGTCTCTCGGCCCTAGGTCACCTGGTCCTGTGGCCTCTTCCACGGCCCCTGGTTCCCTCTCAGGCTCCGGGGTAAGCAGTGAATGCCATATACTTTACAGCTGTTCACCTTTTTTCCTCCCCCTCCCGATTTTTGCTTTGGTTTTTTGTACGCTCCTGTACCTGGGCCTCTTCCTGCTGACCTATGATAGCAGTCGTTTCAGCCGAGCAGAATGTCTGTCTGCCCCCCCGTTTCACCCTCCCCCCCCCCATCTTATTTGTTACTTTATTGTAATATGCTGAGTGTACCTTTGTTACTACTGTTGTATGGCCATCATTTTCCAGTATGCTGTTTTGCTATCTGTTTTACTAAATCTCAATGTATCTTCCTGGTAAAATACTTTGCAAATAAAATAATTAAATAAAAAACTTTGAATACAAATAGAAAAAGACTTAGCACACAGAGACTGAGCATGCTGAAGGTCTGTGCCAAATTTTGTGATTGTAGCTTGATAGCTCTAAGCGTTACATAGCAAAATTTGAATCTCAGAAGAAGAAGCCTAGAATGGATAACAGTATGCTGGGCTTTTCTTCAGTCTTTTATCAGAAGATAACCAAGACTACTGTCAGTAAGGAAGACCACAGTTCTAATATCCTTGTGTACAATGTTTTTCTTAACTAAACAGACTTATTTTGCAGAAAGAATACACAGGTGGAGAGGCTTGTCACGTTTTGCAACATATGTAGCAAAAGAATCATGCTACATCCACCAACAATTTAAAGTGGCATTAAACGCTCAGATTTTCTAACATAAAACAGTACTATAATGTGAGCCTTACTGTAATTTTCCTTCTGTTTCTTTTAAATCCTCATCTCTAATCATGCTTGGCAGGACTTCCTGTTTTCAGGGGACTACCGCTTCTCTTTAATGCCTCATGGTGTCAGCGTTTTCACCCAGAACTACAGGAGGTCGTCCTGCAGACATCCACATCCCCGCCCACTTGTGATTGACAACTGCTGTCTGAACGTGCTGTGTTTTTTTTTTCTGTTCTGCAGATTCTCATGAGAGCTAGGTATTTTATTTCCTTTTTTTTTAAACAAACTTTATTGCTTATGTTTTATCATAAACAACCTATTCATTGCACAGTTCCCAATGCAATGAATAGAATGTTTATAAAACATAAGCAATAAAGTTTGTTTTTTAAAAAAAGGAAAAGAAATACCTAGATCTCATTATTAGAATCTGCAGAACAGAAAAAAAAAAACACAGCACGTTCAGACAGCAGTTGTCAATCACAAGTGGGCGGGATGTGGATGTCTGCAGGACGTCCTCTTGTAGTTCTGGGTGAAAACGCTGACACCATGAGGCATTACAGAGAAGCGGTAGTCACCTGAAAACAGGAAGTCCTGCCAAGCATGATTAGAGATGAGGATTTAAAAGAAACAGAAGCAAAGAGAAGGAAAACTACACTGGATTACAGTAAGGCTCACATTATAGTACTGTTTTATGTTAGAAAATCTGAGGGTTTAATGCCACTTTAACATCTTGTGGCAACAAAAATCTATATTGACCACATGAAAGTAGCACGTTTACATTTTCTAGGAGTGAGTGAAATATGTTCTAGTCATGGTATACATAGAAAACTCAGAGTTTAAGGGACCCTGTGCCATATTTGGCCCATATTACCCCTCCTGCTTTCAGCAGTTTCCGACGGAATTCCTTAGTTGGATTATTGAAAGTAAGCTTCTCACAGCGTAGGTGATTAACTGGGGGATTTCCTTCCAAATTCAGGAATAAGTCATAGGCAAAGCAGACCCTCTTGGGTTCCTCCTGCAGAGGAATTACACACATTAGCAGGTCAGTGAAGGATGTGACAGTGATACATGCGATACATGTACGAGTCTTACCTTGTTTTTAAAGTGCACTTCAATTGGTAGGATGAATCCAGCATATCCAGTCTCCTCCACCTTATATGGAGGTTCCTTACAGACTGCGGAAAAAAAAATACAAATACAGAAAAGGCACTGAACCATTTAAATCAGTAAATGCCAAAAGTAATTTGACTCTGAGCAACAATACTGCAAATCCAAACAAAATCTTTAAAACATGTAAAGTTTATAAATACGTTTCTAAAAGTTGTTATTTATCTTTTCAAGTACAAGCCATTCAGTGTTGATTATACAAGTTATAGATTGATGAATGTCAATGATGAAAGACAAGTGATGCACCAAAGTTTCAGGCACCTGAAATTTAATTGGTCGAAAGTGGAGTTATCGACGCTTGGCCAAAAGGTAAAAAATGGATAAAAATGTGAGCTGAAAATCTCTCATCCCAGTGACATTGTGCAAGTGTTCTTAGGTGCTGCTCAGAGTTAGCGGGACACCTGTGCAGGGGGTTTCCACCAAAGCTTTTTTAAGGAGACACCTGGGAACAGAAGCAATAGCTGGACATTGCTCAGCTCCCCCTCCCTCCCTTCCAGAGCAGCACTGTTGTGTGTGTGCACATTAACAGCTGCACTTTGTAGTTTGAGATTTGGGGAAAGTGATGTTAAATTTTGTCGCTGGGTCTCTAATGAGCGAGCTGCTGGCCCTGAGACAACCTCACTCAGCCGAGACATCGGAAAGGAGGGAAACACTGAGCAGGGACAGACATGACACGCTGGTAAAGTCTGTATTACCTAAACAAGACAGAAAGCTAGACTGTTTAAAATAGATCATTAGCTTTATTGCTTGTAAATAAAAGCAATAATATATATATACTCTGCTGGAATCTAGCAGTCAGGGTACATACACCATGCCTGGTGTCACGCTCGGCTGCATAAACACTCCTCCAAATAGCGGCACCCCAAGGACTAGATTTGCTTAATCGTTTGTAAATTCAACATTTCAGCTTGTTTCACATAAGCTTTCTTCAGGGTAAAATAATAAACAACATAATACACAGTTTATATACAAACAGGTGAACTCACCATCCATGCTCCCCTCCACCGGTGCCAACAGCACGCAGAGCGACGTTGATTACTCATGACTACGTTAGTATACTTTGGATAACCTTGATCTATCAAGTACCCCTAGCCCCCATATAAGGGGGGTAGGGGTAAATCGTAGTATACTTTGGATAACATTGATCTAACTTCGTTGCATACATTGACTATAAGAGAGCAGGTCTTTGTCCAGGTTAAAATGTCCATTCTTGCTCTGTGCCATTGCTATGACATATCGGATTATGTGGATGCGTAACACACACACATTTCACTTTCATATCCCTCAACGCTAAATGTATCACAGGCCATCCCTCCAGCCAGCCCCAGAAAGATGTTAAATTACTATGAGTTATTTAGTTATGCTCACTTTAGAGAAAGAGTCTTATACGGTACGGTATTCCCCCAGGTTTTCCTGCTTTAGAAGTTTTTTCTTTGAAGGTTTTTCCTGGCCCCCAAAATACTGGGCAAGCAGGTACTTTTAAGTACCCTTAGGTGTTAGTTATCACTACATGACAAACTGAGCAATTGAAAGGGTTAAAAAGAAACCTGCCTCGCTACGCAAAATATTTTGTAGCAAAACGGTTTATTTCTTGCTTTAGGTCCAAAAGGTAGATCAGAATATTTACCTGTTCCCGAGACTATTGAAAGAAGACTAGTCCCAAGGCTGGAACGTTAATCCTTCCATGGTCATGCAGTTTAAACAAAATATATTTTAGAATATGTGTTAAATGTTCTTTTGAGAATTGTTTGTTAAGTTTGAAACGGTGTATTCAGCATTTCTAATATATGCAATGTAGACTGTTTTTGATTGGTCTACATCTTAGTCTCGGAAAGGAATATAACCAGGAATAAACAAAATTCTCTTTGAAAGGGCTGTGAAGTAACCGCAAGTTGAGTCTGAGTCTTTCATACAAGCAGCTTGTGCGACTCCAAACCTTCCCAGGATCCTGTGGGCATGATAAACTCAGATAGAGAGGAGAAGTCTGCGGCAGCTGAAATAGTCACCCGCATGAAGAAATATTGGTCCATCACAAAGTACGGGCACCTCCCGGCAGGGCCTAATCTTTTATTTTTTTTTAAATCGGCGGCGCCGTGTCTGTATCTCTTGGAGGCAGGGGCGTGCTTAGGCTGGAGGGGCGGACCGCACTGGGTGACACCCTCTAGAGGGGGTGACACCACCCAAGGCTGGCCTTTGGTGTGTGCGAGCGTCATGGAAACAGGAACGCCCAGCAGCTGACACACAGCTCACATTCACTACTGGCTCATCAAGGGTCCGGTGCACTAGGCCCCGTTCTCAAGAAGGCCCCACAGAGCTCTGCAGGACTAGTGAGGTGATGGCAGGCAGAGACCTCACTTTAGAGACGGCATGATGCATGTGCGGGCACCCCCTGTCTGTCAGGCTGTCTCTCTGTGTAGCGAGAGCATTGCGCTGTGCAGAAAGAAACCCTATCTCCTCTCCACACAGCATCAGTGAAGAGAGACCAAAAGTCTCTTTTGTATAGAACTCTCCTGCTGGGGGAGACCACAGGCCCTGCAATGCAGCACAGCACCTCCTCCTGCCATGACGCTTCCCCTTCTACAGCAACCTGCACAGATTAAATTGCTGGTAAAACAAAGGGCAGGACGGAGGTACTGCTAGTAGTGTACAGTACCTCCATAGGCGACAGTGCTGCTGGGAACACATGTGTGTGCACTGTGCAGCTTTAAAGTGGTTTAGGGACAGGGGTCCTGTCCAGTCCCTAGCCGCCGGCGCCATAAGAGAACTAAAGGCAAAGTGCCTCAGTGACAAAACTAACAGCGATTCTCCTACTAAACCAAGCTGTTCCAGTAACCAGGTGCTAGCTAACGCATCATGATTCCTCCACTATAAAAGAGAGCCACTCCCAAGGCACAATGCTTCTGCATTGTTCTAGTGAACCCCTCACTAGCAAGAAGCTGCCTTTAAATCTCTGCTTCCTATAATCTGTTTTGTCTTGGTTCCCACCTTACGGTCTATAGTTCCTGCTACAAGGATCCTTCTGTTACAAGACCTCCTCTGCTGCAGATCCCCTTCTGCTAAATGCTCAGAGCCTGCTGCCTTACATCCTACAAGTATCCTCTAATCCTGCTGCCCTGCATCCTTCAGAATCCTCTAATCCTGCTGCCCTGCATCATGCAGAATCCTCAGCCTGCTGCCCTACATCTTGCAAGAATCCTCTAATCCTGCTGCCCTGCATCCTGCAGAATCCTCAGAGCCTGCTACCCTGCATCCCGCAGAATCTGCTGCTATACAGACCCATGACCCCCTGCAGACCCAGGACCCCCTGCAGATCCAGGACCCCCTGCAGATCCAGGACCCTCTGCAGACCCAGGACCCTCTGCAGACCCAGGACCCTCTGCCGACCCAGGACCCTCTGCCTCAGAGACTCTTCCGTTTCCATTTCCTATTTATTTTTCTAAAGATCTCCTTCACTCTTCCATCTCCTATTTTTTCCTCCAAATCTGTTTTAACCCTGCTCTAATTTCTATCTACTCTTTTTCTTTATATGTAAGTAGTATAGTTTAGTGTAGTTTAGTTTTGCTACTTTTTGGTCTACCTTTATCTCCGCTTGCCTTTCAGTTATTCTTATTGCTGATTATTATTTATACAGTGTTTTTCCCTTCCTATTATTACCCAGCTACATAAATTGTTTATTCACATTTGTTTACTGCCTTTTATACTTTACTCTTAATAAACCCCTTTTGTTTATATACGTCTTTCGAAGTATCATTGCACATTGGGTTCAAACCTGCCACCCCGGAACCAGCTTCCTTACATATCCTTACATAATGCAGAAGCCAGTACCAATTGAACCCGAAATGATGCAAGTCCTCACAGGGTTAATTCAGAAGGCCCTTCAGGAGTTCCTGGCTCACCTGATTCAACTCCTAAATCTACAGCTTCAAAGACCATGGAATCCTTCCTCTAAAGAGAACATTCCTACTACTAAGGTAACCCATGGTCCTTTATCCCCAGCAGAACGTGCCAGGAGACTGAATGCCAACCTCTGTATCTATTGCGGGGCGCCAGGCCATTATATACCGCTCTGCCCCGTAAGACCACTACTACAGCCAAATCCGGTCATAAGAAAGACACCCCAGTTCCTAAATCTGCAAATTTTCCTGATCCTGTTTATAGAGAGCCTTCTACCCCTACACCACTTCCTTCATCCCTGCCAAGGCCTACCAGATCACAACCTTCAACGCCTGTACCTCATGAACCTATGGACTATGAACTATCAGTACCTGATGATATTGATATACCTATGGAGACAATGCCTGTATTTGCCACCGGCACTAGTTCTCTCAGCCAGCAATCTCAGAAGCCAGTAACTTCTTCAAAATAGGCCAGTTCTCTTAAGGAATATATACCCTCGAACTGTGTTAATGCTTCGGATGGAACTGTGGTCTGCGAAAATGACTTGGACCTGTTTGAAAAAGCTTTAGAAGCTAGAAATACAGTACATCCGTCAAAAAGGCTACTTATGGCAACAACTAATCCCATCACCCCCAGCCATCATTCTGCCTATGATCCTGGTTCAGAGGGCTGGGACACTGACTCTTCAGCGATATCTTTACAAGTCGCCCGTCATCCCCATGGTGGCCCAAGTTGGCGTATGAGAGACACCACTTCTTCTACGAACACGCCCTATAGTAAACCACAGAAAGATGGCATATCTTCCCACTATGTACTACCTACAGATGATGAAGAAGGGGACCTAAGTGGTGAAGACCCTTACGAAGAGGTTGGAATTAACGGGACTGCTACTCCTACCTCTTGTACAGTTCAGGGCTCCTATACTCATATACCTAACACTGGAGCACCTTACCCAATGTTCTGTGGTGCCACGTTTACAACATTGCCTATCCAACCCCCAAACGGTTCTCCCTTTTCCTGTGTCTCTAATACTAGCACCCCGGACCCGGCTCCTTCAATAACCACCCAAGAGGATGAGCGTGGGAAACCTGACGCCTTAACGGCAAAAGAACAACTTCAACTGCATGCATCGGTTCAAATTGCTGTGCCCGCTGCAGGAGCTTCATTCCATGCAAAGAGCCAGTCGCCGAGACTTCGGTTCCTACCGAAGTGTTCGTTGCTGCATCGCCCGCTGATGAAGTTCCTAGCCATGCCAAATTGAAAGACTGTGCTATGCAAGTAATTAGCCCAGCTACATAGAGAAAAAAAAAAACAGAGTTGCTGGTGGGATTAAAGGGTTTAAGGCCACCTATTTTATTGTTTATTATTATTACCATCCTTTATGTGTTTCAATCACCAACCACCACTAAACCAACAGATTGGGAACCTAATATCTCCTGCATAGCCCGACATTTCGTAACGAAGCACGGGTGTCCAGCTAGTATTCTATATATAACTCCTGTTCCACCATAACCTCTATAGGTTGCCCAGGCAAACACTAATGTTGGGTAAAGAGGTCCTCTTTCACCTCCTACATTGACGTTTTAGATGTCCCTTATCTAATTCATGATGAACAGCCTAAAAACTCTCTCTAATTACAGGCTTATTATTTCTACTGAAAATTTTGTATTTTGTGCAAAATCTTCTAAACAAGTTTTTAATTAATAAATGTTCCTTGTGCGCACACCCTAAGGGAACGAGCTTCGCATGCCAGTGGATCCAGGCAACACAATGTCATGGCCTGGTCCTGTTGAAATCGACATCATTGATAACACTTCGACTGAGAAGCAACTTTGTCAGTCCAGCAGGAGCCTCTCAATCGGAAGAAGTTCCAGAGCAGTGCGCACATTCACTCCACAGGTGAGGCTTCTGCCTGATCGCCAAAATGTCACATCTTTTATACTCCTATCTATAGAACGTCAAACAAGGCACCAGATTCAAAGTTGAAAAACTTTAAATTGTTGAAAACATGTTTACCACTTAATATGAATTTAAAGAACATTTCAGTCAAAAAACCTATTCAGGAGACTTCCGGTATTGCAACCATCATAGATGGTTGCAAGTTCCATTAGCTCCCCCGAGAGGTCCGAGTTGTCTGCTTGTTTGCCTAAGCATCGGATGGGGACACAATGTGGTTGGTGTCCGATGCCAGGATCTTCTTGTTACCCGTAGTCTCAGGAGCTCCAGACCAGGAGTGAGGCCTCCTATATGGCCGCCATATTGCTGCATGGCTACGCTCCTCTATTAGAACCTTTCCCTGCATTAGTAGGGGATCGGCTGCCCCCCCACCACATCAGCTGCCACCTCCCCATGTATTACAATCCTGCTCACCTGTAAACCGCGACTCCGTCAGCAGTCTTGGGCCCCTGATAGTTGAGGGCACACGTCTGATGGGTGCTGGGCCCGGCAGTCAACAGATAGCTGGCAGAGAGATATTAATGTTGTATGGACCCTAGGATCTGAACTTAAATTTTTCATCTTCTGACACGTGGTGCAAATTTTTTCCTTGGGAACATAATTGTATTGTGCATGGCAGACTGGTATTGTGCATGGCAGACTGGTAATATGGCTGGCAGACTGGTAATATGGCTGGCAGACTGGTAATATGGCTGGCAGACTGGTAATATGGGTGGCAGACTGGTAACATAGCTGGCAGACTGGTATTGTGCATGGCAGACTGGTAATATGTCTGGCAGGCTGGTATTGTGCATGGCAGACTGGTAATATGGCTGGTAGACTGGTATTGCGCACGGCAGACTGGTAATATGGCTGGCAGACTGGTATTGTGCGTGGCAGACTGGTAATATGGCTGGCAGACTAGTAATATGGCTGGCAGACTAGTATTGTGCATAGCAGACTGGTATTGTGCATGGCAGACTGGTAATATGGCTGGCAGACTGGTATTGTGCATGGCAGACTGGTAATATGGCTGGTAGACTGGTATTGCGCACGGCAGACTGGTAATATGGCTGGCAGACTGGTATTGTGCGTGGCAGACTGGTAATATGGCTGGCAGACTAGTAATATGGCTGGCAGACTGGTATTGTGCATGGCAGACTGGTATTGGTGCAGCCAGACTGGTAATATGGCTGGCAGACTGGTATTGTGCGTCACAGACTGGTATTGTGCATGGCAAGATTGGTAATATTTGGCTGGTAGAGGCTGGTATTGTGCATTGCAAGACTGGTAATATGGCTGGCAGAACTGGTATTGTGCATGCAGAATGTTACTGTGCATGGCAGACTGGTATATGGCTGGCAGACTGGTAGTTAGTGCATGGCAGACTGGTAAATTGGGCTGGCAGACTGGTAATATGGCATGGCAGACTGGTATTGTGCATGGCAGACTGGTAAGAATGGCTGTAGACTGGTATTGTGCATGGCAGACTGGTAATATGGCTGGCAGACTGGTATTGTGCGTCACAGACTGGTATTGTGCGTCACAGACTGGTATTGTGCATGGCAGACTGGTATTGTGCATGGCAGACTGGTATTGTGCATGGCAGACTGGTATTGTGCATGGCAGACTGGTAATATGGCTGGCAGGCTGGTATTGTGCACGGCAGACTGGTAATATGGCTGGCAGACTGGTATTGTGCATGGCAGACTGGTATTGTGCATGGCAGACTGGTAAAATGGCTGGCAGACTGGTATTGCGCATGGCAGACTGGTAATATGGCTGGCAGACTGGTATTGTGCATGGCAGACTGGTATTGTGCATGGCAGACTGGTATTGTGCATGGCAGACTGGTAATATGGCTGGCAGGCTGGTATTGTGCACGGCAGACTGGTAATATGGCTGGCAGACTGGTATTGTGCATGGCAGACTGGTAAAATGGCTGGCAGACTGGTATTGCGCATGGCAGACTGGTAAAATGGCTGGCAGACTGGTAATATGGCTGGCAGACTGGTAATATGGCTGGCAGACTGGTAATATGGCTGGCAGACTGGTATTGTGCATGGCAGACTGGTAAGATGGCTGGTAGACTGGTATTGTGCATTGCAGACTGGTATTGTGCATGGCAGACTGTTATTGTGCATGGCAGACTGGTAATATGGCTGGCAGACTGGTATTGTGCGTCACAGACTGGTATTGTGCATGGCAGACTGGTATTGTGCATGGCAGACTGGTATTGTGCATGGCAGACTGGTAACATAGCTGGCAGACTGGTAACATAGCTGGCAGACTGGTATTGTGCATGGCAGACTGGTAATATGGCTGGCAGACTGGTATTGTGCATTGCAGACTGGTAATATGGCTGGCAGACTGGTATTGTGCATTGCAGACTGGTAATATGGCTGGCAGACTGGTATTGTGCATGGCAGACTGGTAATATGGCTGGCAGACTGGTATTGTGCAGGGCAGACTGGTAAAATGGCTGGCAGACTGGTATTGTGCATGGCAGACTGGTAATATGGCTGGCAGACTGGTATTGTGCATGGCAGACTGGTAAGATGGCTGGTAGACTGGTATTGTGCATTGCAGACTGGTATTGTGCATGGCAGACTGGTATTGTGCATGGCAGACTGGTATTGTGCATGGCAGATTGGTAATATGGCTGGTAGACTGGTATTGTGCATTGCAGACTGGTAATATGGCTGGCAGACTGGTATTGTGCATGGCAGACTGGTAATATGGCTGGGAGACTGGTATTGTGCGTGGCAGACTGGTATTGTGCGTGGCAGACTAGTAAGATGGCTGGCAGACTGGTATTGTGCGTCACAGACTGGTATTGTGCATGGCAGACTGGTAATATGGCTGGCAGACTGGTATTGTGCATGGCAGACTGGTATTGTGCACGGAAGACTGGTAATATGGCTGGCAGACTGGTATTGTGCATGGCAGACTGGTAATATGGCTGGCAGACTGGTAATATGGCTGGCAAGACTGGTAATATGGCTGGCAGACTGGTATTGTGCATGGCAGACTGGTATTGTGCGTCACAGACTGGTATTTGTGCATGGCAGACTGGTATATGGCTGGCAGACTGGTATTGTGCACGGCAGACTGGTATTGTGCACGGCAGACTGGTATTGTGCACGGAGACTGGTATTGTGCATGGCAGACTGGTAATATGGCTGGCAGACTGGTAAGATGGCTGGCAGACTGGTAAGATGGCTGGCAGACTGGTATTGTGCGTCACAGACTGGTATTGTGCGTCACAGACTGGTATTGTGCATGGCAGACTGGTATTGTGCATGGCAGACTGGTATTGTGCATGGCAGACTGGTATTGTGCATGGCAGACTGGTAAAATGGCTGGCAGACTGGTATTGCGCATGGCAGACTGGTAATATGGCTGGCAGACTGGTAATATGGCTGGCAGACTGGTATTGTGCATGGCAGACTGGTAATATGGCTGGCAGACTGGTATTGTGCGCCACAGACTGGTATTGTGCATGGCAGACTGGTATTGTGCATGGCAGACTGTTATTGTGCATGGCAGACTGGTAATATGGCTGGCAGACTGGTATTGTGCACGGCAGACTGGTAATATGGCTGGCAGACTGGTATTGTGCATGGCAGACTGGTAATATGGCTGGCAGACTGGTAATATGGCTGGCAGACTGGTATTGTGCATGGCAGACTGGTAAAATGGCTGGCAGACTGGTATTGCGCATGGCAGACTGGTAATATGGCTGGCAGACTGGTATTGTGCATGGCAGACTGGTAAGATGGCTGGTAGACTGGTATTGTGCATTGCAGACTGGTATTGTGCATGGCAGACTGGTATTGTGCATGGCAGATTGGTAATATGGCTGGTAGACTGGTATTGTGCATTGCAGACTGGTAATATGGCTGGCAGACTGGTATTGTGCGTCACAGACTGGTATTGTGCATGGCAGACTGGTAATATGGCTGGCAGACTGGTATTGTGCACGGCAGACTGGTATTGTGCATGGCAGACTGGTAATATGGCTGGCAGACTGGTATTGTGCATGGCAGACTGGTAAAATGGCTGGCAGACTGGTATTGCGCATGGCAGACTGGTAATATGGCTGGCAGACTGGTAAGATGGCTGCAGACTGGTAATTGGCTGCAGACTGGTATTGTGATGGAGACTGGTAATATGGCTGGCAGACTGGTATTGTGGCGCCACAGACTGGTATTGTGCATGGCAGACTGGTATTGTGCATGGCAGACTGGTATTGTGGCATGGCAGACTGGTATTGTGCATGGCAGATTGGTAATATGGCTGGTAGACTGGTATTGTGCATTGCAGACTGGTAATATGGCTGGCAGACTGGTATTGTGCGTGGCAGACTGGTATTGTGCATGGCAGACTGGTAATATGGCTGGCAGACTGGTATTGTGCACGGCAGACTGGTAATTGGCTGGCAGACTGGTATTGTGCATGGCAGATTGGTAATATGGCTGGCAGACTGGTATTGTGCATGGCAGACTGGTAATATGGCTGGCAGACTGGTATTGTGCGTGGCAGACTGGTATTGTGCACGGCAGACTGGTAATATGGCTGGCAGACTGGTATTGTGCACGGCAGACTGGTAATATGGCTGGCAGACTGGTATTGTGCATTGCAGACTGGTAATATGGCTGGCAGACTGGTATTGTGCATGGCAGACTGGTAATATGGCTGGCAGACTGGTATTGTGCAGGGCAGACTGGTAAAATGGCTGGCAGACTGGTATTGTGCATGGCAGACTGTATTGTGCATGGCAGACTGGTAATATGCTGGCAGACTGGTATTGGCTGGCAGACTGGTAAGATGGCTGGTAGACTGGTATTGTGCATTGCAGACTGGTATTGTGCATGGCAGACTGGTATTGTGCATGGCAGACTGGTATTGTGCATGGCAGACTGGTATTGTGCATGGCAGATTGGTAATATGGCTGGTAGACTGGTATTGTGCATGGCAGACTGGTAATATGGCTGGGAGACTGGTATTGTGCGTGGCAGACTGGTATTGTGCGTGGCAGACTAGTAAGATGGCTGGCAGACTGGTATTGTGCGTCACAGACTGGTATTGTGCATGGCAGACTGGTAATATGGCTGGCAGACTGGTATTGTGCACGGCAGACTGGTATTGTGCACGGCAGACTGGTAATATGGCTGGCAGACTGGTATTGTGCATGGCAGACTGGTAATATGGCTGGCAGACTGGTAATATGGCTGGCAGACTGGTATTGTGCATGGCAGACTGGTATTGTGCGTCACAGACTGGTATTGTGCATGGCAGACTGGTAATATGGCTGGCAGACTGGTATTGTGCACGGCAGACTGGTATTGTGCACGGCAGACTGGTATTGTGCACGGCAGACTGGTATTGTGCATGGCAGACTGGTAATATGGCTGGCAGACTGGTAAGATGGCTGGCAGACTGGTAAGATGGCTGGCAGACTGGTATTGTGCGTCACAGACTGGTATTGTGCGTCACAGACTGGTATTGTGCATGGCAGACTGGTATTGTGCATGGCAGACTGGTATTGTGCATGGCAGACTGGTAAAATGGCTGGCAGACTGGTATTGCGCATGGCAGACTGGTAATATGGCTGGCAGACTGGTAATATGGCTGGCAGACTGGTATTGTGCGCCACAGACTGGTATTGTGCATGGCAGACTGGTATTGTGCATGGCAGACTGTTATTGTGCATGGCAGACTGGTAATATGGCTGGCAGACTGGTATTGTGCACGGCAGACTGGTAATATGGCTGGCAGACTGGTATTGTGCATGGCAGACTGGTAATATGGCTGGCAGACTGGTAATATGGCTGGCAGACTGGTATTGTGCATGGCAGACTGGTAAAATGGCTGGCAGACTGGTATTGCGCATGGCAGACTGGTAATATGGCTGGCAGACTGGTATTGTGCATGTCAGACTGGTAATATGGCTGGCAGACTGGTAATATGGCTGGCAGACTGGTAATTGGCTGGCAGACTGGTATTGTGCATGGCAGACTGGTAAAATGGCTGGACTGGTATTGTGCATTGCAGACTGGTATTGCATGGCAGACTGGTATTGTGCATGGCAGACTTGGTAATATGGCTGGCAGACTGGTATTGTGCATTGCAGACTGGTAATATGGCTGGCAGACTGGTATTGTGCGTCACAGACTGGTATTGTGGCATGGCAGACTGGTAATATGGCTGGCAGACTGGTATTGTGCACAGCAGACTGGTATTGTGCATGGCAGACTGGTAATATGGCTGGCAGACTGGTATTGTGCATGGCAGACTGGTAAAATGGCTGGCAGACTGGTATTGCGCATGGCAGACTGGTAATATGGCTGGCAGACTGGTAAGATGGCTGGCAGACTGGTAATATGGCTGGCAGACTGGTAATATGGCTGGCAGACTGGTATTGTGCGCCACAGACTGGTATTGTGCATGGCAGACTGGTATTGTGCATGGCAGACTGGTATTGTGCATGGCAGACTGGTATTGTGCATGGCAGACTGGTATTGTGCATGGCAGACTGGTAATATGGCTGGCAGACTGGTATTGTGCACGGCAGACTGGTAATATGGCTGGCAGACTGGTATTGTGCATGGCAGACTGGTAATATGGCTGGCAGACTGGTAATATGGCTGGCAGACTGGTATTGTGCATGGCAGACTGGTATTGTGCATGGCAGACTGGTAATATGGCTGGCAGACTGGTATTGTGCATGGCAGACTGGTATTGTGCATGGCAGACTGGTAATATGGCTGGCAGACTGGTAATATGGCTGGCAGACTGGTAATATGGCTGGCAGACTGGTATTGTGCATGGCAGACTGGTAAGATGGCTGGTAGACTGGTATTGTGCATTGCAGACTGGTATTGTGCATGGCAGACTGGTATTGTGCATGGCAGATTGGTAATATGGCTGGTAGACTGGTATTGTGCATTGCAGACTGGTAATATGGCTGGCAGACTGGTATTGTTCATGGTAGACTAGTAATATGGCTGGCAGACTGGTATTGTGCATGGCAGACTGGTAATATGGCTGGGAGACTGGTAATATGGCTGGCAGACTGGTATTGTGCGTGGCAGACTGGTATTGTGCATGGCAGACTGGTATTGTGCGTGGCAGACTGGTAAGATGGCTGGCAGACTGGTATTGTGCGTCACAGACTGGTATTGTGCATGGCAGACTGTTATTGTGCATGGCAGACTGTTATTGTGCATGGCAGACTGTTATTGTGCATGGCAGACTGGTAATATGGCTGGCAGACTGGTATTGTGCACGGCAGACTGGTAATATGGCTGGCAGACTGGTATTGTGCATGGCAGACTGGTAAAATGGCTGGCAGACTGGTATTGCGCATGGCAGACTGGTAATATGGCTGGCAGACTGGTATTGTGCATGGCAGACTGGTAATATGGCTGGCAGACTGGTATTGTGCGTCACAGACTGGTATTGTGCGTCACAGACTGGTATTGTGCATGGCAGACTGGTATTGTGCATGGCAGACTGTTATTGTGCATGGCAGACTGGTAATATGGCTGGCAGACTGGTATTGTGCACGGCAGACTGGTAATATGGCTGGCAGACTGGTATTGTGCATGGCAGACTGGTAATATGGCTGGCAGACTGGTAATATGGCTGGCAGACTGGTATTGTGCATGGCAGACTGGTAAAATGGCTGGCAGACTGATATTGCGCATGGCAGACTGGTAATATGGCTGGCAGACTGGCAATATGGCTGGCAGACTGGCAATATGGCTGGCAGACTGGTAATATGGCTGGCAGACTGGCAATATGGCTGGCAGACTGGTAATATGGCTGGCAGACTGGTAATATGGCTGGCAGACTGGTATTGTGCATGGCAGACCGGTAAGATGGCTGGTAGACTGGTATTGTGCATTGCAGACTGGTATTGTGCATGGCAGACTGTTATTGTGCATGGCAGACTGTTATTGTGCATGGCAGACTGGTATTGTGCGTCACAGACTGGTATTGTGCATGGCAGACTGGTACTGTGCATGGCAGACTGGTATTGTACATGGCAGACTGGTAACATAGCTGGCAGACTGGTAATATATCTGGCAGGCTGGTATTGTGCATGGCAGACTGGTAATATGGCTGGTAGACTGGTATTGCGCACGGCAGACTGGTAATATGGCTGGCAGACTGGTATTGTGCATGGCAGACTGGTATTGTGCATGGCAGACTGGTAATATGGCTTGCAGACTGGTATTGTGCATTGCAGACTGGTAATATGGCTGGCAGACTGGTATTGTGCATTGCAGACTGGTAATATGGCTGGCAGACTGGTATTGTGCATGGCAGACTGGTAATACGGCTGGCAGACTGGTATTGTGTGTGGCAGACTGGTAATATGGCTGGCAGACTGGTATTGTGCGTCACAGACTGGTATTGTGCATGGCAGATTGGTAACATGGCTGGCAGACTGGTATTGCGCATGGCAGACTGGTAATATGGCTGGCAGACTGGTATTGCGCATGGCAGACTGGTATTGTGCATGGCAGACTGGTATTGTGCATGGCAGACTGGTAATATGGCTGGCAGACTGGTAGTGTGCATGGCAGACTGGTAATATGGCTGGCAGACTGGTAATATGGCTGGCAGACTGGTAATATGGCTGGCAGACTGGTATTGTGCATGGCAGACTGGTATTGTGCATGGCAGACTGGTAATATGGCTGGCAGACTGGTATTGTGCGTCACAGACTGGTATTGTGCATGGCAGATTGGTAATATGGCTGGTAGACTGGTATTGTGCATTGCAGACTGGTAATATGGCTGGCAGACTGGTATTGTGCATGGCAGACTGGTAATATGGCTGGGAGACTGGTAATATGGCTGGCAGACTGGTATTGTGCGTGGCAGACTGGTATTGTGCGTGGCAGACTGGTAATATGGCTGGCAGACTGGTAATATGGCTGGCAGACTGGTATTGTTCATGGTAGACTAGTAATATGGCTGGCAGACTGGTATTGTGCATGGCAGACTGGTAATATGGCTGGGAGACTGGTAATATGGCTGGCAGACTGGTATTGTGCATGGCAGACTGGTATTGTGCATGGCAGACTGGTATTGTGCATGGCAGACTGGTAATGTGCATGGCAGACTGGTATTGTGCATGGCAGACTGGTAATATGGCTGGCAGACTGGTATTGTTCATGGTAGACTAGTAATATGGCTGGCAGACTGGTATTGTGCATGGCAGATTGGCAATATGGCTGGTAGACTGGTATTGTGCATTGCAGACTGGTAATATGGCTGGCAGACTGGTATTGTGCGTGGCAGACTGGTATTGTGCGTGGCAGACGGTATTGTGCGTGGCAGACGGGTATTGTGCGTGGCAGACGGTATTGTGCGTGGCAGACGGGTATTGTGCGTGGCAGACTGGTATTGTGCGTGGCAGACTGGTAATATGGCTGGCAGACTGGTATTGTTCATGGTAGACTAGTAATATGGCTGGCAGACTGGTGTTGTGCATGGCAGACTGGTAATATGGCTGGGAGACTGGTAATATGGCTGGCAGACTGGTATTGTGCATGGCAGACTGGTATTGTGGATGGCAGACTGGTAATATGGCTGGCAGACTCGTATTGTGCTAGATCGGAGATTATGGTAGATCGGAGGAGACAACAGAGACAGGGTGGCGCTCACTCCCTCCCTCCCTGTGTGACTGAGGGGGGTCGCTGGGATGGCTGCCTCCTCCATCCCAGATAGACTCTGCGTCCCTGGTGGTCTGTGTGGTTGTGGGCCGTGCTGCAACTGCGAGCTGTGCTTAGCGCACAGAACGCTAAGCACGCCCACACTGAGCAGTCGCGAGTGCCGCCGGGCTGACAGATGACTTGCCAGTGTCACCTGACCGCCGGACACAGTCCGTGAACGCCTGCGGTCAGGTGACATTGCCAAGTCACCGGCGGCACTTGTGCCGCCACACACACTCAGGCCGGGGGAAACCTGTATTAAAAAAGATGCCGAGAGGTGCCGGTACGCCGTTCCGGCTCAAAAAAAAAAAAAAAAAACATGATCCTCAGTATGAAGTATGATTAGAAAGATACAGAATATGTTCTCTCGTGTGTTCTCCCGGAATCCAACAAGCAAGCCATACTCCCCGCATACTCTACCCTCTGTAGCTAGCCAGAAAGGAATTCTTCAAAACAACACAATTTTTGCCATATTGTTCCTGCTGCTAGTTTATTTTATCCCTTTGCTTGTTCTGCTCCTCCCTTTTGTAAATTCTTTACGGGCAATGGCCACCTCTCTAAACTCTGCATTTCAGATTCACAGTCACACTTAACTTCCATCCTTTCCTCTGCTGTCCCACCCAGCCCCTATCCTAATAATATAAGCTCATTTTCTCAGCGGCTTCACTTCTCTTGTCGATTTAACCTTATGCCCAAGCTTTTGGTCTACCACCATGCAGTGTCTGCTATACTCTCTCTGGTAATTACAGTATCTCACAGGAGTACACCCCTCACAATTTTGTAACTATTATAACTTTTCATATGACAACACTGAAGAAATTACTTTCCTGCAATGTAAAATAGTGTGTACAGTTTGTATAACAGTGCAATTTTGCTGTCCCCTCAAAATAACTCAACACACAGCCATTAATGTCTAAAAAGCTTGCAACAGAAGTGAGTACACCCCTAAGTGAAAATGTCCGATTTGGGCCCAAAGTGACAATATTTTGTGTGGCCACCATCATTTTCCAGCACTTCCTTAACCCTCTTGGGCATGGAGTTCACCAGAGCTTCACAGGTTGACACTGTTGTCCTCTTCCACTTCTCCATGATGACATCCCGGAGCTAGTGGATGTTCGAGACCTTGCGCTCCTCCATCTTCTGTTTGAGGATGCCCCACAGATGCTTCATATGGTTTAGGTCTAGAGGCTTGCTTGGCCACTCCATTACCTTTACCCTCAGCTTCTTTAGCAAGGCAGTGGTCATCTTGGAGGTGTGTTTGCGGTAGTTCTGTTGGAATACTACCCTGCGGCCCAGCCTCCGAAGGGAGGGGATCATGCTCTGCTTCAGTATGTCACAGTACATGTTGGCATTCATGGTTCCCTCAATGAACTGTAGCTCCCCAGTGCTGGCAGCACTCATGCAGAACCAGACCATGACACTCCCACCACCATGTTTGACTGTAGGCAAGAAACACTTGTCTTTGTACTTCTTACCTGGTTGCCGCCACACACGCTTGACACCATCTGAACCAAATAAGTTTAAAATTGGTGTCATCAGACCACAGGACAAGGTTCCAGTAATCCCTGTCCTTAGTCTGCTTGTCTTCAGCAATCTGTTTATGGGCTTTCTTGTGCATCATCTTTAGAAGAGGCTTCCCTCTGGGACGACACCCATGCAGACCAATTTGATGCAGTGTGCGAAGTATGGTCTGAGCACTGAAAAGGCTGACCCCCCACCCCCCCCCTTCAACCTCTGCAGCAATGCTGGCATCACTTATAAGTCTTTTTCCCAAAGACAACCTCTTGATATGACGCTGAGCACGTGCATTCAACTTCTTTGGTCGACCATGGCAAGGCCTGTTCTGTGTGGAACCTGTATTGGTAAACCGCTGTATGGTCTTGGCCACCGTGCTGCAGCTCAGTTTCAGGGTCTTGGCAATCTTCTTCTAGCCTAGGCCATCTTTGTGTAGAGCAACATTTCTTTTTTTCAGATCCTCAGAGTTCCTTGCCATGAGGTGCCATGTTGAACTTCCAGTGACCAGTATGAGAGTGAGAGCGTTAACACCAAATTTAACACACAAGGTCTCAGGTGTTAATGGGGAGCAGGCAACACTAACAAGTCACATGACACCGGAGAGGGAAATGGCTAATTGGGCCCAATTTGGACATTTTCACTTAGGGGTGTACTCACTTTTGTTGCCAATGGTTTAGACATTAATGGCTGTGTGTTTTGAGTAGATTTGAGGGGACAGCAAATTTACACTGTTCTACAAGCTGTACACGCTCTACTTTACATTGTAGCAAAGTGTAATTTCTTCAGTGTTGTCATATGAAAAGATATAATAAAATATTTACAAAAATATGAGGGGCGTGATCGCGGCTGGGGTCCGTCAACGAGCACACGCGCAAAGACTTTGTCGGCGTCGCTCGGGAAGGTAAGTATGCCGCAGAGAGCTCCGGGGGCGGCTGTCCGAATGCCGATAGGGCGGCTGTCCGAATGCTCTATGTCTGGTAGTCTGGGGTCTGAGCTGGGGGGCATATCCATGAGCTGGGGCATTATCCATGAGAGCTTGGGGGCAATATCCATGAGATGGGGCATTATCCATGAGAGCTTGGGGCAATATTCATGAGAGCTTGGGGGCAATATCCATGAGCTGGGGCAATATCCATGAGAGCTGGGGGCAATATCCATGAGCTGGGGGCATTCTGTATATATATCTCTCGGGGGGGATATATACATGTGAGCTGGGTGCATTTTTATAGGAGGTCTGTTCTTATTGGAAAGTGGTCACATGACATAAAATAAAAGTATCGGTACTCGGTATCGGTGAGTACTTGAAAAAAGTATCGGTACTCGGTCTTAAAAAAGTGGTATCGTGCATCCCTAATGCTAATGCATGTCTAATTGGAGTCCCACTTATTAAGGAGACCAATTTTGTTTGTGCACAAGGTCCCACTTCAAGGAGACTGGGGTGGACAGAATTACCTGGCCTCCTAATGCCCTGGTACCTATTGGTACCATTTAGGCAAGGTCCCACTTCAAAGAGACCAAGTTATATGCAAACTTTAGGCAGCATTTTGCCTGGGCATTTACTAGTATTTCCTTAATATACAAGGTCCCAACAAAAGGAGACCGGCATACATGGTGTTTTCAGTTGTATTGGTGCCTGAATACTTCTGGAATTTCTTTTTTCCTCCGCTCATAATAAGGGTGGTATTGACACCATTGGGGCTATTTTTGAACAGGGAGAGGTGCGTAATGCAATGATATATTAGCATCTCTGGTGTTCTGTTGCCAAATGTGCTTACCAGTCTTTCCTAATTAGACATATGGTGTCCTCCTGATACCGGATCAGCTATTAAAGTTAGGGATGCACAGATAACATTTTTTTAAGACCCGAGTACAAGTACCGATACACTTTAAAAGTACTCACCGATACCGAGTACTGACACTTATTTAAAGTCATGTGACCGCTTTTCAATAGAAACAGACATACAGTTGCAAGAAAAAGTATGTGAACCCTTTGGGATTACGTGGAGTTTTGCATGAATTGGTCATAAAATTGTGCTCTGATCATCTAAGTCACAACAATTTGAAAAACACAGTCTGCTTAAAATAATACAACACAAACATTATATGTTTTCATGTTTTTATTGAACAGAACATGTTCGGCTGTCTCCGATTGGATGACCTCCCGTTTCCTAAAGCGCAACCTCTCTAAAACTGAACTTCTCATCTTCCCTCCCTCCAAATCCTCCATTCTAGTACCCATTTCCCTTCAGGTGCATGGTGCCACCATTACTTCTACCTCTCAGGCTCGCTGCCCAAGTTCCTCCTGGACTCCACTCTATCGTTTACTCCTCACTTTCAGTCAATAACCAAATCTTGCTACTTCCACCTGAAAAACATTGCACGCATCCGTCCCTTTCTCAAATCAGGACTCTACTAAAATGCTCATCCAAGCTCATAATATCTCCTGTCTTGACTATTCTAACCTTCTCTCTGGCCTTAAAAGATCTCAGATTCTCCCTCTGCAGTATGTTATGAATGCCTGTGCCCGACTTATACACGTCACATCCCGCACCTCTCACACCTCACCCCTTTGTCAAATCTCTACACTGGCTCCCGGTTTCCTTCAGAATCCAATTCAAAATTCTGGTCCTTACATACAAAGTTCTCCATAACCGCGCCCCTGCCTACATCTCCTCCCTTATTAGCAGGTACATCCCATCATGACCAGTTCGCTCTGCCAATGATCTGATGTTATCAGCCCCTCATACCCGAACCCCCATCTTCAAGACTTCTCCCGAGTTGCCCCCTTTCTATGGAACTCTCTCCAGTCCTTCAAGATGTCGCTGAAAACCCATTACTTTAGAGAAGCCTATCGTCTCACTCCCTAATCCCCCATTGTTCATTTCTTGCTCCTTTTTCCCCCACTGTCACGTGTAGGCTGTAATCGATGCAGTAGGTGTTGTTGTGAGCCCAATATACAGTGCACTGAAGGAGATCAGACAGGTTACAGGGCACAACAGTGTTTATTGAAATAAAACACAGGAACATAAACAGGAGATCAGAACTAGACAATGGAGAAGACTGGGCAAGATGGGGAAGAGATAAGAGACGAGATGTAGGAAAAGGAGGTTGAGACAATAGAAGGATGGCTGATAGCAGTGGGAGGGGAGGTTAGGGAGAACTGTATATGGGAGTAGCTAGGAATCAAAAAAGGAATGACATGATGAATGTAGGATAGAAGGGGCGAGAGGAGAAATCGACAAGGGGAAACTAACAGCACATAGGGGCACACACTGTATAAACAATAACCATAAACAAAGATATTCCAGGCAACACTACAGTTAAAGGATCAGGCGAATAGAATGGTCAGTATAATGTAGGGGTCTAGGCAAGGCGGCAGGCACGGTGGTTAAAGTCCAATCAAGGGGTCCAAGATGGGGGGCACAGGGAGCAAAAGGGGGTTACCGGTATGTAGATAGTGCAACAGATGATCAGCAATGAGGGAACAATGGAACGTCTGTGGATTTCATGAGAGTAGCAGAATGCAGCTCTGCTCAGATTGATAGCCAGGGATTTCAATGTGGAAGAGTAGCAGGGAGGGCGTAGCTTCCTCTTAAGGAATCCTCATTAGACAGTATGGAGTTCACCTGAGGTTGCAGGGCTTGAAGTCAAATCACTTTATCAGAAAGTCCAGGAACCTGGATAGTCCATGTTCGCAGGGCTTAAAGGGGGTGCCAGGGGCCAGAGCATAGTGACCCTGACACCCACATGCACCCGATTACTTCTTGTACTCTATTCTCCCTGACCTAGCGTTAGATTGTAAGCTCTCGAGCAGAGTCTTCTCTCCTACTGTTTGGTGTGTGTAATGTGTATGTATATTTGTTATTCTGTCTCTCCCTTTGGTACAGCGCTACAGAACTTGTTGGCGCTTTATAAATGCTTGTAACTATTTCTTTCATGTTTAGTGTTTGGCTGAAGCCATTTATTTATAATCATTTATTCATTTATTTCAAAATCTCCTGACTAAAAGCTCTTTTTTTTTTGCCCCCCCTTAGCGGTATTCCCAAATGTGGCGCGTGGTTATATTCCTATGTTGGAAGGGGTAACCCCGAGCAACACTCCGGATGCCACTGGATACATCACCTGTCCCTGCACTCCCGCGATGTCCCCGCAGTCTCCTCCGGCGATCGCGACCCTCGTACTTCCTGGTTCCCTCCTCGCGAGAAGGAATCCAGAAAGTAAAACGCCGCAATCACCGGAGGAGACTGCGGGGATCAGCGAGGGAGTGCAAGGAGAGGTGATGAATACAGCCCGAGTGTGTCTCGGGTTACTGCGCTCAGCGGTAAAATTTAACCCCGAGACACACTCGGGAAAACAGTCAGGGGGTTAATGTAGATAAAGGCAAAGTTATGCACTTTGGAGTGAAGAACACACAAGCAAAGTATACCTTAAATGGTACTTGTCAATAGGGATAGACGGATATCACTTTTTAGGCACCGATACCGATTTTTGGCAGCCTTTCAGGCCGATATCGGGTGCCAATATTCTGTACATTTAAAATTTTTGAAAAAAAAAATATCACAATTTCTACACAGATCTGACGTCCCCTTAAAATGTTTAATACAATTCTGAACATAACAACAGGGGGAAAAAGTGCTTGCGAAATAACTTAACCTAATCTCACTCTGTATATAGTGTGTGTGTATTGGATCCATGTAGTCTCTCTCTGTATATAGTGTGTATTGGATCCATGCAGTCTCTCTCTGTATATAGTGTGTGTATTGGATCCATGCAATCTCTCTATATACAGAGAGAGAGAGAGACTGCATGGATCCAATACACAGAGAGAGACTGCATGGATCCAATACACAGAGAGAGACTGCATGGATCCAATACACAGAGAGAGACTGCATGGATCCAATACAGAGAGGGAGACTGCATGGATCCAATACACAGAGAGAGACTGTATGGATCCAATACACAGAGAGAGAATGCATGGATCCAATACACAGAGAGAGATTGCGTGGATCCAATACACAGAGAGAGATTGCGTGGATCCAATACACAGAGAGAGATTGCGTGGATCCAATACACACACTATATACAGAGAGAGACTGCATGGATCCAATACACAGAGAGAGACTGTATATAGTGTGTGTATTGGATCCATGCAGTCTCTCTCTGTATATAGTGTGTGTATTGGATCCATGCAGAGAGAGATTGCATGGATCCAATACACGCACTATATACAATCTCTCTCTCTCTGTATATAGTGTGTGTATTGGATCCATGCAGTCTCTCTCTCTCTGTATATAGTGTGTGTATTGGATCCATGCAGTCTCTCTCTCTCTGTATATAGTGTGTGTGTGTATTGGATCCATGCAGTCTCTCTCTCTCTGTATATAGTGTGTGTGTGTATTGGATCCATGCAGTCTCTCGCTCTCTGTATATAGTGTGTGTGTATTGGATCCATGCAGTCTCTCTCTGTATAGTTTTTGTGTGTATTGGATCCATCCAGTCTCTCTGTATAGTGTGTGTGTGTGTGTGTGTGTGTGTTGATGTTGTAGGCTCAGGAAGGACATGTTGTCTGTGCAGATTCCCACACACTGAGCAGCCATGGAGAAGCCGTTGCAGGGAACGTGTTACATGATCAGCTGTTATTGAGGCCTGTGTTATCTGAATTAAGGTGGCTGTGTAATTTATCTGTGACATTTTTAAGGATGCCCTGTGTAGGTCTTAGGAGATGCGATACAAGCCTGTATTTTACACTCCCACTTCTTACGTTTGTCAGATCTGTTGACCGAGTGTGAGAGCAGGGAGCAGCCAATCAGCGCAGGAAGGAGAGACACAAACACACCGCTGCACAGGCCCACATCTCGCACGGTCTCCGGGTGTGCAGCTCTCTACCCATGTGCTTACAGGAGATGTAAACACATGAGATACAGACCCGTACAGCAGTGTGGACTGAGTCTGTGCACGCGTCTCTCCCCCTCTGTGGATGGAGCAGCCTGTCCGTCCGAGACTCTGCCGGTGTGAAGGTAGCCCACAGGACACGGGGGAGGGGGCAGACGGAGGAGACCCAGGACCTCTAGCACTGCCACCGCAGACCTGACTCCCGGCTTGCATTGCATCCCTGACCAGCAGGGGGAGGCGTTTCCCACCCCACCTCTTCCTCTCGCAAGCCACGGCCAGTGAGTGACACAACCCCTGTGATCTGCAGCCCTCCCCATCCGTCCAGGCTCAGGTGGACTGATTTGCGGCTGATCACTTTGGCAGCCGAAATTCCAGTGCAGTGCATCTCTAATATCGGCAATGAAACATGCCGGTACCGATAACGGGAAAAAAGCTGAATATCGGCCCGACTATCGGTAGTACCGATAATCTGTCGACCCCTACTTGTCACGTAATTGCTTCACTCCAGTAGAGCACGTGACTTGGCAAAGTGGATGTAGGACTAAAAATCACCATCAGTCTGCACTAGACCCCAAATAATGACTACGTGGCACAAAATCCCCACACCCACTTCCCTGAATTCAAATGCTGCCACCACAGGTCAAATATATACATATCCAGTATGCCTAATATCTGAAACGGAGCTTCCAGTATGTCTATTTTTTGAAACCGAGCTGACCTGAGACTCTGTTCAATTATACACACCTAAAATGAAAACAGATCAGTAGCCTGAACCCACTTTTAGTAGATCATCCCGCGCTCAAAGCTATTATACTCCAGTCTCCTCAGTTAATGAGGTTCTTATATCAGACAAAAGCAGAGCTTAATAAATGAATATCTACTGGTATTATGATGAAGACAAAATATTGAATCACAGTGCACATACAGAAATAGAAAAAATATATTACAGTTAAGATTTACACTTTCAAACAGAAAAATAAAAGGAATTAACAACAGATCCTATTTACTTACACACAGAAGGACTATCGCCAGGGAAGCTCTGGTTGGAAAAATGGCAGTTATTTTCCATTAGGTTGATCTCCAAAATATTAGCAACTTTTAGATTTTGGGTCAGTGATTTATATATTTCTTGGGCTGTGGGCTGCTCAGATTTCATGGTCAAGAGGTTGTGCAGTCTGCCCACTTCCCTTCCCAGAATCCACTTTGTTAATTCTCGGGCATGCTCAGTTGACATCAAATTTTATGATAACTTGAATTAAATTATCAAAAGGGTATGAGCCTAGGTGTTGATTTCCATAGACCTAGCACAATAAATCATCCTTCAGCATCCTGTCAGAGAGAACACATTTGCTCCATTTGATATTCATTTTAGTTAGAGTTGCACCGATACGAGTATTGGTATCAGTGCCAATACCAGGTACTGCAGGAGTACTTGGTACTAGTGCAGTGCCCCTGATATTTCCCCCAATACTGGAAGCCAGCATTGAGCTGGCTTGCCGGCATCCGAGGGGCTGGGACGGCTGTCCGAATGCTCTAACGGCATTCGGACAGGCCTCTGCAGCTCTCCGCGGTCATACTTACCTTGCACGAGAGCTGCCAGCAGTTTCCGCGCGTCCGCTCATTGGAAAGCCCCCAGCCTCGATCTCGCGAACTCCCACTTGATCGCGGCTGGGGGCTTTCCAACGAGCGCACGCGCAAAGACTTTGCCGGCGGCGCTCGTGGAAGTTAAGTATGAATGCGATGAGCTGCAGGGGCCTGTCCGAATGCCGATAGAGCATTTGGACTGCGCCCCAAGTCTGGTCTGGGGTCTGTGTGTGTGTATGTGTAATATATACACATACACACACAGATGGGGGCATATCCATGAGAGCTTGGGGCATTATCCATGAGAGCTAGGGGCATATTCATGTGCGCTGGGGGAATAATCCATGAGCGCTGGGGGCAATATCCATGAGAGCTGGGGGCAATATCCATGAGAGCTGGGGGCATTATCCATGAGAGCTGGGGGCATAATCCATGAGAGCTGGGGGCAAATCCATGAGAGCTGGGGGCATTATCCATGAGAGCTGGGGGCATTATCCATGAGAGCTGGGGGCAATATCAATGTGAGCTGGGGGCAATATCAATGTGAGCTGGGGGCAATCTCCATGTGAGCTGGGGGCAAATCCATGAGAGCTGGGGGCATTATCCATGAGAGCTGGGGGCATTATCCATGAGAGCTGGGGGCAATATCAATGTGAGCTGGGGGCAATATCAATGTGAGCGGGGGGCAATATCAATGTGAGCTGGGGGCATTTTTATATGAGGTCTGTTCTTATTGGAAAGCGTTCACATGACATAAAATAAAAGTATCGGTACTCGTACTCAGTCTTAAAAAAGTGGTATTGGTGCATCCCTAGTCTTTGAGGTTTCCATTGGCATTCCTTTAGCATTTCAAAGGTGTTAGTTTGGCCCCCATGTTGTGGAGGAACACAGGACAGGTAAGTTTCCACACTGTAATTCAGATTACGCTTTGAGGCCCTCTGGAGCCAAATTGCTTTGGCCAGATTTCTTAATTATATTCAACATTACACCTTCAATGGATTCAAAAGGAGCTTTAACTGCTTTCCACACCGGGGGTGGGGAACAAAAGACCATTCACCCTTGTAACAAAACCTCAGAAAAAATTATGCTTCCATATAGCGTAGCGCTGTACATTCATTACATAAAAAAATTAACACCATGGCCAAATATCAGAACGTAGCCTATATCCGTCACACCTCCCCCAAATAAGAGATGCACTGGCAGGAGATTTCCAAGTCTCTCTTTTGCATCTTACAGTGTCTTCCCCTTGGCTTGACAGCCCAACCGCATTACCATGCACGCTGCCCTTCATATGCTGTATGGAGATTTCATATTGCTGAAGGAATAAGCTCCACCGAAGGAGTTTCCCATTTGTCCCAGCCACCATATGTAGCCAGTGCAGGGGATTGTTGCCAGTTATCACAGTGAACTGGTGCCCATACAGATAGTGCTGTAGCCACAGTGGCATAAGCCACTTCCCGGAGCAACAGCTTCCAGCGGAGATATACCAGAGGGTGTTCCTCACCCTTCCCATCCACCTGGCTCCATACGGCTCCCAGACCCTAATTAGCGGCAACCATCTGTGTCACAAACGAGCATCATTTTTCTGAAAGCAGTGTGCAAGATTTTAAACGCAGAATTGGTGGTTTTCTTCTCTGGTGTTTGCAATGGAGTTTGCATAGCAAAAGGCAACTTGGTTTACAACCCTTATCTGATCTGCTGGAACCTGAGACCTGAAACAAATGGTTGGGGGTTGATTGGGGATGTGGGACAAGGAATCAACACTCCCTGTACACTGCGTATTTCTCTACAACGCTGGGTTGAGTGAACATCTAAGAACCCTGTGGGACATATGAAATCATAGAAGTATCTACTCAAATTAGAGTTTCTATGTAAGTCCCATTTTATTTCAAGAGCTGTATTTGCACATTAGTATATTTAGAAAGTCTTGTTTTGTGATATCGGCACTGTATAAAGTTTGTATTCTTTCCATCAAAACTTAAAACCCAGTACTGTTTGTTCTAGATATTAATTCATGCTTCGCGAATGCAATCACATAGGTATCGCTACTGTAATATTTAGCATTTGGTGTGTGTATATACAGTCAGGTCCAGAAATATTGGGACATCAACACAATTCTAACATCTTTGGCTCTATACACCACCACAATGGAGTTGGAATGAAACAAACACAATGTGCTTTAACTGCAGACTGTCAGCTTTAATTTCAGGGTATGTACATCCAACTCAGGTGAACGGTGTAGGACTAACAGCAGACTTACTCACTGCCATCTCATGCCCTCCCATCCAGGGGTCCTGTTGTGCACTCTCACACAGCCCTCTCCACTGAAGGGCCACTAGTGGGCTTGAGTAAATCACCAGTATCATTCTCATTGTGACAACAATTTACCCAAATCTGTACCCAGCAACACATTTTGTAGGAATATTCTCGGATACCCCCACATCCCGCAAACCTTTCCCCGCTCCCCAATCCAAATAAACCTGTGCCATTGGCACTGGAGGACGCACACCACCAAATCCTTTTACAGCTAGAGTCCTGCCAGGAATAAAGTCTGCAGAGCTGACTAACTCTGGACACGCAAAAGTTACCTCAGCCCCAGTGTCACGAAGTCCCACAATTACCTCATCTCCCAGTCACTGGTTGCATTTTCACATTGGCACTGCACCTCAAAACTGGTCATGAACAAGACAAGGCTATCCTGAGTGGCGTCCCCCTCCAGCTGTGGGTGCAGGCTTTTTCCTCTCAGAGCACCCCAACCTGAGGTGGGTCCCGCTGTTGAAAATAAAGAACCGGGTGGCTCTTGCTTCTTCCATCCCCAGCAGAAACTGGCACAGAGGGGGCACCGCTGGCTTGATGTTGGTGGGTCAGTTGGAGTTGGACTTCCATCCAGACGATCCTATGGGAACCCCTCTGCTCTGGACCACAGATGCTCTGTTTGCTGCATGGAAATCCACCAGCCGACCAGCTGTCTTGGGTTTGTGATCCAGAAGCCATTCCTGGATCTCAGGGGGCACAGCTGCATGAACTGCTCCTTGATCTTTCAGGGTGTCAATCTTCAGCCCCCTGATTCACTGTCAGAACAATGTGGTCAGGTGGCCCACAACTGCTGAGTAGCTCTCTGCGGTCCGCTTCCGCTTCTGAACTTTTTGCGATACACCTCTGGCGTGAGATTGTACTGCAGCTTTAATTGCCTCATAGCAGGTGTGCCCTCTCCACTTGATGTTCTGCATCTTCTCGTTCTGCCCTTTTGCACCTCATCCAAGGGAAGTTTTAATTGCCTTACCACCCAGGAAGCTCTGTAGTAGTAGAGCAGATGAACTGAACTATAAAAGATAAGCTCTGAAAGGCCACTGAGGGCACCTTCAAGAATTGGCTGGACTATCTTCCAGCCATTCAGGCAGAAATAAGAATGACCATTCTGTCACTGGTCTCTCCTACTTTGAAGTTCTCATGGGAAGACCATTTCCTACTCCATGGATCCCTAAGCAAGGTCCCCTGGTCATGCTATCAGGTGATCTGGATGAATTTAGGGAAGCATAGGTTACTCCGTTACTTAAAACATTGCACAGTCCCTATGGTGTGGTCTCCTGCTCTTTTTCCTCCTCTCTCCACAGAGCCCAACCACCCTTTTCTCCTAGGAGATCAAGTGCTCGTGAAGGCCCTGCACAGACAGAAAACCATTGATCCACCATATGGAGTACCGACTACAGTCCTCGCTGTAACCAGAACAGCTGTGCTGACCGATGAATCACCTTCATGGATCTATGCATCAAGGATAAAGAAAGCACCATTCATCCCGATGACTTCATTCCTGATCCACTTGTGACTTAAACCCCTGATGTGGGATTGCTGGCTCGTGCTCTCAGCTGAACACAGGTCCCTGGATGTTGACCTGCATCTGGACGGTGCTGCGTTCAACCCCAGCTGGTAACCCCCTCCTGTGGCAGCATATCGCTGAAGCATCTGGAGTGTGGGCCCCAGCAGTTGTAAGCCCCTGCTAAACAGGTGGCTGGTTCCCCAGCCGAAGGTTTCCCCCCCCCCCGATTTATTTTATGACTATTGACTATCCTGTTTGCCCTGAAGTGTGATACCTTTCTATTTATACAAACTGTCCAATTTTTGATGAACTTTCCCTCCCTCACGAATACATACTGTACCAACTCTTCTTTTACACTTGCAGTATCTATTGCTTGGACCACTACCAAGATGCTCTGCTCTAGTTCTAAAAACTATTAATTTTGTTAGTCAACGATTATTAAAAGTGAACCATCTAATTCTAATTACTGGTGGTTCGTGTTACGATCATAAATGTTTTTGGGAAGATATTATAGGTCCCCCCACAATACCTCCTTTGCCTGTCCTCACGTTTTTAATAAGCGTTTGAAAAGAGACCTACACCTACCTAATAAATATGCACATGCTGATCAGACTAATTATGAACTTTCACGTGTCAACTAGTCCTGCTGGATATGTATGGCCAAACAGACTAGTTCTAAATATGGCATACCATATGAGGGAGTTGCTCTGAATCTCAGCAGTCTTTCAATAGTCTGTTTTCACTGACTACTTTTTCTAAAACTACTAACCACACAAGTGCCACCTTTATCCGTGCCCCCATTCTACAGGAACATTGAGGTACTGCACCAATCTGCATGAGGTTTAACACCACAGGTAAAATACCTCGCCCAGATCCCAATAGAAAGGAACCCTCCTGACACGTCATTATGGACCATATGTATGTTCCCAACAACTCAGTGATGAATCCCCAAGCCACCTTTTGTGTCTCCTTTATTTATGGCAATAGTTCCTCTGCCCAGTTCAGCACCCCAAGGTAGTGTCCTCCCCCCTTTGTTCTAAGCCAGGCATACCCAATAAATGTGTAAATTTATGGCAATGGATGAATAAAACCCTCCCTGTAAGTTTTGGCCACGCCAACTATGCCGATTCCATATATGGGTGTATTAATGTAGCCCAACTTAATGACACTCATATTCTGTATAAAAGATACTGTGTGGAATGCAGCCTCTTTTGAGAAATTTAACATGTGTAATTCAAACAATCCACAAGATTGGACCTTGCAATTGGATGAGGTCATGTACTTTAGTATGGCAATGTATGCAAAACATATTACGCCAACGCTTATGCTACCTTGCCCCTCAACCCCCCCCTTTTTATTGGTTCTTTGGTAAATGGGCATATCTGGTAATATCTAGAACCTATATTGGTGAATGTGTTTTGGATCTTATTGGTCCATCCCATACCATTCACCCTTATGTCCCATCTGGTATGCGATTAACCTCAATAATCCTGTACCTTGCTCTCGCCATTCCTCTATGAGTGCTAAAACCTGAGGCAGAGCGATTTGGCGGGATCATGTTACCCGCATATGGTGTTGCTCATTTGTATTCTAAATTGAACCTTTTAGTAGACCTAGTTGATATGTTTACTCACATCACACATGCTCTAGCAGGCCTTTCTGCTGAGCAATGCCAATCAAAGATGCAGTAATCCAGAATCGTATTGCCCTTGACTATTTCTTAATGAAGTTAATGCAGCCTTCTTAATTTGACCCATTGTTGTTTTCGCATTGATGACATTTCAGGTGAAGTTTCTCAGGACATACATGACATTGAGGAAATTCAGGCCCAACTCAGGAAAATATCAAGTCCCTTAGATGGATTTGACTGGACCTTTGGCCTCAGTTCTGATTTTGGTAGCCTAGGTTCAACCATTTTACAGGATTTAATGTATCTTGTTAGGATCATTATTGTTATTACCATTTTGTACAAATTGTTGATGCTGCGCCTTGCAAAATGCTGTGTTTCCAAATCACCTAGAATGCCAGCCTATCCTGTACTTCCACCCCCACTGATTCATTTCCTCCGTTCCCCTCCTACGAGTAGTTACTAGACTCTCCTCCTCCCCCTCTGGGCATCTAGAATGACCTATGGGTATAAAGCGATGATACTGTGGCCCTAGCTGTAACGATTTCAATCGCCTTGTTTCGTTTTATCTAGTGGTGCACCGAAATGGAAATTTCCGGCGGATACCAAAACTGAAAATTCAGGATCGGTTCGGCTGAAAACCGATACTGATAGTCAGACATGAGAACCTGGGCCTGAAGGCTGGCCGAGCCGGGGACTCACCTGATCCTGAAGACCAACCGAGCAGGCTATTCGGCCGGCCTCCTGGCTCAGCCGAGCCCCTGGCTCCACTAGGCCTTCAAGGCCCAGCCGAGCCCTCGCCTGATCCCGAAGGCCGGCCGTGCAGGCTGCTCGGCCGGCCTCCAGTCCCAGGTTCGCATGGCTGATTGGTTGCACCTACAAACAACTCACCTACCTCCTTGTACTTTGGCCCTGAGCTCCACCGGTGACAGTCCTCCGGCTGTCGCAGGCTGCTCGGCTGCCCTCCAGGCTCAGGCGAGCCCCTGGCTGGACCGGGGGCTCACCTGAGCTTGGAAGACAGCCGAGCAGGCAGCTCGGTCGGCCTCCAGGTTCAGGTGAGCCTCTGGCTCGGCTGGGCCCTCTAGGTTCAGGTGAGCACCTGGCTCGGCTGGGCCTCTAGGCCCAGGCCAAGCCGGGGGCTCGCCTGAGCCTGGATGCTTTCCGGGCAGGCAGCTCGGCCAGCCTCCAGGGCTGATTTTTGGGCTGAATTTTCCATTTGCACCAAAATCTCGGCCACCAAAAATTATCGTCCGAAAATGGGGTTTTCGGTTTCGGCCGATAATTTTTTGGTGCCCGAAATTTCGGTGCATCCCTAGTTTTATCCTTTAATGAACGATCACAGGTGATAAGTGATCAAAGGAGGGATTGTTAGATAACTTTTAATTTCCTGTATTAATATATATTGTGATCAGAACAACGGGTGCTTCCTAGTGTAATTCTGTGCATAAATTTATGTTTATCAGAAATACACCAAGTGTTCACTTACTTTCAGTGGAGTCACCCCTGACTCTTAGATGCAAGCAGATGGATTTTTTTTTCCAGGGAAATCCAAACAACCTTCCAAGGCAAATCAAGTCAGGTAGGCAGGATTAAAATGAAGCGCTTTTTATAAAAAACAGCATACCAGGACACGTTTCATAGGTAAACCGACTTCCTCAGCTGGCAACGCAGTATGGTTTTAATAGAAAGCGCTTTATTTTAATCCTGCCTGACTTTATTGGCCTTGGAAGGTTTTTTGGATTTTCCTGGAAAAAAAAATCCATCTGCTTGCATCTAAGAGTCAGGGGTGACTCCACCGAAAGTAAGTGTACATTTGGCATATATCTGATAAACGTCAATTTATGCACAGAATTACACTAGGGAGGACCCTTTGTTCTTATTTTCCCTTCTTGAGTGATTATTCTAAAAGAAGAGTTGAAGGTCGTTGGGTACCTGAGAAATAGAAGACAAATACCCAAGAGGCGACTTTATCTAGAGCCAGTCTAAGCTCTAGCTATGTGAATGTATAGAATACATTAATATATAGATCTCTGTATATACATACTACGCAATGATAGTTTTGTCTTTTTCTATATTGAAACTTCTTGGAAAAGATCTATTTGCTGAAACAGAGCAAGTGTATGTACTCCAGATTTCTTGGTGCGCTGTACCTTTCCTACTACCTTTTCTGGTTCCTTTGGGATCACAATTGGTTTTGGGGAAACCACCAATTGGGTACATAGCAACGGGGGGGGGTGGACTTTTTTGGTGTGGTGCTCCACTATTTGCATTTTTAAAATCCTTGGTAGCCATAACCTCTTGAAATTTAGGAATGTTAATTGTAAACAGACATATCCTGTAGCAGAAGAGGCACCACACCTCCTGTTGCCAGGCAGAAAAAGGAAAAAAACATCTCTTTGTCCAGTCACTGTATGATAGATTGTTTAATGGGTTGAACTATGTCTGACATTGAAAGTGTTTACTGGTCTGTAACCTAAGACTCTCTGGGCCCTATTACAATCATAATGTAGCCGGAGTCAGACAGGTTCACTTCATTAACGGCGCCGGACCAGACACAAGCAAGGATTGTCCAAACACGAGTCTCTTCAGGAAAGGCAAGAGTTTATTGTGTCGTCACACAAGTGCTCACACAGGATTGAATCGCTTAGAGTGAGCCCCGATTACACAGAGACATGAGGTTTTATGCCCCAAATACATAATTAGGTACATCCCCATTAGCCCACCTCCCTATAACACTCTATTCCACCCCACGTGGGTTAATACCTCCCATCATTAATTCGAACACAAAGAACATTCCACATATAACTATAAATTGATACACTTCTCGTTAGTTTGACAGTCTGTGATTTGTTTGTGCTGTCTTCTCCGGGCAGTGCCTCCCTCCCTATCGGCTATGTTTATTCAGATGCCCTGGGGCCCGGTCTTCTATACTCCTTCGTCTTTCCGCGGGCCCCAACGACCTTGGAATATCTACTTCTCCGTGCCAGAAACAGCAAAGATCTTTCATAAGGCTTTAATTGCTTTTCTGCTAATCTAAACGCATTCCTAAATTTCTACGTATACCTCATTCTAGTTTCAGCTACAAACCTGTCTAGTTATATACAAGTGAACCAATATTCTGAACAAGATGGCCGCCTGTGTACAATGGCGGCCGTCTTCCAGCCTATTTCCACTTCAATAACGCTAACGATAGCAATGGTGGCCCTAGCGCGTACACACTATATTACAATCTGAACGCTAACTGGTTAAAAAAAACAGCAATTCGGTTCTTGTGCTTTTCAGCGCAAGCTTACTGTACTTTGCGCTCCCTATGCTTAACATGGGGAGCGCAAAGTGTTAATTAGGATTACAAAGTCCTAATGCTAATTACCGTCCTGCTGCGGTTAACTCGAAAGTTAACCACAGCTAGGAAATGGTGCTAACATTCCTCTGTGTAATCAGTTATCACCAGCTAAAAAACCCTTTAAAAAAATTAAAAATCAGATAGCTCCCATCCCGTGGAGAGAACGGTTGGTACATCCGCCTCTTCTTGCCGCCGGGAGCAGAGAGAGACTGGGGGGGGAAAAGTCCCCAGTCTCCCTCTGTAGATCACTACGCCGACCTGCAGGATCTCGTGAGGCACCTTAATAAACCTGTTGAATGAAACCACCCAACAGCAAGGCATTTCGGCAACTTTTCACTGCTGTTCAGTGTTCTCTGAATAGATGAACCATTTCTTCGCTATGGGTGATTTCACTGCCCTCGAACAGGCACCGTATGTGCAGGCAATTCGCCAAAATTTCGTGAACTGCCTGCTCTCTGAATAGACGACTGGCCCCGAAATGTCCCCGTATGCTGTATTTCAGTGTCCGGTTACATTTCGGATCTCTCTGAATAACTGTGTGTGTGTGATGTGTGGGTGTATAAAGACAATATAAAGAATGTGAGGTCACGCAGTGGGTAATTTACGAATTAAATGATAAAAATAATTTGTAGTCACACATGGGTTAATATGCTAATTGTATAATAAGTGGAGTGAGGTCCAACAGGGGGTAAAATGATAGTGATTTATATATTTATTTATAAAGGATTTTACCAGGAAGGATACATTGAGATTTCTCTCGTTTTCAAGTAGGTCCTGGGTTCAAGAACATTGAGTGGTTACAGAAATACAAAATAGTAAAATGCAAGATATTAACACAAAAACAAATATACAGATTAACAGAAAAATAAATATGTAGGAAATAAAGTCATTATGTTACATGTTTACAGGTGCATTCCGTATTGAGGTATGTTAACAGGGAACGCTTAAAGGACTTTAGACTGGGGGAAGATTTGATGGCGTCTGGGAGGTTATTCCATATTTGCGGTGCTCTGTAGGAAAATGAGGATCGAGACACTTTTTGTATTGTGGTATTGCAAGTAAGGTGCTGGTCCTGGATCGGAGGTTATAGGATGAGGGAACTGCTGGGGCAAGCAGCCTATTCAGGTAGGGTGGTAGCTTCCCAGAAAAGCTCTTAAAAACCAGGTTGGAAAGGTGAAGGGTGCATCTAGATTCCAGCGACGGCTAGTTTATAAAATATTACAAAGTGCTGTATGGTCACAAAGTATTAACAGGGGTTAATACTCCAGGTATTATATAATAATGAATGGAGGGGACACAGGGGTTAATACACAATTTAAAAATTAATGGAGTGAGGTGACACAGGGGTATTGACACAGTTAAAAATGGCATTGAAACCGTTACACATGGGGTTTATATATATTTTTTTTTAACCGTTTTTACATTTACAGAGAATGTGTATATTTTTATGTATAATTTAAAAGGGATTATTCATAAACCACTGAAATTTCAGCAAAAGTTTGGTGCACTCCGGCGATTCCATTCCGCTGACATTTTGGTGAATTTACTATTCTAATACAGTCATCGTAGTGCGCTGAAGATAGAGTCGCCAAAGCCCCACAAAAAACTTTGAGAGCGTCACTGAAGAGCGCCATCGTGACCTTGACGAATTCCACCAAACGGCAGAAAAACATGAGGTCTCCTATAATCCCAATAGGTGTTTGAACCAATAAAAATGTATTAGTGTCTCAACAATAAAAAAGGTCCTTTAAAAAATAAAAAGGTCTGTTACAGAAAAAAAGGCCTTTTAAAAATTTGAGAAACAAACTTTGTCTACAGAAAAAAATTACAAAAAGGGGTTCTAAAAAAATAAAATAAAAAGGGGTTTTGCAGGAAATAAAAATGATAAACAGTCTTTAACCCCTTCCTTACCAATAGAGATCTCCGGTTTCAAAGGCACCATCTGGTGCCCCCAGGGCCGGTGCTAGACTATTTTGCGCCCTAGGCAAGACCAGCTATTTGCGCACCCCCCCCCCAAAAAAAAGATGGATATAATATATTGCCCCCCAGCTCACATGGGTATATTTGCCCCAGCTCTCACATGGATATATTGCCCCAGTCTAGCTCACACATGGATATATTGCCCCCAGACTAGCTCACACATGGATATATTGCCCCAGACCAGCTCACACATGGATAGATTGCCCCAGACCAGCTCGCACATGGATATATTGCCCCAGACCAGCTCGCACATGGATATATTGCCCCAGACCAGCTCGCACATGGACATATGCCCCCAGACCAGCTCACACATGGATATGCCCCCAGACCAGCTCACACATGGATTTATGCCCCCAGACCAGCTCACACATGGATTTATGCCCCCAGACCAGCTCACACATGGATTTATGCCCCCAGACCAGCTCACACATGGAAATATGCCCCAAGACCAGCTCACACATGGAAATATGCCCCCAGACCAGCTCACACATGGATATATGCCCCCAGACCAGCTCACACATGGATATATGCCCCCAGACCAGCTCACACATGGAAATATGCCCCCAGAGCAGCTCACACATGGATATATGCCCCAGACCAGCTCACACATGGATATGCCCCCAGACCAGCTCACACATGGTTATATTTGCCCCCCAGCTCATATGGGTATATTTGCCCCCAGCTCTCACCTTCTGTCTGCAGTGCTCCCCCCCGAGAAGATCCTACCGGTGGCCCGCTGTCCCCCCTCTGCACGCCGCTGTCACTGATCACACTGCGCACTTGCTCTGGGCACAGCGTGATCACGGAAGACAGCTCGCGGTGGCTGTCCATGCTGACGGGGCGGGGTTATCCCCGCTTCCCTCACTCTCTGTTGGACAGCCACCGTGAGCTGCCTTCCATGATCACGCTGCACCCAGAGCAAGCGCGCGCAGCGTGATCAGTGACAGCGGGCCGCCGGCAGGATCTTCTCAGGATAGAGGTCTCGGCTGCGCCCTAGGCAGCGCTGCGCTCTAGGCGGGCGCCTAGCGGCAGCACCGGCCCTGGGTGCCCCGATATCGAGCTATTTCAATGTGCTGTTCTGCAGCCCAAAAGAAAATGAAATTTGTTTGCTGCAAACGAATTTCATTAGCTTTTGGGATGCAGAAGGTGCCCCCAAAGTTTTAGCCCTGTGGGCATAATGCTCAAAGAGCTGTAAAATCAGCTGCTCACAGCTCTGAAATGTATCGGGCTTTCACACTGTCAGCAGCCGATGCAGGAGAAAGAGGTTTTACTAGAAGACCTATTTTCTAACTAAATTTGGCAGTAGATGTCGCCATCTACTGGCTCAATAGCCATTACTACACAATTTATTAAAAATTATTTTTCAAAAAAATTATCTGACAAAGGGGCTTGCCCAGATCCACCAGCAAAACCTATTATTGCAAAGCCGGATTACATTTTACAAATGATTTTTATTTGCCTTTTATTGCTGTAAAGCTGCTTTGAGAATACTCGTTTTTTGGAACCCCTGTGTCCTGTATATTTCATTGGCAAAGGAGTGTACATCTGAACAAGAATCCCAGCACCCACTGCACAAAGTTTTTTTCACAGTATTTTTTACAGTAATTAATTTTTTTTACAGTTGAGTTTGCCGCCTGGTCCCGCCCCCCTGCATCATGTGACTTGCAGGGAGCTGAACCAGGAAGCAAAGTCGCCGGCTGCTGCGATCACATTGTGGTGACAGCGGAGACAGCGAGGGAGCGAAGGATGCGGTGAGTATATACAGTCCGAGTGTCGCTCGGGGTTACCGATCGCGGCAGCGAAATTTAACCCTGAGTCACAATCGGGAATACTGCCAGGGAGGTTAAAATACTGTCTGTCTGGAAAATAGAGTCATTCTATTCCTGCTTTTACCAAGGATCAAGTCTGACTGGTCGGGTGTGGGAAAATTTGGCTTCACTGGGGAATTTCTCTTCAATGTCCGGGTTTCAAGTCGGGTAGTCTGGAAGGTGACTGTGCGTCTCCTGGTGTGGTCCTGGGACAGAGAAGGGACGGACGAATAACAGGCTGGTTCTGGTCCTGGAATTTTGGATGGAACCCTGTACATTCCCATTACATTTTTGGCAGAGCGGTGGGATTTCCTTTCTCTCGTGGGTGCCCGGAACACAGTCTTCAGTTGGAGTTGCAGAATGGCAGTGGAGCAAAAGAGGACACAGAGGAGCTGAGCAAAACACCAACATGATGGAGGAGTACTGGGAAAGCAGCAAAATCATCACAGAGTTCTTCAAGGTGGTGAAAGATTGTCTGAGGCTGTTCGGGGCATATATTGACGGCCCTGATGCCACTGAACTTCTATTGATGACATTGATCAGCTCCAGGCCCATAGAGATCTTAATCCGGCCCTGACTGGATATACCTTTCCTATACACACTTACTGTATATACCCATCCTCATCTGTCCTTTATACAATTTATACACTACTTGGTGTGCATCTCTGAGGTGGTTGGTTTTGAGTGATGGGAGTTTGTGTTTGAAGTGGCTGGTTTTGAATGATGGGAGGTTGTATGTCTAAGGCTGTTCATTCGTGTGATGGGAGTTGCTGAGCAGGTATGGGGGCAAATACAGTTATGTTTGTGTTTGGAGCAGGCTGCATGGTTTTGGGTTCTGTGCTGTATACTATAATTTTTTTAAATTTACCTTTTAATTTTTTATTTTTTTTTAAGATTTCCCACTCCCTATCCCTTACACTTTTTCCCAGAGCTGCCAATACCCTAGTACAGTGCAGCTGAGCAGAGGCAGCACAGAATTAACACTACCTGGTCCCCTGCATTGCAGGACCTTACCAGAAGCCAGGCAGGTTAGTGTTAATGTGTTGCTCACAGCTGGTTCATGAAGAAGCCATAAATCAGCGGTAAGCAAACACAGGGCTTCACAGCCGCTGACATTCTCGCCCTGCCTTCCTCCACTTTGTTTAGTGGCAGAAAAAATTCAAGATCTGCGAAGTAAAAAAGCCAGCGGGATGGATGGAATTCTTCCAGAGATGATTAAACACGGCTCTCCAGAAGTACACACCGCAATATGTAAAGTTTTCAACCTGGTTCTGAGCGTTGGATTCTACCCTCAAGTATGGAACCAAGGCCTCATAACACCCATCCATAAGAGTGGAGACCAATATGATCCAGCCAACTACAGAGGGATATGTGTCAGCAGCACACTGGGAAAACTGTTCAATAGCATCCAGAACAAAAGAATCCTCAGCTTCCTGACACAGCATAACGTCCTCAACAGAAGCCAAGCAGGGTTCATGCCAAACCATCGCACTACAGATCACATCTACACCCTGCACAGTCTCATCAAGGACCATGTCCACAATACAAAACATGGGAAAATATTTGCCTGCTTTGTGGACTTTAAGAAGGCCTTTGACTCAGTATGGCACCCAGGCCTGTTCCTTAAACTACTGGAGAGTGGAATAGGAGGGAAAACATATGACGTCATCAAGAGCTCATATAATGAGAACTTCTGCAGCATAAAGGTGAATGGGAAGAGAACAGAGTACTTCCGGCAGGCTCGTGGAGTCAGACAAGGCTGCAGCTTAAGTCCAACCCTCTTTAACATCTACATCAATGGACTGGCTGAAGCTCTAGAATCCTCCTCAGCACCAGGACTAACTCTACATGACACCGAGGTGAAGTTCCTGTTGTATGCAGATGACCTCCTATTACTGTCACCAACAGAAAGAGGTCTACAAGACAGCCTGGAAGTGCTGAGAAAATACAGTGCGGCATGGGCACTACCCATCAACCAAAAGAAAACAAAGGTCATGGTTTTCCAAAGGAAGAATGCAAAAACCAAGAGTTCCTCTTTCACACTTAATGACTGCACTCTCGAGGAAGCCAACAGCTACACATACCTCAGCCTAGAAACAAACCGATCTGGAAATTTCAAACCAGCCATAGAGGCCCTAAGAGACCAGGCGTGTAGAACCTTCTATGCCATCAGAAGAAAACTCTACAAACTAAAACCGCCTGTAAGAGTCTGGCTTAAAATCTTTGATAGCGTCATCGCTCCAATCCTCCTTTATGGCAGTGAAGTTTGGGGCCCCATCACCTACCCGGACCAACCCAAATGGGACACCAGCCCAACAGAAATATTCCACCTGGAATTCTGCAAGCACCTCCTCCAAGTCCATCGGAGCACCTCTAACAATGCTTGCCGGGCCGAGCTGGGCAGACTCCCCTTACTTCTTGCAGTACAGAAGAGGACGCTATCATACTGGGACCACCTAAACATCAGCAGCCTCAACTCATACCACCATAAAGCCCTACTGGCCAACAAGGACCACCCCAAACCATGTGGGCTGCAACAACTCATATCCACCCTGATCATCCAAAGCCCCCATGAATGCAACCTGACAAAAATAAAATAAAGCCCCTAAGTAACGATTCCAGGGATAACTATATCAGAGAATGGAGACATGATATAGCAAACTCCAAGAAACTCACCATTTACCAATCCTTACAGAGGGAATACAAACTGGCCCCATACCTGGAGCTACTACAAGACCCCAAGGACAGACAGATCCTGAGCCGGTACAGACTGAGTGCCCACAGCCTGGAGATCGAATCAGGGCGGCATAGACAGACCTACAAGCCCAGGGAGAATAGACTGTGCCAGCATTGTGACCAGGGGGCCCTGGAAGATGAGGTCCACTTCCTCCTACAGTGCCCCAAGTACTCAGCACTGAGGGAAACTCACTTCCAGAGACTCTCCGCTCTCATCCCGGACTTCACCTCTATAGAAGTGACGAGGAAACTCCACATCATACTGGGAGAAGAGGAGCCGGCGGTGAAAATATCTGCCCAATACGTCTTCTGATAATGTCCATGGACTTGTCCATTCCCCCCATATATGTCCCACTACCCCCCCTCCACCCCATATGCTTTGGCAATGCTAAAATGTATTTGGTCCTGCTAATAAAGCTTATTTTGATTTGATTTAGTGTCTTGGTGACACAGTTGCTGATCATCCGCTCTCCTCCACCCCTTACTCCCTAACCCTCTGGCAGAGCTGTTGATTTGGGTGGGAGCAGGGGGGACTATGGAAAGAAGAGTGGAGGACTTTTTTTTTTCTTTTAAACCTCACAGATGCTGAGGATGCAACCAAGAACTCACATGCAGACATGGTGGTGCTGCCCAGCTGCTATGATAGGCTGCTGGAAACAAACTTTATATGCAGTGTATGTCTGCCACACGTGTGAGTCATGCATCTGGATGGGAGGGGATTTCAAAACCACACACATTACTCGAAAAACAGACGGCCGGGTGAAACCCTAGTTCCTAGCCTGCCTCATCATAGAGAGGTAGAACTAGTGCATGGAAAGTGTTAAAATACCACCCTTTGAAATACCCTAGGGTGTCTACTTTCCAAAAATAAAGGGTTTGATGGGGTAAATTACATTGGCCGGCTTCAAAAATGTCCCAAATCGGACATGGGTCCAGGATAATAAGATGTGAAAATTCCAAGCTGGAAAACTGGAATTTGCACCGCCCAAAGAATTTGACACACCTACACATGGGTGGTATCACTGTATTCAGGGAGATGTTGCTTAACATGTATTGGGGTGCTTGGCAGCAACCCTTAAAGTTCTCAGTACATATATTCTTAAATTGCAATCTGTGTAAAAAATAAAATCCCCAGAATTAGTTTTTTTTCTCCAACTTTGGCATTGATTGGTGGTAAAATGGTTGAAAGAAAACAGTCAAAATACCCCAAGTTTAATACCTTGGGTTCACTTTTAAAAAATATACATGCAACACTGATATCTGTTAAGAATACCTGAATAACCCTCCACAATGTCACTATTGCCAATTTTGAAAAATAAAATGCTTTGGAAATAAAGTGCTAATTGCATTGGCATATACTGTAAATTGCAAAAATGAAAAAGCAGAAACCATTGGGTATTTCTAAACTCCGTCAGGACAAAACTTAGAAACCATTTAGCCAGGGTCTTTTTTGGCAGTTGAAGTTGAGCAAGAGATTTGGGGGAAGGGTGTGTAAGAAGAAAAAAAAAAATTGACATCCAAACTAAACCAGTCCACTTTATTTTTCAACCTCAACAACTGATCAGTTTGCAGATTATTACACGCAACGTTATAATCCTCACTTAGATCCTTCCCTACCCACAACCCCTGTCACTTTTCCGCCAGCCTTTTACCTTACAACCAACTGGCGCATAGATATGAGAATTGAAAATTACGGGAAATTTCATATCTCCAATTTAAATAATTACTACAGGAATACAGGATGGATGGAGTCAGGCGTTACCCAAATTAACGCTGTCCCCCTTTGACCAATATTGTGTCAGGCCCTCCTCTTCCAAACTGCTCTCCCTTAGCTACAGGCTTCCGGTCAATGCCTGCCTCTCATCATAAGACCCGGTTTCAGATGAACTGGGGAAGAGATTTAGGCAAGGAATTCACACCTCAACAGTGAGCGGAGTGTTTTGCGGTAGAAATGGAGAAATTTCGGAGTCCAGAAAAAAATCCTATATCAATGGTACTTCACTCCAGACAGGCAACGACACTTCAGCCCCTCTCAATCTTCTCTATGTTGGTGTTTTTCTGAGACCTACGAGTAATTTTTCCATATGCGATGGCAGTGCCCTCGGCGGCTGATCTTCTGGAGGTAACTCAGACCTTGTAAATACGATATTGGGAACTGCCCCGACTCCTGACCCAGTCATTCTTCTCCAAATATTCCCAAAAGAGTTGTTTGCAAAACGAAAACTCTTGGCGCATGTACTCGCCACTTCGTATCTCCTCTTGGCCTCTAAATGGCAATCTACCATGCCCCCCTAGCACCACAGATAGTTTACCAAAAAGGGGACATTAGATTCCTAGCGCCATTGCCGTCTTGGTGTCAGGTATTTATGGGACTATATTCGGGATATATTTTTTATATCCCGAGTTTCTTGAGGCTTTTAAATTTGACCCCTAGGTCTATTTCTTGTATTGCGTTTGGTTGTTCAAGTAAATACTCATGTTTGTAACTCATACTGTTGCACTATTTTATATTTGTGCAAGATGGAGCTTTTCTTTTCTTTTCCTTTTTCTTCTCTTTTTGCACACTGTACTGTTTTTCCATTCATAGTTTGTGTTATTGCAATATTGTAATTTTCTGTTATTTTTTTTTCATTTAGAATTTTATTTTGTATGTAAGTCAGCGTACAGACATAGTAAAGTAAGGGCCACGTAAGGCCACCCAAAACTAGGGATGCACCGAAATGAAAATTTGGGACCGAAACCGATACCGAAAATTACTTTCTATACATGACTATATATACACATTTGTCATATCATAAGTGTCTGGTGTGTGTATTTATCGCTCCGAAATGAAAATTTTGGAACGAAACCGGAAATTACTTTTTCCCCCTACAATTTATTTGAAATAATAAATTTTTTGTATAACTGTATTAATACTAGACTTTATTAAATTAATATCATGAATTTAAATTAATCCACATTCAAATTTTTAAGATATTTTTGTCCTATTTTGGTGGAGTTATTTTGCATCTAGTGCATATGCACTAGATGCAAAATAACTCCACCAAAATAGGACAAAAGAAGACATTTACACATCCCAGCAATTCAGAGAACTCTGCGACTATAAAGTAAGTTTATTATTTGTTGGATGGAGGCTTTTAACTTAAATGAGTAGATATATATCTATACTCTATAATGGCTCAGATGGAGCCTAAACATCAGTCTGTTCCTCTTAATCTATTATTTTTTTAAAGTGCCGAAAAACAACACATTATAAAGGGGCCTTTAACCCCTTAACGCCGCAGGACGTACATTTACGCCCTGCATTAGGCGGGCTTTGGCGCCGCAGGACGTAAATGTACGTCCTCTGCGTTTTCAGCCCCCCCGGGAGATATTCACCTCCTCCGGCGGCTCCCTCGCTGATCTGAGTCCCACGGAGTCAGATCGGCAGGGTTTCCTCCCTCGGCACACTGACGTCATCGCGCCGGGGGCGCGATGACGTCAGTTTCAGCCGTCCCCCCCCCGCCGGAGCAGGGGAAGCGCCTGAAGGGGAGGGGGGGATCCTTTGGATCCCTCTATCTCCCCATCGCCGGGGACCAGGCGGCTGTGGCCAGCATCGCTGGAAGGGTCACAGCCTGACCTTTCCAGCGATGTATGGGGGTTAACCCCTTAGTTGCCAGGTCGCGACTGGGCACTAATTTGTGCCCGATCGCGGCCTATTTCCGGTGGGGGCCGCCATCTTGGATGGCAGCCCCCACCTCTGGGTCATCCCCAGCTCAACTGACTCATCGCGCCATGCGCGATGATGTCAGTTAACCGGGGAACCCCCTAGCTGCAAAGGGATTTCCTATTTCCTCTTAGAGGAGATAAAGGGGTTCAAAGAACCCCCCTAGCTCCTGATCGGTGGCAGCTAGGGGGTCATGTATGATATTTCTGGAAAGGCCAGAGCATGGCCTTTCCAATGATATCAAACATGACCATGTTATATGTAAAGTAAAAGTTTAAAAAAAGTAAAAATAAAAATAATAAAAAAATAAATACGTGTTTTTTTTTGTTTTTTTTAATGCAGCACTATTGTTCACATTTCAATTATAATGTGAACAATGATGCTTCACTAATGATTTTTTTTTGGGGGGGTTTAGCTAAAATCACGCAATTTCTCCCCAAAAAAAAAATGGTTTCCCCGTTCTAAGTTTTTTAACAAATCTACCCCATAACATGTGACCGCAGAGCCTCGGATAATGAAATTTTAAAAAAAAACACTTTACACACTGTGGAAGATTGAAATTTTATTGAAAATTCACATTTATTTACTTTTTTTACATTTTTTGTTATAGCATTTTGGCAGGGCATGACCTATACATATAATAATGATATATTATTAATCTGCCGAGTCTGCCGGAAAGAACGATATATAATTTGTCTGGGTGGTATAATAATACGTGACTTAAAAATGGTCAAAATGAGCTCAGCGAACCTCGACTTCCGAAACAGCGTTGAAGTTGTAAAATTACTCCCGTCCTTAAAGGGTTAAGATGCAAGCTAAAACACAAACCATTGCAAAATGAATGTGTATACCCTCCATTAACCCCCCTCTTGTCCTCGGAGCAGACACTTCTGGCAGGAAGTCAGTGATAAATCACTTGTTCCTGGTCACTGAGAGGCCAGAGGTTACTGCTTGCTCTGATAGTGGCAGCAGCTGAGTAGGCAGTTAACCCTTTGTGTGCAGAAATAAATATGTGTAGCAGCTCCTGCCTCTTTCCAATTACAATTATCTCCAGCCAAGCAGCATTGAAAGAGTGCACGCTCAGTGTCAGAAATGTTCGGCTGACTTTTTCAGCTGGTGATTTACTTTCAGGCCGAAACCGATAACCCCATTATCGGCAGAATCTATCGTGGCCAAAATTTCGGTCCATCCCTGTCTGTGACGCATGCTCAAAGGGATCGCAGCTTCTCAGTTATCGGTACATCGGCAATGAAACAGCCCGATTCCGATAACATGAAAGATGCTGAATGTCGGTCGGCCCCGATAATCAGTCGACCCCTATAATGCAAACAATATAACATTAAGGGTTATAATATTTAATATGTGGGTAAACGTTTCTTGAGCCAAGGAGAAATATGGCCACCATCTGGGGTCAAAAAGGATTTTTTCCCTCAGAATGTTGCATTTTGGAAAGCGTCTCAGACTGTTTTTTGCCTTCTTTTGGATCAAAGGATGAACTTGATGGGCACACGTCTTTTTTTCGGCATGTAAGCATTTAAAAATATTACACTATAAAGTGCTATGCATATCAAATCTCACTGAAAGTGCTACCACGTGTTGCTTAAATTATAGCTGTGCATCTAAAAAGTGCTACATATAAACTAGGACTGGGGAAATTAACTATTAATTGATTACATTTATTTTGATCAGGGGAGCCCATCAGCTCCGGTATCGGACCCTAGGAGTCCGAATCCGGAGCTGTACTGGCTTCCTGGGGTCCTGGGCAGCCCTACAGCAGCGTGCGAAGCTTGCTTTGGCACCGCCCTGCAGTCACGTGTGGGACGAGTGTGCACACGTCACACACACAGCGACAGGCGCAGGAAGAAGACGGCAGACGAGAAGGCAACAGAGGAGCGGTGAGTACGGTGCTGCCCGTCTCAGTCCAGCCTCAGACCCAGCCAAACCCCAGCAGGGCCCAGGGCCCAAGACGCAAGGGCCCGGGCCCAGACCCAGGGCCCAAGACGCAAGGGCCAGGGCCCAGGCTCAAGACCCAGGATCCAGGGCCAAAAAAACAGGGCCCAAGACCCATGACCCAAAGGCCAGGGCCCAGGCCCAAGACCCATGACCCATAGGCCAGGGCCCAAGACCCATAGGCCAGGGCCCAAGACCCCAGGCCCAGGACCCATAGGCCAGGGCCCAGGACCCCGGGCCCATGCCCAAGACCCATAGGCCAGGGCCCAGGCCCAAGACCCATAGGCCAGGGCCCAAGACCCCAGGCCCAAGACCCCGGGCCCAGGCCCAAGACCCATAGGCCAGGGCCCAAGACCCCAGGCCCAAGACCAAGACCAACACCAAAGCAGATCAGCTAAAAAGTAGTTGGATCTGTATGTGCGTTATTATTAATCAAAATTAATCGATTACAATTTTATGATTTATTGAACACGAAAATGTTAAATCAGTACCAGCCCTATTATAAACTCATCTTAAAAATGAATATAAAGTAATGAAAATATAAAATATACGAACAGCTCACAGCACAATGAGTCGACAACCAAATGCAAGGTCTTTTGTTGGTTTCAATACAGAGACAGAACTGTTGGGACAGATTTATGCCCAAAAGAGAAACTCCCCAATTTTAGCCAACCACAAAAATGTGGCCAAAACGAGCAGAGAACATGAATGGGGTGGCTGCTAAAAAAGCACAGCAACAAAAAGAAAAGATGTGTGCTTAACTCTCACTCTCAGGAGAAGCAACGCAACCTTAGCAGCCAACCCCAAAACATAGGTCCTCAAAATCCTGTAACCTACAATAAGAGATTTTTCGATATTCAGTCAGGCTCACAGTCACCATTTCAAATTTTCGCACACTTTTTTAAACTATCAGACAGGGACTGTAGTCAAGCCAACTTCAAAGTTTGTGCGGGAAAAAAAGAAGTAATTCCTCCTAGAGCTTAACCCTTTCTCTGCTGAGGCGTTTCACGCCTCTGTGCTGAGCTCATTTTTACCTGTTTCGCTCATCTTGTTTAAACGTGTTTTGAAGGCTTATTTTAGTATATGACCCAGACCTATTATATATCGTTCTTTCCGTCAGACTCGGCAGATTCATAATATGTCATTATTATATGTATACGTCATGTCCTGTCTGTATATTATAACAAAAAATGCAATAAAATATGAATTTTCAATAATTTACAACGTATAAAGTGTTTTTTTTTCACATTTTAACATGCGAGCAATTGCGGTTATATTTTGTATGGGGTGCGCTTGTTTAAAAAATTAGAAATGGGGTCTCGTTACCTTTTTTTTGGGGGAAATTACGCGATTTGTAACAAACGCACCGCATCATTGTGCACATTATAATTGAAATGGGAACAATATTTCTGCATTAACAAACAAAAAAAAAGAAAAAAAAAATTTTTTAAATATTTTTTTATTTTTATTTTTAATTTAAATTTTTTAAAAAAAACTTTTTTCATGGTCATGTTTGGTATCGTTGGAAAGGCCATGCTCTTGGTGGCAGTTAGGGGTTAACTCCAGGACTGACGCCAGTCCTCAGGGGGCACTCCCGGAAGCTTGGCCGACATCCAAGATGTCGGCCAGCTCCGGGAGAGGATCACGATTTGGCGCTTTTCGGCGCCGAATCGTGATCCTGCACCCAAGGGGTTAATGGCATGCACGTTTTGGAAGGGCAGGCTGTGCCCTTCCAAACCGTGCCTGCCTTAACCGTGTGACAGCCGGCGATCGGGAGGTCCGAAGGACCTCCCCCCCTCCCTTTCAGGCGCCTCCTCCGCACACACGGGGGGCGCCTGAATTAGATGTCATCGCGCCGCCGCGATGACATCTAATGGTGCCAGCGGCGGTCCCGGATGCTGGGCTGACATCGAGGATGTCAGCCCACACCGGGGGGCACAGCGATCGGCCGGAACCTGGAGATCACTGGCCGCAAATGGAGGACGCGCTCAGCGCATCCTCCGCACGCAACCCTACCTGCGGGTGGACGCGCTGAGCGCGTCCTCCGCAGAAAAAGGGTTAAGGTAAAAAGCAAACTTGGTATGGACTTTTAGTACATTATGACTCAATGTGCTATATATTTTCTAGTCGAACCCTGAGAGGACCAAACCTCAGAGACCAGTTAAAATTTTAACTGGTACACCGAGTGCTTCAGTCTCTCCCCCAACCATCACCCAACAAATTTAGGTTCTAATACCATCTGTTTATCTCCTTGTGAACATTTTAAACCTTATTCAGGGTTATTCAAAGAGATCCGAATTGTGGCCGAAAGGTAACCGAACAGTGAAATTCAGCGTACGGTTACCTTTCCAGGCCATTCGGCTATTCAGAGAGCAGGCAGTTCGCCAAATCCTGGCGAATTGCTTGCACATATGGTGCCTGTTCGAGGGCATTGAAATCCCCATAGCTTCGTCTATTCAGAGAACAAAAACCATCACTGAAAAGTTGCCGAATTGCCCTGCTTTTCGGTGGTTTCATTCGACAGGTTCATTCAGGCTTCAATGTTAAAAATATTCATGTTTTCCAGTAACTAATAATCCAATATCTAAGAACCCAGCACAGGCTGCCCAAACTCACAAGTCCTGCAAGCTTCAATACTTTCTTCCTACACAGCCATAAGAACCCAGGTACTGCATAAGAATCCTTTGGATCATCTCTTCAATCAACAATTTTTCTCCAACATCTTTGGTTTTCTTATCTAACTTTGTATCTCTGCTTGCTCATTGCTAGTCATGACCTTATTTATTACTGCATTCTCTGTCACTCTAGCATAATTTACTAGCCATTATTAGCTTTTATTGGCCTTATGCATGTATTTGTATATTTTTATTTTCCTTCACCAATCCCCTGTTTAGCTTTCTGTCCCAATACATCCTTTTTTTTTAAATTTAAAGTTTTTTATTAAATGAATTCAAGTGGGGATACAGAAGTAAAAAATAGGGGAGGGGAGGTAGACAATCTTACTACAATACAGAACGGAGGGGAGGGGGAGAAGAAAAGGGAAAAAGAAAAGAAAAGGGGGGGACCATCACCATCACGTACATATTATCAAACATTGCATAAAATTTACACTCGAAGTATTGACTCCTTAAACCTTAGCTCGTAGAGCAGCAGAATCACCAATTATTCATTCCGTCTATGTTATATTCTCACCCTCCCGGTCAGTGGGTCTTCTTTCCCCTCTAGGCACACACTGTTTCACAAGATATATGTCCCACAATTCCCACGTGTCCTGTTTTGCCCAATACATCCTTTTAACTTTAAACGTATATAACACTTTATTTCTCTGCCTTTAGCACAGACTGCCCAAACTCACAAGCCCTGCAAGCTTCAATACTTTTTTCTTCCCACCCGCCCCATGGGCAATTTTACTTTTATAAGGTAATTATGACATGTGACATCCACATTCTCACCTGTGCAGTTCCTGATTCACACGCCCCTGCAAGTACCTGCCCATCCAACCTTCACAACCACACAGTTAACCCATTGCTCACCCCTCCCTTAGCCACTTGTATTTCTATCACTTCATGCTCCTAGTGTCATTGTCTCCTAGGACATGCTCTTTATTTTCTTTTATAGAGAGTGAAGTTACAGTAAACAAAGACATCCATGTCTTTCCATATACCCCCACCATCACACTCCTTCATTGCTTCCTTCTCCCCTTCTCTCAAATCAGGCAGTGGCGTAGCGTGGGGGGGGCCTCGGGGGCGGTCGCCCCGGGCGCAATCTTCTTAGGGGCGCAATATTTCAAAAGAAATTTGAACCACTAATATTTTCCAGCAGGTATCAGCAAGGTGTCCGCTCACAGAAACTGGTGTCCATGAGAGGCCCTTGCACGGGCGGCCGACAGTTTAGCGGCGCTGGTGGTGACTTAGCACTCAGCGTACGGAAGGGAAGACCAGGATAGAAAATTCTGGTCCTGTCCTGAATCCTCCTTAATGCTGACATGAGTCACGTGAAGCAGTGCAGCATTATCCGACGGAACACCCTGTACCACATCTGTCCTTGAAGCCCTGTCCAGCCCTGTGCCGCTGGTAGCCCTGCAGCCACTGAACAAGAAGGAGGGAGGGAGGCGCCTGCCCTGCAGCACATTTAAAATCCAGTCTCCACTAAGCCCCCTGGACAGCTCCCCCACAGGCCACCAGCAACTCCACGTGGGTATGCGACACTGTGTGACACCAGAGCAGCGTGACCAACACACAGTGAGGGGGTACTGGGGGTATGGGGAGATGGTCACTGGAGGTTCAGGGAGAGAATGACTGGGGGTGCTTGGAGAGATAAAGAGTGACTGGGGGTATTTGGAGAGGAGTGTCTGGGGGTACTGGGAAGAGTCACTGAAGATACTTGGAGAGAGTGTGACTAGGGATACTGGGAGAGAGTGACTGGGTATAGTGTGAGAATGGAACTATGCCAGGGTACACTGGGAGAGGTGACTGGTAGCAGTGGTGTAGCATAGGGGGGCATGTGTGTTTAATTTTTTATTATATCAGTATTTTGTTAATATACAATACATGTCCTTTTGGGTAAGGGGGTCAATACTCTACTGGTAGAAGGGAATCCGTGTGTGTTACTGTGTCCACAGGATAGGGCGGGGGCGCACAATTCTTGCCTTGCCCCGGGCGCTGACAACCCACGCTACGCCGCTGGTATTCATCATTCACTTCTCTCTCGCCCCATCCACACATAAACACACACTCAAATCATATTCCCAACTTTTTTACTTATCACTCATGCTTCTCCTTGCAGCAGGGGAGGTCTTCCCAAACCCTGGGCCCCCCAGGGACATTGGATTTCTAGAACTGGAGATTGTATGAAAACCTAACAACCTCAGACACATGAACACAACCCCCACTCCCACCTTCCATTTGGGACTCTGGAATGCTAGCAGTGCCGGCCCAAGACATTGAGCTGCCTGGAGCGAATAGTGAAATGCTGCCCCCCCCAAAAAAAATACACCACACAGTTTGTATGAGCGTATTAAAGAGCGCCACAGCAATAAAACTCAAACACTTATACACACCGTACATTAGAATTTTATTGCTGTGGAGCTCGGTGATACAGTAATGTGAGGCGTGTATAACTGAGCTAGTAAATCAGACAACCGGGTGCCAATGAACAGTGCTGCATAGTGTTAGATTTTAATTTTTATACTCTTAGTTGTACTGCTAATAGTAAGTTAAACTCACAGAATTTTATATACCAGCAGAGCCCAGAATCACAGCAGTGGTTCACAAACCCCAGCAGAGCAGTGGTTCACATACCCCAGCAGAGCAGTTTTTTCACATACCCCAGCAGAGTTTTCACATACCCCAGCAGAGCAGAGTTTACACAAACCCCAGCAGAGCAGTTGTTCACATACCCCAGCAGAGCAGAGTTCTCACATACCCCAGCAGAGCAGAGTTTTCACATACCCCAGCAGAGCAGAGTTTTCACATACCCCAGCAGAGCAGAGTTTTCACATACCCCAGCAGAGTTTTCACATACCCCAGCAGAGTTTTCACATACCCCAGCAGAGCAGTGTTTTCACATACCCCAGCAGAGCAGTGTTTTCACATACCCCAGCAGAGCAGTGTTTTCACATACCCCAGCAGAGCAGTGTTTTCACATACCCCAGCAGAGCAGTGTTTTCACATACCCCAGCAGAGCAGTGTTTTCACATACCCCAGCAGAGCAGTGTTTTCACATACCCCAGCAGAGCAGAGTTTTCACATACACCAGCAGAGCAGAGTTTTCACATACACCAGCAGAGCAGTGATTCACGTACCCCAGCAGAGCAGTGTTTCATATACCCCAGCAGAGCAGTGTTTCACATACCCAACCCAGCCGGGACCCGGCGAGAGGAGAGAAGTTCCCGCAGTCTGGAGGGTCCGCCCACACATGAGGCCAGCTATGCCAGGAATGGAAGTGCAGGATTACGGCGCGTGTGGGCGGATTCTCCTGAGGCTGCTGGGCACCGCAAAAGTAGATGCCGACGCCGATGAAAAAAATAAAATAGTGCAGCGGCATCTGTGGCTAAAATTTGCCGCCCCAGAATTTCGGCTGCCTGTCGCCGCTGCTCCACTCTGCACCATGGTCGGGCCGGCCCTGAATGCTAGGTCAGTGTATAATGTGAAGAAATCTACTTCCATCCATGACTTCATCTCACGCGCCCTACAGCTACTGGCTTTAACCGAAACCTGGCTCTCTTCATGCGATACTGCCACGCCTGCATCGCAAACACATGGTGGTCTCCAACTGACACACTCCCCTAGACTGAGTGACAAAAAAGGTGGCGGTGTGGGGTTTTTACTCTCGCCACTGCGCCTTTCAGGACATTTCCCCATGCCCAACTCTTACTTTCGCTACATTTGAGGTCCATACTATTCGCCTGTTTAAGCCTCTAGCCGCCCGTATTGCTGTTATCTACCGTCCCCCTGGACAACATCTTCCCTTCCTCAACCAGTTCTCTTCTTGTCTCCCACAGTTCATGTCTTCTGATGTTCCATCCCTCATTCTTGGGGATTTGAACATCCCTGTCGACACACCACAAAGCTCAGCTGCCTCGAGATTTCTTTCCATTACATCCTCATTTGGCCTTACTCAGTGATCCAACTCCCCCACGCACACAGCTGGCAATACTCTGGATCTTATCTTCTCCTACTCACGCCCTATTGCTGACCTCACTATTACACCTCTCAATCTCTCTGACCATCATCTTCTGACCTGTGAACTAAGCTATCCCCTCGTTCCTCCATCTGTACCCAAACTTTATCAGACTAGCCAAAATCTCCGCTCTCTGGATCCACAGCAATTCTCTGCCGATATATCCATACCACTCTCGTCCGTCCTAGCTCTCGTCCTAGCTCTCTCCTGTCCTAATGAAGCCATCACCCGCTACAACTCTATACTTCCCTCCACCCTTGACAAGTTGGCGCCGTCAAAACCCTGGTCAATGAGGCGACAAAACTTGCATCCCTGGCAAAACAAATTGACCCAGTATCCCTAAAGATGCTGTAGAACTGCTGAACGCTATTGGAGAAAGACCCGCTCCCACTCAGACTTTCTTCACTATAAATTTATTAGACATGTGCATTCGTTTTAGTACTAAAACGATTTAGTCCGAATTTTGGGATAATTTCGATTTCGTTTGACTCAAGAGATACGAAACTGCTCAGTCCAAAACAACGAAAGAAACTAAAGGAAATGCATTACATTTTAGTTTCAGTCCTTTTTGTAATATTACATTGTTGAGTGAAGGAGACCAGCAATGATGAGCGCAACATAGCAAAGCTACAGAAAAAGTTTGTATGTGTAATCCTTCCCGAACCCTACCCGAAAATCGGACAGTGATAGAGCTGCAGAATACTCACTCGCAGCACAGAGAGCCAGCACAGGAGAGGAAACCTTTACTTAACCCTTGCATGTCTATGAGACGGACGAGATGATAAAAGCAGCTGGAGAGGGAAAACATTCAAATAAATCACACTGAAAGCTAAAGAGAAAGGAGGGCTGGATAGTAAAAACCCCTTTATAACAAGCCGCGCTGGGAGAAGAGGGGGACTTTATAAAACGTGTGTTATCTCCCCTCCCGCTCTGCAGAATAGGGGCTTAGGTCTGATACATTTTATATTATCCAGGAGCACTATCCCACTTTCCTCATCTATAATGCACGTTTTATATAAAGTCCCTCTCCTCTCCCAGTGCTGCTCGTTATAAAGTTGTTTTTTTTTACGTCTGATACATTTAGTATCCAGCTCTCACAGTTACTCTGTCATTATGAGCCTTCAGTGTGATTTATTTGAACGTTTTCCCTGGATTTAAAGTGCTTTATTTTATTATAAAAATAAATTTGTGCCAGTCATCTCTTCTCTGAGCTTTCAGACTGATTTCCGTTAATATTTTCCCTCTCCCCTGCTTTTATAATCCTGTCTGTCTCCCCCAGAGAGATACAAAGTTTAAGTAAAAGTTCCCTCTGCTGTGCTGGATAAGCATTGCATTCCGAAGTTCTGCACCCCCCCCCCACGCCAAAGGCAGTAGGATGTTCTATACATTATACAGAGAGGGGTATTAATTAATGCAGGAGGATGTTCTATACATTATACAGAGAGGGGTATTAATTAATGCAGGAGGATGTTCTATACATTATAGAGAGAGGAGCATTTTTTTCTATTTTGAGCCCTTTAAATCCAGTGGCTGTGAGCGCTGAGATCGGCTGCTTGTTATATTATCTCTCAGTACAATGTATCAGGCTCAGCTGTTACAGTAACGGACTGCTGCTCATCACAATGCTCAGAGTTTCAGTAAAACAAGGAAATAATGTTGGTATAACCTCTTATATATAAAAATATTATTTACTAGTTTTACTGAAACTCTGAGCGCTGTGATGAGCAGCAGTCAGTTACTGTATCAGCTTTGCCTGACACATTGTGCTGAGTGTGAGAGATACTGTAACAAGCAGCAACATCAGACCTCTGAGGAGCCACTGCAATAGTAATTGTATCCGCTGGTTTTCGGATGAATGAAATTCGTTTTCATACTAAAGAACTGAAAACGAATTTCTTTAGCAACTAAATAAATTGCGTTTTAGGACTAATCCATTAGTTCAAAACAAAATTTTGTGTTGTGTACAGGTCTAAAATTTATGCTCCGGTCCTACAGCTCTGCGATCTTCCTAGCCAAGCAGTCATATTTTACAGCCCTCATACACACCCACTCCCGGAACCCAAAACGCCTGTTCACCACCTACAACTCCCTTCTCCGTCCTACTGTGGCTGTTCTTCACACTGACCTCAATGCCGAAGACCTAGCATGCTTTTTCACAGCAAAAATTGAACAGATAACTGAAATCTCCATAATAGCATCTTCACCCATGCAGGAAGATGCTAACCATGTCTAGCCTCACATGTTTAACTCGTTCCCTTCAGCTACTGAACAAGAGGTCCTTAAACTACTACAATCCTCTCATCCCACTACCTGCCCCCTCGACCCCATTCCCTCACATCTTGCCAAAACACTTTCTGTTTCTCTTCTACATCCTTGACCCACACCTTTAATCTGTCCTTGAACTCTGGGGCCTTTCCTGCTCCCCTCAAACATGCCACAGTAGTCCCAAGCCTAAAAAAATCATCTCTGGATCCAACTGCTCCCTCCAACTACCGCCCCGTTTCCCTGCTCCCTTTTGCCTCCAAACTCCTCGAAAAGCTTGTGTATGCCCGTCTGACTACCTCAACACCCACTCTCTCCTTGACCCCCTGCAATCTGGCTTTCGCCTACTGCACTCCACAGAAACGGCTCTTGCGAAACTGACCAATGACCTTGCAACTGCTAAATCCAATGGATGCTACTCACTGCTGATCCTTCTTGACCTCTCTGCCACCTTTGATACAGTTGACCACTCAATCCTCCTTCAAACCCTTCCTGATATAGGCCTTCAAAGTACTATTCTTTCATGGTTCGCCGTCTACCTGTTCCAACGATCGTTTAGTGTCTCATTTGCTGGAAGTACCTCCTCCCGGCAGCCTGTCTCTGTTGGGGTGCATCAAGGATCAGTATTGGGCCCTCTACTTTTTTTCAGTCTACACAGCCTCTCTAGGAAAACTGATCTGCTCCTTTGGATTCCAGTACCACCTATATGCTGATGACCCTCAAATATACCTCTCCTCCCCTGATCTCTCTCCAAGTCTCCTGGATCGAGTCACCGCTGTCTCAAATTGAATGGCTTCCCGCTTCCTTAAACTCAATCTTTCCAAAACTGAAATTCTCGTCATTCCTCCCTCCAAGAAGAAACCAATACCACCTATCTCTCTACAAGTAAATGTAACACCCATTAGCCCATCACCCCAAGCTCGCTGCCTTGGTGTCACTTTTGACTCTGACCTAACGTTCTCTTCCCACATCCAGTTAGTGACCAAATCCTGTTACTTTCAACTCAAAAACATTGCCCGTGTCCGCCCCTTTCTGACACAACTTACCACAAAAGTGTTTGTTCATGCTCTTGTCATTTCACGACTTATCTACTGCAACTCACTCCTTATTGGCCTTCCCAACTCCGGTATTGCCCCTTTGCAATCTGTAATGAATGCAGGGGCCTGGCTTATTTTTCTCACTAAACGCATCTCGCGTACTTCCCCACTCTGCCGGTCCCTCCATTGGCTTCCTGTACATTTCAGGATACAGTTTAAAATCCTGATGCTCGCGTTCAAATCACTAAATAATTCAACCCCTCCCTACATGTCTTCGTTACGCCGCAAGCACGTCCCATCTAGACAAGCCCGTTCAGCAGGTGATCTCCACCTGTCATCGGTCTACACACACACGGCCAACTCTCGCCTCCAAGACTTCTCAATGGCAGCACCAGTCCTGTGAAATGACTTGCCTCGCCCTATCAAACTCTCCCCTGACCTTCAGGACCTCAAGAAATCCCTGAAACCCCAGCTCTTCAGAATAGTGTACCACATCACCGATGCAACTCATCCCTCCGCTCACCTACTCACACATGATTGAAGCCGCTTCTTTGCCTCACAGTTCCCAAACCACTGGCACTAATGATCCTGCTATCGAGTAAAATTCCTCTTCCTCAACCCTAGACTGTAAGCTCCTATGAGCAGGGCCCTCTACATCTCTTGTTTCCGTCTTATGTCCATTCATATGTATTTCGCTCCCTTTGGTTATTGTAAAGCGCTGTGGAAACTGTTGGTGCTATATAAATGATGACAATAATAATAAATTATAATATTCTGCAGTAAAAAGTCTCTAGATTTTTTAGGATCTTTTAGGCATTTTTCGGGACTTTTTGGGGGAAATATTTTTTTCGGGTTTTTTCAGTCGTTTTTTCTTTTTTCTATAACAGCCCTTTTTATTATCATTCTTTGGACCTTATATGTAAATTTCAGACATTTTGGTTATGTAATTTCTTTGCAAACAGCGTTTCACTTCTCAAACATTCAAGCGTACGGTTTTTCACTCCATTCGTCTGCGGTGTCTGCTTCTTCTGGCGGCTGCTCAGGTTTCACCGGCGTGTTCGGCGGGGTTAATCCAGATGTTTTTGTGGATTTTGGTGTGCTTTCGCCAGGTTTGGCGGTGAGTGTTCGTTGGGTTTGCGGTGGCTTTTCCCTGCACTACGACGGCCCTGTGGTGCTTGCTGAATACACTGCAGGGTCGCCGAAATGGGATCACAAAATTGCACCGAATTAAAAAGAAGGAAAAGTCACCGAACGTGCGGTGACTTTTCGAATCTCTGAATAACCCTGAGTTTTCATATGGTTAACCTGCACCTCAATTTGATTCATTGATGGGGCTAATGATTGATTGATGTGTGTATATCTTTTCTAACCAAAACCGGTCACACTGTTGCATTATTCCAAAGCGAAAAAAAAAAAGGATCGGGCACACCAAATGCTTGATATTTATTTAGGAGAAAGTTATGTTCAGCTGCCTAAGCAGCGTTTCTCAAGTCATATAAACAGCAAAATTGAAATTTATTTTATTTATTTATTTATAAAGGATTTATAGACAAATACATAAACACAAGCATATAACCAATATGACTAAGAGAATAATCCATGAAATTAAATAGAAGATACTTTTATTATTAACCTTTTTCTTTTAGCACTATTGTATTTAGGCCTGATAAAAGGTCCTTGCGTTGGACTTTTACAAGGTCCAGAAAAACTACAGATCCTCTACTACACTGTCTAGTTTTACACAAATTTTTTTCCTATTTAAATAATCTGCAGACTATTGAAATGACATGGTGGGGATGGACTAGATTTATCCTTGTAATTTTTTTTTATTTTTTTTTTTACACACATGACCGTGATGTAAGCTTAAACCTGGGGTCAGATGAGCGGTAGTAAAAGCGGAAGGAAAATCCGTGAGAGTAGACGTTCCTTCCACTCGACACCCGCCTGACACCAGTCTGGTTGTCTCGCTGAGCGCAGTTAGTGCGCTCAGCGCTGCAAGGCTCTATCCTCCTATCCTCTATGGAGGATCTTGCTTTGCAGCACGCGTCACATAGGGTTAAGCTTTACACAACAAAACTTGCCCCTTGTTTTGTTGGGTTTTTTTGAGAAAGGATTTTACCAGGAAGGACACATTGAGATTTCTCTCGTTTTCAAGTATGTCCTGGGTGGTGAGTATGTACCGTTAGGTGTCTTGCCCAAGGACACTTACTGGAGAGGTGCTCTTGCCGGGATCGAACCCATGTCTCCACAGGCTCTCTCCACTCAGAGCAGTGATGTTACCTCTACTCCACCCACAGTACATGTTCACTGCTTTCACCTCAAAAGAAGGGGCAGAATCTTTTGTTTAAAACTGGGTATGAGCAGACTGAAAAAGGACCACGGGGTCTTTAAAGTCGATGCATTTATGACGTAACAGTTACATTTTAAACCCTTCAGGGCCAATGATATAAGTCCCTTCTTGTCAGATAACACAGGTCTGCAAAAAAAAAAATTTCGAGAGCTGTTTTGGTTATTCCACGTAATCCTTATGTTTTTTGGTACGCTGAATCCGAAAATGCCCTTCATTTTGTCATAGGACATCACGTTTCCTGACAATTTAGGTAACTATGTTAAAGAAGGCAATACCTCAAAATAAATGGAAATAGACTTTAATTTTATAAGTTTTATTACAATATTTTCATGAAAATCCTTTTTTGAACTGAAATGAGCTCACCTACACACACTAAACTCGATTCTTCGTCCTTGTGAGGCTCCTCTTGGTGCATTTACGCTTGTGAGTAGCATCTGGAATGTCTCTCTGAAGCATCCATCTGTGATCATTGTAATGCTCCATTTTCCCTGGTATCTCCTTTCCACCTCTTTAATGTCTTGGAATCGTTCACCTTGTTACTCACTCACAGCTCCCAAATTTTCAGGAACGTAGTCAAGGTGGGACTGGAGGAAATGCTCTTTCAAACTCATCAGGCAACCTAAAGCTTGAAATGCTTTGTTATTGCCTAAAAATTTCTGTACGACTTCTTTAAATGCAAACCACCCTTCTTTTTGAGGATCCGTCATGGTATTGACAAACTCTTGATCAACTATAAGCCTTCTAATGTCTGGTCCGACGAACACACCTTCCTTCAATTTTGCCTCCGACAGGCATGGAAACTTGGTGACCAAGTATTTGAAGCATTCTCCATCTCTTGGAAGTGATTTTACAAAATGCTTCATCAATCCCAATTTTATGTGGAGAGGTGGTAGAAGAACTTTATGGGAAGGTACCAAAGTTTCTCGGAGGACATTTTTTTCACCGACTGTTAGCACCCTCGGCTGCCAACTCTTCTTGGCCCAGTGATTTTGTTGGTCTCGACTGTCCCATAGACACAGAAAACAAGGGTATTTGGTATACCCAGCTTGTTGCCCGAGCAGCATGCACAAGACCTTCAAGTCCCCACACACTTGCCAACCATGGTCTTCATATTTAATTTTACGAAGAACCAATTCCAAGTTCTCGTAGGTTTCCTTCAAGTGTACGAAATGACCTACAGGTATGGAAGCATAAAAACCGTTGTGGAGTAAAACTGCTTTGAGACTTCTTTTTGAAGAATCTATAAAAAGACGCCATTGCTCTGAATCATATTGGATTTTAAATTGACCCATCGTTCCTTACTTCGGCCAGGAAGACAAGTTGGTTTATTGCATCGATGTCGAAGGTCTGAACTCCTTTTCACGATGTCTGAACCATGAAGATGACACTCCTGGAAACAATAAATTCCTGCTTTTCAGCATTGATCCGAGTAACTCAGCGGCATCTTTGGGAAGATTCAAGTCTCTTACCAAATCATTCATCTCCTCCTGAGAAATCAATTTTGGTCTTGTATCATCTTCAAAGTGAGAACTTGATTTGTCATCTGGTTCTGGTATGACTTCACCTTCATCGGAGCTAGGTATCTCTTCCAAGGTAGCAGGGGGCTTGGGTACTGGTATATCTGTGCCATGGGGGATAGAACGAATTGCTGAGTGAAGATTGGGGTATGAAATGGAATGCTTCCATTTGGAATTAAACCCTTTCACATCGCATGAACAAAAGTAACAGTCATCACTATGGTTCTTTTGCTCTCGCCATACCATAGGAATCCCATAACGGAAAGATTTTTTCTTACCCTTGAACCAGTTTCGGAGGTCCTCAACACACCGTTTGCACACTTTTTATGAGGCGCCCAAACTTTATCTTGATCTCCAATTTTTAGTTCAAAGTATACTTTTTTCACAAAGTCTGTAATATTCTGCTGTTGCTTCAACACTGTATATTCACCACAGATGAAACAGAAACTGTCTGGCGAATTAATACTTTTGCGGAGCCATAACATAACGGTTGAAGTATGACGAGCTAACAGGAATTGCGATGGAAAAGTGTGAACAGCCTAGAACCAAGAACCTGATGATGATTCGTGCACAAGTGTGGCATGCAGGAGAGAGCAGCTCTGTGTCTGGACACAGATGTCACAGTGCTGGCCACACCCCCTGCATGACCGGAGCTGCTGCTATCTGCCCTGTGTCTCCCTCCCACTGGATTTTTCAGGAAAGATTAACCCCTTCTACCATTAGAAGAACAGACTTAAAACTTGCTTAGCTTATGTATATATTGCTGACCATCAGATTTACAGTGCTATTTTTATTTTACATAACTCGGACAAACCCTTTAAGGTTTTTTTGGCATTTTATATCTTAAATGCACTTATGTTAATTAATTAATAGTTATTTGGACTTTAAATTTGGTTAAAAACCCATAATATAAAAAAATACCAAAAATTAAAAAAAATCATATATTTGAAGACAATTTTGCATGTTGTGGCAAATCATGACGTCTAGGAGTTTTTTCAATATTTTATTTGTTTTCAGCGCACCAAAATACATGGAAATTAGATGAAAATAATCAAACAGCTTTTTAGTCGCAGACCTGTGTAATGAATTAAAGCGCGGTAGAACAGATATGATAGTAAAAATTATTCAGTAGAGTGTTTTGTTGAAGGCTAAAACGTCTCAAGGTTACTTACCACGTTTTGGTTTGGGGAAGCTGTCATGCAACCTGAAGACAACCATCTCCACAAAATGCTGAATGTCACACTGTTCCGGACCACGAACAAAGACCATCCAGTCATGGGTGAAACCATCTGTAGTGGCTTTCTTCCTTAGCTGGGCGCGGTGGCCCAGCTCTAGTTTAACTTGCACTGTGCACTGTTGGGGAATCAAGAGACAAGCCATTAATATATTATATAATTTGTAAACATCTAATCTGCATGAGTGTGCACAATTTCATATGTAATTCATATTATTGGTCTGAAAGAAAGATATTCCAGAGTTAGTATTTGGGTCAGCAGATACCTACTACCCCCCACCCTTGATATTTGCTCTAGCATACAGAAACAATTTTCCTACATTGCATGAACACTTTGAAAGGCTTTAGAAGTGACAAGGGACAGAGGCCAGAAAGACAGTAAGGCAGTGACATATGGGTAATTACAGACAAAAATAGTATGAAAATATACTGCACCGGCCAGGTTCCAACAGACATGGGTCAACAACCCAGAATTAAATCCAATGGCAAAGAAAAGACTGGTTGCTTGAGAAATGTCCTGTACCAGGACAAAAAAAGTTGCCACTGTCTGCATTAAAGACTCCTTTGCAAGATTGTCCAGTCTTTTCTTTGCTATGGCACAGGGCATGCAGCCTAGGACAAACAGACTAACAGACATGGGCGGGAAGAAAGCAAGGGATGGACAGACAGGCAAGCAGCCTGTCAAAGTCAAACAACCAGGAGGCCAACCAAGAGGCCACCCAAGGATGTGGGGCGTCAAGCTGTCAAGGACGCACTGGCCGATGGGCAAGGAACCTGGGATGTGCTAAGAGGCAGACAGTAACTGATGCGCAGGCAACAAAGCTGAAATGGATGAATGGATGAGCAGGCAGCATACCAGGAATGGAGGGGCGGCCTGACCATTAGGACAACAGGGCACTGCCTGAGGCCCCTGGACTAAGAGGGGGTTCCTAGAAACAGATATATTTTCATTTTTCAATAAACTCTGTAATGCAACACTACACATTCTTGCAGTGCTTTTATATGGGTGCGGCTTGCATGTGGCATTGACCAGTGGGGGGGACCCAATGATCATTGCCCCGGGGCCCCGAGCGTTGTCAGTCTGCCCCTTGGAAGGCATTCATCCAGGTACAGATACATAGGAAGCAACAAATGGACAGGGTGGCAGCCAGCCAGTCAGGGATGGACAGGCAGGCAGCTAGGGACATAGGAGTAGAAAGGAAGCCAGAGATTAACTGGAAATATACCAGGAATGGATGGGTAGTGTAATATCTTCATATGACTGATGCAGAGACAGGTGGTGGATGAATTACTTATTCGCTGGTACAGACACAGCTCTCCCACTCAGGAAGCTGACAACCACAACCCCTGACCCGGAAACATATTTACATTAACAGAAAACAGGTAACACAAACATCTATGCCCTCTAGTGGTAAATAAGTATAACACTGATCTACTACATCCCCTTCCCTCGGATAACACTAGTTTCAAAAATGCAGGTCACGTGTCCATAGGCACACCGAAACTTCTACTAAACTCGGGACTTCGGGTAGACTACCTCTGTCCCAGTGAGTTCCAGGACGCATTCTTGTCCTGTGGCTGGGGAACTCACTACTAAGCTAAGCATAATCCTGCAGGTCCGTTGGTGCTTTCTTCGGACTGGTGGATCTCCTTAACTCTTGCTGCTCCTCCACACCTGGAGACTCCGACAGCTGTTCCGTAGGAAGCTCTCCTGTCTGCGCCCCATTACCATCTTCTGCAAGAACGTCATCAGAAGGGGGTGCCAGTCGCACCCTATCTGGCATTCATGGTTCTCCAAACCCGACGGTGTCCCCGGAGATACAATATCTCTAGTTCTACCTGGTCAATATGACGACCCACAATCTGGCCATTTCCAAGTGCGACTGTGCATGACACAGGTCCCATCTTTTCCTGAACTGTCCCTGGAATCCAGGCAGGTCCCACACCAAATTTTCTAGTGTAAACTATGTCTCCTTCCATTAGATGTCTCTCCTTAGCAAGTTGATCATGATAAAGCTTTTGCTTCAACTGTGTTTCCCGCATCTGACCTTTAAAATCTGGATGTATTAGATCCAAGGTGGAACGCAATTTTCTTCCACACAACAGTTCGGCAGGCGATTTTCCAGACGTCGTCTGAGGAGTTATCCTGTAACTAAACAACGCTCTAGCCAGCCTGACCTCAATGGAATCTCCTGAGCTTATTTTTCATCAGGCCTTTAAATGTCTGCACCGCCCTTTCTGCCAGTTCATTGGACGCTGCATGGTAAGGTGCTGTGGTTACGTGTTTAATACCATTTCGGGCCATAAACTCTTGAAACTCCATACTTGTAAAACTGCTGCCATTGTCCGATACCACCATTTTGGGTATTCCATGTTGACTAAAACTCTGAGACATTAAACAGTTACTACGGAGGTGGATTTATTTAAAGGGTACACCTCTATCCATTTAGAGTAAGCATCCACCAAAATCAAAAACATCTTACCCATACATGGGCCCGCATAATCAATGTGAATTCTTCTCCATGGGAGGCTTGGTACTTCCCAAGGATGTAAAGGTGCACACTGGGGAGAATTTTGATTTTCTTGGCACAAGGTGCCAGTTTTCACAATTCTTTCTATATCGGCATCCATCTTTGGCCACCACATATAGCTCCGCGCCAGTCCTTTCATTCTGATTATACCTCGATGATTGGGGTGTAACTGTTTCAGTAGGTCTGTACGACCTAGGGGTGGAATGACTACTCGGGCACCCCCCTGCCTGCACACTCAGTTCCTCTTTCCTTTTTTGCATAAGCTCCAAACATTGATTTATCCACTCTTTTTGGCCATCCTCTGAGGACAAACTCTCGAACCCGCGCCAAAACGGTATCCGTATCTGTCCATTTCCTCACATGTTCGGCTTTAATCAATGGTACGCCATTTTCTTCCAACAGAAGTACGCTCTCTTCCTCAGCAGAAGTCTCCACTTCATCTCCTGCCACCGGCAACCGGCAACTGGCTCAAAATATCCGCATTTTGATGATCCTTTCCTGCTTTGTACACAATAGAGTACTCATATCCACATAATGTCACAGCCCATCTCTGAATGCAGGGAGAGGCCATTTGTGGCACCTCCTTCAGTTCATTAAAATAATGAGATCAGTGGTTTATGGTCTGTTACGATGGTAAATTGTCTCACATACAAGTATGTGTGAAATTTCTTTACCCCAAAAATCACAGCAAGACCCTCCTTCTCAATTTGGGAATAATTTTTCTCAGCTGCATTCAGGGTCCGTGAGACGAACCCTATTGGCCGTTCGGTTCCATCCTCCAGCCTGTGTGACAACACCGCCCCCACGCCATAAGGGGAAGCATCACAAGCCAGGATAATGGGCTTGTTGACATCATAATGCACCAACAAGGCATCCGACTGGAGAAGATTTTTGGACTTTTCAAAGGCCTCTTTTTGCTCACAACCCCAGATCCATTTGGTCTCTTTCCTCAATAGTGCGTGCAACGGTGCTAGTAGACAAACCTGGAAGGAATTTATGGTAATAGTTCAGTAGGCCCAAGTAAGCCTTTAGTTCACTCAGACTGCGGTGTGGGCGCTTCTTGTATGGCCTGGACCTTTTCCGCAACTGGCTGCACACCTGCAGCACTGATCTTGTGACCCATAAAAACCACTTCCCTCCCCAGGAATTCACACTTACTCCTCTTCAGTCTCAGTCCACTTTATTTTAGCCGAGACAAAACTTCCTCTAGATTTCTTAAATGTTCCTCCTCGCTGGCACCAGTAACTAAAATGTCATCTAAGTAGACTGCGACATTCGGCATATTTTGTAAGATTCCCTCCATAGTGCGTTGGAAAATAGCTGGGCTCGATCTACAGTAAGTATACAACCCTTTGTGTGTATTAACAGTCACATACTTTTTAGCGCTTTCATCAAGCACAGTCTGCTGATATGCATGACTCTTATCCAAACACACACACAGACGAAATAGGACTAATCTATTGGCCGAAAATTCGGCAGAAAACAGGGCATAACCCAAAAATAGAATCACTACAAAACTTTATTAATGTAAACTTTGCAAGAAAAAAACATATAATAAATTGAACCAGTAGATTAAATCGGGTGGGCACTGTGGGACTATTGCAATAATGGTTAGGAATGGAAGCCTAAACCCTGAGCTAAAGCGGTCAACGAATATATATATATATACAGTGGCAAGAAAAAGTATGTGAACCCTTTGGGATTACGTGGTGTTTTGCATGAATTGGTCATAAAATGTGCTCTGATCTTCATCTAAGTCACAACAATTTGAAAAACACAGTCTGCTTAAAATAATACAACACAAACATTATATGTTTTCATGTGTTTATTGAACATAACATGTAAACATTCACAGTGCAGGGTGGAAAAAGTATGTGAACCCCCTAGCCTAATGACTTCTCCAAGAGCTAATTGGAGCCAGGAGTGAGCCAACCTTGAGTCCAATCAGTGTGATATTATTGGATGTGTTGCTGAAAGCTGTCCTGCCCTTTAAAAACACACACCAGTTTTGGGTTTACTGGTTTCAAGAAGCACTGCCTGATGTGAACCATGCCTCGCAGAAAAGAGCTCTCAGAAGACCTACGATCAAGAATTGTTAACTTGCATGAAGCTGGAAAGGGTTACAAAAGTATCTCCAAAAGCCTTCATGTGTCCACGGTAAGACAGACTGTCTACAAATGGAGAAAGTTCAGCACTGTTGCTACTCTCCCTAGGCGTGGTCGTCCTGTAAAGATGACTGCAAGAGCACAGCACAGAATGCTTAATGAGGTAAAGAATAATCCTAGAGTGTCAGCTAAAGACTTACAGAAATCTCTGGCACATGCTAACATTTTTGTTGACACATCTACAATAAGGTAAACACTAAACAAGAATGGAGTACATGGGAGGACACCACGGTGGAAGCCATTGCTGTCCAAAAAGAATATTGCAGCACATTTGAAGTTTGCAAAAGAGCACCTGTATGTTCCACAGCACTACTGGCAAAATATTCTGTGGACAGATGATGGAATGCACCTAATACGAGCAGGCTGCTATGAAAATATACGACATGAGTTTATGCTGATGCCTTCAGTGATCTTTGCTCTAATTAGCATTCTATGACCAAGCTGACAGTGTAGAAACGCATCTCACCTAAAAATCTGCAGCCATGTGTAAATGTGTTAAAGCACACCCAAGATAAGGGCGGAGGTTAGGAAAATAGGGAGTAAAGAAGTCCAGAAGCAAACAGATGTTAATTCCTGTTAAATAATGAAACGTTAGGAAAACTTGTGAAACTGCAGAAATGTTTATCTTTGTGTTAATCTGTATTGTAACTTTTAATATGCTGCTGTATGCATTTTAGTACGTGTTACTTCTCTCTGATAGGATATTGAAATGTCATGTAAATGTATATAAGCACATGTAACCAAACATACAACGGAGAACGAAGCGAAGGAAAACTTTGTGTCTTGTCATCATTTCCAGTTACTTCCTTCTCACTGGTCGACCCATGAGTTATTTTGTTACGGAGAGATAGTTTAGTTAGAGAATAGAAGATTACGGACACACATCAAGCTTAGGCAGAATTTTCCGGCTATCAACAGATGAAACCAAAATTGAGTTGTTTGGAAAAAACACACAACACTACGTGTGGAGAAAAAAAAGGCACAGCACACCAACATCAAAACCTCATCCCCACTGTAAAACATGGCAGAGGGAGCATCATGGTTTGGGGCTGCTTTGCTGCCTCAGGGCCTGGACAGATTGGAATTAATTTTTCCATCAATGACAGAGTTTATCAAGACATTTTGCAGGAAAACGTAAGACCATCTGTCTGCCAATTGAAGCTCCGCAAAGGATGGGTGATGCAACAGGACAATGACCCAAAGCATACAACTACTTCAACAAAAGAATGGCTTCAACAAAACAAAATACACCTTCTGGAGTGGCCCAGTCAGAGTCCTGACCTCAACCCGATTGAACTGTTGTGGCATGAGCTTAAGAGAGCGATTCACACCAGACATCTCAAGAATATTGCTACACTGAAACAGTTTTGTGAAGAGGAGTGGTCCAAAATGACTCCAGATCGTTGTGCAGGTCTGATCTGCAACTACAGGAAACGTTTGGTTGAGGTTATTGCTGCCAAAGAAGGGTCAACCAGTTATTAAGTCCAAAGGTTCACATACTTTTTCCACCCTGCACTGTGACTGTTTACATGTTCTGTTCAATAAAAACATGAAAACATATAATGTTTGTGTTGTATTATTTTAAGCAGACTGTGTTTTTCAAATTGTTGTGACTTAGATGAAGATCAGAGCACATTTTATAACCAATTCATGCAAAACTCCACGTAATCCCAAAGGGTTCACATACTTTTTCTTGCCACTGTATATATATTAGTAGTGGTAAAGCCAGCTGAACAATCCCAGCTCTGACAACAAAACATTGTAGTCAGAATAGCACTCTATATTGATAATCAACAAGGTATGAGGGATAGGGGCTATAAATAGCCATAAAAAAATAGTAGTGCTGATGTTGTAACCAAAGAATATTGCCGCTGACAATGTATCAGCTATGCAAGGTAGGTCCACTAGAACCGAAGACCTAACTGATGGCTTTGAACACTTATAAGCAAGGTGGATAGCTCATTCATCTAATGCTATAAATAGACAGTGATTGCTGATTGATTAGTTTAAATCATCGATCTGGATTGTAAATAAACCAATAAATTGCCCACTTGGGCCGTGATATAGTCTGGCTCTAAAAGATTCACTTATCAAACAATGATTCAAGCTCAAAAGATCTAGCAAAGGTTGCATACGACAACAGAGTCAGTAGTCACTTAGATAAATTAAACCCACTTAGTTACAATTGACTTCACTTAGCTATAGTTGACATGTCACCAATCCGTTAGTTGAAACTCGTCCACTTTCGCATGGAAACCATTAAAATGGCTTCGAGCACTCATCCATAAACATGGGTAAATGATTCATCAAATGGTATTTACTAGGGATGCACCGATACCACTTTTTTAAGACCGAGTACGAGTACCGATACTTTTTAAAAGTACTCACCGATACCGAGTACCGATACTTTTCTTTAATGTCATGTGACGCTTTCCAATAAGAACAGACCATATAAAAATGCCCCCAGCTTACATGTATATCCCCCCCGATATATAATATATATAATATATATATATATATATATATATTCATACTGCCCCAGCTTATGGATTTGCCCCCCAGCTCACACATGGATATGCCCCCCCAGCTTATGGATTTGCCCCCCAGCTCACACATGGGTATGCCCCCCAGCTCATGGATATGCCCCCACAGCTCTCACATGGTTATGCCCCCACAGCTCATGGTTATGCCCCCCAGCTCATGGATATGCCCCCCAGCTCATGGATATGCCCCAGCTCATGGTTATGCCCCCCAGCTCATGGGTATGCCCACCCAGCTCACACATTGATATGCCCCCCAGCACATGGATATGCCCCCCAGCTCATGGATATGCCCCCCAGCTCATGGGTATGCCCTCCCAGCTCATGGATATGCCCCCCCCAGCTCATGGGTATGCCCCCCAGCTCATGGATATGCCCCCCCAGCTTGGACCCCCCCGACGATACTTGGTGCGCGTGCTCGTTGGAAGGACCCCAGCCGCGACCACGTGGGACCATGTGATCACGGCTGGGGTCCTTCCAAGGAGCGCGCGCGGGGAAACTTTCCCGGCGTCGCCCAGGAAGGTAAGTATCGTCGTGGAGAGCAGCTGCAGGGCCTGTCTGAATGCTCTATCTGCATTCGGACAGGCCCTGCAGCTGCTTAGTGTGTTTAATACTTACCTTCCTGGGCGCCGCCGGAAAGCTTCCGTGCGTGCGCTCCTTGGAAGGACCCCAGCCGTGATCACATGGTCGCGGCTGGGGTCCTTCCAACGAGCGCCTGCGCGGAGACATTCCCGGCGGCGCCCAGGAAGCTAAGTATCGCAGGGGCGGCTGTCTGAATGCCGATAGACCATTTGGACAGCCGCCGCAGCCCCTCGGATGCCGGCAAGCCGCTCAATGCCGGCTTCCGGTATCGGAAAAAATATCGGGGGTACTGCACGAGTACAAGTACTCCTGCAGTACCCAGTATCGGCCCCGATACCGATACTAGTATCGGTATAACCCTAGTATTTACACCCATAGTGATCACAATGATCAATCCAGATTGATAGAAGTCAATTTGATAAATTAGGCGTTTAAAACCCAATATAGTATAGAAAAGGAAAAAAGGAAGAAATTCATATTATTTTCAATGCAGTACTTTAACTATTCAAGTTAGAGCAATACCTTTTGAAGCGAGGACATAGATGCGGTTTAGAACAAAACCACCGCTATGATGGTAACGGCTCCACTCAGTGTACCATTGAAGCCATTAGATAAATGCACCATCAAGCATTTTAGTGGACGAGTAGCGCAGGAGGTGTAATTACAGTTACTCCTGCTCGGATACATGCGGTAACAATGTGATACCAACGATGCACGTTATTTAATATCAATATAATGTTGCAGACAAACCCTGCTAGAAGACCAATTAGGGTAACAGTTAAAGATGAAAGAAGGGTGGAACTCCCAATTCCGTAGTAACCTCAATAAATGCTGCCCAAACAAATGTGCATACCCGAAATTATGGACAAACAACTGCTAAAAACATTCCCATCACGGGAAAGACAAGTTACATCTGTCAGATCTTTAGTTAGGACGCGTTTCGCCGATACTAAACGTCGGCTTTATCAACAGACTAGGACGTTTTGTTGTCAGAGCTGGGATTGTTCAGCTGGCTTTACCACTACTCCATCTCATATGTGTGATATATATATATATATTATATTTATATACACACATATATTTTTGACCGCTTTAGCTCAGGGTTTAGGCTTCCATTCCTAACCATTATTGCAATAGTCCCACAGTGCCCACCCGATTTAATCTACTGGTTCAATTTATTATGTTTTTATTGTTTTTTTCTTGCAAAGTTTACATTAATAAAGTTTTGTAATGGCTACTATCCAGTTTGGAGAATTTGTGGCCTCCCACCAACTGAGCAAACAATTCTTCCACTTTAGGAATAGGATATTGCTCCACACTAGATGCTCGGTTTACAGTGAGTTTGTAATCTCCACAGATGCGAATTGAACCATCTGGCTTCCTCACCGGCACGACGGGGGCTGCCCATTCTGAAAATTGTACTGGTTCTATAATTTTCTCATCTACCAGTCTCTGTAGTTCTGCCTCCAACAGAGGTTTGACAGCAAAAGGTAACCATCGCGGCTTATAAAATCGTGGCTGGGCCTCTGTGTTTTAGCTGTGGTGCCTTTCAGCTGACCTAGCTCTTCTTTTAACACCTCAGCATGTCTGTCTAGAATGTCGACCACATTTAGTGTTGGACTGACTGTTACTGTATTCACCAGCTGGGGTAGCAATTTTAAGTCTTTCAGCCCGCTTCGCCCCAACAAATTTGGCCCGGCCCCTTCAACCACTATCCTAGTTACCTTTCCTCTTTTCTCCTGACACTGCACAGTTCCTATAACCTGACCTAACACAAGCATCTTCTCACCGGTATATGTTTTTAACGTCAGGTTGCATGGTTCTGGGGCTGCAACTAACAATTATTCTCATAATCGATTCATCGGATAAAAAAAAAAAAAAATAGAAAAAATTTGCTTACTCAAAAGGAATTTTATGTAAAAACAAATAACCGCAGCCCCTCCCCCTTTTTTCATAAGCAATTTGCGTAGTGTGGGTAACTTTCGTATGTACACACGCAAATTGCGTATCTTGCTTACTTTTCACACATGGTATGCGAGTGCTTGGTCATAGGGATGGGTTGATGCTGCATGCGCAGCTTAAGCCCATGTTTGCTTTCTCAAATGAACGTGGCTACAAGCACTTGGTCATAGATGATGATGTCAGCATGAAATCGGGGTTAATAAGCTAAAGTGGTCAGGGTGCGTAGAGTGTCCCTTTTAAATAATTTCGTGAACAAACTGAGTTGGAGGAGGGACTGGAGGTGGAAGGGAGTGACTTTGCTCAAGTGACTTGACCTGAGTGTGAGAGGGAGTGGGTATGGACAAAAGACCGGATCTGATTTTGGGAGTGAATTTGGGGAAAGGGACCAGACCAAAAGGGAGGGAATGGCAGTTCCTGACCAAAGAGGGTGTGGCAGGGAGGGTGGGGTGGTTGCACAGGACACCAGCTTCAAGTAAGGATAAAACACAGGCGTACAGCTCCTTCACCCATTGGCAGTATCCTATTTGTGTTATAGTTCTGCTACTGTTGTAAACTGAATAAAAACAAACTGGTTGTGTCTGACATAACCCTAGAACTAAATCATACCTATCAGCTCCGAAGCTGAGGTTATTGACATTTAACTCAGTCTGACTCTAATAAGTGTGTGCTGTACACAGGACGATCAATCGACACCGATTAATCGATAATGGAAATAGTTGACAGCTATTTTAGTAATCGATTAGTTGTTTCAGCCCTACATGGTTCCCACTCTGGTATGTCTGTATTTTTCCATAGCTTTGAGTATTGATTTTTGCTGATAATTGTAATGCCACATCCTGTGTCCACCTCAAATTCAATGTCCATGCCATTCACTTTTAGCTTATGTATGAGAGGAGCCACTTTAGGCATATTATGTGAGACACTGTATATTGTATTTATCCCACCTGCATCTTCTGCCTCACTCACATCCTCTTCTCTCACTAAATGTGACCTCCTACCGTTCTTTTCTTTTCTCTCCCCCCTCAGTCCGTGAAAAGGGGCCTTGTAACCCCGCAACACGAGCATGGATTTGCATGCACGTTTAACGTTTCCCCGTTTCCCACATTTGTGGCACAGTTCCATAACAAACTTGCATACGTTGGGCGCAGAATTCCCTTTGCACCTGTAGCACCCATAGTCCATGTTCTGCCCCCTCTTATCCTCCGAGCACACCTTATGCATCGCCGCCTGCAACGTTCGTGACCTTGGAGTCTGCGATTCTTCATCCCCAGATAGCCGATTCCATCGCCTAACATATATTAAGGGCCTTTTCAAAGGTCAAATCCATTTCCGACAACAGCCTTCTCTGCATTCTGTCGTCATTTACGCCACACACCAGCCTGTCAGGAAGCATTTGTTGAAGCGTAGGCCCAAACTCAGTGTTGTGCTAACTTTTTCAACTCCACCACAAACTCAGGCACTGTCTCGTCTGTTTTCCACGTGCGTGAATTAAACTTGTATCTCTGCACAATCTCACTTGGTTTTGGATTATAATGGGCCTTGAGCACAATGACAAGATCCTGATATGTTTTCTCAGCTGGCGTCGCAGGACACAGCAAACTTCTCAGCAAACTAGATGTGGACGCACCGACTCCACTTAATAACACAGCTTTCCTCTTGCTGGCATCAGTAATCTCAGCTTGAAAAAAATATTCCAAAATTTCTATGTATTCCTCCCATGATTGGAACTCACAAAGAGGCTCACCTGACCCACCAGTGCCATCCTGTCTCAGCAAACGACTTCTTTTCCTGCAGGTTTATTTCTATTTATTTTTTTGTAGCATGTCTTCAGCTGCTATGCAGACTCTGAACCTTCACATAACAGTCTCTCAACACACACCGGTTTATCCTCGTCGCCAATGTAATATCTTCATATGACTGATGCAGAGACAGGTGGTGGATGAATTACTTATTCTCTTTATTCGCTGGTACAGACACAGCTCTCCCACTCAAGAAACTGACAACCACAACCTCTGACCCGGAAATATATTTACATTAACCTCCTTGGTGGTATTCCCGAATGTAACGCGGGGTTAAATTTCACTCGAGCCACACTCTGGCTGGATGCATACTCACCTCTTCCTGCGCTCCATCGCTGTCCCCCGCAGTGTGATTGCGGCGAGCTGCTTCATGGTAAGGATCCCTGCGAGTCACACGATGCAGGGGGCGGGACCAGCAGCAAACTTAGAAAAAAATTATAATACACTGTATAATCCAAAGTGCAATGTTTATGAACGGCCACTAAGTGGCACTACAGGATAAGAAACAGACCATACATCGTCTCACCCTTGTTTTCAGACAGATTTCAGTGTTTTTTGTTGTATTTTATTGAATATCATTTATTTGCATTATTTTGGATAATTATTATGTCGTGTTTCAAACTTTATCGGACTCCGTGTATTTACCATTTTTTATTTATTTATTTATAAAGGATTTAACCAGTAAGGACTCGATTGCACGGATTTCAGTGCGGGATTCCTAATTATTACAGGCTAACTATGTACAAAAACACGTTTCCTTTAAAAACAAATTGAGACGCTTTTAGACGCGAAATTTTGAAAAAACTAGACCGCCAGGGAGGTTAACAGAAAACAGGTAACACAAACAACTATGCCCTCTAGTGGTAAATAAGTATAACACTGATCTACTACAGGTAGGCAGCCAGGAACAGACAGAAAGACTGATGGGATTCCAGTCAGCGAAGAATGATTGGAAAGGCAGCAAGCTAGCAGTGATCAGAAGTTCCAGCAAACAGCAGCAGGGTAGGGGCACACAGGGTAGGGGCACACAAGGGAAGTTATGCTCCAGCTTCCAGCAGTCCCAGGATCACCAACCATAAAAAATAAATAAAAAAATCCCTAAAAGGAAGAGAAGGACTGATCACTCAAAGCTTGGTATTAAATGGAGCTGAAACGTTTCTGTCCTGCAGAGGACTTTACTAAACGATAATTAAAAAAAAAGCACAAAGCGATGCACAAGCTGTGTTAGGCTAGCGTCAGACGAATGTAGTCATCACATCCGTGTCACCGCACAGTTTACCGTCCGTCGTAGCATTGATTTGTGATCAATAGAGACCAACACCGGAAGTACGTGCGCACGCACCACGCAGGTGGCAACAAACATTTCGGCGTCGACGTAAAAGCGCTACAATGCACGCCCAGAGTGTGCCGCATCCGCGTAGCAGCCTGTGTGTAATGACACGACGTCAGACACAACGCATTTGCGACATCCATCACGTTGACAATCAGAAGCTTTTTTGGTCTGGCTGACTGTACCGATCCTTTAATTTTAATTCCCATATTTCCCTTTTTTTTTCTACATCCGTCAAAACAAACCAACCGTGGGGTGTCTACAGTATTGTCACATCTCGGTCCTGCCCCCTGCTGGTTGTAGCAGGGATTCAGGTTTTTTGGTTTTCAGGTTCTACAGACTATCTGTTGGCTGATTGGTCTGCGGTCACATGACCTTCTCATATATATATATATATATACCCAGTAAGTCTCTTGCTCCCTGGGTCTGGATAGGTTACACCTATTAAGTTCCTGCTCCCTGTTCTTGATATATTACTCACTGTTACAGATAATATATTTTATTCCTGATTTCTCGTATATGACTTCTGGTTCTGGCCATTGGATTACTCTTACGTCTGTCTCCTAAAGTTGTTCTGTCTGGATTTCTTGTGTATGACCTGGCTTATGTTTTTGGACTACTCTCTTGTATGTGTTTAGTTAATGTGCTTTTGCTCAGTAGATCTTTTGGTCACGAAATCAATAGCTACTGAGCAGTATCTAGTGTTCTCTTGTTGTCTGATCTCCCTGGAGGGAGTGCTAGGATCAGCAGTCCTGTTCACAGTACGTTTCAGGTACCAACGAGTTCTGCCCTGCACGCTGTTGAATTCATTCAAACCTCAGTCTGTCCTGTTGAATTACTGTGTGTGTGTATTCTCAAGTATTGTCTGATCTCCCTGGAGGGAGGTGCTAGGATCAGCAGTCCTGTTCACAGCATTTTTCAGGTACCAACGAGTTCTGCCCTGCACTCTGTTGAATTCATTCAAGTCTCAGTCTGTCCTGTTGAGAATTACTGTGTATTCTCATTCTGTCTACCCTTGCCCTGAATCTGTATTTAGAGTGAGAAATTATACCCAGTGCAGGGCTTCCTCTTGTGCCCCTCACCTGCATTATCACCTCTAGCTCGGTTTCTGTTTATGTTAGTGTGTGCTGGATTAAACATTATGAAACAAACCACAAACCTGCCTCAAGGGCTCAAATACAGTCATAACCGAAATTGTTGGCACCCCAGAAATTTTTCCAGAAAATCAAGTATTTCTCACAGAAAATTATTGCAGTAACACATGTTTTGTATACACGTTTATTCCCTTTGTGTGTATTGGAACAAAACAAAAAAAGGGAGGAAAAAAAGCAAATTGGACATAATGTCACACAAAACTCCAAAAATGGGCTGGACAAAATTCTTGGCACCCTTTCAAAATTGTGGATAAATAAGATTGTTTCAAGCATATGATGCTCCTGTAAACTCACCTGGGGCAAGTAACAGGTGTGGGCAATATAAAAATCACACCTGAAAGGAGATTAAAAGGAGAGAAGTTCACTTAGTCTTTGCATTGTGTGTTTGTGTGTGCCACACTAAGCATGGACAACAGAAAGAGAAGAGAACTGTCTGATGACTTAAGAACCAAAATTGTGGAAAAATATCAACAATCTCAAGGTTACAAGTTCATCTCCAGAGATCTAGATTTTCCTTTGTCCACAGTGCGCAACATTATCAAGAAGTTTGCAACCCATGGCACTGTAGCTAATCTCTCTGGGCGTGGACGGAAGGGAAAAATTGATGAAAGGTTGCAACGCAGGATAGTCTGGATGGTGGATAAGCAGCCTCAAACAAGTTCCAAAGAAATTCAAGCTGTCCTGCAGGCTCAGGGAGCATCAGTGTCAGCGCGAACTATCCGTCGACATTTAAATGAAATTAAATGCTATGGCAGGAGACCCAGGAGGACCCCACTGCTGACACAGAGACATAAAAAAGCAAGACTACAGTTTGCCAAAATGTACTTGAGTAAGCCAAAATCCTTCTGGGAAAACGTTTTGTGGACAGATGAGACCAAGATAGAGCTTTTTGGTAAAGCACAGCATTCTACTGTTTACCGAAAACGGAATGAGGCCTACAAAGAAAAGAAACTTACAGTGAAATCTGGTGGAGGTTCAATGATGTTTTGGGATTGTTTTGTTGCCTCTGGCACTGGGTGCCTTGAATGTGTGCAAGGCATCATGAAATCTGAGGATTACCAAAGGATTTTGGGTCGCACTTTAGAGCCCAGTGTCAGAAAGCAGGGTTTGCGTCCGAGATCTTGGGTCTTCCAGCAGGACAATGACCCCAAGCATACATCAAAAAGCACCCAGAAATGGATGGCAACAAAGCGCTGGAGAGTTCTGAACTGGCCAGCAATAGGTCCAGATCTAAATCCCATTGAACACCTGTGGAGAGATCTTAAAATTGCTGTTGGGAAAAGGCGCCCTTCCAATAAGAGAGACCTGGAGCAGTTTGCAAAGGAAGAGTGGTCCAAAATTCCGGGTGAGAGGTGTAAGAAGCTTATTGATGGTTATAGGAAGCGACTGATTTCAGTTAATTTTTCCAAAGGGCGTGCAACCAAATATTAAGTTAAGGGTGCCAAGTATTTTGTCCAGCCCATTTTTGGAGTTTTGTGTGACATTATGTCCAATTTGCTTTTTTTCCTCCCTTTTTTTGTTTTGTTCCAATACACACAAAGGGAATAAACATGTGTATAGCAAAACATGTGTTACTGCAATACTTTTCTGTGAGAAATACTTTATTTTCTGGAAAAATGTCTGGGTTGCCAACAATTTTGGCTATGACTGTATATGCGCAATGAAGGGCCTTCCCTGGCATCTGCCCGGGACCCCCGTGACAAGTATCTTCCGTTAGTACGTACGTCCGTCATGCACGCTTGCAGAGTGCGCTCAGACTGCGTTCGTCTGACATTAGCCTTAGTCCAGATGCCTCCTTAACTCAATGTAATATTACAAAAAGGACTGACACTAAAATGTAATGCATTTCTCTTTTGTTTCTTTCGTTTTTTGGACTGAGCAGTTTCGTATCTCGAGTCATACGAAAACTAAATTATCCCAAAATTTGGACTAAATAGTTTTAGTACTAAACCGAATGCACATGTCTACAGAGAACCATTCACCGCAATTGGCCCATGCTTACTTACGAGCCTACCAGAGAGCCTTAGAACTAGACCAATGATGAGCTATCGCCACCCGAGAAACAACATCGCCTTGTGTGCACAACGGAGTACATTATTTACAAAATTTCCTGTCCACGTGGTTTGTGCTACATTGGAAAAACGGATACCACACTGAGAGAACGCATACGAGGACATCGATCCTCTATTAGAACGGCCTATAGAGACCAGATGAGTGATAAGCCAGTGGCCAGACACTTTCTGGATAAAAAGGCCACCAATTGCCTATGTTGAACTTTATGGCCAGTGACCATGTGCCTCACCTCAGGAGAGGGGGCGACCAGAGTAACCTCTTGCGTAAAGAAGCATATTGGATCAGGGAGTTGGACAATTTATATCCCCGTGGATTGAGCGAGAGATTTTCTCTATATCCGTTTTGTAGACATTATACATTGGTTTAGTTCTTGTTCTATACATTAGTTCATTTTGTATTCTTTAGGTTTGCTTGCTTTGATGGAGTTTTGAATTGTTCATCATATGTTTATACATAGGTATATCTGATAATATAATAAAGGTGCCCAGATGGATTAAGCATTAACCCCTTAGGGACGGGCGGTTTTACACAAATCCGTCCATTAGTGCCCGCTGCTGTTTAGATCAAATTTTCCTCTTACTAATAGGGATGCACCTATAGCACTTTTTTAAGACCGAGTACAAGTACCGGTACTTTTTAAAAAGTACTCACCGTTACGGAGTACCGATACTTTTATTTTATGTCATGTGACCACTTTCCAATAAGAACAGACCTCATATAAAAATGCCCCCAGCTCACATGGATAATGCCCCCAGCTCACATGGATAATGCCCCCAGCTCACATGGATAATGCCCCCAGCTCACATGGATTTGCCCCCAGCTCACATGGATATGCCCCAGCTCTCATGGATATGCCCCCATTGAACGCTGAGGAAGCTGGCCGCGTGCATGAAAAGCACGAGGCCAGCATTCCCCTAAGGCGGCTGCAATACTCACCCCTTCCGAAGGTCGGTCGCGCTGCTGTGATGTGTTCACGTGGCCGCCGGGTGCATCTGTGACGCTTTTTCTTGCAACTGTATTCTCTGGTTGCTGCAGAATAAATTATTGCCATACAAAATACACATTTATCTGCAGTGTCTTGCTTTAACAGTCATGCTGCAAGCAATGTTTTCAGTTTTGCTGGAATTGCAACTTGAACGGTTATGCTGAGTGAGCTATTAACTGTAATGGCCATGACTAAGGATTTTAGGTCTCTGTCACATCCTTGTCACCCTTCCATTGTTCCTCTACACCAATGACCTTCCTTTGTTGCTGTGCATCATTCTTCAGAAATTTTAGATTGTAAGCTCTCGAGCAGAGTCCTTTCTCCTACTGTTCTGTGTAAGTACCATGTTTGCGTATTTGTTATTCTGTCTCTCCCATTGTACAGTGCTACGGGACTTTCTGGCGCTATATAAATACTTTTAACTGTAACGTCCATTGTTGTCATGCATCATTCTTCAGACCATCCATTGTTCCTCTGCTCCATTATCCTCATCTTCATTGGGCCACGACTAGGGTTGCACCGATACCGATACTAGTATCGATATCGGTGCCGATACCGGGTACTGCAGGAGTACTTGGTACTCGTGCAGTACCCCTGATATTTTTTTCCGATACCGGAAGCTGGCATTGAGCCGGCTTGCCGGTATCCGAGGGGCTGCGGCGGCTGTCCGAATGTCTATCGGCATTCGGACAGGCCCTGCAGCTGGTCACCTAACTTTGTTTAATACTTACCTTCCTTCAGCGCCGCCGGTAAAGTCTTCGCGCGCGCTCTCTCCTTGGAAGGACCCCAGCCGCGACCACGTGGGACCATGTGATCGCGGCTGGGGTCCTTCCAACGAGCGCGCGTGCGGAAACTTTCCCGGCGTCGCTGAAGGAAGGCAAGTATTAAACAAAGTGAGCAGCTGCAGGGCCTGTCCGAATGCCGATAGAGCATTCGGACAGGCCCTGCAGCTGCTCTCCGGTCATACTTACCTTCCTTCAGCGACGCCGGGAAAGTTTCCGCGCGCGCGCTCGTTGGAAGGACCCCAGCCGCGATCACATGGTCCCACGTGGTTGCGGCTGGGGTCCTTCCAAGGAGCGCGCGCGCGCGAAGACTTTACCGGCGGCGCTGAAGGAAGGTAAGTATGAGCGGAGAGTGGGGGATCCATGAGCTGGGGGGCATATCCATGAGCTGGGGGGGGCATATCCATGAGCTGGAGGGGGCATATCCATGAGCTGGGGGGCATATCCATGAGCTGGGGGGCATATCCATGAGCTGGGGGGCATATCCATGAGCAGGGGGGGGGCATATCCATGAGCAGGGGGGGCATATCCATGAGCAGGGGGGGCATATCCATGAGCAGGGGGGCATATCCATGAGCAGGGGGGGCATATCCATGAGCAGGGGGGGCATATCCATGAGCAAGGGGGGCATATCCATGAGCATGGGGGGCATATCCATGAGCATGGGGGGCATATCCATGAGCAAGGGGGGCATATCCATGAGCAAGGGGGGCATATCCATGAGCAGGGGGCATATCCATGAGCAGGGGGGGCAATTATCCATGAGCTGGGGGGGCAATTATCCATGAGCTGGGGGGGCAATTATCCATGAGCTGGGGCAAATCCATGAGACCTGGGGGCTTTATAGGAGGTCTGTTCTTATTGGAAAGAGTCACATGACATAAAATAAAAGTATCGGTAATTGGTATCGGTGAGTACTTGAACAAAAGTATCGGTACTCGTACTCGGTCTTAAAAAAGTGGTATCGGTGCATCCCTAGCCACGACCCTATGTCTCTTACTTTCATTGTGTTGGGGGAAATGGTTCACTTTCCATTTATTCTTTCAGTAAAGGATTTACACAATTTATTGTTTGTTATTTGTATAGAGAGGAGCAAACGAAAGGTCAGCATTATGAATTTCTTCTCAAAAGGCTTCCAATAAGAAATCACATGCGGATTCTGCAAGTTGCTCATCTCAGTGTGCTTCAAATGGATGACCCTGTGTCAGATACAGAAACTACACCGGCCAACGAATCGGATGTAGTTGACTTGGTCACGGATGTGGCTGAAGATACCGCTGCTGATGTCCATGAAAGTGTTCTTTTACCAGAATGCTGGGACCAGGATCAGTGGCTCGAATTTTAGCAAAAATATCATTGGCTGTTCTTAAAAAATGGTCTTTTAGGATGCAAAGTGTGTCGTGAGGTTAAACACCTTGGAGTATCTGTTTCACAGGGTTTATCAATTTCTTAAGAATAGAGTACTGGCATGATTACTCAATATGAAAACCCCCCCCAAAAAAAAAAAGAAAAAAAAGATAAGTTGACCTCATTGCGTAAAAAACTTCATGTACATAAAACTTCAGAAGCACATGTAAAGGAAGTGTAAGGGACTCAGGCCAGGAGATGGCCGCCATCCTGAGCCAGGCGGCCATCTTGTTCAGAACATTGGTTCACTTGAATCTAAATAGTAGATATTAGCTGGAATTAGATGTAGCTTACATAGAATCTTTAGGAATGTGTTGAACTAACAGTAAAGCAATTAAAGATAACGAGGATGTAGGCTGTTGCTGGCACAAAGTGACAGGATGAAGAATAGATACATCAAGGTCAGAGAAGCCAGCAGCTGAACAAAGGGAAGTGTGAAACCAGGCGAGGCCTTATCTAGGATATACAATAAACAAGTCCTAGATAAGGATAGTGTCACCACGGGGTGGGCTAATTGGGATGTTCCTAATTATGTATTCGGGGTATAAAACCCCTTGTTTGAGTATAATCTGGGCTCAGTCCTTGCGATTGAATCCGGACTGTGCGTGTGACATCACAATAAAGTTTGTCTTTCCTGAAGAGATTCGTGTCCAGTCAATCCTTGGCCGTGCCGGCCCGGCCTCGTCCCGAGTGAACCAGGTGGATTCCGGTAACATTTTTGGGGGCTCGTCTGGGATCCAGGCCTTTACCGGTACGGCAACGACTGCTGGACACCGTAGCGGTTGACTGCAGGTGCGAGTTATCCCGCCGGTTGGGCGTCCGTTGAAGGTGAGCTGACATCTGCAGGCGCGAAGCAGGATTTCCTGTACAGTGGACCTCGTCTCGTCCCAAACGGACCCCCGGCTCGGGAAGCTGGGACACCACCGAGTCCGAGGAAACAGCAAGCAGCACGGCGATAGGTAAGGTGTCTTTGTGTGTCTGTATGTACTGGATACCGGTATAGGGAAGTGTCCGACCAAAGTTGGGCTAGGAGACCAGCGGCCACGGTCTCGTCGGTATACCGAACCCACCGCCGACAGCACGGGAGCCAGAGAGTGGCTAGTGCGTGTCTGAACCCGGGGGATCGGATATTGACTAGGTGTTGGTGTTCTGAAGCTGAGGGAGAGGGTAGCCACGTGGAGTAACATAACATAGAAACATAGAAAAATGTCGGCAGATAAGAACCTTTCAGCCCATCTAGTCTGCCCAATTACATGGATACTTTACCTGGATTTATCTTATGTTTAGGATAGCCTTATGCCTATCCCATGCCTACTTAAATTCAATTACTGTTTTGGCCTCTACCACTTCAACTGGAAGGCTGTTCCATGTATCCACCACCCTCTCAGTAAAATAATGCTTCCTGATGTTACTTTTAAACCTTTGCCCCTCTAATCTAAGACTATGTCCTCTTGTTTTGCTACTTTGTTTCCTTTTAAATATACTCCCTTCCTCTACCTTGCAGATTCCCTTTACGTATTTAAATGTTTCTATCATATCTCCTCTGTCTCGTCTTTTTTCCAAGCTGTACATGTTAAGATCATTAAGCCTTTCCTGGTAACTTTTCTCCTTCAAGCCGTACACCATTTTAGTAGCCCTTCTCTGAACTCTCTCTAAGAGGTCTATATCCTTCTGGAGATACGGTCTCCAGTACTGCACACAGTAGTGTTGTCATAGTAAGTGTTTGTAAATAGAACTGCTGCACGTGGACAAGGATAGGAGGAGGGATTCTGTGACTGGGCTGAGAGCCCTGAGTCAGTGTTATTGTGTACTTTCGTCGAAAAGGGGGCCGGTGAAGCTGTGAGCTTCAGGGCCAGAGGTAGCTGCAGCGGGAGTGGTGCCTGGTGGGCTTATTGCCTGTAGGCAAATCGGAATAGCAGGAGTGAGTGTTGCCACGGAACGGGGTACACATAGCTAAAAGCAGACAAGAGTAGAGATCAATTAACTGGGTATAAGGAGCCAGATAGGGTCGGCGTGCCCTAGGCTACAGGGAAAGAGTAGAATTGTTTTTGTATTGTTTTGTGCTGAATGTATCTGGTACAGTACGTGCTGTGATTGCTGAGAGTGCTGTGAGTGAGTGTGCGCCTACTTGCCTAGCAAGGAAGCAAATCAGAGTGGACTCCGGAGGTACGTTTCCAGCTCAGGCAACTGCAGTTGGCTACCAAAGGAGGAAGCGAATACGATACGGAAGAACTGTTGCCTGAAGTACCAGACAGTTGATTTAAAGGGATTGTGCTGAAAGTGATATCTATATTGTGAAGAAGTTACTGCTTTCAAGAATAACCATGGGTAACGGGTCATCAAAACCCAAGAAAGCAAAGGAGGGTGAAACACCCTTGGAATATATGGTGCGGAATTTTGAAGTGTTGTATGAGACATCACTATGGTGTGAATTTGAGTAAAGAAAAATTAAAACTGTTGTGTACAATAGTTGGGCCAATGTTGGTCCCTGAGTGGCCAGAACAGGGGTCTATGGACCCGGAGCTGATACAGAAAATGCACTCCCAAATTACCGGGAGGTATGGTCACCCTGATCAGTACCCGTATATAGATATATGGAGGTATTGTGTGAGGGACAAGAGTCATTGGTGGTGGGACAAAACAAGAAACAGGTACCCCCGAATAATGAGATCAAAGGTAAACAGGGAAAACCGGTGTTGGTGGAACACCCGGAGGAGATCGATTCCCTTCCGCCGCCTTACCCGTCGTGCTACGGGGCAGCCAGGGAGGCTTTGGGTGCCGCAGTTGCACGGGCGGAGAGGGGGGGCAGGCAGCTGCTATTATCCCGCCTGCTCCCTCAGCTCCGGCTCGTGATGTCGCGGAGGAGGGGGCTGCGGGTGGAGGTGATAGAGAGTTCCCGGCAGATAAAATTGAAATGCCTGATGGAAGCGTATACCAGCGAGTGACCCCTAAAGGGAGTGGGGATGGGGATATGGATCCTAGAGCTACCACACGCGCTGCCAATAATATACATAAACCCCGAGATGTGTATCAACACAATCCTGGCAAGAGTAAATTGCAGCTCCCCTTACGGGAGGTGCCAGGCCCCCCTCTGGAAAATGGAGAGCCTGGGCCAGTGCAATTCACATATGTCCCGTTCACGACGACAGATTTATTTAATTGGAAAACACATACACCACATATTCCGCGAATCCCGCAGCAGTGGCCAGTATGATAGAGTCAGTTATACTCACACATAATCCCACCTAGGCAGATTGCCAGCAACTACTGCTGACAATGTTCACAACTGAGGAAAGAGCCCGTATAAACAATAGCGCTCGTAAAATTCTTCTAGCCCAGGCAGTGGAAGACCGTAAACCCCATCCAGAGGCGTGGGCGGAAGAGCATTACCCCAAAACAGATCCCAAATGGCCAAACAATACTGATGTAGGCATAGCGCACCTACAGACATACCGGACAGGAGTAATGATGGGTGTTAAAGCGGGAGGGAAGAAGCATACAAATATGGGTAAAATAGCGGACATTGTGCAAGATCTTAAAGAAACCCCAAGTACATTTTTAGAAAGATTACTAGATGCATATAGGATGTACAGTCCAATTGACCCGGAGGCTGCAGAGAATCAACGGCTAGTGAACTCCTCCTTTGTGAGTCAGTCACAAAGAGATATACGCAATAAAATACAAAGATTAGATGGATTTCTAGGCAAAGGGATTAGTGAATTGGTAGAAATTGCTAATAAAGTATATCAAAACCGGGATTTAGAGGAGAAGCGGGAGGAGAAACGAAAACAGAGAGGGCAGACTGGTGTAGTTGCCTATATGGGAAACGGGAGAGGTGCACCTGATAGAGGGAGGGGAAGGGGTCGAGTGGGAAGAGGTAGGGGAGCCCCTAAGGAACCCCTGGGGCCCAATCAATGCGCAATTTGTCGGGGTGAAGGTCACTGGAAAAACGAATGCCCCGAGATATTAGGTAATAATGGGGTACAGAGAGAGGCTGGTGCCTCGGGAGGTCACGCTGCCTCAAACAGGCAGGTAACAAACGGCAGATCTGAAAGAAATGATACGGCCGGATCAGGATTTGTGGGTTTGGCGGGAACATCATTTGAAGAGCAAGGTATATATTGACACGGACCTGGGCTCATCCCACTCGGTAATCAGGAGCCCACGGTCACAGTAAGGGTGGGAGACAAAGACAAAATTTTTATGGTTGATACTGGCGCCGAATATTCTGTTGTAACACAGCAAATTGCACCCCCAATGGGAAATGAGGTTGATATTATGGGAGCAATGGGGGTATCTGCTAAGTATCCTTTCCTTGCTTCTCGAAAATGTAGTGTGGGTGGGCACAATGTAGAACATGAATTTCTGTATATGCCTGAATGTCCCATCCAACTCCTGGGGCGGGATATCCTTTGCAAATTGCAAGCCCAAATTACATTTCTTCCCGGGGGTCACGCTAGATTAGACATGCCTGAGAGTGGCAGCTCTATACGGCAGTACAACCCAGTCATCCAGAATACCCAACCTGCAAAAATTGCAGTAATTATGCCAAGAGAAGAAGAATGGCGAACGGCAACAACCCTGCCGGCCGCCCCAGACCCATACACACTACTCCTGGGAGTCCCTGGAGTCTGGGCAGAAGAAAACCCGCCCGGATTAGCTGTAAATATTCCTCCAGTGTATGTTGATCTGAAACCTGGCGCAACGCCTGTGGCCCTAAGACAATATCATATCCCACAGAAAGCCAAACAAAATATACAGACTCATTTACAGAGACTTAAAGATCACGGGATACTGAAATTCTGCGTGTCACTGTGGAACACACCACTGTTGCCAGTGCAGAAAGAGGGCACACAAGAATACCGCCCAGTTCAGGATTTATGGGCCGTCAATGAAGCCACAGTAACCCTACACCCTGTGGTTCCCAATCCATACAATTTATTAGCATTGTTTCCTGGCGATACAAAATATTACACGGTGCTTGATTTAAAAGACGCTTTCTTTTGCATCCGCCTTGCTCCTGCAAGCCAGCCCCTTTTTGCTTTCCAGTGGGAGGAATCTACTACGGGAGCGCACCACCAGATGACATGGACACGCCTGCCTCAAGGTTTCAAAAACTCACCCACAATTTTTGGTTGCGCGCTCAGCCAGGACCTCCTGTCCTTCAACGCTCAGCCAGACAAGGTTGTCTTACTACAATATGTAGAGGATTTATTACTTGCTTCCCCTACAGAAAGAGACTGTCTCTCTGCCACAAAGGCCCTGTTGCATCTCCTATGCCAAGCAGGATATAAGGTTTCCAGAAAGAAAGCACAACTATGCAGACAAAGTGTGAAGTATCTAGGTTTTCAATTAACAGGTACCAAGCGTGCACTGGGAGCTGAGAGAAAGGAAGCAGTATGCTGTATACCCCAGCCAAAGACAAGGAGACAAGTTTGTGAATTCCTAGGAGCTGCAGGCTTCTGCCGCCTGTGGATCCCCAACTTTGCTGATATTGCTAAACCCCTCCACCAAGGGGGGGGGGGAGCATGACCCTTTCCTCTGGTAAGAAGAACAGGCGGCTGCTTTCCTGAAATGAAAGACTCTGATGGAAGCTCCAGCGCTGGGATTGCCAGACCACAGCAAACCATTCCAGCTGTATGTACACGAGCATAACCAAACAGCTACAGCTGTACTAATCCAGAACTTTGGCTCATGGCCCAGGCCTCTGGCCTACCTCTCTAAACAACTTGATCCTGTGGCCTACCCCCATGCCTGAAAGCAGTGGCAGCTACCGCAATGCTCATCGCTGAAGCTGATAAATTAACCCTTGGACAAGTGCTCCATGTCAAGGTCCCACATGCTGTAAAAGGCCCTGCTAGATGTAAAAGGCAGTTACTGGTTCAGCAATAGCCGGATGACGAAATACCAAGCCATGATGTGTGAGAATCCACGGGTTCATCTGGACCTCATCGCTACCTTAAACCCAGCTACGCTACTGCCTGACCGTGAAGAGGATCCAAATCATGAATGCCTCCAAGTCATGGAAGAAGTATTCAGTAGCAGACCAGATCTAAAAGACGTACTCCTAGACAAATACGATTTACAGTTATTCCCTGATGGTATCAGTTACATGGATGATGGGAAGAAGGTCTCCGGCTATGCAGTTGTCTCAGCAGAAGAAATCCTCGAAGCAAACCCCCTACCAGGCCATACGTCAGCACAACTGGCTGAAATAACAGCCCTGACCAGGGCCCTCGAAATTTCAAAAGGAAAGAGAGTGAACATCTATACTGACTCCAAGTATGCTTTCATGACTGTCCACGCACATGGTGCACTATACAAAGAAAGAGGCCTACTTACTTTCTCAGGACAACAAATAAAGTATGCAGCTGAAATCGCAGCCCTCCTAGAGGTTGTGTGGAAACCAAGTGCTGTCAGTATTATGCACTGCCGTGGCCACCAGAAAGGTCATGACAAAATCCCTAAGGGTAACAGACGAGCCGACCAGGCCGCAAAGGCCGCTGCAAAACCACTGTTACCCCTTGATCAAGCCCCCAAGGTCCTCCTCTGCAGGCAAGATGATCAACTTCCCATGCCAAACTATGAATTCTATATGAATTGGAGAAAGTTCGAGCCCAAAGGAGAATTCATCTAAACCATTCTGCAAAAATGGAATACCAATTTTGAATGGCTCGAAAACAACCATGACTATATCCAATGGCTCTTTCCAACCCGCTCGCAAGGCCGAAATTTCTACTCTACACCTCTAAATCCCCAGGAAACACGTCTCATGAATAACGCCTCAGAAATTCAGCAGAGACTCCGCCGAGCATACAAGATGATGCTGAAGTTCTTCGGCGTAAAATTAATGGGGGAGGATGGAGAGGATACTACTGAAGTAACCAAAGTTGAACGAGCAGAAAATTTCACCGAACACTTTGACAATCTAACAGCCAACCCTCATAACAATTTGAGGATCACGAGAGTGCTGCTAAGCTTGGGAGAATTGGGAGCAGAAGAATATCAAGCCCCACTGGTAAAGTTCTTCCTCAAAGAGACCCTTATCAAACAGAACCTGCCACGGATGAAGAAAAGTGTGATGAACTTCTTTGTGCCAGCAGTAAGAGATGTGCAGAAGAGACAAGACCTGCTGTACTTCGCCTGGCGACATTACCAACCAAGAGAAGAATTCATCTGGGGAAAACAGGAGGAACTTGAGAGATATAAAGCCACACCAACAGTGGTAGCTGTATTATTACCGGCTCCACTGAGTGAATGGACACCTGTGTACTCGGAGAAAGAGAAGAAATGGTTATCAGAAGAACAAGGAGAATATGGAGAAGACGGATGGTTCCAGTTAGCAAGCAGGAAAATAGTCTTGCCAGCAACATTGGCACCTGAGATCGTGAGAGCACTTCATGCAAGTACTCATGGAGGAAGAGAGATGATGGAGCAACAGCTGGAGCCGCATTTATTTGTACCAGGACTGTCAGTAGTCTGTAAAGCAATAGCCCAGCAGTGTGTGACATGAGCCAAGAATAATCCAAGAGCAGGCCCATCTCAACCTCCAGGGAAGCAGCCAATCGGGCTGTCCCCAATGGCATTGTTACAAATAGACTTCACAGTGCTACCACCCTGCAAAGGATACAAATATCTACTAGTGATGGTGTGCACTCTAACAGGATGGGTGGAAGCTTTCCCCACAAGGACGGAGAAGACAACAGAAGTGGTGAGAAGTCTAATGAAAGAAATAATACCACGCTACGGACTTCCTCTCGAAATAGGGTCAGACAATGGCCCAGCTTTCATACAGAACTGTTTGCAGCAGCTTGCCCGCCTGTTGGGCATCACCTGGAGGCTACATACAGCCTACAGGCCCCAAAGCTCGGGAAAAGTCGAGCGAATGAACAGAACACTAAAGACTTTGATGTCAAAATTATGCCAAGAAACGTCACTAGGCTGGTTGGATGTGCTGCCGATAGCTTTACTGCACATTAGGTGCAGGCCAACCCCCCAATTGAAGCTAAGTCCGCACAAACTCATGTTTGGACGGCCAACCCCTCTAATTAATGGATTGAGGGGGGACCTTCGGGCATTGGGTGAAACTAAACTGAATGAACAGGTTGTATTGTTGGGTAAAATCAATGCAAAAGCTAAATACTTGGGTGGGAGATAATGTACCTCACTTTTTATATCCCCACTGCATAAGCATTGTCCAGGTGACTCTGTTTGGGTGAAGGAGTGGAAAAATGACCCACTAGGACCAAAATGGAGAGGTCCTTACCTTGCCCGGTTATCAACCCCTACAGCAGTGAAGGTTGCCGAGGTGGTCCCGTGGATACATCACTCCAGACTGAAGGCGGCTGCAGCCAATCCTGAACCAGAGTGAAAGGTCACCACCAATGAGACCAATCCATTGAGGCTAAAGCTGACAAAGACCACAGTCTCAAGCACCTAAAAGACTCAACAAGTGGGTGTTTTGAAGGACACAATAATGCCTGACCATCCACCAACGGGGGAGCAAAGGGATCCCCAGAAGGATGCCCCAAGGGCTATTTTTAGGGGACCTGCCCCGACCCTTGTTCAACCAGAAATGACCTTTACTTTTGAAATTCCGCCCCACATCTGGAATGATACGCACTCGGTGATGGAGAACCATACCATGCAGAGACAAAAGCGAGATGTGGAATCGGAGACTGCGCCAAGAGGGCACCTGCTTGTGAAATTTAAATATGCATACGCAAAGAAGTCAGGCCAGACCGCGTGTTGGGTGTGCAGCAGATTGCACCCAGAGACAATTTATATTCCTTTTCCTTCAATTCCTATGAACTTGAGTACATTTGCATCAGGAAATATTACAATACACACCATTGCCGATCCTCAGGTTAAGCCAGAAGCATTCACCCCCGTTTACCCGATATCGGAAACCAGTGTACCCACCAGAATGGTGCTTCCAATTAAGGAGAAATGGTTCAGAGAGAGGCGAGAACCCTTGTCAGTCAAGTAGATTTAACTGGACTTCACATGTATATAGAATAGGGACAGGGCCAGGGATACTTCTAAATAGGCCAATACAGCTTACCCAAGACCAACAACAGACAATTGCGGATGTGACTGTGGATAAACGAAATGCACTGGATCTTGTGAAACGATTGGGGCGAATGATGATAGAGATGACAAAGGGAACACTGCACCTGTCACCATTTATACTGACTGGAGGTTATTAGGTGTGTTGTGGAAGAGTGTGTTACACATGGGTGCCACCTACAATAACAGGGATGTGTTACTTGGCCAGGCTGATTCCGATTCAGAGGGTGCGAGGAGACGACACTGACACAGACACTGTAAAACACCCTAGGTATCCACTGGTGTTTGAGAAACAGAAAAGAGAGTTGTTCACTAAGAAAGATCGAATATGGGCATGGTTTCCAGCATGGACTGGATGGGGAAGAGAATTGATGGTAAGAATGAACAGTTATGCTAATTTGATGGATGAGATTCTGAATAAGACAAGTATGGCTATTCAGTTGCTGAATCTTGAGCTGCGAGAAATCCGAAAGTTGTAGATGATACATGACATGGCACTGGAACAGATCAGTGTAGCATTGAATGGACTGTGCGAAATGGCGATGCATTATGAGTGTTGTACATACATCAGAAACACATCACATGAGGTTCCTGACTACTACCAAGTAATCCAAGATCACCAAGAGAAGGTAGTCCAGTTGCAGAACACAGCTAGACAGATTGCTGCTGAAGGCTGGAATCCTCTTCGTGGGTTCGGAGCGTTCAGAGACTGGTTTGGATCTATTCTGGGATTTATTTTGCAGATTGGATCCAGGTTAATAATGATAGTGATAGTCCTAGTCCTAGTCCTAGTGGTGGGGATACTCCTGTACCGCATAGGGCTGTGTCTATGGCCGCTATGCAAGAGAGCTCTAACACCCACACAAACACAAAAGATACCACGGATGATCCCACAAGACATGTTCCCAGCGAGGATGGGCCCCCTTAAGTACGAGGTGTTTGATAATAGCAATAGTGGAGTGTAGTGGCCTCAAGCCTCAGAGGGAGAATCTGAAACTTGAGCCAAGGGGGAAATGTAAGGGACTCATGCCAGGAGATGGCCGCCATCCTGAGCCAGACGGCCATCTTGTTCAGAACATTGGTTCACTTGAATCTAAATAGTAGATATTAACTGGAATTAGGATGCAGCTTACATAGAATTTTAGGAATGTGTTGAACTAACAGTAAAGCAATTAAAGCGAACGAGGATGTAGGCCGTTGCTGGCACAAAGTGACAGGATGAAGAATAGATACATCAAGGTCAGAGACGCCAGCAGCTGAACAAAGGGAAGTGTGAAACCAGACGAGGCCTTATCTAGGATATACAATAAACAAGTCCTAGGGAGGTGGGCATAGGCAGGATCCAGAGAGAAGTGTTAAATCCTCCATTGTCAAAATATCATAAAGTCTGCCAATTTATGACCAATGTGTGGAATGTCTTTGTATTCGATTAAGGGAGGTACGGACACACGTGTGGTGGGATAGTGTCACCACGGGGTGGGCTAATTGGGATGTACCTAGTTATGTATTTGGGGTATAAAACCCCTTGTTTGAGTATAATCTGGGCTCAGTCCTTGCGATAGAATCCGGACTGTGCGTGTGACATCACAATAAAGTTTGCCTTTCCTGAAGAGACTCGTGTCCAGTCAATCCTTGTCCGTGCCGGCCTGGCCTCGTCCCGAGTGAACCAGGTGGATTCCGGTAACCGCAGGAGAAATCCAAGCGGTATCTAGAAAGGAGGTAATGCAATCCAATATTGCAAAGAACAGCAGAAGCATATGTTTGCATCCACAACTAAAGTGTTTTGCACTGCTTACATTTGTGAGAAGAAAACCAGCCCTTACACGGACTTGAGATCTTATCAGCTTGCAAATGGTGCAGACTTATGACGTATTCTCCATAGGGAGTACACAGCTGCACAAATAATAACTTGCATTGCTAGTGAAATGAGGAAAAAGCTTTGAAATGCAATTGTTGAATAGACTCCAAAGCTTTCTCTTTACGTTGATGAGTCTACAACAGTTTCTTCACAATCAGTGTTAATGGTTTAGGTTGGTGGAGAATGTATAGGCAATTTGTTTCAATCGTGCTTATACATGTAACAGAATGTATTACCTTTCCATCATGCACATGACAAGAAAGCAGTTCAAACACAATGAGAAACCTTAAAATAGCATAGAGAAAGTGCTAAAAGGTGGTGCTCATCACAAATGTGATAAAATAGTTTGTATGTTCGACAGGTTTCGCCCATGGGCGTCATCAGGAGCTATTGACAAAAATGGATTAGTGAGCAGAGACAGTTTTGCAGGATCAACTATTTGCCATACTAACTATTTTATCACATTTGTGATGAGCAGCACCTTTTAGCAATTTCTCTATGCTATTTTAATTTTCACATCAGTTCTGCCTGAAAACAGAGGTTGGTAATGCAGGGATACTGAGAGAGGCTGACTAGCATATACAGGGTGAGCCAGTCAAACCTGCATTTTTGAAAAGGGCGGGAGAGCCAAAAAAGTGGGCGGAGCGAGTTAGCAAGGTTACCATTGTGTCCCCCACAACTAAGCATTTCAGTCGTCATGAAGCAGTGGTCTAAACAACAACGTTCATTCGCTGTGAAAGCGTTTTACCAAAGTGGTAGTTATGCAGCCGCTCAGCGTCGTTTCCGGAAGAATTTTCAAATTAATCGAAATAAGCCAGTGCCGTCTGTTAATTCAATCAAATTGTGGGTGACAAACTTTGAAGCAATTGGTGAAACGAGAAGCAGAAGGGGTGGCAGTGCAAGATCAGTGTGAACTCCCGCGAATATTGACCGCGTGAGAGTTGCTGTGGAAAGAAGCCCTCGGAGATCGGCACATCGACAGAGTGCTGCGCTTGGCATGGCAAACACGAGCGTCCGAAGAATCTTGAGGTTAGATTTACACCATCACCCATACAGGGCATAAGGACACCATCTTACTGGAGTTATTTTTAAACAGTGAATGTTGTTTCTTAAATGCTTTTTAATGTACATTAAGATAGTAACAATAAAATTTTGAAATATCCATCCGTTTATTTTTTACAGTCATTTCAAAAATGCAGGTTTGACTGGCTCACCCTGTATTACATACTGAGAGCAGCTAAGAGGAGTCGGTTTTCCCACTTTTCAAATCTATTTGCAGTGAACCCTCAAAGGCTCACTTTCCTACTTTTATCTTCTATGCTAAACAAGCTATTTAGCTGTCTCTCTGTGGTATTGCTCCAGTAGCAGATACAACTAGCCCACCCTTTCAAGGGTCCCTACCCAATTTATGAGCAACATTTCTTTTGAAGTAGCAGATTAGGAATCCACTTTACACTTTCCTATACCTAGTGATCCCTTGAAGGCTCACTTTCCTTATCTTCCTCAGTTTATGCAGCAATCTCTGTAGGGAGATTTATCCTTGTCTCCTTTTTTCTTCTCTCCCCCTTCGCAGTATAGCAAATTCTGCTATATACACTCCATACCTTCTGTGAATGGGGGAATAAGGATACATAATTAGAAGAGTCCCCCCAATGCCACTGGGTCCTTCTACATGCAATTTGATCTAGCTGCCTCCCTCTGTGGTACTTTTCCAGTAGCTGTTACAACCAGCCCACCCTTTTAAGGGTCCCTACTAGTCTGTTATTCTGTTCTAAGCAAGCAGGTAAACTATTTCTATAACTTTCTATACCCAGTGGACCCTTGAAGGCTCACTCTTCTCACCTGTCTGCATATGCAGCAATCTATGTTGGAAAAAAACAGGCTCTATTAAGTCTGCCTCTCTCAGTATAACAATCCCTACAATACTCACTCCTACCCTCTGCTAACCTGGGAACAAGGACACACTTATGAGAGACCCTTCTAATGCTATTGGGTCTTTCTAAGCTAGATGCACTAACAGATACCAGTCAGTTTCCCCACAGTTCTAGGCAGCCCTGACACACGTTTGTTTTTAAATCTTTGTAAGTTCATCCAGAGCTTGATTTTCACAGTTTCTTTTCCTGTGGTGCCCCCTAGTGGTCCAAAGTATAAATGTCTATCTGGTCCTTCCAATATATTTAAAGTTAAGTTTTAATATACCATGTATCCCCCACCACTGATCTACAGGGGAGATGGTGTCCATAACTTAGAGTGCCCGTAGAATGCCAGCATCCTGGATCTCCGGCTGCTGGGCGAATACTACTCCCATCATCTCCAGTTACTGGTAGATATCTGGGGACGCAGGCAGAGTATGGCAGGAGAGGGCAGAGGATTTGCAGGGATTATTATTGTTCGGGATGCACCGATACCACTTTAAGACCGAGTACGAGTACCGATACTTTTTAAAAAGTACTCACCGATACGAGTACCGATACTTTTATTTTAGGTCATGTGAATGCTTTTCAATAAGAACAGACCTCATATAAAAATGCCCCCAGCTCACATGTATATATCCCCCCCGAGATATATATATATATATATATATACAGAATGCCACCAGCTCACGTGTAGCTTGCCCCCAACTCACATGGAGATTGTCCCCAGCTCTCATGGATATGCCCCCAGCTCTCATGGATATGCCCCCAGCTCTCATGGATATGCCCCCAGCTCACATGGATATGCCCCAAGCTCACATGGATATTGCCGCCATCATACAATGGGGAAGCTGGCCGCGTGCATGAAAAGCACTCGGCCAGCGTTCCCCTCCGGCGGGCTGCAATACTCACACCTTCCGAAGGTCCGGTCGCACGGCTGTAGTGCGATCAAGTGGCCGCTGGGCGCCTCTGTGAAGATGCCTCCAGCCGAGAGGCAGCGTCACAGAAGCGCCCGGTGGCCGCGTGAACGCATCACAGCCATGCGACCGGACCTTCGGAAGGGGTGAGTATTGTAGCCCGCCGGAGGGGAATGCTGGCCGAGTGTTTTTCCTGCACGCGGCCAGCTTCCCCAGTCCCGCGGATATCGGCAAGCCGGCCCAGTGCTGGCTTACGGTATCGGGGGTGTATCGGCCATTTGCACGAGTACTAAGTACTCGTGCAAACGGCAGTATCGGCACCGATACTAGTATCGGTGCATCCCTAATTATTGTCATCATTTATATAGCGCCAACAGTTTCCGGCGCTTTCCGCAGTGCTTTACAATAACCAAATGGAATGAGATACAGATAAATGGACATAGGATGGAAACGAGAGGTGTAGAGGGCCCTGCTCATAGGAGCTTACAGTCTAGAGGAGAACACAATCCAAATGTTTTATCAATAATTATTACATTCTGTTATTCAGGTTACGTGAAATTGAACTGAAAAGGTTCTGCAATTAGTTAGAATGACGATATGATCAATGTACCATTTTTGAAGCTCATTTTGACAATATTTGAGTCTGCATATTCTGACAACCTCAATAAAATTTGCTCTAGAAGAATATTTTGTTTTGATAAAAATGTTTTCACTTTGGTCGCTCTACTGCCCAACTTTATATTGTATTTTTTATTAACCTCCCTGGCGGTATTCCCGAGTGTGACTCGGGGTTAAATTTCGCTACCGCGAACGGTAACCCCGAGCCACACTCGGGCTGGATGCATACTCACCTCCTCCTGCGCTCCCTCGCTGTCCCCCGCAGTGTGAGAGCTGCTTCCTGGTAAGGTTCTCTGCGAGTCACACGATGCATGGTGGCGGGACCAGCAGAACACTTAGAAAAAAAAGAATTTTACAGTTTACACTTTGGATTATACAGTGTAATGTTTATGAAATAGACCATACATCGTCTCACCCTTGTTTGCAGACAGATTTCAGTGTTTTTTGTTGTATTTTATTGAATATCATTTATTTGCATCATTTTGGATAATTATGTTTGGGATAATAAATTATTATGTCGTGTTTCAAACTTTATCGGACTCCGTGTATTTACTATTTTTTATTTATTTATTTATAAAGGATTTTACCAGTAAGGACTCGATAGCACGGATTTCAGTACGTGATTCCTAATTATTACAGGCTAACTATGTACAAAAACACGTTTCCTTTAAAAAAAAATTAGATGCTTTTAGACACGAAATTTTGAAAAAATTAGACCGCCAGGGAGGTTAAGTACAAGTCACACATATTTAAGTTTATTGGAAATTATAAATAGAAAAAAAATGACATTAACTGTTTCTCCTAGTAGTTTCACCAGTGGGAAACAGAGGGACACAGATTCAAGCAGGAGGACTGCTGCCTTAATTTAATATTTTTAAAAATAAAAAAGGCAGCAGTCCTCCTGCTTGAGTCTGTGTCCGTCTGACACATACAGGGTTAAATACAGGAATTCCTACAAACTGCCGGCCTGTGCAGCGGAGGATCAGGGGTGGGGCGTCCAGTGTGGCTTAAGCAGACACCGTTTGCAGGAAGACTTTTCAAAGCAGCTTCGGAGGTAGACATGGGAGAGGGGATTTCAGCCTGTGCTGCATGTTAGGAGACTCGGGAGAGCTTCCTTGAAAGACGGCGGAGGGGGCGTGGCCATGAATCGATTAGCAGCCCGAGTTAATCGATGCAGAATCGTGAGAGGCAGCATCGCAATGCATCAGGGAAACGATTATATTTGACAGCCCTAGTCGTCACACGTGGAGTGTATGTATAAGTGGTTAACGGTTCCAAGCTGTCATGCACAGCCCTGGTTTTTGTGCCGTGCCAAATTTAAATGCAGAATTTGTGGTCATGGTGGTGGGAGGGGGTGGTTCTGTGCCTTCATGTCAAAGGAGTTAACCCTTGCAGTGGCGCAGCGTGGGTGGTCAGCACCCAGGGCAGGGCAAGAATTGTGCGCACCCCCCCCCAACCTGTGGACACTGTTACACACCCTGATTCCCTTCCACCAGTAGAGTATTGACCCCCTTACCCCACAAGCACATGTAATGTAGATTAACAAAATACTGATATCATGAAACACACATCCCCCCCCACGCGACGCCACTGCTACCAGTCACCCTGTCCCAGTATAACCAAGCATAGTTTCACTCTCACACTATACCCAGTCACTCTCCCAGTACCCCCCCAGTCACTCTTTCCCATTACCTCCAGTCACTCTCTCTCCCAGTACCCCCAAGTCACTCACTCTCCAAGTACCCCCAGTCATGCTCTCCCTGAACCTCCAGTTACCCTGTCACTGTGTGTTGGTCATGCTGCTCTGGTGTCACACAGTGCCCCCTACCTGCGTGGAGTTGCTGGTGGCCCAGGGAAAGCTGTCCAGGGGGCAAAGTGGAGATCGGATTTTAAATGTGCTGCAGGGCAGGTGCCTCCTTCCCTCTTCAGTGACTGCAGGGCTGGCATCGGCGGGGGGCTGGCACATGGCTTCAAGGGGAGCTGAAAAGCATGGTACAAGGTGTTCCGTCGGATAATGCTGCGCTGCTTCACGTGACTCATGTCAGCGTTAAGGAGGAGTCAGAACAGGACCAGAATTTTTTGTCCTGGTCCTCCCTTCCAGACGCTGAGTGCCAAGTCACCACCGGCGCCACAAAACTGGCAGCTGCCTGTGCAAGGGCCTCTCACAGACACCAGTGTCCATGAGCGGACACTTTGGTAATCCTGCTGGAAAATATTAGTGGTTCAAATTTCTTTTGAAGTTTTGCGCCCCAAAGAAAATTGCACCCGGGGCGACCGCCCCCCCCCCCACGCTACGCCACGGAGCCCTTGACCCCTTTGTTGCCGAGTATTGGTGCAGACTACAACGGGATATGGTAACTGGGTCATGTTTAGAGACAAAAATTAAACCATTTGTCCTGATGAATAATCATAATATCAGAGTAACTGGGCCTGTAAAGGCTAACTGGTAGAAAATATTAATATCCCACTAGAGCAGGCCGGGTGGTTTAATGTTCCTCTGCTGGTATTTATGACCCTTTATCTGATAATCTGCTCTCTTGTATAGAAACTTCATCACGGGATCCATTCCTGAACCAGTTAGATGAGTGGAGGTGGGGTTGGTGTTGGAAAGACAAAGGGCCAGTGCCCACCCATACAACTTTGTTCTTTCAAAGATGGTTTCTCGAATCAATCTGGGGACTTATAAGTGTTAAACAAATCCAAAATACCCATGGGAGTCTGCTTTCTAGTGCCATCTATGTAAGTTAGGCTTCTGTCTAAGTCACAATTTATTTCAAGAACTGTTTGCGCATTTTGTTAAATTTTTGTATGTCTTATTTTATGTGATCCTGGCAATCCATGTCCAGTTTTATTTTTGTCTTTTGCCGTTAAAAGTTTCTAATCCATCTGTCTTTGCCCTCGATAATTCATGTTTTTCCTGTAGAGCTTGGGTTTCTGCGTTATCGTAGAATTTACCATTTGGGATATTTTAGCTATATATGATGAGGCTACTGGATTGGAGAGGTATACAGTTACAGCATAGCATGCCCTGTTGGCGCCTATATACTGCCTCCGACCCGCCCACCAGTGAGTGTGCACCACGTATCATTCGCTGCCACGGGACAACCCGATATCTAGCAACTCTCTTGCAGCCAATGTTTACTTCGCAGCACATTCGCTGTGTATGCGGGCCGGTGGAGGGGGTTGCAGCAACAGCCGGAGAGTGAGGCATTTAAACCCACCTGCCGGGCACAATCTGCCCGGCATAAGGGGTTGACTAAATACCACCCCAATCCAGGGCCCCACCAAACATAGTTAAAATACCCCGAATGGTCACACACTACGGTAACCTGAAAAACCCAAACTATACGAGAGAGCTGTAAATTAAATGGAGCCAAAGACAGAAGCAGGTTCTTAAAGTTTTAATGACAGAAAGACTAAAAAGAAATCTTTACACTGTTGAAGGTTCACATAAAACAAGACAAAAAAAATAATAAGCAAAATATGTAAGCACAGTTCATAAAATAAAATGGGACTTAAAACACGGAACCAAAAACATACATACAGAGCAGTAGTAATGAATTTTCCATGGATACTTCTACTACTGATGCGGAATAGAGTTCTGTATCAAGGTATCCATCAATCTGCAAACACAAACATTTAGCCTGCCTTCGGGTTTGCAGGCTTCATGGGGTTATCTGGGAAGGTGTCAACTTCCACACCAGCACTAGTTCTGCCAATTATTATTATTATTATTTATTTATAAAGCGCCAGCATATTCCACAGCGCTGTACAATAAGCACAGTACAGACAGGGTTACAATACATTGAACAACATTTGACAAACAGTACAGGAGGAGATGAGGGCCCTATTCCCGTAGGAACTCACAATCTAGGAGGGTTGGGGTTGGAAACAGGAGGAGAGGACTGTAAGGTGACCTGCCAAGATCAGAGTCTCACATCAGGTCTGGGTAAAAGCCGGAACAATGCTCTTTTCATTAACCTGCCAGGTGTACACTCCTTTGCCAATGAAATGTACAGGACACGGGGTTACCAAAAAAAGAGTATTTATTCTCAAAGCAGCTTTACAGAAATAAAAGGCAAATAAAAATAATTTCTAAAATGTAATAAGGCTTTGCAATACAAGTTTCGCTGGTGCTTGCCCAGATCCACCAGCAATACTTGTATTGCAAAGCCTTTTTACATTTTAGAAATAATTTTTATTTGCCTTTCATTTCTGTAAAGCTGCTTTGAGAATAAATACACTTTTTTTGGTACCCCCGTGTCCTGTATATTTCATTGGCAAAGGAGTGTACATCTCCACAGGAATCCCAGCACCCAGAGGAAAGAGGCATGTTTTTGGTTTGATTAGATTATTGAATATAATTTATTTCCATTATCTTGGATAATTATTTTTGGGATAATAAATTATTTCGTGTTTCAAACCTTCTCTGACTCCGTGTGTTTACTAGACTCTTGCTTGCACGGATTTCAGTGAGTTATTCCTACAGAATACAGACTTACGAAATAAAACACATTTCCTTTCCAAAAAAATTGAAACGCTTTTAGACACAAATCTTTGAAATAATTAGACCGCCAGGGAGGTTAAAAAGTGCTGGATCGAAGCAGTTTTTTTTGAGAAATCACAGTGGAACACAATATAAGCTTTCAGGATCAACAATTTTTTTTTCCCAAAAAATTGCAAGAATTGAATGGTTTTGTGTGCTTTTTGATTGAAAAAGTGCTAGATCCTACCGAAACCATGCAGGGTTTTTTTTTTTGTTGGTTTTTTTTTTAGAAATCACAGCGAATCTTTTTCAGTTTTCAAGGACACCTCACTTGACATTGTGGGGTTTCAATAATGGAGATACGGTAATCCAAAATATCCCTGCTTCTCCTCGCAGCGGTGGCTTAAGTTTTTGAGGACAATGTTTAATAACGCATTGTTCTATCGCCTCCACATTTGCTGCTGGCGTGGGAAAGGAGAAGGAGAGTTACTACAGCAAAATTATTTGCTATCACCGAAAAGTGAATAATAGTGCTCTTTTATTTTTGCATGTTATTTAGTCATGCTTGGCATCATTGGAAAGGCCAGACTCTGACCTTTCTGATGTCACCTCCCTTGACATTTTGGGTAAAAAGAATGGTGAAAATAGGGGTCCATAAAACCCCCACCTCCCCTTGCAGAGGTATGGATTGTTTTGTTAGGTGACAAATACAAAATAATGCATTGTGACATCACCCGCTCTGCTTGCGGCCTCACCAAATCTTTATAGCTCGCATTACCTCCATCTCCTAAGTGCTCACAGAAACCTGGCTCTCCCCTTCCTACAGAGGCCTCATGTTGTCCCACATGCCGAGAACTGGGGGCCGCAAGGGTGGGGGTGTCCATTCTGTCTGCCCCACACTCCTACGTATTGCAGTAATCTACTGCCCCTCTGGCTCTCATGGACCCTTTTTGGAACATTTCTCTGCCTGCCTCCCTCATTTTCTCTGATCTGACATTCCATCTCTCATCCTTGGAGACTTTAACATTCCCATAGACTCTCCTTCCAACCACCCTCACCTCCAAATTGCTCTCTATCACCTCCTCCCTGGGCCTCACACAGTGGTCCAACTCTCCTACCCACCAAGCTGGCAAAACCCTGGACCTTATTTTCTCCAGCCTCTGTACTATTTCCAACTTTTCTAATACCACTCCCCCTTTCCAATCACCACCTCCTTTCCTGGAAACTTCTCCTGCCTCTTACCCAGCCCCCTACTTCTACTCCCACTCCTCTTTTACAACGGAGGCACCTTGGTGTCCTGAACCCTAAACTACTCTTCACTGTTCTTCATCCACTTCTCCTTCCAATTTCAACATCTAACTGCACTGACATCTTTAATTCCACTCTCTCCACATCACTCGACGAACTCGCTCCCACCTCTCTCCGCCCTACGCAAAAGCCTAACCGCGGCACACTAAATTTACACGCCATCTTTGCCGATGTTCCAGGGCAGCTGAACGTGGTTGGAAGAAGTCTCACACTTTGGCTGACTTCCTGCACTACAAATTCATGCTCTGCTCCTACAGTCTCACTTATCTATTGCTAAACAATCTTATTTCTCGTCCCTTAGCTCATGTTTCCAGACGCCTATTTCATGCGTTCAATCTGTTAATGCGCCCCGATTCCCCTCAATCTTCCACAGACCTCGCTGCTGTCAGCTTTACTGACTACTTCACCGATAGACTAGAGATTTCTTCACTGCCTTCCTCCGCCAACCATTCAACCCCATTAACTCCCTCACTCCCGGCCCCCTCATCTACTAGGTCTTCCTTTTCTGCAGTCTCAGAGTAGCAGGTCTCAGAAGGTCTCAAGTCCTCCTGCCTAACTACCTGTCCCCTTGATCCCATCCCCTCGCACCTTACAAGGTGTGTTCTACCTCTCCGTGTCCCTGCTTTGACTCATATTTTTAACCTCTCCCTCTACTCCGGAGTCTTCCCCTCTGCATTCAAACGTGCGTTGATCACCCCCATTCTAAAAATGCCATCTCTTGACCCCACCTCCCTTTCAAAGTACCGTCCCATCTCTCTGCTCCCCTTTGCCTTCAAGTTCTTAGAACGCCTGATCTATAATCTGCTCACCAGTTTTCTTGCTGCTAACGCTCTACTCGAACCGCACCAGTCTAGGCTTCGCTCCTAACAATCTACTGAGACTGCTCTGACCATGGTGACTAATGATTTAGTTGCCGCTAAAACAAAGGTCACTTCTCCCTACTTTTTATTCTCGACCTCTCCGCTGCTTTCGATACTGTTGACCACCCTCTCCTGCTCCTCACACTACGTCAGCTTGGCCTCAGTGAAGCCACTCTCTCCTGGTTCTCTTCCTATCTCACTTCTTCAATGTCTCCTTCGTCGGTCCCTCTTCACCACCAGTGCCTCTCTCAGTTGGGGTACCTCATTGCTTTGTTCTGGGTCCCCTACTCTTCTCGATCTATACTGCCTCTCTGGGCAACCTCATCTCTTCCTATGGACTCAATTATCTCTATGCGGACGACACCCAAGTCTACCTTTCCTCTACCGATCTCTCTCCTCCAGTGTTGGACAGTGTTACAGCCTGACTATCAGCTGTCTCCAACTGGATGACTTCACATTTCCTAAAGCTCAACCTCTCCAGAACTGAACTTCTCATCTTCCCTCCCTCTAAAACCTCTATTCCTGCGCCCAACTCCCTTCAGGTGAATGGTGCCACCATTACTGCTTCCTCTCAGGCTCGTTGCCTCAGGGTCCTATTGGACTCCGATCTATACTTTAGGCCCCGTTCACACTCTGCAATTTATTGTGCAGATTTTGCATCTCCAATGCATTTCAATGGAGCAGTTCACATCTTGCCGCACGATGTCGCGGTAGCATGTCGCTGGAACATGACCCTTTATTAGCGATTCGCGATTTCCATTGGTGGCGTTTTGCAAAATCACGACCGCATGATTTTCAAATCGCACACTGAACGGGGCCTTACGCCTCACATTCAGTCTCTAACCAAATCTTGCTACTTACACCTAAAAAAAATTCCACGCATCCGGCCCTTTCTTAATCCAGACTCTACTAAAATGCTCATTCAAGCTCTTATTATTTCCCGCTTTGACTACTATAACCTCCTTATCTTTGGCTTTAAGAGATCCCAGATTCTCCATCTGCAGTCTGTAACGAATGCCGGCGCCAGACTTCTACACCTCACCTCCCGTACCTCACCCCTTTGTCAATCTCTACCCTGGCTCCCTGTTTCCTTTAGAATCCATTTCAAAATACTGGTGCGCACGTACAAAACTCTTCATAACCCCGTCCCTACCTACATCTCCCTTATTAGCAGGTATATCCCTTTGTGAGCACTTTGCTCTGCCAATGATGTGATACCATCAATACCTCGTACCCGCACCCCCAACTGCGCCTTCTCCCAAGCTGCACCCTTTCTATGGAACTCCCTCCCCTGCAACATTAGACTCTCCCAGTCTCTCCGGTCCTTCAAAAAGTCTCTGAAAACACATTACTTTAGAGAAGCCTATCAGCTCACTCCATGATCCCTCACTGTACATCTCTTGCTCAACTTACCCAATCAGCCCACATGCACCCCGCTACCTCATATACTGCAGTTACCCTCACCTACTGTGTCACCCCTCTTAGATTGTAAGCTCTCGAGCAGGGCCCATCCTTCCTAATGTTCGGTGTGTGTAACGAATATGTATAGTCGTTTGTCTGGTCTCTCCCATTGTACAGCGCTAAGGAATTTGTTGGCGCTTTATAAATGCTTGTAACTGTATCCTCCACACTTTATCCCAGCATGGGAAGTGAGTCGATGAGTTTTATGCAAGCTATTCCTTTGCTTTGTATTTAAAAGAAAATTCAATTGCAATTATCATAGATTTTTACTTCTACATAAACATTAAACATGTTGCTTACCAACCAGGTCTGCTGTTTTCCCACATAGCGGGCTGACTTCAAGGAAGTCGGTCTGCTATGGAAAAGTGACCCGATTGATGGCAACTAACTCCTGAGCCGCCAGAAACTGACAGTGTTTGTATGTCGTCCTCTGCAGCAAAGAGGTTGAAAACCAGTCTCCAATTCCTACTCCAAGAGGCATGTGTCTGCTCTTTGGGGGGGGGGGGTCACTGCTCTTTGATGTAAGGGCTATCACCAGTCAGGAAGGTGAAAGATTGTCTCTCCGTGATTCTGGGACGGACTAAATAATGGGCTGGTTCTGGAGCCAGAGTTTTGGACAGTACCCCAGTGTTTTCCCCTTACACATAGTAAGAAATGTGGAAAGATTTCCAACGTGTTCTTTACCGCAATGACCTATTGGACGGGGGAATGTCGCCATCATCTGGCCAAAAGGACATACTGCAGTTTTGGACTCTGCAAGATCAGCTGGAGTAATGACCATGTTAAAAGATTTGAAGCAAGTTCTGGAGCCCAAATACAAGCAAATTTTAGTTGCAATAAACTAAATTCTCTTACGTTGCTCATGTGAAACATATGGGCTATAGTCGACATCAAGGCAAGAAAACGTGCTGCAGATTGATAGTCTATAAATAGTGAAGGGGTTAATAAATGCCATACTTGATAATTGAGGATCTTGATAGATAATATGTGATCATTCAAACTGCATGGATCGGCCTTTAAAAATAAAATTCTTTATTTTTGATTTTATACACAGACACCGTGAACAACAAATGTGAAGTAAAGGCCGCGCAGGGCCAATAAAAGTCTGCTACATATTCTCATACATAAAAGGAGAGTAACAAAAGCATGATATCACATATCACAGCAGCGATACCACAGCAGGCAGAAAAAGGACAGCAAAAGAAAAAAAATCAGGGGGGGGGGGAGGAACATCCCCGGATGGGGGGGGCGTCTCATAAAAAACCGCAAAGTCTCAGTAATGGGGGGGGGGGGGAGACATTGGTGGGGCGAAAGCAATACACATCAAAAAGTGGCACTGTAGTATATGAAAGAAAAGCAAAAGTTATCAGGACCACTTTAGTCCGACATGTGGACAGGGGGAGTAAAAAGAAAAACTGCGGCAGTTTGGAGTAGCGAGGGGACAAGGAAATAGGCCCGGAGCCATAAGCGCAGCGGAGCCGGGCAATTCAGCCAGTGTCCATCCACATAGCGCGGCGGAAAAAAAAACACCACGCACCGCTCTAGTAGGATCCGGTACTCAGGCAGGGCTCGAGACGATCCAGTCGTGGTTGAGACCACGCAGCAGGGTTGGGGTATGCACCCGGTCTCAACAGTGGAACAAACTCCATCTCTGCCGACTATTCCCAGGGGCCAGCAGCAGACAGCACCAGGGCAGCCAACGCTTCCTCCAACTCAGCAAGCACTGACCCGTCTCCATCACTCTGCGAGTGGGCAGCTTCCCCCACGTTGCCGGCAAACGTAACCTCCCTCGTGTCTTCCTCTGTCAGGTCCGCTGCCTCCTGGCCAGTACTCCACGTGGCCATCAGACGACGCCACGAGGGATCGGGCTTTCTTTCTCCCCGGCAGCTGCGCCAAGCAGACCGAGGGCCGCTAACCCAGTCTCCATGCCGGAAGATGGGGGCCCTCCATCCCCACAGCCTGCAACCACCCGGATTGGGCTCTCCACAAGGGGAAGCAGGAGAAGCGATCATCCAGGAGCAGATGGGTAGGCCTCAAAATGGCTGAAGGATACTCTGACCTGCCGGGGGAAATCGCAGCAAATTCTCAGCTGTACTCCGTAGAGGGGGACAGGTACGGGCCCCGGAGCATGTCCCACTATGGCCAGCAGCGCAGGCACCCCAGTAGTGGGTAATTTGAGAGACACCAGCCTAAAATCCCCGTTAACAGGCAAATTCTGCAGAGCTCTCCTCAGACACATCTTCTCCCTCGCAGAGCTAGCCATGCTCCCGGATCCGGCATTGTTTAATGAAAATTGCACAGATCCATAAGATTCCAGCATTTTTACGTGGAAAAAATTGTGGATCCTAAAGGATAATATTGTGTTTGATTGAAAAATGCAAAGATGGAGGCGTGGCCTGGCAGCTGATGGACAAGGCTGTGTGAAGCACGAGCTCCTCCGCAGATTCCCCCACCAGAACGTTTTAGGCATCCAGCGGACCCCGAAATGGGCAAATTAAGTAAGGCAACAGGTGTCCAGAGGCAAGGGGAGAAAAATGGCGGCGCTCCAGCGACTCCCCTGTGGCAATTTTTCACCCCGCAATCAGACCGCGCCGATGGGCCGGAAGCGCACGCTCGATTTGGGCAGCACGATTTACTGGAGGCCCCGGCTTCACCGCGGCCTACCCTGGCGCCCGAACCCACAACGTCCCCGGCTGCTATGGACCTCAATTCACAGGGGGACTGGATGAGCGCTACCCCAGATACAATGCAGGCCCAAATAGTTTCTCAAAATCCGCCTTCCCAGATAAGGCCGGAGGCCTACCCCGCAGCGCTTGCACAAGCTGGGCAGAGCTCCCAACTCGAGCCCCCGGCTTCTCTGCGGCCTACCCCTTCTTTTTTGTCTGCCAACACCCAGGGACCTGGGAATAACGGGCATCTTTCCACGATTGACTGGCAATCCATCCTGAACAACCTCCCAACTAAATCTGACCTGCGAATTGCTAATGAAAATTTGAGCACCACCATTATGTCAGAACTGCACCATATTTGCACAGAGATTCACGGTTTAACTGCAAAGGTTACTCACTTGGAGGGGGAATGTGACACTCTCCGTTTACAAGCTGGTTCTACTGCACGTGCTGTACAAGTTCACACTTCACAGATGCAAAGCATGGCTCTCCACCTCAGTGATCTGGACAATAGGGGCAGACGCCAAAACCTCCGGCTCAGAGGTCTGCCAGAAACCGAGGACTCACCCTCTGCCCTGAAACAAGTGCTGCTGCATATCTTCAATGCCCTCCTTGACAGGCCGCCTCAATCTGAGATTGACTTTGTTCGGGCTCACAGGGCCTTACGACCAAAGGGACCCCCCGGCAGCCCCCCGCGGGACATTATATATGCTGCTTGTCTCGCTTTGACCTGAAGGAAGAAATTCTGCGCCAGGCTAGAGTCACTACGGAATTCTCGTTTGAGGGTGTGAACCTGCAGCTATTCCCAGACCTTGCTCCGGCTACTCTGGCATACAGACGGGCATTCAAGCCGCTAACTAGTGTCCTGCTCACCCAACAAATACGCTATCGATGGCAAATGCCGACGGGACTCTCAGTGACGACTCCTGCGGGCCAATTTTTGGTACAGGAGGCTGAAGATCTTCCAGAACTGGCTCGTCTGCTACAACTGCCACCTATTTCACTGACGTGGCCTGACCCTCTGGCACTGTATAATGGTGGTCTCGGAAGGCCGCGACCACGGCCACCTTCTCAGCGTGCTCGCCTTGACCGTCAACAAACTGCCCGGGGAACGGGGCCACAGATGTGAGACTCCGTGCTCAAGCTGAAAGTCCACACAGGCTGACAGCAACCCATGACCTATATTCCCAACACTGGACTTCCAATTCACAAGGCTTTTTGACTTTTTTTTTTTTTTTTCTCTTATCACGCCTTTCTATTACACACGCCGGCTAACGCCCAGATTTGGTCCGGAAAGACAACTACCCCAAGGCTTGCGATCCCGGTCTTGCTGACCTTTTTTCTGATATAACTCCGCGACACTTGTCGCCGGTACTCAATTGCGTAAAGGTTTGACTTTGTTATATTTATTATTATTTTTCTCTTTTCTTTTCTTTGCAGGGGGGGGGGGGTGGAGTGGAATCTGGATTAGGATTTTATCCGAACTGTCTTGAACACGGACTTTTTCTCCCCCCCCCGAAGATGGGGCCCAAGCTTGAGGATCGCTCGTTGCGCCTTCCCTTGGACTCTCGGACGAGATGGGTCCGGCTGGTCTGAAATATTCTTTTTCTTTTCTATTTTTCCTCATACAACGTTCAATGTATTATTGTATTGATATTCAGTGTTATTTGGGGGGTCTGCGGAGGCCCCGATGCATAAATAGAGTTTAGCTCCCGCGAACGCTAGGTCACGTTCTCTCCACCGAGGTTGGTTGACACGTGAAGTGGACAGGATACCCGGACCACTGGTTGGTCTGTTGGATTCTTCCTGCCCCCCGTCAACCCCGCCTCTCCGAGTGTATATAGTTATCACTTACTACCCATTCCCTTAGATCCCCGGTTCCCTTCCTTACCCCCTTCCTGTGGGAGTGGGGGTTGGCCTAGGGAGCTCCTTCGCTATCTTTCAATAATGGCCGTGCGTCAGGAACCTCTCATGTTAATGTCCATTAATGCCAGTGGCCTAAACATACCTGAGAAACGTTCGGGGGCTCTACGTGATTTCCAGAAAGCACGTGCCTCAGTGGTGTTTATCCAAGAATCACACTTTAGAGAAGGGGCGGCCCCGAGACTCACAAACTCCTGGTTCCCAATAGGCTATTTTAGTAACAATGCGGTGGCCAAATCTAAGGGCGTGGCGATATTATTTCACAAATCTGTCCCCTTTGTCCAACAAGCAACTCTATCCAACAAAGATGGCCGTTATGTAATGGTAAAGGGAGAAATAGCAGGACGCAAGTATACTTTTGCAAACTTCTACGCACCGAACAAGGGACAACATAGATTCATGAACAAATTGCTTCCTCTCATCACTGAGTTCTCTGAGGGCTGTCTAGTTTTAGGGGGCAACTTGAATGTACCACTGGATCCCCGCCTTGACACGTCCTCGGGACGCTCAGCTGTCCCCCCACATGTCACTCGCTCTATCTCCAAATTGTTGCATACACACAGATTAGTGGACTGTTGGATGGCAATGCACACGGAGGACAAAGACCTATTTTTCACACCCTGCGCAGATCTATTCTCGACTGGATTATTTCTTTATGCCGCACTATTTTTTATCTGATTTACAATCGGTCCGGATTGGATCTTTGACATGGTCTGACCATGCCCCGGTCACAATGCGTCTTCTTTCCCCTCTGCATCGCCCTGCCGTCCCAGCCTGGCGACTTAATGAATTCCTCCTGACTGACCCCCCTGACTTCAAACGACTGTGAGCAGACCCTAGCCCTATATTTTCCGGACAATGACACGCCAGATGTGTCTCCACTGTCCATCTGGGAAGCACATAAATGTGTCATACGTGGGTTTTATATTCGTAAAGCGTCAGAGCAAAAAAAACACAGGGAGGCAGCTACAATCGATCTCTTAGCTCGCATTCACAACCTGGAGACCTTACATAAGGAATCCCTTGACCCTGCCCAGTTAACCGACTTCACAACCCTACGCCGGGAACTGGCCACTCTTCTTAATTCCACGTATCACCGACACTGTTTACATTCCAAGACATTTTTCTTTGCTCATGGACACAAGAGTGGGAGACTGCTGGCTCGTATGTTACGTGCCCGCCATTCGACCACGTACATTGCCAAAATCAGGGACACACATGGCAAAACACAACATCTACCACACCGCATTCTCCCCACGATTCGTTCCTACTTCGCGACTCTATATGACCTGCCCACTCCGGAGACGGATGCAGGACGCACACTTCATTCACAAAAGATTCATGCCTATCTCTCCCAACACGTCACGCGACGCCTGACACCAGAAACTGCCCTACTGTTAGACGCACCCTTAACTATGGAAGAATTGAGTGACGCGGTAAAATCTTCCAAAACGGGCAAGTGCCCAGGCCCAGATGGCCTTCCCCTGCAATATTATAAACGATTTGCCAAAATTCTCTACCCCAGATTCCTGGTGGCTTTTAATGCCATTCTGGAAGGCCACACCATTCCGTCTCAAACTCAGGCGGCCAACATATCTTTAATTCCTAAGGAAGGTAAAGATGCTGAGCGGTGTGACAGCTATCGCCCCATCTCCCTATTAAATTGCGATCTCAAACTGTATGCAAAGATCCTGGCCACACGACTTACACCTTATGTCCCGGGGTTGATACACCAAGACCAGGTGGGATTTGTGGCAGGGCAGGAGGCGCGAGACAACACCATACGGGCACTGACGATCATGCATAGGGCAACGAGGCAACGAGAAGGCCTTCTCCTCCTCTCTACGGACGCAGAGAAGGCCTTTGACAGAGTAAACTGGGAAATCCTGTTTGCAACTCTTTCTCAGGTTGGACTAGGTCCTAATCTATGCACCTGGATCCGGGCTCTATATTCGGATCCAACTGCACGGGTTTGCGTGAATGGGATCTATACGGAACCCTTTAAGATAAGGAACGGTACTAGGCAGGGATGCCCACTCTCCCCATTGTTGTTTGTATTGGCATTGGAGCCCTTCCTGTCCTCTGTAAGGGCTAGCCCGGACATCCGAGGGATCCGGACTGGCCGGACGGAGCACAGGGTAGCTGCTTTCGCGGATGATCTCCTTTTTTTCGTGACTTACCCAGAAACGACTTTGCCCAACTTACTGAAAGCTTTTGAAGTATACGGTAACCTCTCCAACTTGAAAATTAATTTCGCCAAGGCCTTCCTGTTAAATGTGTCCATGCCGCGGTCGAAGGCTCAATCCATACGGCCAAACTTCTCGATCCAATGGGCCGAGGATAGAATTAAGTACTTGGGAATTTGGTTGACCTCTGACCATACTTTAATGTTCAGAGACAACTTTGCGCCCATGCTCGCGACTATCTCCACAGATCTGAAGGCCTGGAACTATCCGCACATTTCTTGGCTGGGTCGCGTCCAGGCAATCAAAATGAATGTACTCCCTCGTATTTTATACCTCTTTCAGACGATTCCCATTGACCTCCCGCAAACCTTTTTTCGGGACCTACAGACACAGATCTCGAATTATGTATGGAGGGGATCCCGACCGAGGCTAAAATTTTCCATCCTTACCCTACCTAAAGCACGGGGGGGGCTTGCCGTACCAGACTTCGCAAAATACCATACGGCTTGCCACCTTCAGCGTATTCTGGAATGGGCAAAACCCCGCAAACTCAATGCGTGGGGGGTGGTTGAACAAGACGAAGCCGGGATTCCCCTCACTGTCCTCCCTTGGCTGCCTAAACTGCAAGGGCTACGCCGGGTACGTGATCTACATTACACCTCAGCTACACTACGCATATGGCATTGAGTAATGCGTGTTTTAGACCTGTCCTCCGACCCGTCGCCGCTTACGCCATTGTTATGCCAAGCCTCCACGCCCACGTCTTACACCCCGTCGATATTCACAGACTTGCTGCAAACACAAACACCGCGCATTCGTGACGTATTTCGAGACCAACAACTTGCCTCGCTTACTGATATACTGGGCGATAGGGCAGTGACTTTCCTACGATACTTCCGATATCAACAGATTGCTAGCTTTATCAGATCTATACCCCAACGAACAAAACTGAACCGCCCTCTAACAGAATTTGAAAAACAGTGCATGACAGCTGACCTACTGCCACATGGCGTGTCCTATTTATACGAACTCCTCCAGCGCTCAAATAGAACCCCCCCGCCGAGGTTTATGGGCAGTTGGGAAATGATGTTAGAAACTACTCTGTCCGACTCCCAATGGGGGAAAATCTGCGACTTTACACACCACTGCTCGGTCGCATCGAAAACACAGGAAAAGGCATATAAATTACTATCCCTGTGGTATAAGGCCCCTGAACAGCTTAGCCACGTGTTTCCTGATATGTCGGATTAGTGCTGGCGTTGTGGTGAAAGCCCGGGATCGGCACTTCACATATGGTGGTCTTGTCCAGTATTTCGCCTATATTGGGAAAAGATACATAAAATCACTCAACTGTTCATAGAACCTCCCCCCGACCAGCCACCATGCTATTACATCATGTACACTACGCTACTTCAGGTTACAAAAAAAAAAAAAAAAAAAATCGGTGTGTATCCGCATTCTGAATGTTGCCAAAAGTCTAATACCCCTATTTTGGAAGCAAAGGGTGAGCCCTCCCATGCATCTTTGGCTCTCTAAAATGGAAGAGCTCCATAGAGTCGAACAACTGTACTACTCAATGAACGGTATGACGGCCCAATATACTCAGATTTGAAGTACTTAGATCCTCCAATCGGGGGGAGCAGAATTTCGTGCCTTGTTACTGTAATTGAGCCAATGTGACGTAGTATCTGACCACATTCCTTCTTAAGACGCTCTAGTCTCTACCCTTGACGTATAGTGAATGCACGGTTTTATGGTTTCTGTGCCCAGTAGGGACTTGCCCAAATTCCCAGGCCATTTCCCCCCTCCCCAATATCGCCCCCTTTTTTTTTTCCTCTTGGTTTTAGTTTAATTTACCCTTTCCACGTGATCCCAATAACGTTAATCTGACTTGATGCTGATACTTAGTCTTCTAAGTCTGATTCCTAACTCGAATGTAAAAGATACATGTTGTTTTATGATGATGCCACCGCCCAGCCTGCGAGCTGATGACTTTGATACACGTACAACTTTCGTATATCTTTGTTTGCCGTGGAAAATTAAAATAAAAACTTTTATTTACAAAAAAAAAAAGAAAAATGCAAAGATTTGTGATTTATGATTTAGGATTTCACCAAGCAAAAAAAACCAAAAAAAAACTTTAACCCCATAAGGACCACTGACATACATAGTACGTCCTAGGGAAAATTCCCCTTAAAGAACAAGGATGTACTATGTATGTCATGGTCCTTTAACCAGTGGCGTAGCGTGGGTTGTCAGCGCCCGGGGCCAGCCAAGAATTGTGCGCCCCCCCAACCTGTGGACACGTTATCGATATTGCCCCAGCTCTCACATGGATATTGCCCCAGCTCTCACATGGATTTGCCCCAGCTCACACATGGATTTGCCCCAGCTCATGGATTTGCCCCAGCTCACACATGGATTTGCCCCAGCTCCCACATGGATTTGCCCCAGCTCCCACATGGATTTGCCCCAGCTCACACATTTGCCCCAGGACACGGATTTGCCCCAGCACCTCATGGATTTGCCCCAGCTCATGGATTTGCCCCCAGCACATGGATTTGCCCCCCAGCACATGGATTTGCCCCCCAGCACATGGATTTGCCCCCAGCACATGGATTTGCCCCCAGCACATGGATTTGCCCCAGCTCATGGATTTGCCCCCCAGCACATGGATATGCCCCAGCTCATGGATTTGCCCCCCAGCACATGGATTTGCCCCCCAGCACATGGATATGCCCCAGCTCATGGATTTTCCCCCCAGCACATGGATATGCCCCAGCTCATGGATTTGCCCCCCAGCTCATGGATATTCCCCAGCTCATGGATTTGCCCCCCAGCTCATGGATATTCCCCAGCTCATGGATTTGCCCCCCAGCTCATGGATATTCCCCAGCTCATGGATTTGCCCCCCAGCACATGGATATGCCCCAGCTCATGGATTTGCCCCCCAGCTCATGGATATGCCCCAGCTCATGGATATGCCCCAGCTCATGGATATGCCCCAGCTCATGGATTTGCCCCCAGCACATTGATTTGCCCCCCAGCTCATGGATATGCCCCCCAGCTCATGGATATGCCCCAGCTCATGGATTTGCCCCCAGCTCATGGATATGCCCCCAGCTCATGGATATGCCCCAGCTCATGGATATGCCCCAGCTCATGGATATGCCCCAGCTCATGGATTTTCCCCCCAGCACATGGATATGCCCCAGCTCATGGATTTGCCCCCCAGCTCATGGATTTGCCCCCCAGCTCATGGATTTGCTCCCCAGCTCATGGATATTCCCCAGCTCATGGATTTGCCCCCCAGCACATGGATATGCCCCAGCTCATGGATTTGCCCCCCAGCACATGGATATGCCCCAGCTCATGGATTTGCCCCCCAGCTCATGGATATGCCCCAGCTCATGGATTTGCCCCCCAGCACATGGATTTGCCCCAGCTCATGGATTTGCCCCCCAGCTCATGGATATGCCCCCCAGCTCATGGATATGCCCCAGCTCATGGATTTGCCCCCCAGCTCATGGATATGCCCCAGCTCATGGATTTGCCCCCCAGCACATGGATATGCCCCAGCTCATGGATTTGCCCCCCAGCTCATGGATATGCCCCAGCTCATGGATTTTCCCCCCAGCACATGGATTTGCCCCCCAGCTCATGGATTTGCCCCAGCTCATGGATATTCCCCAGCTCATGGATTTGCCCCCCAGCTCATGGATATGCCCCAGCTCATGGATTTGCCCCCCAGCACATGGATTTGCCCCCCAGCACATGGATTTGCCCCCCAGCTCATGGATATGCCCCAGCTCATGGATTTGCCCCAGCTCATGGATTTGCCCCCCAGCTCATGGATATGCCCCAGCACATGATTTGCCCCCCAGCACATTGATTTGCCCCCAGCACATTGATTTGCCCCCCAGCACATTGATTTGCCCCCCAGCACATGGATTTGCCCCCCAGCACATGGATTTGCCCCCCAGCACATGGATTTGCCCCCAGCTCTCACCTGGATATTGCCCCAGCTCCCGGGCAGCGGGAGTGCCTGCCGGCTGCCCGGTCCTGAACAGTGAGTCGAGTCCGTCCTGTTGATTGAAGGGGAGGCGGCTGCGTGCGTGCGCAGTTCACGCGGTCCGGCCAGTCAGGTGGTACAGAGACTCAGTACCACCTGATTAGACGGACCACGTGACCTGCGCCTGCACGCAGGCCCCTTCAATCAACAGGACGGACTCGACTCACTGTTCAGGACCGGGCAGCCGGCAGGCACTCCCGCTGCCCGGGAGCTGGGTCGGTCCCCTCAACCCGCGGGCCCTTGGGCAGCGCCCGAGGGCCCGGAGGGTCAGTCGGGCCACAAGTTTTGGGGGCGCATAATTTCAAAAGAAATTATGCGCCCCTAACAAAACTGCTTCCGGGGCCACGGCCCCCCCTGCCCCCCCCACCGCTACGCCACTGCCTTTAACCCACTCCCCCTCCCTATACTACCCTCTCTGGCTGGGGTCCCACGTCAGACCATCTTCCTTGAAGGCAGCCCGATGGCTTTATGGGCCCCAGCCGTCACAAGGATGACATTTACAGGTGCCCCCCCCCCCCGGTGCCTGCAGGGGAAACCTGAAAGGTGGCTCCTCTGGTCTATCTCTCCAAACTTTGCCTCTCCTTAATCCCTGGTCGCAATTTGGCGCCTGGATGTCAGCCAAGTCTCCGGGTCACCCCCCCTTCCACCCACTGACGTCGTTACCATATGTGCAATGACGTCAATGGACCAGCTAACCCCCTAGCTGCTAAGTGGAGCTAGGGGGAGGCTTTGGATCCGCCTAGCTCCCGATCCGTGGCAGCTGGAGTGTCATGTTTGGTATCATTGGAAAGGCCTGAAAATGGCCAGTCACCAGATTTGGTGTCAAAATAAAAAAAAAAATAAGTGGGTTTTCATTTAATAATAATAAAAAAAAATTGTCCGGAGGTATAATAAAATAGGACTTCAAATCACATTTGAACATGAGGAGCATAAAACGGTCAAAATGAGCTCAGGACACAGAAGTGAAATGGCTCAGCAGTGAAGGGATTAAAAAGCAGAAACATGTAAAAATTGGGTATTTCTAATTTCAGGACAAGATTTTGAAACTATTTAGCCGGGGTCTTTCTTGGCGGTTGTAGATTTTGGGGATTAACCCTTTCACTGCTGAGGACGTGTGGGGAACGTCCTCATTGACTCCTAAGGAAAGATATGGGGTTCATTTGAACCCCAATATCTCCCGACTGTTGGCAGCTAGCAGGGTCATGTTTGGTACCATTAGAAAGGCCAGTGCATGGCCTTTCCAGTGATGCCAATAATGACCATGTTTAAAGTAAATAAAAAAAATTAAAATTATTTTAAAAAAAGAAGAAAAACTTGTTTTTTAAGATGTGAAATGGCTCAGCAGTGAAGGGGTTAAAGTTTGAAAAGGTGTGTTTTTTCCATTTTTTGATCATATTTCATAATTTTTTTTTTACAGTAAATTATACAATATGATGGAAAGAATGGTATCTTTAGAAAGTCCATTTAATGGCAAGAAAAACGGTATGTGTGTGTGTTCCATAAATGAGGAGGAAAATGAGACCTAAACACAAACAAAGCAGAAATGTAAAAACAGCAGTGGGTACATAGGGACAGACAATGGTAAAACTGCCTGGTCACTATGGGGTTAATAAAAGAGTACTGATCTGGCTTTTACACAGACCACTCACATCTAGATATTCTACAATATTATCTAGGTCTGCCAGCTTAAACTTTAGAAGCAAAATGTTACGTTATTGGTTCTTACCAGGATGAATGATTTTGTTTAAGTCCAAACATGACCTGGTTATCACACTCCTATGCAAAGTCAATGCTTAATGTGATTTTCCCCTTTGTCCTATGCCCCAGATGCTCAGAATGTGGGGGTCGTGGTTAAAGCCTTTTAAATAAAAAGAAAAAAAATCTGCATTTAATCCTTCCACAGCCCAAAATCCAGTCCTGCACATGACAAAGTCCACAATTACAAAAGTGACAGATTGAAAACAATATACAGTATAAAACAAGTGATAAAAGTAGTGAAAGTAACCGCATTTTGTAGATAAAGTGCCAAGAAGCCATGCTCAATAACAGATGCAAGGTAACCATAGAAATAGTAATAAGTTATGCAGACATAACCATGTTACAGATAAAGTGCCACAATATTTCTATAATAATTTGATAATTGTTGAAGGAATCAATGGACCTAATAAAAGGGGTCATGCAGTAATGTGGATACATTGTTCCTCAAAGATGATCAAAGGAAAGTGCCAAACAAAAATGTATATAAAGAATGGTGCCACAATGTAAAATAAACAATCACATGCACAATTCCGGTTACCAAGAAGCAGAACTGAAAACTAGAAAACAACCATAGAATACAAAATAAACAGGAAAGGTCATCACTTGGGCTCAAATCCCCATTCATTTATTTTGTTTAAAGGCCATTAAAATATTAAGCCCACCGCCACGTCTCAAGTGCGTCCTAACCGAGTGAAACACAAAACATGCAGCAATACACATTAACGTGCCATTAACCTCCCTTGCGGTCTAATTTTTTCAAAATTTTGTGTCTAAAAGCGACTTAATTTTTTTTTTAAAGGAAATGTGTTTTTGTACATAGTTAGCCTGTTTTAATTAGGAATCACGCACTGAAATCCGTGCAAGCAAGAGTCCTTACTGGTAAAATCCTTTATAAATAAATAAAAATAAATAGTAAATACACTGAGTCCAATAACGTTTGAAACACGAAATAATAATTTATTATCCCAAAAATAATTATCCAAAATAATGCAAATAAATGATATTCAATAAAATAAAAAACACAGAAATCTGTCTGAAAACAAGGGTGAGACTATGTATGGTCTGTTTCTTATCCAGTAGTGCCACCTAGTGGCCATTCATAAACATTGTACATTGGAATAGAGTGTATTATAAAAAAAATATTAAGTTTGCAGCCTGGTCCCGCCCCCCTGCATCGTGTGACTCGCAGGGAGCGTTACCAGGAAGCAACTCGCCGCGATCACAGTGCGGGGGACAGCCAGGGAGCGCAGGAGGAGGTGAGTATGCAGCCCGAGTGTGGCTCGGGGTTACCGTTCGAGGTAGTGAAATTTAACCCCGAGTCACACTCTGGAATACCACCAGGGAGGTTAAGGAGACACAGCACCAAACATGCAAGATCTCACTCAGAATGTGCTATATTTTTTTTTTTTCTTTTTCTACTTCATCTTGTGCCAAAATACAGTGCATAACGAATATACTACTATTCCATTCCATTTCATCAGAGGTGGTTTTAGACTTTGCGAGGCCTTGGGCAAAAATCGCACAAGAAGCCCCGTTTGACACACATAGAAAATAATAACTGTTTAAAGTAGGGATGCACAGATACCGCTATTTGCACAAGTAATTTCTGGCTGGCCACGTTACCAAGTGGATGCAGGGCTGTGACGTGTCCTCCAGCCATGATCTCACAGGAGTAGCGAGATCTCGCGAGATCTCGCGAGAGTGCGTCACAGCCCTTTGGCCGCTCGGAAACGCGGCCAGCCGGAGGTGAACGGCCGAATGGTTTTAAATGCATACGGACAGCTGCCCAAGCATCGGTCTGAGAATATATAAAGAGGTCTGTGGGTAGGTCTGAGGTCTTAATATACATATAGAAGATGTCTGTGGGAATACATGTATCTGAGTGGGTATTCATAGATGAGGTTTGTGGTCTGTGTGTTTGGTCAGGGTGTGTGCAGGTTGTATAGTGAGTAAATGGGGTATCTGGCAATACATTTAAATATTAAGATAAACTGGACAGGCTTCCAGCAAAATCTGAAATTATTTATTGGGAAGTGGTCACATTACATTAAATAAAGGTATCGGTACTCTGTATTGTGAGTACCTGGAAAAAAGTATCGGTACTTGTACTAGGTCTTAAAAAAGTGGTATCGGTGCAACCCTATTTTTAGGCTAGGGTCAGATGTGCGCATTTTGTACGGACTGTGCGTCTGTGCAATATGGACGCATGTCCTGACGGAAAACGCAGTAGTGGCCACACGGTACGTTTTTGTGACTGACATTTTTGACGGATGTAGATGGGAAATGAAAAAACATTTTGTCCGTCAAAAATGCTGGACGCATAAATGCAGTCCGTCTGACTACGTTCCATCACTCACACACAAAGCTATGTGGACTTTGCAGACGTGGCGCACTCCTCAGTCCGTTCTAGCATTTTTACGTTCTTGCCTAACCTGCGTCCGGTTGCCTCGTCCGTCATGTGTCCGCACTTCCGTGCGGATGTACTTTGTGTGTGGGGCTCCATTGGTCAGAATTCTATGCTGCCACGGCTGTACAAACGTGCGGCAACACAGACGTGATAACTGCGCTCGTCTGACCCCAGCCTAAACCATGTCTTGTCTAAGGGAGAGAGAAGGTGTAAAATGGTGGGGAGAGCAAGACAGCACCAGGGGCAACATCTGGGAAGAGAGTACGGAGTGAGAGAGCATCAGGGGGGAGAGAGTATCGGGGGGGGGTGAGACACATTTCAAAGTTCTGCACCCTGCAGTCAATTCAGCATTCACCACATGGTCCCCGGAGTGTAGGGAAAACCTGTCGAACACCCGCCAAAAACCCACCGCACAATACACGCCGAACACATCAGAAAAAGCCAACGAGCCGTCAAACACAGTGCAGACCAGCCACCGGAAAAGAGCTGACAAGCTGACGAACAGGGTACAAAAAAAGGATTTGAAAGATGTATGAAAATTGAAAGCCGTTTGCAAAAAAAAAAAAAAGATACTAAATGAAAATGCCTGGAATTTACATACAAGATCCTATAAATGACAATAAAAAGGTCTGTTACAGAAAAAAGAAAACCCTTTTTTAACCCCTTCACTGCAAATGACGTGTGGGGAACCTCCTAGGAGTCTCCTGCAGTATGCGAAGGACATATCCCACACGCCATCCGCTCACCGGGAGCTCCTTTCAATACTCACCTCTCTCCTCCAGGGTCCCGCAGCGTTCTGACTTCCTGGAAGTCAGACACTGCTTTTGGGACCCCTCCCGGCGTGATGATGTCATTTTCAGGTGGCCACCCGGCAAAGCCGGGAGATCACCTGAAAGGTGGGGTGGATCCTTTCGGATCCCTCTCCCTCCCGATCGGGAGGAGGTAGAAGTTAAAGACAGGCATCGCTTGAAAGGGCAGTGTCTGCCCTTTCAAGCGATACCCGTCTTTAACCTCAGAGGTGCCGGTCCGCCTCTGGATTGCAGCCTAGTTCCAGTGGGGGCCACCATCTTAGATGGCAGCTCCACCTCCAGGTTCCCCCTTGTCATCTGACGTCATTGCGCATGGTGTGATGAGGTCAGTTAGCTGGGAATCCCCTAGCTGCCCGGGGATTCCCTAAAAAGGAGGGTCATGAAAAGCATGGCCTTTCCAATGATACCAAGCATGACCATGTTTAAGTTAAGAAAATAATAATTAAAAAAAACAAAAAAAAATCTTTTTTCGTTTTTTTTTATTATTATTAACCCCTTAAGGATGGGAGTAATTTTACAACTTCGGCGCTCTTTCGGAAGTGAAGTTTCCTGGGCTCATTTTGACCGTTTTTGCTCATCATGTTTAAACGCGGTTTTCATGTATTATTATGTCACCCAGACAAATTATATATCGTTCTTTCCGGCAGACTCCGCAGATTAATAATATATCATAATTATATATATATACACGTCATGCCCTGCCAGAATGCTATAACAAAAAATGTAAAAAAAATGTGAATCATCCACAATGTGTAAAGTATTTTTTTTTTCCGCATTTTATTATCCGATCCTTTGCGGTTATATTCTATGGAGTAGAGCTGAGCATCTTCACTGGTCTCTCGATTCGATTACGATTATCCGGGCAACGATTCGATTCCGCAATGCATCACGGTGCATCAAGATTACTGCACAATTTGAACATGGTTTTAGACTCTCAGATTTACACACACATTATTGTGAGTTTTATTGCTGTGGAGCTCTGATACAGTAATGTGCTGTGTGTATCACAGAGCTCCACAGCAATAAAACTCACAGTAATGTGCGGTGTGTGTGTGAGCGTATCAAAGGGCTCCACAGCAATGAAACTCAGTAATGTGTGCAGTATGGAGCCCCGCTGGTGTCAGGAGGGGGGGGGGACTCGTTCGCACGCTGTGCAAGGTCCTAGCAAAGCGTGGCCACAAGATAATTTTGTTTCTCCGTTAGTGTGCGCACGAGGTTGCAATGTAAATCCAGGCTACCAAATGGCTGCATACTCAGTATAACTCTGGAATTCATGCACAGATTGCCCTGCTGACACCCAGGATTAGAGGGTCCCAGGCTCGTGCCCCCCAATCCCCCTTTCCTTTTTATATGCTTCAACACAATGGGAAATCCCAGTATCCTCAGGCTGTAACAGCAGTATATTGTGGCATTAAAACTTCTGTATAGGGGCAGAGCTAGCGCCCATCCGAGCTGGCCGCGTGAACCCGGAGCTCCCGCACGCCTAGCGCCAAGACCCTTGTTCCAGAGAACCCCTGAGCCGTTTTTCACATCAAACCCCTTATCTAGCTCCAGCAACATGCCAGCCCCAAAACCGCTCAAGAAAACGCGGCCGCAGGACCCAATCCGTGGCCCACCATTTCGTCCCAGCCAGAAAGCAGGCTGAAGCCTATCAAGATGGCGGCCAATGCGATATGCTGTCTCCGGAGGAAGAGTTACCCACTTCAGCGGACCTAGCGGTTCCGGCCTCCAGAGGAGACGTGGAGCGCCTCTTTGCTAAGATGTCCCAGATGCAGACCTTCCTGGCGGGTGAGGTGGCAAAGTTGGGGACGGAACTGCGGGGGAGATCGACTCGCTGGGTGCACGCCCGGCTGAATTGGAGGAACAGGCCGCAGAGATAACACAGGCCCTTAATGAATTGGCGGAGGGAACCGGGGATCTGGCCAAAAGAGTCTCTTTCTTGGAGTCTAAGATAGAGGACTTGTCAAACCGTTCCAGAAGAAATAATATCAGGCTAAGAGGTCTCCCGGAGTCTGTGTCACCTAAGGATCTCAATATGACTGTGCAGGGTATACTGCGTCGTCTTGCACCTGACAAAACGGACGCCCATCTGTTACTAGATCGGATCCACAGAGCCCAAAGACCCCCGAATCTTTCGTCACTTATCCCGCGGGACGTGATATTCCGCATGCATTATTTTACGACGAAACACCAGATCCTTCAAGCCGCACGCAACCTCCAATTGGATTATGAGGATAAACCCCTACAGCTGTTCCAGGATTTGGACCCCGCGACCCTCTGCCGAAGCAGGGCATGGTGCCCTATTACAGAACATCTATCTGCTCATGATATCACCTACACGTGGAGATTTCCCTTTCGCCTGCAGGTGTCGGTGGTGGGTCGACAGGTGGCCCTCACCCCCTCCTCGGATCTTGCCGCCTTCTGGGCCACAGTGAAGTGTCCACCTCTGGAAGATTTTGTTGCCCCCTCGCTCCCGCCATCTTCCTTCCCTCGTCTGCAGCAGCGGTGGATTCGAGTTGGTACCTCGAGCAGAGAGGGCTGATGAGGCCTGGAGGCCTGCTTTTCTTTCTATTTTCCCCACTCAGGGGGATATCTCTCAAGGGACCTGATGGTGGGAGACCACCGTGTGGACCGTATGGGAGGTCTGAGTGCAGTTGCTTTTTAGTTTTATTTTTGCTTTCTTTGCCCTTGGCTCAGGGCCATTTACTGTTGCCTATTAAGTGTATATGTTATTGGATTTGAAGCTTCTAGTATGCCTAATTTAGATTTTATTGTCTCGCAGGGGCTCCCTGGGGGAGGTTCACCCCGGCCGTTTGTATTCGGAGTGATACGGGGGATCCTCCCTCCCGGAATTCCCCCCCCATTTTTTATAATGTTTTTTTTATAATGTCTTATTTATATTGTTTAGGTATTGCTCGTGGTTCCCAACTTGGGTCGGGCGTGGGGGTGTGGGTGACTGGAGTTCAGGAGTATTCTGGTCTCCCTTGCCCTCCCCTCCGAGGTCGGCCTGGCACTCCATAAGTCCAGGCGCTTTTTGTGTTATGTCGTGTTTTTGTCTTATGTTGTCGGTGGATCTTTGCTTCTTGAGCGTGCCACCCGCTCCTATGCTTTCTTCTCTTTCCTGACTTCGTTCATCTCTTCCTCTCTACCTCCTCACCTACCCCTGAATCCAGCTTCCCTCTCCTGCCCTCAGACAGGGATAGGGAAAGCGTCTATGGTGCCCCACTCCCTCTTAACCTTTTCATTCCTGACTCTGTATGGGGGATAAGGACTTAAAAATTCTGTCCCTTAACGTTAAGGGATTAAACACATCCCAAAAAAGGCATCTCTTGTTGAGGGAGCTTAAAAGATCCGCGTGTCATATAGCAATGATTCAGGAGACCCACTTTGCCTCTTCCCGCCAATTCTCATTAAGAGACAAAACCTTCTCTACCACCTACATGGCGTCAGCTCCACAAAAAAAAAAAAAAAAAAAGGAGTGGCTACTCTGATCCACTCCTCCTGCCCCTTCAAAATTCACCTACAAGTATCGGACCCGGCTGGACGATATTTAATGCAGGTAGGACAGATAGCTTCCACTACCCTAACCCTATTTAACATATATGCCCCTAATGGCTGTGACCCCGACTCCTGGACAGAAATATCATCCTTACTGACTACTAAAGCTGACGGCCGCGTTATCCTTGGCGGAGACTTTAATGCCACCCCCCAGCCCAATCTGGACAGAAAGGCTTCAGGGGACTCCTCGGGGGTGCCTCCGGGCTACCCCCAGGACGCTTCCCTTGAGTCCTTTATGCTTGACCATTCTCTGGTGGACGCATGGCGCCTCCACCACCCAGGTGACAGGGACTTTACCTTTTTTTCCAACCCCCACCGCTCTTATTCCCGAATAGATCTCTTCCTGGTATCCCTGACTACTATGCCTTTGATTCCGGCTTCCAGCATAGGCGACATCACGTGGTCAGACCACGCTCCGATATCCATGACATTGTCCATACCGTCCTACAAACCAGCGTGGTCGTGGAGACTTAATAACACAAACCTGAACATGTTATAGAATTGCGACAACAGTTTAGAGATTATTTTATGGACAATGACGCACCTGCCCTTTCCCCTACGACCCTGTGGCTGGCCCATAAACCGGTGATACGAGGCCATCTAATACAATTAGGTAGTAGACTCAAAAAACAAAAGCTAGCATCCCTTGTTTCTATGACTGCTGACCTGTCTAAATGGGAAGCACTCAACAAGCTTACGCCCTCAGACACCTTGACCGCCCAGATTAAAACAGTCAGGACTGCAATTCGCCAACTGCTTTGGGAGGATGCAGCCCGCTCACTTGCCTGGTCCAAGCAGACCTATTTCGAATTCGCCAATAAGTCCTGTCACGGGATGGCCCAGCACCCTCACCAGGGCGGCGCGCAGTGACAGTGGTGACATGAACTCGGAGGGTGTCCTGCACGCACCCCGTTTTACCAGTATTTTTATTAGAATGTGGTCTTACTGATGTGCTGTATTAAGATGTACCTTGTGTGATTGTAACTGTATAGGTGTAAAAACGTTTGTATGTGTTTTTCCCCGTCGCCATTTTGCCATTCCAGCATGGTTACACCAGACAAAGGGATCTCCTGCCCCAAGATGGAGAGATAAGCAAGCCAGCTGCTTGGAGGCTGTTCCCAGACCTCATTTGCCTAATCCCTGGACAATGGGAAGGCTGGAGGGACTGGAATGGAACAGGGGGGCTGGGAAAGGAGCCAATCAGTGCTGGTTGTGTGGGTGGGGGAGTGGCAATCTGTATGTGAAGTTGTATACCTGACTCTGTTGTAAACCATAAAGTCAGTTGATCTAGTTCATTCAGCCACGCCTGGTGTTCTTTATTTGGTGAACGTATTCCTGTGATCCAGCGCGGTCTACAGAGCACGGTAGCCAGATCCGAATCGTCCACCCTGTGCCTGCATCTCGCATCAGGACAGAGGTGCAGCGTGCGGGCATCGACCGCTGTGAGATCCGATTCGACGGCCGCGGCGCATCTGCCGCGCATTTCCGCGCATCGGTATAGCGGGCGCCATCCGATCGCCGGTAGATCCGAAAAGACGAGCGGACGTCCCAACTATAAGATCCGACCAGCTCCCGAGGGGAATTCCGATCCGACCGGCCGTTCCGCAGACGACACATCCGCCAACCAAGGTCAGTAGACCAGCTGCTCGGGACGCTGAGTGCCGTGTCGCTCAGTGGTCGGGCTGGTCTCACCCAGGGGTCCCTTCCAACGCCCGCCAACCCTTTCCCAGGGTCACTCCAGGCCGCTCGAGACGCCGGGTGCCGTGTCACTCGGTAGTCGGGCCGGCGGTAAGCGCACTAGGGGGAAGCAGATAGGAGCACACCCGCAGGCGGACAACATCCCATTCCGTCATAAGTCCCACACCCTTCAAGCATCTAAACTTCGCAATAAAACTAGGTCTAAACATATAACGGGAGCCAGGAACTCGGAGGGAGTCCTGCACACGACCCCAGCTACAGTTAATAAACGGTTTACCTCATACTTTCGGACTTTATACAACCATTCCCCGACCCATGTCTCTGACTCTAAACCATTGGGCCAATCCATTGACCGTTTCCTGTCGAATGCCCCCCTTCACCGGCTAACCCCCACACAGAGACAGACACTTAGAAACCCTCCTACTGAAGAGGAGATCGCAGCGGTCCTTAAATCAATTAAACCTCACAAGGCCCCTGGACCGGATGGGTTCTCTGCCTTTTATTATAAAACCCTCGCACAAACTCTGTCACCGCATTTACACAAATTTTTTCTGTCTCTGTGGGAGGGTGCCCTGGCCCCAGCTGACTTTCTCCGCTCTGACATTTTAATTCCAAAGGAAGGAAAGGACCCGTCCTACCCACAAAACAATAGGCCTATTTCCCTTTTGAATGTTGATTATAAAATATTTACGAAAATACTTGCAAATAGACTGAACTCCTTCCTGGCATCTATAATCCACCCGGACCAAGTAGGGTTTATCCCGGGCAGACATGCTTTTGCGAATACCAGAAGAGCTGTGGAGCGCATGGCTGGTACCCGACTGCCTTCTCTGCTCATTTCTCTGGATGCAGAGAAGGCGTTTGACCGACTGGAATGGCCTTTTTTGTTTCGTCTGACCACGTGGGGCTTCCCAATGACTTTTCTTTCGGTCCTTAGATCCCTATATAACTCCCCTACCTCTGCTGTCATTACCCCGGGTACTGTCCCCACAGGTTTCTCTATAGGAAATAGGGGGCATCCCTGTCGAGTCCCATCTCCTCTCCTTTTTGCCCTATCCCTCGAACCCCTTTTAGCGGCCATTCGCCATTCCCCCCACACCAGAGGAGTGACGGTTGGAAAAGAATACAAGGTGTCGGCGTATGCCGATGATGTACTGCTTACACTTAGCCACCCCTCCGCCTCTATTCCTCACTTGCTGTCCCTCCTGCATGAGTTTTCAGCGGTCTCGGGTTAGAAGATTAACCTAGAAAAATCTGTAGCTATGTCTTTCTCACTCTCGAACTCGACCTGTCAGAATATTGGACTGTCTTCGGGGTTCCGTTTTACTCACTCCTCCTTGAAATACCTGGGAGTGTGGCTAACACCTGATGTGAATGGTTTACACTCCTTAAACTATGAGGCAATGTTTAAACTCTAGGGGGAGGACTTGGAGAGGTGGGGGAGAGAGGGGGTCTCCTGGATTGGCAGGATCAATTGTGTAAAGATGAACCTGCTCCCTAGATTACTATATCTATTTCAAGCCTTGCCGATCTGGGTGTGCCCCCGATCCCTTCGACATCTGCAATCTCTAATTGAAAGTTTTGTGTGGGCGGGGGGCAGAAAAAAGGGTTTCAAAATATGTCCTATATCGTCCTAAGGAACGTGGGGGTTTGGGCCTTCCATACTTGTATAAATATTTTCAGGCTGCTCAGGTTGCACAGTTTGCGATGTTTCATTTACCCCAACACTCCCAACGTTTGGCTGATTTGGAATCTGACCTATTTGCACCAGACCTCCCGCAATTTTATTTTTGGCTACCCAAAGAGTTCCGCCCGTTATTACAGTCTACTTGCACAGCGCCTCTGACCTCATTGAGAGTATGGGACTCCGTCCGGGACAAATTCCACCTCTGCTCTTGTTACTCACCTCTAATGCCATATCTACGCAACAGAGCTTTTGCTCCGGGATTATCCCCCTCTGCCTTTGCCGCTTTTGAAACTATCAATTTGCAGAGGGTTAGGCATTTCAGACCATCAGGAGATGACTGGCTCTCTTTCTCAGACGTCCAATCGAAGGGAAACCTTCGGACTTCTTCAGATTCTTACAGATCCGGGACTTTCTATCTCAAGATAACATTTCACAGGCAGCGAGACAAAAACTCAAGTTTTTTTAATCCATGTGTGATGTTGGTAGGGCTCCGAAAGCTCTGATTTCCACTTTATATAACCACTTTTCATGCGAGGATGTCTCCTGGCTGACCCCAGGATTCATTGCCAGTTGGAGGGTGAGGAATGGCAAGATATGTGGGAAAATCTCGCAAAAGTGTCTATATATGTCACGTTGAAAGAACAAGCATACAAAACGATGTACAGATGGTATACAACCCCGGTCTTGCTGTCGCACCTGCAGCCGGGTACCCCTAACGTTTGCTGGAGGGGCTGTAGGGCTAGGGGCACCTTGTTTCACATGTGGTGGCTTTGCCCTAAGGTGCGCACATTCTGGGACCAGATAGGGGACCTTCAGGGGCCGGATTGCAAACTCTTTCACAGAATGGTGTTGGGCGCTAGGAGAGCTCTAGCCAAACACTGGCGAGATGGGGATGTGCCCCCCGTAGAGGTGGCCCGGGCTTATATAGCTGAGGCGCACCACATGGATAAGCTGTCGGCAGTAATTCACAACTCGCTTCCCTCGTTTTACAAAACTTGGAGTCGTTGGGAAGAAATCTACTAGTAACTAATGTAGGTTAGAGGAGTGAGGCTCCCCCGTTCTATTTTCCCTGTCCTTTTCTTTCCTTTCCTTTTCCCTCTTTTGTTTCATGTGGTTCATTGTCTGTCTTGTCCAGGCCTGCTAAGCGGCATGCCACAAGCTGGGCGCCGGGGCTCTTCAGCATTTTTGATATCCTGACTCGCTTGATCTGATAAATTGTTTACGCCATTAATCAAGAAGTTTTGCTAGCTCAGGCTTTCTTCCGGATTGCCCTCCCTGCCCTGCGATGTCGCAGGTGGCTGTTTACCTGTTCTCTGTATTTAAATCTTTTACAAAATAAAGAATTATAAAAAAAAACTTCTGTGTAAAGATACTCTGAACAACTCTACACTCTATGCATGACCCGCTCCCCTGATACAGCCTGTGTACAGTTTGCAGGAATCCTCGGTGCTGCTGATCGTTGCAGCAGGTGTATATAGGAAGACAATCCCTGCAAATCCTCTGCCCTCTCTTGCCATACACTGCCTGTGTGTATATAGTGTATAATGTGTCACAGCCTATAGTAATGCGAAACAGGGACGGACTGACAACTGATGGGGCCCCCGGGCAAAAGGAGAGCATGGGGCCCCCTTGTGTCCCCAACATACACAAGTCACACCCACATAAAACACTGCTAACATACATACATACATACAACACCCACATGAGGGTGTATGTGTGTGTGTGATGACTGAGGGTGTATGATGACTCCGGGTGTATGTGTATGCGATGACTGATGGTGTGTGTGTGTGTGTGCGCGATGACTCAGGGTGTATGTGTATACGATGACTGATGGTGTGTGTGTGTGCGATGACTCAGGGTGTATGTGTATGCGATGACTGATGGTGTGTGTGTGTGTGTATGTGCGATGACTGATGGTGTGTGTGTGTGTGTATGTGCGATGACTGAGGGGTGTGTGTGTGCGATGACTGAGGGTGTGTGTGTGTGGGTGTGTGTGTGTGCGATGACTGAGGGTGTGTGTGTGCGATGACTGCGGGGGTGTGTGTGTGTGTGCGATGACTGCGGGGGTGGGGGTGTGTGCGATGACTGAGGGGGTGTGTGTGTGTGCGATGACTGAGGGGGTGTGTGTGTGTGCGATGACTGAGGGGTGTGTGTGTGTGCGATGACTGAGGGGGTGTGTGTGTGTGCGATGACTGAGGGGGTGTGTGTGTGTGCGATGACTGAGGGGGTGTGTGTGTGTGCGATGACTGAGGGGGTGTGTGTGTGTGCGATGACTGAGGGGGTGTGTGTGTGCGATGACTGAGGGGGTGTGTGTGTGTGCGATGACTGAGGGGTGTGTGTGTGTGCGATGACTGAGGGTGTGTGTGTGTGTGTGCGATGACTGAGGGTGTGTGTGTGTGTGCGATGACTGAGGGGGTGTGCGATGACTGCGGGTGCGTGTGTGCGTGTGTAGCAGTGGCGTAGCGAGGGGGCAGGGGGGAGCACATGCCCATGGGTGCCTTCTAGCCGGGGGGCACCCGGCACAGCAGCCCTGCCGCTTCGCATGGGTCCACCAGCCAGCCGCGAGCTCGCAGCAGGCTGGTGGACCACACACCAGCGGCACAGGGGCGGATCCAGTGGGGGGCGTTCTTCTCCCGACTAGACGAGCAGCCGCTGGCATGATGCAGCTTGGCCGCTCGCCTGGGAAAGGAGGACCCACCTGACCAGTGCACGCTCTCGCGAGAACGCGGCTGCGTAGCTGGTCAGGTGGTTCCCAGCGAGCGGCCAAGCTGCATAAGGTCAGCGGCTGCTCGCCTCGTGGGGAGAAGAGAAGAACGCCCCCAGCAAATGAGGAGGTGAGAGCTGGGGGCAAATATAACCATGAAAGCTGGGGACAGATATACCCATGAGAGCTGGGGGCAATATATACCCATGAGAGCTGGGGGCAATATATACCCATGAGAGCTGGGGGCAAATATACCCATGAGAGCTGGGGGCAAATATACCCATGTATGACCTGCTGGGGCAATATATATCCATGTGTGAGAAGCTGGCGGCAATATATATCCATGTGTGAGTTGCTGGGGGCAATATATATCCATGTGTGAGTTGCTGGGGGCAATATAAATCCATGTGTGAGTTGCTGGGGGCAATTTAAATCCATGTGTGAGTTGCTAGGGGCAATATATATCCATGTGTGAGTTGCTGGGGCAATATATATCATATGTGAGCTGGGGGCAATATATCCATGTGTGAGCTGGGGGCAATATATCCATGTGTGAGCTGGGGGGCAATATATCCATGTGTGAGCTGGGGGGCAATATATCCATGTGTGAGCTGGGGGGCAATATATCCATGTGTGAGCTGGGGGCAATATATCCATGTGAGCTGGGGGCAATATATCCATGTGAGCTGGGGGCAATATATCCATGTGCGGTGTGTATGAGTGTGAGTTTTATTGCTGTGGAGCTCTGTGATACAGTAATTTGTGTATGAGCGTATCACAGAGCTCCACAGCACTAAAACTCACAGTAATGTGCTGTGTGTATGAGCGTGAGTTTTATAGTTGTGGAGCTCTGTGATGCGCTCATACACACGGCACATTACTGTGAGTTTTAGTGCTGTGGAGCTCTGTGATACAGTAATGTGCTGTGTGTATGAGCATATCACAGAGCTCCACAGCAATAAAACAGTAATGTGCTACGTGTATGAGAGTGAGTTTTATAGTTGTGGAGCTCTGTGATACAGTAACGTGCTGTGTGTATGAGCGTATCACAGAGCTCCACAGCAATAAAGCAGTAATGTGCTGCGTGTATGAGCCTGAGTTTTATAGTTGTGGAGCTCTGTGATACGCTCATACATACCATATGCAGCCAATGAGGTAAGTGGCACGTCGGCTAGTCTTGGCAAAACCTGCCCGTCAGTAAGAGGTTAATGATGCTCTCCAGTTAACATGTTTTATGTGTTGCACCTTGCCAATTGTTATTGAAAAAAATTGTTATTTTATTTTGGGGGGGGGGGTTAAATATTTGTATGCTTTAGTGATTATTTTTGGTTGGGGGGCACTAATGAAAGACTTGCACACGGGCGCCACCTAATCTCGCTACGCCTCTGGTGTGTAGTGACTGAGGGTGTATGTGTGCATAATGACTGAGGATGTATATGTGTGTAATGACAGGGTGTGTGTGTAATGACTGAGAGGGTGTGTAACGACTGAGGGTGTATGTGTGTGCGTAATGACTGAGGTAGGGCCAGCCCGATTATGGAGCAGTGTGGAGCGCTTGCTCCAGATGGGCAAAATTTGTGAGCGGCAAATTTTTGCGCCGGTGCACTATTTTTTTTTTGTGAGCGCCGGCACCGCGGCAGCATCTAATTTGGCGGCCGGCGCATGGATGCAGTGAGTGATGCTGTCGCCCCCACACACCCGTGCACACCGTGACCGCGCCCACCACACAGGCATGCGTCCACACGGGCCAGCGCGTGTCAAGAAGCGTGTTGTGTGGGCGGATCCTCAGGCACGGCAGCCAACAACTTGTTTCTCCTTTTGCTCCCGCCAGGCCCTGGACCAGCCAGCTACCCACCAGGTATGTGTCAGCCTACTGCCGGTCTCAAAAACGTCAGTCTGACTTAACTAAAGCAAACAGAATGGATGATTTCAGACCCGTGACTTTGAAAGTGACATCTGGCATAAAATCCCAAACACACCACACAAGATGACACATGACAGTGTCAGGCTCAGACAGCTTTTCTAAATTTCTACTTCACCAGTGCATGGGTCAAGCATAACATAGCTAAGCTATTTAAATGACGTAGTATACTATTAAAAGCAACAGCTGGTACTTTCGGCTATAAATCATTTCATGGAAACCCACATAAAGCATTATTATGGTCCTGGATCTATCTAGGTTATGTTGTATGTACTTTCTAACAAACATGCTCAAAGTCAGAAACCTTTTTAACAAGAGTTAATGTCTTCTGGAACATGTTGCAAGGCTTCTTTATTTGCTTGAGGTAGAATTAAGCCATGATACAGCCCTCACAAGGTGCTTGCTGCTCAGAAAAATAGAAATTTATCACATTGGCCAAGAGCCTTGATTTTCTGCCTATTATACGTATAAGCAGTGCAATGTCTTGTTTGAGGATCTGAGGCAATGGTTAAATTGTAAGTAGAAATAAGATACTTAATGGAAAAAAAATTACATTATTTCTAATTATTATTACTTAATGTGTTGCACAAGCAGAGCATATAAAAGTTGAAACGAAGAGAAATGGAAATTACAAAGACCATGCAAATACTGAGTTTGTAAGGTTCAATCTATGAGAGGAGGCTGCATGCAAGCCCATCATGAGTATTAGTGCATGCATATTACATGAGTTTGCAAAATTCTTCCCAAGAACAATCAAAACTGTTCCTGGAACAGTCTTGTCCTCATTCCTCAGTGATTCTGATGGTGTTGATCAGACTAGTCCTGAGATTTGCTAAAATCTACATTTGTTCTTCTATGGGGTTGGCCAGACTGCCAAGGCTCTGTACTCTGTCAGTGTGGTTAGTTCTTTTACTTCCATGGTTTACTGTACTTTTGAATTACTAATGACTCTCTGTGATACACTCATACACACCGCACGTTACTATGAGTTTTATTGCTGTGACACACTCATACATGGCACGAGGTTTTTTTTGGGGGGGAAGCAGCATTTCATTCAACGCTCGAGGCAGCACTGCGGCTTGGGCCAGCCCTGGACTGAGGGTGTGTGTGTAATGACTGAGGGGGTGTGTAATGACTGAGGGGGTGTGTAATGACTATGGGGGGGGGTGTAATATGACTGAGGGAAGGGTGTAATATGACTGAGGGAAGGGTGTAATATGACTGAGGGAAGGTGTAATATGACTGAGGGAAGGTGTAATATGACTGAGGGAAGGTGTAATATGACTGAGGGGGGGTGTAATGACTGAGGGGGAGGGTGTGTGTGTGTGTGTGTGTGTGTGTGTAATGACTCACCATTCAGATCAAGCATCTTCTGTGATCTCTCTGCAGTGAGTGTGAAGCTGCACTTGTGGCCTCTCAGGGGGACCAGCACTCCCTCCAGCCGCAGGCAGTCAGTCTGGCTCTCCTGGTTGCTGTCAGCTAACAGGATGCTGCTGGGGGGGGAAGCAGTGCCCGGATTGGTCTGTAGAAGGGCATAGAGTTGAAGAACAACCCGGTCCTTCCCTCCGCTCCCCCTCTGCAGTCTGCATCACGAGCTGCAGACAAAGAACGGGCGTGGAGCGTCCTGCGCGCTGGGGAGGGAATCCCCATGACGATCCACACACGTCCTGCAGGGGCAGCATGGCCAATCCAGGCCCCACTCCCATCCGGGCCCTCGGGCGCTGCGAAAACTGTTGGCGCTATATAAATAATAATAATGATAATTTGCAGGGATTATTATTATTGTCCAAAAAAATTAGTAAAGTTCCTCCTTCGCTGCTGCCAATCCACAAAGATCACCACAAGTCTCTTCCAATGAACAAACAAAATACAGTATTGGATGGCGCTTCTTATGATTTCATATGCTTTAACTTTGTCGACCACTTTAAATTATTTTCTCCTTCCTTTAATCCACCACAGACCTGAAATAATGAGGGGCGATATATGGTGTAGTATTTTAAAACACAAATGAATTTATTTAAAAGCAAAAAACAAACTCACATTTTGTAGGGCACATACAAAATGTGCATATAAACCTTGGTCTCAAAGACCCAGACCTCCCGATATTCGTCCTCCAATTGGTCCAAGAACCGTCCACCGGTTCTACTGGCCGCCTAGATGGATCTAGGGGGAAAGTCTGACAATCTTTCTGACCCACTGCAATCGCTCAACGCGTTTCGTATAACTCACTTCATCAGGAGCGTGGCTGCAAATGAAACCCCACTTCTTTTATAGGTCTCCCAACCTGTCAATATCTGATGGCAGGCCTCGTCAAAGGAGAATCCGTTGGATCTGGTATTTGAGACCAAGGTTTATATGCACATTTTGTATGTGCCCTACAAAATGTGAGTTTGTTTTTTGCTTTTAAATAAATTCATTTGTGTTTTAAAATACTACACCATATATCGCCCCTCATTTTATCAGGTCTGTGGTGGATTAAAGGAAGAAGGAGAAAATAATTTAAAGTGGTCGACAAAGTTAAAGCATATGAAATAATAAGAAGCGCCATCCAATACATATATTGTATTTTGTTTATTATTATTGTCATCATTTATATAGCGCCAACAGTTTCCGCAGCGCTTTACAATAACCAAAGGGAAAGAAATACAGATAAACAGACCTAGGATGGCTTACAATCTAGAAGGATAACACAATCCAAATGTTTTATCAATAATTATTACATTCTATTCTTCAGGTTACGTAAAATTGAACGGAAAAGGTTCTGCAATTAGTTAGAATAACGATATGATCAATGTACCATTTTTGAATCTCATTTTGAGAATGTTTGGGTCTGCATATTCTGACAACCTCAATAAAAATTGTCATAGAAGTATTTTTTTATACAAATGTTTTTTCACTTTGGTCACTCCACTGCCCAACTTCATATTGTATTTTTATTAAGTACTAGTCACACATATTTAAGTTTGACATTTTTAACGGTTTCTCCCAGTAGTTTCACCAGTTTTGAAAGCAGCCCCTGCATGATCAGATCTCCTAATTATAGGTTAATTGAGGGGGCAAAAACTGATGTGAGTGGGTAAGAAGGAAATGGTCCTAAGTGCATTGCAATAGATTGACCAGGAGTACTAGACTAAGCAGAATACAGCTGATCTAAAGTTAAATTAGTAGAAAATTCATGTAAATGCAAAGAAAAACTGATGCCCTTCACACTGCACCTTGTATCCATGCTGTATAATGCAGCAGTGCATCCAGCGTCCTCCTGCTTGAGTCTGTCCCTCTGACATAGGGTTAAATTGAAGAATGCCTACAGACTGTCCACCGGCCCGTGCTGCGGAGGATCGGGGGTGGGGGTCCAGCGTGGCTTAACCCTTTCGCTGCTGAGGCATTTCACATCTGTGTGCTGAGCTAAGTTTTACCGGTTTCGCTCATCATGTTTAACCGCGTTTTGAAGCCTTATTTTATTATATGACCCAGACATATTATATATCGTTCTTTCCGGCAGACTCGGCAGATTCATAATTAGGGATGCACCGATACCACTTTATTAAGACCGAGTACAAGTACCGATACTTTTAAAAGTACTCACCGATACAGAGTACCAATACTTTTATGTCATGTGACCACTTTTCAATAAGAACAGACTTCATAAAAATGCCCCCAGCTCACATGTATATATCCCCCCCGAGAGAGAGATATATACACACACACACACACACACACACACACACAGAGAATACCCCCAGCTCACATGGCGATTGCCCCCAGCTCACATGTAGCTTGCCCCCAGCACTCACGGATATTGCCCCCCAGCACTCACGGATATTGCCCCCCAGCACTCACGGATATTGCCCCCCAGCACTCACGGATATTGCCCCCCAGCACTCACAGATATTGCCCCCCAGCACTCACAGATATTGCCCCAGCTCGAATGCTGGGGAAGCTGGCCGCGTGCATGAAAAGCACGCGGCCAGCATTCCCCTCCGGCGCGCCGCATACTCACCCATCCTGAAGGTCCGGTTGCATGGCAGTGATGCGATCACGTGGCTGCCGGGCGCATCTGTGATGCTGCCTCCAGCCGAGAGGCAGCATCACAGGAGCGCCCAGTGGCCGCGTGAATACATCACTGCCATGCAACCGGACCTTCAGGATGAGTGAGTATGTGGCGCGCCGGAGGGGAACGCTGGCCGCGTGCTTTTCATGCACGGGGCCAGCTTCCCCAGCCCCGCGGATACCGGCAAGCCTGCCCAGCACCAAGCATTTGCGGTTATATTTTCTAAGGGTTGCACTTGTTAAAAAAAATTTAAGTTGGGTTATGCGATTTTTAACAAACGCACCCCATACAAAAATAGTTAGTGCAGCATCATTGTTCACATAATTGAAATGGGAACAATATTGTTGCATTAACCCCTTAAGGACCACTGACGTACCCTGTACGTCCTGTCCACGGGTCTCCCTTAGACCCGCGGACGTACAGGGTACGTCAGTGGCGCCTAACCCCCCCTCCGGCCCGATACTTACCTCCCTCGCTGGATCCCTCGGCGATCTGGCAGGGAAGAAGCCTGCCCATGTGATTTACATGGGCAGGCGAGGCTGATGACGTCGCCACGCTGCATGGTGACGTCATCAGCAGGCGTCCCCATGCAAATCAATGGAGGGGGGTGGCTCCTTCGGAGCCCTATATCTCCCCAACCATTGAAGCTAGGGAGATGCTTTTTGCACCGCTGAAAAGGGGAGAGTCTCCCCTTTTCAGTGGTGTATAGCATTAACGATTTCACCGCCGAATCGCGTTTCGGCGCTAATTGGCACCAAAACGCGATTCGAACCTGGAGGGGGCTGACATCTTGGATGTCAGCCAAGCCTCCAGGTCCCCCCCCACCCACTGACAACCTCACCATATGTGTGAGGATGTCAGTGGGCCAGTTAACCATCTAGCTGCCATGTAGAGATAAGGGGATCCTAAGGATCCTATCTCCCGATCCATGGCAGCTGATAATGGCCTTTCCAATGATACCAAACATGACCAGGTTTGGTTTAAAAAACAAATTTAAAAAAAATGTAATAAAAAAATTTAATAAAAAAAGTTTTTTTTTTTAAAGTTTTTTTTGTCTGGGGGGGGTTAATTAAATAGTACCTAGGCTGTCATCTCAAAATAATTAGCACAAAATGGTCAGAATGAGCGCAGCGCACATAGGTGAACTGGCTCAGCAGTGAGTGAAGGGGTTAAAAAGCAAACATGTAAAAATTGGGTATTTCTAGTCTCGGGACAAAATTTTGAACCTATTTAGCCGGGGTCTTTTTTGGTGGATGTAGATTTTGGGGATTAAATTATGAAAAAAAGTGTGTTTTTACCATTTTTTCATCATATTTCATATTTTTTTTATAGTAAATTATTCGATATGATTGAAATAATGGTATTTCTAGAAAGTCCATTTAATGGCGGGAAAAAGGGTGTATAATATGTGTGGGTTGAATAAACGAGTAAGAGGAAAATTTGACCTAAACACTAACAGCGCAGAAACGTAAAAACAGCAGCGGTCACTAAAGGGCGGATTTGTGTAAAACCGCCCGGTCACTAAGGGGTTAACAAAAAAACTTATTTTTTTCATACTTTTTCTTTTAAAATATTTTTTTATTTATTTATTTTTTACTACTTTTTACATGGTCATGATTGATATCGTTGGAAAGGCCATGCTCTGGCCGATCCAACGATACCAAACATTAATCCCTAGCGGCCACGGATCGGGAGATAGGGGGTTCATTGGAAGGAGTAGGGGGGGATAGGGGGAGTTCCCGGAAGCTTGGCCGACATCCAAGATGTCGACCAGCTCCGGGAGAGGCTCACAATCCGGTGCCAAATCGTGATCCGGCCCCCAAGGGGTTAAATCCAGGCACCGTTTGGAAGGGCAGGCTGTGCCCTTCCAAACGATGCCTGGCCTTTAGTCGCTGGCCACCGGCGACCGGGAAGGAGTAAGGTCCGAAGGACCTCCCCCTCCCTTACAGGCACCTCCTCCGCACTCGAGGGGGCGCCTGAAATAGGGTTGCCACCTTTTCTTGAAGCCAAACCCGACCACTAACAATGTATAGCAAAATATTTTTGTTGCTCACGGGTATATGCACACTCAGTCCCTTCCCTTTCACATCACATTTTAGTCCCTTTCACCCCCCAAACCTCAAATCAGACCTTTTAGCCCCCAAATCAGACCCTCTCTGAACCACATATCGGTCCTTTAGTCTGCAAATAAGCCCCTTTCACCCCAAAACGTCCTCACACTGTACACATACAGATGAGAAAGGGAGAGAGTTGAGAGAAAAGGGGGTGAGAGGGGGAGAAAAGGGGGGAGATAGGCAGGAGAGAGGGAGAAAAGGGGGGAGAGGCAGGAGTGGCAGAGAGGGGAGAAAAGGGGAGAGGCAGAGGGGAGAAAAGGCGGAGAAAGGCAGAGGGGAGAAAAGGGGGGAGAGAGGCAGGAGAGAGGCAGAAAAGGGGAGAGAGGAATGTGAGGAGAGAAAATGGGGAGAGAGGCAGGAGTGGCAGAGAGGGGAGAAAAGGGGGAGAGAGGCAGAGGGGAGAAAAGGGGGAGAGAGGCAGGAGAGAGGGAGAAAAGGGGAGAGAGGCATGAGAGGGGAGAAAAGGGGAGAGAGGCATGTGAGGAGAGAAAATGGGGAGAGAGGCAAGAGTGGCAGAGAGGGGAGAAAAGGGGGAGAGAGGCAGAGGGGAGAAAAGGGGGAGAGAGGCAGGAGAGAGGGAGAAAAGGGGGAGAGAGCAGGAGAGAGGGAGAAAAGGGGGAAAGGGGCATGAGAGGGGGAGAAAAGGGGGAGAGGGGCATGAGAGGGGAGAAAAGGGGGAGAGGGGCATGAGAGGGGAGAAAAGGGGGAGAGGGGCATGAGAGGGGAGAAAAGGGGGAGAGGGGCATGAGAGGGGAGAAAAGGGGAGAGAGGGCATGAGAGGGGAGAAAAGGGGGAGAGGGGCATGAGAGGGGAGAAAAGGGGAGAGGGGCATGAGAGGGGGAGAAAAGGGGGAGAGAGGCAGGAGAGGGAGAAAAGGGGGAGAGGCAGGAGAGGGAGAAAAGGGGAGAGAGGGGGAGAGAGGCAGAGAGGAGAAAAGGGGGAGAGAGGCGGGAGAGAGGCAGGAGAGGAGAAAATGGGGAGAGAGGCAGGAGAAGGAGAGAAAAGGGGGGAGAGCAGGAGAAGGGAGAAAAGGGGGGAGAGAGGCAGGAGAGGGAGAAAAGGGGGAGAGAGGCAGGAGAAGGGAGAAAAGGGGAGAGAGGGCATGAGAGGGGAGAAAAGGGGGAGAGGGGCATGAGAGGGGAGAAAAGGGGAGAGGGGCATGAGAGGGGGAGAAAAGGGGGAGAGAGGCAGGAGAGGGAGAAAAGGGGGAGAGGCAGGAGAGGGAGAAAAGGGGAGAGAGGCGGGAGAGAGGAGAAAAGGGGGAGAGAGGCGGGAGAGAGGCAGGAGAGGGGAGAAAATGGGGAGAGAGGCAGGAGAAGGGAGAAAAGGGGGAGAGGCAGGAGAAGGGAGAAAAGGGGGAGAGAGGCAGGAGAAGGGAGAAAAGGGGAGAGAGGCAGGAGAAGGAGAAAAGGGGGAGAGAGGGGGAGAGAGGCAGGAGAGAGGGAGAAAAGGGGGAGGCAAGAGGGGAGAAAAGGGGGAGAAGCAGAGAGGGGAGAAAAGGGGAGAGAGGCAGAGAGGGGAGAAAAGGGGGAGAGAGTAGAGAGGGGAGAAAAGGGGGAGAGAGGTAGAGAGGGGAGAAAAGGGGGAGAGAGGCAGAGAGGGGAGAAAAGGGGGAGAGAGGCAGAGAGGGGAGAAAAGGGGGAGAGAGGCAGAGAGGGGAGAAAAGGGGCAGAGAGGCAGAGAGGGGAGAAAAGGGGGAGAGAGGCAGAGAGGGGAGAAAAGGGGGAGAGAGGCCATTTGAGAGAATTGCTATGGACCTTGTGGGCCCGCTTCCGAAGTCTGCCCGAGGGCATCAGTATATCCTGGTCATTATGGATTACGCTACCCGTTACCCTGAAGCAATTCCCCTATGCCAGACATCAGCCAAGAATATAGCTAAGGAGTTATTACAGGTGTTTAGCCGGGTCGGGATCCCTAAGGACCTTCTGACGGACCAAGGTACCCCATTTATGTCACGAGTGACAAAAGAATTGTGCAAGTTGTTTAAGGTGACGCATTTGCGAACCTCGGTATACCATCCTCAAACCGATGGACTAGTAGAGCGATTTAATAAAACCTTAAAAAGCATGCTGAAAAAGGTTGTTGACAAGGATGGGAAAAACTGGAACTATTTGCTTCCATATCTGATGTTTGCCATCAGAGAAGTTCCTCAGTCCTCTACAGGGTACTCTCCATTTGAATTACTCTATGGGAGACACCCTCGGGGACTTCTGGACATAGCCAAAGAGACCTGGGAGGGGGAGAAGACACCCCACAAAAGCATTATTGAGCATATTTCGCAGATGCAGGACAGAATTACAGTAGTAATGCCAATTGTAAAAGAGCATTTAGCTCAGTCGCAGGCAGCTCAGCAGAGAATATATAACAGGGATGCTCGAGTCCGCATTTTCTCACCTGGCGACAGGGTGCTGGTATTAGTTCCCACAGTTGAGAGCAAGTTCCTTGCTAAGAGGCAGGGTCCCTTTGAAGTGATAGAAAGAGTTGGGGAAGTAAATTATAAAATTCACCAACCAGGGAAAAGAAAACTAGAGCAAATATACCATGTGAACTTGCTAAAGCCCTGGAAAGATAGAGTATCGCTAGCTGCTGGGTTCATCCCAATAACCCACCAGCTGGATACTGAACACCCTCAGGACCCTGAAGTAAAAATTGCTGAGATGCTGTCTAAGTCACAAAAGCAGGAAGTCAGAGAGTTTTTAATAAAAAAACGAGAAAAATTTTCAGAGATGCCTGGTCAGACGTCGGTAACACAACATGACATTGTTACTGAACCAGGGGCACAGGTTAAACTTAAACCTTACCGTATTCCTGAGGCAAGGAGGAAAGACATCAGTAGGGAGGTGAAGAAAATGTTTGAGCTAGACATCATTGAAGAGTCCAGTAGTGACTGGTCCAGTCCCATTGTCCTAGTCCCAAAGCCAGATGGGAGTTGGAGGTTTTGCAATGATTTTAGGAAGCTCAATTCAGTGACCAAGTTTGACACTTATCCTATGCCCCGGGTAGACGAGCTTATAGACCGACTGGGCACAGCTCGTTATTTGACAACTTTGGACTTGACCAAAGGATATTGGCAGATTCCCCTGACAGAAGGTGCCAAGGAGAAGACGGCCTTCGTAATCCCTGAGGGTTCGTTTCAATATAAAAAGATGCCTTTTGGATTACAAAATGCACCTGCTACATTTAAGAGAGCTATGGACAAACTTTTGAGACCCCACCAACAGTATGCAGCAGCATACTTGGATGACATCGTAGTACATAGCACTGACTGGGAATCTCATTTGCCTCGAGTCCAAGCTGTCTTGGAAACTCTCCATACAGCAGGTATCACTGCTAATCCAAAAAAATGTGCCCTGGGGTTAGAGGAAGCCAAATATTTAGGTTACACGATTGGGCGTGGAGTCATAAAACCCCAGCTAAACAAAGTAGAAGCCATTCAGGAGTGGCCACATCCTACCAGTAAAAAACAAGTCCGAGCTTTCCTTGGGATAACGGGATACTACAGGAGGTTTATCCCAAACTTTGCAACTCTTGCAGCCCCGTTGACAGACCTTACCAAAGGGAAGAATTTAATGGTCAAATGGTCCCCAGAAGCTGAGGAATCTTTCCAGGTCCTGAAGAGGGCTCTTTGTGCACAGCCAATCCTCTACTCCCCTGATTTTTCCAAGGACTTTGTAGTCCAAACTGATGCATCTGATGTTGGTCTAGGGGCAGTTTTGTCACAGGTACATAATGGTGAGGAACACCCTGTAGTGTACTTAAGCAGAAAACTAAACGATCATGAACAGAAATATGCAGTGATTGAGAAGGAGGGTTTGGCTATTAAATGGGCATTGGATGCCTTAAGATATTATTTATTAGGGCGCCAGTTTGATCTGGTGACTGACCATGCTCCCCTCAAATGGATGGCTCTAAAAAAGGAGACCAATAGACGTGTGAACCGTTGGTTTCTGGCATTGCAGGACTACAGCTTCACTGTGAAGCATCGCCCGGGTAAAAAAATGGCCAATGTAGATGCTCTGTCCAGAGTCTACGCTTGTGTAGCTGACAGTGTTCCACCCAGGGGGTTGAAACAAGGGGGGAGGGTATGTAACAGGGCATCATGTAGAGAGCAAGGAAAGGTCCTGTCCGGGGTTTATGTGTCACCCAGATTTCTCTATTACACCTTCCGGAACCTCTAAGCACCTGGTTTTGCACTTTGCCTCAGTGGCAATTTAGTGCAGGGGAGGTAAACAGACATCGCTCTGGAGTCTGGGGAGCAGACGGTCTCTATCTGCTGGAGCACAAGGTTGGTTTTCTGAAGCCTGACAAACACTAGGTTTGCAAAGGTTGTTAGTCAGGGCTATTGTATGTTTAGTTAGTGCCGGGACACGGCTAGGAATTTTCTTTGCTTTTGAACGGTTTATTTTGAGCAATATACAGTGTGGTGTATAACCTGTGGGTTGCTGCAATAAATGTACCCCCGTTTGAAGAAAAGTCACTGGTCTGGTCTCTGAACCTTTCAAGAGTGCTCACCCCAGAGAGCAATTGCACCCGCTACCTGTTTCCCAGCTCACAATACACACACTATATATATATATATTAGGGTTGCACCGATACCGATACTAGTATCGATATCGGTGCCGATACCGGGTACTGCAGGAGTACTTGGTACTCGTGCAGTACCCCCGATATTTTTTTCCGATACCGGAAGCCGGCATTGAGCCGGCTTGCCGGTATCCGAGGGGCTGCGGCGGCTGTCCGAATGCTCTATCGGCATTCGGACAGGCCCTGCAGCTGCTCACTTTGTTTATACTTACCTTCCTTCAGCGCCGCCGGTAAAGTCTTCGCGCGCGCGCGCTCGCTCGCTCCTTGGAAGGACCCCAGCCGCGACCACGTGGGACCATGTGATCGCGGCTGGGGTCCTTCCAACGAGCGCGCGCGCAGGAACTTTCCCGGCGTCGCTGAAGGAAGGTAAGTATTAAACAAAGTGAGCAGCTGCAGGGCCTGTCCGAATGCAGATAGAGCATTCGGACAGGCCCTGCAGCTGCTCTCCGTTCATACTTACCTTCCTTCAGCGACGCCGGGAAAGTTCCCGCGCGCGCGCTCGTTGGATGGACACCAGCCGCGATCACATGGTCCCACGTGGTCGCGGCTGGGGTCCTTTCAAGGAGCGCGCGCGCGAAGACTTTACCGGCGGTGCTGAAGGAAGGTAAGTATGAACGGAGAGTGGGGGGGGCATATCCATGAGCAAGGGGGGCATATCCATGAGCAAGGGGGGCATATCCATGAGCAAGGGGGGCATATCCATGAGCAGGGGGGGCATATCCATGAGCAGGGGGGGCATATCCATGAGCAAGGGGGGCATATCCATGAGCAGGGGGGCATATCCATGAGCAGGGGGGCATATCCATGAGCTGGGGGGGGGGCAATTATCCATGAGCTGGGGGGCAATTATCCATGAGCTGGGGGGCAGGATATCCATGAGCTGGGGCAATATCCATGAGCTGGGCAAATCCATGAGACCGGGGGGCTTTATAGGAGGTCTGTTCTTATTGGAAAGCGTCACATGACATAAAATAAAAGTATCGGTAATTGGTATCGGTGAGTACTTGAACAAAAGTATCTGTACTCGTACTCGGTCTTAAAAAAGTGGTATCGGTGCATCCCTAATATATACACACACACTATATATATATATATATATAATATATATATATATATATATATATATATATATATATATATAATATATACTCAGCTGTTCCATGGCCAGGTGTGTAATATTCCCTCATTACCCCAATTACAATGTGCAGATAAAAGGCCCAGAGTTAATTTCAAGTGTGCTATTTGCATTTGGAATCTGTTGCTGTCAACTTTCAAGATGAGATCCAAAGAGCCTTCACTACCAGTGAAGCAAGCCATCATTAGGCTGAAGAAACAAAATAAACCCATCAGAGAGATAGCAAGAACATTAGGAGTGGCCAAAACAACGGTTTGGAACATTCTCAAAAAGAAGGAACGCACCGGTGAGCTCAGCAACACCAAAAGACCCGGGAGACCACGGAAAACAACTGTGGTGGATGAATGAAGAATTCTTTCCCTGATGAAGAAAACACCCTTCACAACGTTTGGTCAGATCAAGAACACTCTCCAGGAGGTAGGTGTATGTGTGTCAAAGTCAAAAATCAAGAGAAGACTTAACCAGAGTAAATACAGTGGGTTCACCACAAGATGTAAACCATTGGTGAGCCTCAAAAACAGGCAGGCCAGATTAGAGTTTGCCAAACAACACCTAACAAATCCTTCACAGTTCTGGAACAAGATCCTATGGACAGATGGGACCAAGATCAACTTGTACCCGAGTGATGGGAAGAGAAGAGTATGGAGAAGGAAAGGAGCTGCTCACGATCCTAAGCATACCACCTTCAGTGAAGCATGGTGGTGGTAGTGTCATGGCGTGGGCATGTATGGATGCCAATGGAACTGGTTCTCTTGTATTTATTGATGATGTGACTACTCACAAAAGCAGCAGGATGAATTCTAAAGTGTTTTGGGCAATATTATCTGCTCGCATTCAGCCAAATGCTGCTGAACTCATTGGACGGCGCTTCACAGTGCAGCTGGACAATGACCCAAAGCATACTGCAAAAGCAACCAAAGAGTTTTTGAAGGGACAGAAGTGGAATGTTGTGCAATGGCCAAGTCAGTCACCTGACCTGAATCCCATTGAGCATGCATTTCACTTGCTGAAGACAAAACTGAAGAGAAAATGCCCCAATAACAAGCAGGAACTGAAGACAGTTGCAGTAGAGGCCTGGCAGAGCATCACCAGGGATGAAACCCAGCGTCTGGTGAGGTCTATGCGTTCCAGACTTCAGGCTGTGATTGACTGCAAAGGATTTGCAACCAAGTATTAACCTCCCTGGCGGTCAAATTTTTTTAAAATTTCGTGTCTAAAAGCGTCTCAATTTTTTTTTAAAGGAAAGGTGTTTTTGTACATAGTTAGCCTGTAATAATTAGGAATCACGCACTGAAATCCGTGAAATCAAGAGTCCTTACTGGTAAAATCTATACTATAATTGAGTAAGGCTTGGCGTGTCCGTCGCCAAGCCTTACTCTGCGCATGCGCGCGCAACCAGCGGCGTTTGGCTGTGCGCGCATCCAACCGCCGCGGCACGAATTCCCCAGCCCGAACTCTCACTGACCAGACCCTCCACAGGAGCTCCCCTGTCGGAATTATGCCAGTAGCCATCGGGGAATACTTCCAAACGTGCGAGGAGATCCTGGATGTTTGCTGACATAACGCCGCTTCTGGAAGCTATTACCGTATGAAGTTCTTCATGCCTTCCTCGAGGCAGCCGGGCTCCATGGCAAAGGTGTCCGGCTCCAGAGCTGCCGCATCTTCCTGCTTGATGATCACGGTGCTCACTGTCCCACTGGAAGGGGAAGACATGTTTCCCCCTAACACTTAAAAAAAAGAGCCCAGTCCCCCACTCCCTCCTACACCTCCTCCTGGGCGATCAGGTTTCCATGGGCCGGGCCAGCGTGCGGTGCGCGGCTCTCCTGCTCCTCTCTACCCCCTCTCCTGCTCCCCCCGCCGGAAAGCAAAGTGCGAGTCGGAACTCTCCGACGCCGCGCGGTGCAGGATGGCACAAACTCCGCTGGCACGGGGAGGAGGGGGTTGGGGCCTGTGGAATGCAGGACCTGCCTGTTGCCATGGGGACAGTCACTCAAGAGTTCTGTGACCCCCCCCCCTTCTAGCAGCGCTGTGCACACACACACAGTAAGTGCTCTTACCTGGCCGGTGCGGCATGGAGGGGGAGGGGAGTTGACAGCCAGGGGACATCACCGCCCGCACAATGTGTGATGGGGAGGGCACACCTGACACTTGGCCATGTTCAGGACAGACAGTCCCTATTTTGGGTCAAAATCCCTGTCACCCCCCTCATGTGACCCTTTATAGGGGTTCCTGCTATGTACGGAGGCAGCGAAAACTCTAGGAACAATATACAGGGGGGGGGCACCTTCGGTACCACAATCAAAACTGGGGGAACTAATCGTTTTTCACCACTAGATCATAGCACTGAAAAAAATAAAATAAGTATCTATAACATAATACAGTAAGAGGCAGTGTGTCCGTCGCCACGCTGCCTCTGCACATGTGCGTGCAACCAGCATACTGCTGCTGGCTGCACGTGCATCCAACCGCCGCGGCACGCGCCGGCTGTGCACATGCAGTGGCGGTTAGATGGTGCAATTTCCATGCGCCGGGAGCCCCGCCGCTCAGTGGGACCCCCTGGCCACTGGGACAGGCCGTCGCGCTGCCCAGTGGGACCCGGCGGCTGGCGGTTTCTGAAACCCCCACCGCCGAGTGTTGCAGGGCCTCCACTGTCATGTGCAGCTTCTGTGTCTGCGCTGGGAGGAAGTGATCGTATAACGTCACTTCCTCACAGTGCTCTACCTTAATGCCGATGCCACGGAGGAGAGGTGGCTCGGCGAAGGTCCCAGCCCCAAGGTTCACCGTGCCCAACAACAAAGAGGCCGCGTGGTGCGAGGGATGGCCGCAGTGTGTGATTGGGGGGGGATGAGGAGATGGGGGTGTGTTTGGGGTGGTTAAGAAATGAGAGTGTGTTTGGGAGAGATGGGGGTAATGAAATGAGAGTGTGTTTGGGGGAGATGGGGGTTATCCCATGAGTTTACAATCTATGGGCTCCCATGAGCTTACAATCTAAGGAGTCCCATGAGCTTACACTCTATCCCATGAGCTTACAATCTATGGGCTCCCATGAGCTTACAATCTAAGGGGGTCCCATGAGTTTACCATCTATCTCACGAGCTTACATTCAAAGGGGTCCAATTCCTGTGAGTTTACAATCTAAAAGGAGCCTGTTCCCATTAGCTTACATTCTAAGAGGGGCCTGTTCCCGTGAGCTTACAATCTAAGAGTGAAGAGGAACCTGCTCTAATATATAAATGCCTTTGTATTGCTCTGTCTGCTGCTCAGTTGGCCCTCCTGTTGCGGATGGGATGCAACGGACGCGTTACAAACGCATTTATATAAAGAGATACTCTTGGATAGGACATTGTAAAGCAAATATGTGCACATGAATTCTGAGCTGTCGACAACAATAGCCTGCCCTCCAGGCAGGCTTTACAACTAGTCCTTTATAAATAAATAAACAAAAATAATAAATACACTTGAGTCTGATAAAGTTTGAAACACAACACAGTAATTTATTATCCCAAAAATAATTATCCAAAATAATGCAAATAAATGATATTCAATAAAATACAATAAAAATCACGGAAATCTGTCTTGAAAACAAGGGTGAGAGGATGTATGGTCTATTTCTTATCCTGTACTGCCACCTAGTGGCCGTTCATAAACATTGCACTTATCATTTTACACTGTAGTATCCAATTTTTCTAAGTTTGCTACTAGTCCCGCCCCCCCCCCCCTGCATCGTGTGACTCGCAGGGAGCCTTCCAGGAAGCAGCTCGCCGCGATCACACTGCGGGGGACAGCGAGGGAGCCAGGAGGAGGTGAGTATCTATCCAGCCTGAGTGTGGCTCGGGGTTACCGTTCGCGGTAGCGAAATTTAACCCCGAGTCACACACGGGAATACCGGCAGGGAGGTTAAGAAGGGAAAGTTTGATTTATGATTATTATTCTGTCCCATTACTGTTTGTTTCATTCCAACTCCATTGTGGTGGTGTATAGGGCCAAAAAGGTTAGAATTGTGTCGATGTCCCAATATTTCTGGACCTGCCTGTATACACACTGACACTATACACACATATATATATATACACACACTGACACTATACACACACACACACATATATATATATATACACACACTGACACTATACACACACACACACATATATATATATATATACACACACTGACACTATACACACACACACATATATATATATACACACACTGACACTATACACACACATATATATATATATACACACACTGACACACACACACACACATATATACACACACACTGACACTATACACACACACACATATATATATACACACACACTGACACTATACACACACACACATATATATATACACACACACTGACACTATACACACACACACATATATATATACACACACACTGACACTATACACACACACACACACATATATATATATATACACACACTGACACTATACACACACACATATATATATATACACACACTGACACTATACACACACACACATATATATATATACACACACTGACACACACACACACACACATATATATATATACACACACACTGACACTATACACACACACACATATATATATATACACACACACTGACACTATACACACACACACATATATATATACACACACACTGACACTATACACACACACACATATATATATATACACACACACTGACACTATACACACACACACACATATATATATATACACACACTGACACTATACACACACACACATATATATATATACACACACTGACACTATACACACACACACACATATATACACACACTGACACTATACACACACACACACATATATACACACACTGACACTATACACACACATATATATATATATACACACATATATATACACACACTGACACTATACACACATATATATATATATATACACACACTGACACTATACACACACACACAGATATATATATATATATATACACTGACAATATACACACACACACACACACACATATAAATACTGACACTATACACACACACACACACATATATATATACCAACACTTTTTTTGACTGATGTAGAAGGGAAAATAAATTAATATGAAAAACATTTTGTCCGTCAAAAATGCTGGATGTCAAAAATGCAGTCCGTCTGACTACGTTCCATCACTCACAAACAAAGCTATGCGGACGTTGGGCGCTCCGCACGTCCATTCTAGCGGTTTTACGTTCTTGCCTAACTTGCGTCCGTTTGCAGCGTCCGTTGTGCAGACGTACTTCATGTGTTGGTCTCTATTGATCAGAATTGTATGCTACCACGGACGTTAAAATGTGCGGCAACACGGACGTGAACACTGCGCTCATCTGACTCGAGCCTAAGTCGGATTCGTGGAGAATTTGGGACATACACAAGATTTATAAAGTGTGTGGCCTCTAACTGTGGAAGTGCGACGACTGGCCCTTGGCCCACGGACAGGAGTCATGCGCGGTATGTTTTTGCCAAATTGTGGCCCAACCTATACATCTTCGCTGCTGAAACCCTTGGTCACCCTTCCCTTCCTTCCCCTGGTTATTTTGATTCTATGTACCTGGTCATAACGAGAAAACTAATAAAAATGTATTAAAAAAAAAAAAGAAGATTCTTTGGTACATGGCAGTGTTATCTTCCATCCAACATAAATTAGACAAGCTTTCAGCAAAATCCTAAATTATTTATTGGAAAGCGGTCACATCACATTAAATAAAAGTATCGGTAATTGGTATCAGTGAGTACCTGAAGAGTAAAAAATGGTATCTGTGCATCCCTGAGATCTGTAATGCAGTTCTTGGAATTCCTGGGATGTGTAAATTACTTCTTCACTCCGGATTTTAATAATTTTTTCACTTTATACCTACCCCATCAGATCCAGCAGTGGCTTTATTTGAAGTTTTGCCCAGTGAGAAGAACTTCTGCCCGGTTGAAAGTCATAAGTCTAGTGCCAACTATTTAATGGCTCAGAAATGAGTGAGTTCTCCATATACTAGATGTGGATATCTGGAATTTAGGTATACTGCGCAATGTTTGTCTCCACTCTAGGATTGAAGTCTAGGTTTGAAGGATTGAGAAGTAGAAGTGGACTCTACTCACTATATACTTTGCTCTTGAAAAATCAGCCATATTGGTTTGAGTACACGAGTAGGCATCCACGATTAACCTCCCTGGTGGTATTCCCGAGTGTGACTCGGGATTAAATTTCGCTACCGCGACTGGTAACCCCGAGCCACACTCTGGCTGTATACTTACCGCATCCTGCGCTCCCTCGCTGTCCCCCGCAGTGTGATCGCGGCGTCTTGCTTCCTGGTAAGGCTCCCTGCGAGTCACAAGATGCAGGGGGCGGGACAGGCAGCAAAATGTGAAAAAAATATATTTCACTGTAACGATCCTAACATGCAGTTCTCATGAACGGCCACTAGGTGGCACTAACAGATCAGAAACAGACTATACACATGAAGATCACTTAAATGAAATTATAATTATTGATACTGTAAGCATTATAACTGTTGTATAAATAAGAGTGTACATAATTGAAATAATATATCATACCAAGGATGTTTACACTGAGGCAATATGCGGAGACTAATATTGCACCCTTGTTTTCTGAAAGATTTCAGTATTTTTGGTTTGATTTTATTATTGAATATAATTTATTTGCATTATTTTGGATAATTATTTTTGGGATAATAAATTATTATTTTGTGTTTCAAACTTTATCTGACTCCGTGTTTACTTGATGCTTGCTTGCACGGATTTCAGTAAGTTATACCTACGGAATACAGGCTTACTATATAAAACAACAAATTTCCTTTCTAAAAAAATGTAAACGCTTTTAGACACAAAATTTGGAACAAATTAGACCACCAGGGAGGTTAAGGCTGGGGTCAGACGAACGCAGTTTGAACGTGCGTTTAGGCGCATTTTATTACGGCTGTGGTAGCAGCAAATGATGTCCAACGCAGGCAGTGGCGTAGCGTGGGGGGGGCTGGGGGGCCGTTGCCCCGGGTGCAGTTTTGTTAGGGGCGCATTTGTGCCCCTAAAACTGGCCCGGGGGTTGAGGGACCCAGATGCCGGGCAGCGCGAGAGCGCCTGCCCGGTCTTGAACAGTCCGTCCTGTGAAGTGGATGCGGCTGTGTGCGTGCGCAGCCGGTCACGTGGTCCGGCTAATCAGGTGTACTGAGTCTCTGTACCACCTGACTGGCCGGACCGCGTGACCGGCTGCGCACGCACACAGCCGCATCCACTTCACAGACGGACTGTTCAAGACCGGGCAGGCGCTCTCGCGCTGCCCGGCATCTGGGTCCCTCAACCCCCTGCCGGAGCTGGGGCAACAATCCAGGTGAGAGCTGGGGCAAATCCATGACCTGGGGGCAAATCCTTGAGCTGGGGACAAATCCATGACCTGGGGACAAATCCATGAGCTGGGGGGCAAATCCATGTGTGACCTGGGGGCAAATCCATGAGCTGGGGCAAATCCATGAGCTGGGGGCAAATCCATGAGCTGGGGGGCAAATCCATGAGCTGGGGGGCAAATCCATGAGCTGGGGGCAAATCCATGAGCTGGGGGCAAATCCATGAGCTGGGGCAAATCCATGAGTGAGCTGGGGCAAATCCATGAGTGAGCTGGGGCAAATCCATGAGCTGGGGCAAATCCATGAGTGAGCTGGGGCAAATCCATGAGTGAGCTGGGGCAAATCCATGTGTGAGCTGGGGCAAATCCATGTGTGAGCTGGGGCAAATCCATGTGTGAGCTGGGGCAAATCCATGTGTGAGCTGGGGCAAATCCATGTGTGAGCTGGGGGCAAATCCATGTGTGAGCTGGGGGCAAATCCATGAGTGAGCTGGGGGCAAATCCATGAGTGAGCTGGGGCAAATCCATGAGTGAGCTGGGGCAAATCCATGAGTGAGCTGGGGCAAATCCATGTGTGAGCTGGGGCATATCCATGAGTGAGCTGGGGCAAATCCATGAGTGAGCTGGGGCAAATCCATGAGCTGGGGCAAATCCATGAGCTGGGGGCAAATCCATGAGTGAGCTGGGGCAAATCCATGAGTGAGCTGGGGCAAATCCATGTGTGAGCTGGGGCATATCCATGAGTGAGCTGGGGCAAATCCATGAGTGAGCTGGGGCAAATCCATGAGCTGGGGGGCAAATCCATGAGTGAGCTGGGGCATATCCATGAGTGAGCTGGGGGGCAAATCCATGAGTGAGCTGGGGGGCAAATCCATGAGTGAGCTGGGGCAAATCCATGAGCTGGGGGGCAAATCCATGAGTGAGCTGGGGGGCAAATCCATGTGTGAGCTGGGGCAAATCCATGAGCTGGGGGCAAATCCATGAGCTGGGGCAATATCCATGTGAGAGCTGGGGCAATATCGATAACGTGTCCACAGGTTGGGGGGGGCGCACAATTCTTGGCTGGCCCCGGGTGCTGACAACCCACGCTACGCCACTGAACGCAGGCCCACACATGAAGTACGGCAGCACGAAAGTTCGGCCGCGCAACACAAGCGGCAAACGAACGCATTTTCGCAAGAACGTCGAACCGCTAGTACTGACATACAGAGTGCGCTGCGTCCGCATAGCGGCGTGTGTGCGTTTTTAGGAGACGTCAGACGCTGCTCATGTCCGGCCAACATAACGTCCAGACACCCAAAGTTTCCTGGTTTGGATCCGTAAAAATCACAGCCGAAATTGCACATCGTATGACCGCTATCGCTTTTTCCGTGGAAAAAATGCGTTCGGATGCATTTGTCTGACCCTAGCCTAAGAGTGGGTAAAATACCAGGTGTTAAAATAGTGTGCACTATATTTCCTTTTCTATTCTGGAGGAGCTATATGAAGTGGTCGTCATGCAATTGTCTGAAGAGGCTGAGTGGCCAGCAAATAACTCATATGATGAAGATTGGCTGAGCCCCATATAGGCTCTGATCTTTTGAGTTACAGTTACAAGTATTTATAAAGCGCCGTAGCCAGTGCTTTTTTTTCTGGAAAAATAGGTGGGGGTACTCGCACGCCCAGGGAAAAACTGATTATTATGACGATTTTGTGTATCCTAATAAATACTCCTTTATTCACATGGATATATTGCCCCAGGCCAGCTCACATGGATATATTGCCCCCAGCTTACCTCTGCCAGGCCCCTCCGAGTCATTGCAGGCCGTCGCATTCTTTCCTTCTGCGAGCGGCCGCCTGCATGAATATCTGCCACTCACCTGGGATCCATCCACTAGCCAGCCGTGATCTCGCGAGATCACTCAGTTCACATGAACTCCGCAATCTCGCAAGATCACGGCTGGCTGGTGGATGAATCCCATGTGAGTGGCAGATATTCATGCCGGCGGCCGCTTGTACAAAAAAAGAACGAGGCGGCTGCTGGATCCGCCCCTGCGCCGACCAGACCGCTCCGGATATGGATTCCGAGAGTCCGATACCGGAGCTGTCAAAAATTAAAAAGCAAAGGGCGGCTGGCGATGAGGTGCCGGTACGGCGTACTGGCGCGTACCGCCTCAAAAAAAGCCCTGGCCGTAGCACTGTACAATGGGAGAGACATAACAAATATACATACAAGTTAGACACATAGCTCTCGAGCAGAGTCCCATCTATTAAGAGAGGGTTGACACACCAGGTGAGGGTAAATAGAGAATGAAGAATTGGGATGCATGGGGGCTGTGTGGAAGATGGAACAAGAAATGTACAGTGGGTGAATCATGGAGTGAGTAGATATGCTTCTCTAAAGTAATGTGTTTTCAGAGATGTCTTGAAGGACTGGAGAGATGGGGAGAGTCTAATGTTGTGGGAGAGGGAGTTCCATAAAAGGACTCAGGAGAAGTTCTGAAGGCGAGAGTTGGGTGTGCGGGTACGACGAAATGATAACATCAGATCATTGTCAGAGCGAAGTGGACGGCATAGGATATACCGCTAATAGGGGAAGATATGTAGGCAGGGGCACAGTTAGAGAGAGCTTTCTACGTGAGCACCATTATTTTGAATTGGATTCTGAAGCAGACAGGGAGCCAGTGTAGAGATTGAAAAAGAGCTGAGTTGCGGGATGGGAGGTGGATGAGCCTAGCACAGGCAGTGATTACAGACTGCAGAGGGATATTCTTTGATCTCTTACAGCCAATGAGGGGTTACAGTAGTCATTGATAAGGGCTTGGATGAGCATTTTAGCAGAGTCCCGACTATGAAAGGGGCAGATAGATGCAATGTTTTTTAGGTGGAAGTAGCAAGATTTGGTTAATGACTGAATATGAGGAGTGAAGAGGACACAGGGGCAAAGAGCCTGTGCAGCACAAGTAATGGAGGTACCATTCATCTGAAGGTAAATGGGTGCAGATATGTTAGCTCTAGAGGGAGGGACAATAAGAAGTTCAGTTTTGGAGATGTTGCACTTTAGGAAACAGGAAATCTTCCAGTTTAAGACAGCAGATACGCAGGTAGTAGCACTTCAACAAAACACACACACATGTAAATATTGCCGCTCAAGATCTCGGAATCTAGTAGTGAGCATACAGACCGGGAAGCATGTAGTAACACAGTCCAACACAGGAGAAGAGGTAGGTTTGGGTGTCATCAGCATATAAGAGATCATGGCATTCATAGGATGAGATGTGGTGGCCAAAAGAGGCAGTATAGATTGTTCTGGTTCTTCTACTCTTCTCAGAGCCTTGGCGGTACCCCAACTGAGCGAGGAACCAGGGGTGAAGAAGCCAGCGAAGGAGACACTGAAGCAGGGAAAAGAGATAGGAAGAGAACCAGGAGAGAGCGGTGTCACTGAGGTCAAGTTGACGCAGCTTGAAGAGCAGAATGCAGTGGAAATATCAAGAATAATAAGTGTCCTTTGGTTTTAGCAGCAACTAAATCATTAGTCATAGGGATGCACCGAAACGGAGATTTCCGGCCAATACCGAAAATTTGGGATCGGTTCGGCCGTAAACGGATACTGAAAATCAGACACGAGAACCTGGGCCTGGAGGGGGCTCGCCTGGGCCTGGAAGCCGGGGGCTCGCCTGAGCCTAGAGGCCGGCCGAGCAGCCTGCGACAGCCGGAGGACTGTCACCGCTGGAGCTCAGGGCTGAAGTAGGAGGATGTAGGAGAGTATGTTGCCTACACATACTCACATACATTGGCCCAGAGTTCTCCACCGGTTGCACATACTCCCCTACATCGGCATCCACCGGTGGCAGTCCTCCTGCATCCAGTGCCCGCTCTCTGTCGGTCACCGGGATGACGTCACGAAAGCCTTTGACCCAGGGCCGGGCCTCCAGGCCCTATTTTGAAAGGGAAATTTTCAGCTGAAAATTTCCATTTTGGCCGAAACCGAAAACACCATTTTCAGCCGATAATTTTCAGTGGCCGAAATTTCAGTGCATCCCTAATTAGTCACCTTGGTCAGAGCAGTCTCCGAGTGCTTGGAGTGAAAGATAGCAGCAAAAAAACTGGTGAACTGGCAGCAACAAGAGAGGACTTCCAAAGAATAAGGGTGATCAGAGCATGTTTGAATGCAGAGGGGATGACTCTAGAAGAGATGTTGAAAATATGAGTTTAAGGAGGGACCATAACCAGTAGGACAGACCGAATAAGGTGCATGGGGATCGGATCAAGCAGACAGATGGTCGGGCAGGAGGACATGACAAGTGCCTAGACTTCCTCCTCTGAGACTGGGGAGAAGGAAGTCAAAGAAGAGGGGGCAGGGTGTGAGGGAGTGAGCTTGAGTGGTTATGGGAGGAGGGCAGTGAAGATATTTCATCTAGGTTTATTAATCTTATCAGTGTAGTCGTCAGCAAAGATGACAACAGTGCGATCCATGGAAGATTAAGTGGAAGTGGGGCGTACTAACAGATTTAAAGTATGAAACAGACGTCTGGAATCATGAGAAAAGGTGCAGATGAGGGATGAGAAATAAGTGCAATTCATGTTATGTTATAAAATTAATTATGTGTATTGCAGAATTACTCTGTTTTGAGCTTGCACTCCTAGATATACTGCTGTATAAGCCTTTGAGAAATACTTTAAAAGGATATTACTTTTATTCATCTATGCATGTGGCACCAAACCAAGTTATTATAAAATGTTTGGTGACAAGGTCCCTTTAGGATGTGACCCTAATTTAGTTTTTTCTGACCTTGCAGCTTGAACTTCATTTGCAAGTCTTTATTGCAATTTATTATTCGTAACGGTATTACGCAAATTTAGTGTATTGCGACCAACCATTTAATTTATGGTATATTAGTTGATTGCAGGGTTTGGGGACAGGTCTCTTTAGGACAGCGTTTCTCAAATATGAAGCACAGCAGAGATAATGTGCTGCTCAGTGATTGTAGTATTAGGTCTGCATTTCCCCAAGGTGTTCTGGAAAATCTGGCCTGTTAGAGGGTCCTGAGGACAATTTTGGGAAACACGGCTTTAGAATGTGACCCACTGTGACCCTGTTTTTGGTTGTGCGGACCTTGCAGGCCCAAGCCTGTTAAAAGTTATTATTAGAAATTAAAAAAGGTTTCAAAATAAAATATTTTAATTTTTACAAAAACCTAGTTGCCTGTTTAAACCTGGTAAAACACCAAAATTTATTTATTTATTTGCAAAGTATTTTACCAGGATGGATACATTCAGGTAATTTTGACCCAATTTCAGTGCAATTTGGCAGTCTGAATACAGATTCATTAGTTCTCAATAGGACAATTTGTTTGTTTTTTGGGGGTTTCTTTTACGTCGTTGTGTTTGGTACCAGTAGAAAGACTATATCTCCATTCTTTACAACCCACAATGTCAAGTTAGAGATCACTGGACAGGATAAAGGAGCCCTGCTCTTCTCAAAGTCGTGCAACATCTTGTGTTTTAGATGAACCAATGCAAAAATCACACATTGCGCCATCACCTCCACATTTGGTCCCGGTATTCTGCCCATCGAGCGAACTTGCCATAATGGCGAACCCGCGTCACTTCCGGTGCACCTACGTCACCAAACGTGAGGCGGATCAGCTGGATACAGCATCCGGAATGCCAGTGAAACCTCTGATCAGCTGCAGATAGGAAGGAATTCCTTCCTCATACACCAACCCAGGGTCCGCCCACTGCAGTCACGTCATCCAACCCTGCTGTGTAACATCCAACCCTGCACTCTGTATAACACACAAATTGAAATAGACCGTGTCTATTTAGAGATTCCTCTATATATTCAGGGTGTGTGGCTCAATCAGTAGGCTTGTGCGCTATACAGAGCCGTGGGAGGGGGGGGGGTTGTGTGTTATATGAGGAAGTAATTCCTTCCTGTCTGCAGCTGATCAGAGGTTTGACTTTGAATCACAACACCACTCCGGTGACGGAGGTTCGCTGATCTGGCATTCCGCATGCTTATCTGCAGCAGATCAGAGGTTTCACTGTCATTCCGGATGCTGTATCCAGCTGATCCGCCTCACTTTTGGTGACGTAGATGCACCGGAAGTGACACAGGTTCGCCATTATGGCAAGTTCGCTCGATGGGCAGAACACCGGCGCGGAAAATGAGAAGAGGAGTTAGAAAGCAAACAATGCACTGTACTAAGTGTCACGGCCAAGGGCTGCAGGGGACCACCACTGGTTTCAAACCTTTTTTTCTCCATGTGGTTTTGCTTATGTGTATTGGTCTGTCCCAGCTTGCATCACCAAAGCCCCAGGAACTGGCTCAAGCCAGACTCCATTGCCACCCGCCCCCAGCAATTGTTTATTACACCAGGGGGTGTGGGGGTGTATTCAGCAAGGAACACTGGGGTGTGTTTCCGTTGTTTCTGTACAGTGTGTGTTTTCCAATTGAAACTGTAAATAAAGTCAGTTCCAGTTTGCTTTTTTCCCCTGCAAGGAGCTCTAGTTATTGCCTGGGTTTTGGGCCAGAATCAGTACTCCTGCAGGATACTGAGGGCGAGGGAAGCATTCTGCACGTGCATACAGGACCCCACGTTATGAAAAGTAAAAGCACATAATGCCCCGTCTTAGAAGAAAAAAAAAAAAGGTACATATGGCAATTAATTTTTCCTTTTGTACACATTATATGGTCATATTTAGTATCGTTAGACCAGATTCTGATCTTTCCAACTGACCCTATGCATTGTAAAAATCAGAGACTGAGGATTTCAAAAGACCACCCCTGTGCACCTCGCAGACGTTCGGCAGTTTAGGATGCATAATAACGCATTGTGCCATCGCCTCCACTCTTGCTGGCATGTTAATTATAATTGGAAAGTGAACAATGGCACTGCATTAGAATTTTTTTTTTTTTTTAAAAAAAAACAAAAAACCTGTTCATGTTTGATATCTGTGGAAAGGCCGTGCTCGGACCTGTCTAACAATACAACAATTGATCCTCTAAGTTCTACCCTCTCAGTCAAGAGGTTAAAAAGACTCTTTGGCTTGACAAGCCTTTAAGGTTACAAGGTTTTCAAGGTTACAGTGTCCATCACAAAGCTGCTATATACAATAAAATAGAAAAGGGCACTCACCAATATTGTATCGTAGCACCGCGGACCTCGCCAACCCGAATCTGGAAGTGGCGTGTCCTCATCTGTGTTGCACTCCACCTGTGCACGTTTGCGTAACTCTCGGCTGACCAGGACACGTCACCATAGTAACCTACATGGGTACATGGGACTGTTCAACTCTTAACCCCTTCACTACCAAAATCCAGTTCACTATTTTGCTTTGGAACACATTGAAAAGCAACCGTTAGCATATCAAAACCCCATCTGCATATCTGAAGGCAAGATTAGTGTGCCCCCTGTGGAGAAACAAAATCCACGGTTTTAGCTCTCTCAAGTCGCAATCAAGCGAGATAAAACAAGCTGTAATTAGCAGTCTCGCTAACAAAAAATTCAAACAATTTCCTGCTGCTTTACAACAGCCAGAGAGAGGGCAGAATACATTGGGAGCTCTGGGGTCACTCATTACTGTATAGGGATAAGATCGGGGGTTATGACGGATTGAAAATCCCAATACAGCTACAAGGTATTACTGTACTTTCCATAAACAGACACAATGCCACAGTTTTATCTTCCATTGTTATGTTTTGAGAAGCTGCATTGCTAATAATCAAATGATGACAACAAATCCCCATAAGCAGGAGATTTGACCATTTGTATTATCTTTGACACAAAGGCTATGGTGTTCTGCCTGTACACTAATTATACAGAACCCGTGTGAGGTTGTGCAAGATAAGGAACACCATGTAGGTCTGAATCTTACATTCCACCGTTATATCTGTAAATGATAAACTAATGCACAAAAATTTAAAATGAGCAAATCTACACAATTTTACTATTTTAGCCATCTCCAAACAATTTCTGTCCATAACTTTTATTTTTTCCTATATTTGTTAACTTCCCATGATTCAATAAAATCATATGGGTAGTAAAATATGTGTAGTATAGTCTCTACTCAGAAGAGAGTTTTACACATTTCACAAAAAGCTTTGGAAAATGCACAGCACAGATACACTAATCCAAGCATGGTGAAGAACAAAAAGGAGCCAAGAATTATTGAACAATTTCATCCCGCCCGCCTCTTCATTTACAGAAAAAAAATAAAAAAAATTGTGGGATCTACTGGTGAAAACAGACCTCGTTGATTCTTACAGGCAGACCAGTGACGTGCGGTGAGGTCAGTGGCTGGTGACGCACTGACTAGTATCAGAGTTACGTAGGTTCAGATTCAGTGCTCCCCAGGATCTTATTGCTGCTCTCCAGGATGTGCCTCCAGGCACAAAGCCCCGTGGCACGCCCCCATTACTGACAACGACAATCACATGACTGTCCTGGACAATCAAAGCATGGGAGGCATGCCTCCCATGGAGGGGTTTTTGAATGGCTTGAGATCAATGGTGCTTTCCCATTGGTCCAAGCAATTCTGAGGCACAGGAAGTAGGCAGTGCCAGACGTGCGCTGCAGACTTCAATGAATCTATTAGCCAGCTTGAACTAGGCAAATTGATTAGGCTCAGAGCAGGCTGCCACCGCGGTGTGATGATTCACATTTTTTATTTAAAAAATTTACAGTTCCCACTTAATGGAATTATGGCAGGTGAGGCTCTGACTGCATGTCCCTGGAAATAACATATCTTTAACCCCTTACCACTGGGTAGGGATGCACCGATACCGATACTAGCATCGGTATCGGTGCCGATACTGCCGTTTGTACGAGTACTTAGTACTCGTGCAAATGGCCCGATAAACCCCCCCCCCCCGATACCGGAAGCCAGCGCTGGGCCGGCTTGCCGGTATCCGCGGGGCTGGGGAAGCTGGCCGTGTGCATGAAAAGCACTCGGCCAGCGTTCCCCTCCGGCGAGCCGCAATACTCACCATTCCGAAGGTCCGGTCGCACGGCTGTGACGCGTTCACGCGGCCGCCGGGTGCTTCTGTGACGCTGCCTCTCGGCTGGAGGCAACGTCACAGAGGCGCCCAGCGGCCACGTGATCGTGCTGCAGCCATGCGACCGGACCTTCGGAATGGTGAGTATTGCTGCTCGCCGGAGGAGAACGCTGGCCGAGTGCTTTTCATGCACGCGGCACGCTTCCCCAGCGTTCAATATAGGTCTGTGAGACCTGGGGGCATATCCATGAGAGCAATATCCATGTGAGCTGGGGGCAAGCAACATATTCATGTGAGCTGGGGGCAAGCTACATATTCATGTGAGCTGGGGGCAAGCTACATATTCATGTGAGCTGGGGGCAAGCTACATATTCATGTGAGCTGGGGGCAAGCTACATATTCATGTGAGCTGGGGGCAAGCTACATATTCATGTGAGCTGGGGGCAAGCTACATATTCATGTGAGCTAGAGGCAAGCTACATATTCATGTGAGCTAGAGGCAAGCTACATATTCATGTGAGCTAGAGGCAAGCTACATGCGAGCTGGGGTATTCTAATTTTATATATATATATATATATTATATATATATATATTAGAAACACATGGGGGGTAGCACTCAAGCTAAACTAAGCATTCAGTGCATCTAAAAAATAAAATACAAATGTGTTTGACTGGAGTTCTCTCTCCATGGTTTTATTTTGTATTTTAGTTTTGAGATGCACCCGCACTCAATGCTTAGTTTAGGTTGAGTGCTACCCCCCCCATGTGTTTTCTATATGAATCTCTTGGTAAGCACCCCTCCCTGCCACAGGCACTCCTCCTCCAGGTACTATTTAACCTTGATCTGCGGGAGCTCCAGAAAGGACCTGTTCCTCCGTGAGTTTATCCCATTATGGCAGTCATTAGGTTTGCAGAGTAGGACCTGCCAGAGGGTGGATTACATTGACGCTGTTGGCAGGCTTAAGCAATTCACGGCCGTTCATTGCGAACAAAATTTCCACCATTTTATTCAACAAAGCTTACAAATAAGAATTTTTCAACAGGAGGTAAAAGCTGGTATTATGCACCCATGCATGAAGCGGTTGTTGCAGGTTTTTTGAATGTGTTTGACTGGAGTGCTCTCTCCATGGTTTTGTGTTATATATATATTACACACACACACATAAAGCTTGGGGGGGATATATACATGTGAGCTGGGGGCATTTTTACCCCCATACACCACACTGCTAGAGGAAGGCACAGGTGAAGTGCTGAAACGCGTTCACTGTAATTCCCCCCCCCCCCGACTTATTTTATGTAATGCTAATAAACCCTTTGAAGTTTTTATTATTGGGTCTCAGCTTTTTAATTTTTATTTAGATTTTTATTCATTTAAGACCATCTAGACTGTGGAAGCTGCTCCACAAGAGCCACGTCTAGTTTATTACCCTGGTCTTTCCCCCCTCTTTCCTCCCTAAATTTTTCTGGAGGTGGAGTACCAGCATAGAAGAAGGAAAGAAACAGACGTTCCAGGCGAGAGAGGTGAGGTACACACCGATTTAAATGGTACCATATGCTTACAAGCCGAGCCTGAGAAAACCGAGGCTCCACCATTGGTGAGTGAGATTGATCAGCTTTTTAACTTGCTGCCACTTTTACCGAATGTGTTACGCTATGGGAGCACTGTCTATCTGCTTGTATTTCATCTGAGGCCAACTGTAGGACAAAGAAGGGATACGCCACCCTATATCTGGTGTGAGGCGCTTCAACCCAGAGCCAGGGACACACTAGGCTCTGTAATCCGTGAGTGAGATTCTTGTTCTATCCTCACCATAAATACCTGAAGCAGTCTGTACTATTATTATTTTTTCTTCTCTCTCCCCTTATATAAACCACGCATTGAGGAGAGGAGCTGTGGCAGTGGACCGTTTATCTCTACAACACGGCTCATACGCTGTGCAACCACTAGTGGCGACAAAATTTTCCGGTTCTTTTTCATGTTATTTGCACGTGCACTTTACTGTGGCTTAGGACTTATTGACTGTACAACCCTCCAAAGAACTATCAGCGATTTGCGCTTTTAGCGCACCACCTGTGTATGCACTTTACTTAGGAATGGTTTCATAAGCACATGCACTTTATTGTTATACATAATCCTTGCATGTCTCTCGGCTTTGCTACTGCATTTATGTATCAATTGTAATTTGCACTTCTCATTTTTAATTGTACGTCTCTCGGGACCTGAAGGTTCCTGGCGACATTTTTAGATCTTAGACTCTAGTACGAGCACCTGTAGGGCCTAATATCAGGCTAGGGTTGATACGATTTATAGTACACCACTGCGCCACCAGGACCATCTACTGTTTTCTCATTTTTATATGAGGTCTGTTTTTATTGAAAAGCTTTCACATGACATAAAATAAAAGTATCGGTACTCGGTCTTAAGAAAGTGGTATCGGTGCATCTCTAGTATATACATACATACACACTGAGGGCTGCAATGTGTATGTGTATGTATGTATATACACACACACACACACACACACACATTGCAGTCCTCAGTGTGTAGATATATATATATATATATATATATTACACACACACACACACACACACACACACAGGGCTGCTATGTATCTACATACATACACATTGTATGTATGTATGTATACACACACGGAGGGCAGGTGTAATATATATCACACACAAACACATACATATCAGGTTTCAGACCAGACATGGGGCGCTGTCCGAACGCTCTAACGGCATTCGGACAGGCCCCTGCAACTGGCCGCGTTCAGTTACCTTCCACGAGCACCACCTGCACAGTCTCCCAGCGGCTGGTCGTTGGGAAGCCCCCAGGCGCGATCTCGCGAGATCGCGCCTGGGGGCTTCCCAACAATCGGCCGTTGGGAGACTAGAAGAAATGCGGTCAGCTGCAGGGGCCTGTCCGAATGCCGTTAGAGCGTTCGGACAGCCACCCCAGCCCCTCGGATGCCGGTAAGCCAGCTCAATGCTGACTTCCGGTATCCGGGGCATCCCTATAATTAGCCCGCAGTCCGGCGGGCTTCTTGCCCCCCGGACTGCATCTAAAAAAAAAAATACTTGTCCAGCGATGTCATTTCCATACCCCTGCATTCATTTTGGCAGATTCACAATATATAATTATTATACAGTTGCAAGAAAAAGTATGTGAACCTTTTGGGATTACGTGGAGTTATGCATGAATTGGTCATAAAATGTGCTCTGATCTTCATCTAAATCACAACAATTTGAAAAACACAGTCTGCTTAAAATAATACAAACATATGTTTTCATGTTTTTATTGAACAGAACATGTAAACATTCACAGTGCAGGGTGGAAAAAGTATGTGAACCTTTGGACTTAATAACTGGTTGACCCTCCTTTGGCAGCAATAACCTCAACCAAACGTTTCCTGTAATTGCAGATCAGACCTGCACAACGATCTGGAGTAATTTTGGACCACTCCTCTTCACAAAACTGTTTCAGTGTAGCAATATTCTTGGGATGTCTGGTGTGAATCGCTCTCTTAAGGTCATGCCACAGCATTTCAATCGGGCTGAGGTCAGGACTCTGACTGGGCCACTCCTTTGTTTTGTTGAAGCCATTCTGTTGTTGAATTACTTGTATGCTTTGGGTCATTGTCCTGTTGCATCACCCATCCTCTGCGGAGCTTCAGTTGGCGGACAGATGGTCTTACGGTTTCCTGCAAAATGTCTTGATAAACTCTGGAATTCATTTTTCCATCAATGACAACAATCCGTCCAGGCCCTGAGGCAGCCCCAAACCATGATGCTCCCTCCGCCATGTTTTACAGTGGGGATGAGGTTTTGATGTTGGTGTGCTGTGCCTTTTTTTCTCCACACATAGTGTTGTGTGTTTTTTCCAAACAACTCAATTTTGGTTTCATCTGCCCACAGAATATTTTGCCAGTAGTGCTGTGGAGCATCCAGGTGCTCTTTTGCAAACTTCAAACGCGCTGCAATATTCTTTTAGGACAGCAATGGCTTCCTCCGTGGTGTCCTCCCATGTACTCCATTCTTGTGTCAACAAAAATGTTAGCATGTGCCAGAGATTTCTGTAAGTCTTTAGCTAACACTCTAGGATTCTTCTTTACCTCATTAAGCATTCTGCGCTGTGCTCTTGCAGTCATCTTTACAGGACGACCACGCCTAGGGAGAGTAGCAACAGTGCTGAACTTTCTCCATTTGTAGACAGTCTGTCTTACCGTGGACACATGAACATCAAGGCTTTTGGAGATACTTTTGTAACCCTTTCCAGCTTCATGCAAGTCAACAATTCTTGATTGTAGGTCTTCGGAGAGCTCTTTTCTGCGAGGCATGGTTCACATCAGGCAGTGCTTCTTGAAACCAGTAAACCCAAAACTGGTGTGTATTTTTAAAGGGCAGGACAGCTTTCAGCAACACATCCAATAATATCACACTGATTGGACTCAAGGTTGGCTCACTCCTGGCTCCAATTAGCTCTTGGAGAAGTCATTAGGCTAGGGGGTTCACATACTTTTTCCACCCTGCACTGTGAATGTTTACATGTTATGTTCAATAAACACATGAAAACATATGTTTGTGTTGTATTATTTTAAGCAGACTGTTTTTCAAATTGTTGTGACTTAGATGAAGATCAGAGCACATTTTATGACCTATTCATGCAAAACTCCACATACTTTTTCTTGCAACTGTATGTATACGTCATGCCTTGCCAGACTATAATAAAAAAATTGAATAATTTCAATTTTCAATCATCTACAGCGTGTAAAGTGATTTTTTTTACATTTTATCATCTGAGCCTTTGCAATTATTAATTCTATGGGGTACGCTTGTTAAAACAATTAGAACTGGGGGAAACCCATTACTTTAATTTTTCTGCAAAGTTACGTGATTTTAGCTAAACCCCCCAAAAAGAAAAAAAAAATCGTTAGTGCAGCATCATTGTAATGCAAGATAATGCACCTGGGACGTAAAAACCCAAGGACTGAATATAGAATATTTGATACAGTTCTAACCTCAACATCTGAGGAAAGGGATTTAGGGGTTATTATTTCAGAGGATCTAAGGGTAAGTAGTCAATGTAATAGAGCAGCAGGAAATGCTAGCAGAATGCTTGGTTGTGTAGGGAGAGGTATTAGCAGTAGGAAAAGGGAAGTGCTCATGCCACTGTACAGAGCACTGGTGAGACCTCACTTGGAGTACTGTGTGCAGTACTGGAGACCATATCTCCAGAAGGATATAGACATTTATTTATAAAGGATTTTACCAGGAAGGATACATTGCGATTTCTCTCCTTTTCAAGGATGTCCTGGGTTCAAGAACATTGAAGTGTTACAGTTACAGAAATACAAAGTAATACAATGCAAGATATAATTAAAAAAAAAACACATATACAGATTAACAGAAAATAAATATGTAGGAAAGTCATTATGTTACATGTTTACAGGTACATTCTGTGTATAGTCACTATGTTACATGTTCACAGGTACATTCTGTATATAGTCACTATGTTACATGTTTACAGGTGCATTCTGTATTCAGGTATGTTAGTAAGGAGCTCTTGAGTGACTTAAGACTGGGGGAAGATTTGATGGTGTCTGGGAGGTTATTCCATATTTGTGGTGCTCTGTAGGAAAATGAGGATCGAGCCACTGTCTTTTTGTATTGTGGTATTGCAAGTAAGGTGCTGGTCCTGGATCGGATATAGACATCTTAGAGAGTTCAGAGAAGGGCTACTAAAATGGTGTATGGCTTGAAGGAGAAAAGTTACCAGGAAAGGCTTAATGATCTTAACATGTACAGCTTGGAAAAAAGACGAGACAGAGGAGATATGATAGAAACATTTAAATACGTAAAGGGAATCCACAGGGTAGAGGAAGGGAGTATATTTAAAAGGAAACAAAGTAGCAAAACAAGAGGACATAGTCTTAGATTAGAGGGGCAAATTTTTAAAAGTAACATCAGGAAGCATTATTTTACTGAGAGGGTGGTGGATACATGGAACAGCCTTCCAGTTGAAGTGGTAGAGGCCAAAACAGTAATTGAATTTAAGCAAGCATGGGATAGGCATAAGGCTATCCTAAACAAAATATAAATCCAGGTAAAGTATTCATGTAATTGGGCAGACTAGATGGGCCGAAAGGTTCTTATCTGCCGACATTTTTCTATGTTTCTATTGTTCACTATGATGCTGCATTAATATTAAAAAAAAATATCTTTTAAAAAATTTTTTTTTCTTTTTCCTTTACTTTTAATAAGGTCATGTTTAGTATCATTGGAAAGGCCATGCTCTGGTCTTTCAAATGATACCAAACATAAACCACTAGCTGCCACGGATTAGGAGATATGGTGGAGATACGGGGGTCATTGTACCCCCTAGGTGGCAGCTAGGGGTTAACTCCCGAACTGACGTCATTGCATCCATGCATGATGACGCCAGTAGGCAGGGGGAGATCTCGAAAGCTTGGCCAACATCCAAGATGTTGGCCAGCTCCTGGAGAGGGCCACAATCTGGCACCAAATCTCGATCCAGCCCCTAAGGGATTAAAGTGAATAAAGAAACTCCAGAGTCCACGATAAATTTCAATGGATTTAATCCAACAACAGGAAAAAAGGCAACGTTTCGACCATGACTGGTCTTTGTCAAGCCTAAAACACAATGACAGAACAGGGAATAAATAGCACCACAGACTGGTTAAGCAATCAAACAATCATTGCAACCAGTCCGTGTGTGCCAACCCAACAATTAAAAACAATAGTCTACAATTGGATACATCGATTAACATATTAACTTATGTAATTATATATACAATGCTTATTAACATACAATAATTGGCGATGAATTGTAGAACAATGCCTATGAGAGAAAGAAGTGACTTAGTAATTATAAATGTGAAGGTAGAGGATTACCCCTCTACTACAAAGGGTCTAGGTTGACCCCATAGTGAAAATTTACTACCTCAGGGTAGTAAATTTTCACTATGGGGTCAACCTAGACCCTTTGTAGTAGAGGGGTAATCCTCTACCTTCACATTTATAATTACTAAGTCACTTCTTTCTCTCATAGGCATTGTTCTACAATTCATCGCCAATTATTGTATGTTAATAAGCATTGTATATATAATTACATAAGTTAATATGTTAATCGATGTATCCAATTGTAGACTATTGTTTTTAATTGTTGGGTTGGCACACACGGACTGGTTGCAATGATTGTTTGATTGCTTAACCAGTCTGTGGTGCTATTTATTCCCTGTTCTGTCATTGTGTTTTAGGCTTGACAAAGACCAGTCATGGTCGAAACGTTGCCTTTTTTCCTGTTGTTGGATTAAATCCATTGAAATTTATCGTGGACTCTGGAGTTTCTTTATTCACTTGTGACTGCTGGGGCTGTGGAGCAAGAGACCCCCACTCCAATTATCCACCTTGGGTTTGCATTCGGGCACAACTTTTCACCTAAGGGATTAAAGGCAGGCACCGCTTGGATGCGCAGACTGTGCACTTCCAAGCAGTGCCTGGCTTTATTTCCTGCCCCTTACCGATAGGCACTTTCCCTGCTCTAGCGGGGGTGCCTGAAATAGACGTCATCGCGCTGGGCGCGATGACGCTAATAAGCCGGCCAGGGTCCCGGAGGCTGGGTTGACAGCGAAATACCGGCCTATCGCAGGATGCAATGACAGGATGCACTCAGCGCGTCCTCCACAGCCAAATCCTGCTTGGCCCGCTGAGCGCATCCTTAGCAGTCAAGCGGTTAAAGGGCCCAAGAAGTAAGGAGTGTCTCTCATTGCTCCCCACCCCTTTCGCTGATCTGGAGAAACTGCTGAGTTAATCAATTTTCCTCTACCTCACCCAGCATCACCAGTAGCTAGGAATTTGAATTCCCTGGCTGCTAGTCACCAAATCGGTCACTAGCGATGTCCGCGTGAACCTTAACCCCTTCACTACAAAATGGTTTTCGAAAAAACATGGTCAGAAACTAGTGGTTTAAAAAAATAAAATTTTAAATTATATATCAAGAAATATTTGAGCATATTCCCAATGTATTTCTTACTGTAAATAACCTATGTTGGTCAGTAGATGGTGAGTCTACTGCAAAGCTGAGTTACAGCAGTTTGAGCTGCTGGTCTATCCTTTTTTTTTCCCTGCATCGGGTGCTGAAAGCCTGATGTAAGGGCATCAGACGATTTTACACAGTATTAGCTCTTTGGACATTATGCCCACAGGGCTAAAACTTTGCTTTTGAGCTGCAGATCACCAGATCGAGATATCTCGATATCAGGACACTAGATGGTGCCTTTGAAGCCAGAGATCTCGATCTCTATAGTAAAGGGGTTAAACACAATATATACATGCACCCTCTATGACCTCCGCCAAACATTTTCCAGATTCCACTTGCAGACTACACTGACCTACTTACCATGTACCCTTGTCGCCAGGGCCGGCCTGACAATGGAGCAGGGTGGAGCACTTGCTCCTAGCGGCACAAATGTAAAGCGGCAAATTTTTGCGCTGCCGCCGCACTATTTTTTCATTAGTGCCGGCGTCAGCACCTAATTTCGGTGAGCGGCACACGCGCATGGGTACTACTACGTGGCGCCAGCTGACCACGCCCACACGCATGCGTCTACTTGGGCCAGCGCGGGTTTGAGACGCGTGTCGTGTGGGTGGCGGATCCTCAGCCTGCAAGGGCTTGTTTTTGTCTCCCGCCGGGCCGGGGACCAGCCAGCCACCAGACCAGGTATGTGCCTGGTTGCCCTGCCATTACACAATTTAATCACCCTGTTGTGGACCTGCAGGGGAGCGGGGACTCCGATGGTGACTGCAGAGGCCCCGTCCAGGGATCACACCGCTGACCAAGTGGACTGAGTCGATGTGTTGGTGAACTAGCTGGGAGGCTGGTATGGGATCCCGAGGCCTCGGGAGTGACGCCTGATCTGCGCGATAATGTGGTGCCGGCATCTGTGGGCTCGAGTCTGCTGCAGAGGTGGCCAGCATGGTTGCGGTGGCTTCCCATGGGTGTCTTCTGGGTCTCTCGGGCCGGCCATTGCTGCGGTGCTGAGCTGGACGCGATCCTGCGGTGCCAGCAGCGCTGCTGGAGGGGGAACCGAGACGGCTGAGGGACTGCCATGGATAGACACAGGCTGAAGCGGTCTTTGGGTCATTTTCAGATGATGTGTTTTTGACCTGCTGATCACCCTTCTTCCCCTGCCGGCTGCGACTTTTTGTTTACCTGAGACTTTCCCCCACTTTTTATGAGTCCTTTTTAGAGAATTTTTTGTTACCCTAGTGTTTTTTTTCTCTCTCTGGCACACCGGATTGTGCTGCGGACCCCCCCTTTTTATATACATTACTGTATAGCTCTGTGATACCCTCAAACCACACATAACTTTATAGCTCTGCCATACCCTCAAACGCACCGCACATTACTGTATAGCTCTGTGATTAGCTCTGTGATACCCTCAAACGCACCGCACATTACTGGGGCTGGTGTGAAATTTATTTCCAGGGCTGTGTTTTTTTTTTTTTTTATCCCCAGTCCGGCCCTGTAGCTATCTGAAGCAGGGACGTGCAGCAGCCATTAAGTGTGCTCACCTGCCATTAAATCACTCACTAGTACTAAATGATAATAAACTCACTGCTCCATGCTCCCCTGCTGTCCCTCTCTGCGCAGTATTTTTTTTTTTCTTTAGTTCGCAGCAGGATATGATAGGTTTTTATTTTCCCCTCTAGTTACAGCACCGTCTCCTGCTTGCCTAAAGCCAGATCCTTGACAGCACTGAGAGCAGCCATATCCTGGTAAGCACTGAACCTACGTAACCTGTGAATATCTGGCTGTGATACTAGCCAGTGTCTCTAGCAAAACTGCTTACATCTCCATTTCCCAGACCAATGCAGGCATTTCATACCCATGAGCAAAGCCTAGCACATACCAGTCCCTGCTGCTGGGGAGTATATGCTCTGGCGAGTCAGTGTGATGTTATCATGGCCAATATATCCAAATGAGCTGCGTATTTTACTATACTGATATAACATAATGGACGTGGGTGTATTTTGGGGGACGTGGTGGGTGGGAGGCAGCATTTCAGCCTTTGCTCCAGGCAGCACAATGTCTTGGGCCGGCCCTGCTTGTCGCTGTGTACACACGTTCACTCTCACGCTTTCCAATACATGCACTTCACCCTCTTGCAGGGCTCCTTGGCCCAGTTCTACTCATGACATTTCCAAGGACACACTTTCCTCCCACCCTTTATTCAATTCTTTTTTTTCTTTATTCGGCAGCTATGCTGAAAGAAGCTGTTCCAAAAACTCTTAGGCTGAGGTCAGACTAGCGCATTTTTAACGTGCGTTTAGGCTCACTTAATCACGGCCGCAGTAACAGAAAATGACGCGCAATGACGGCCAATAAACAAAGTATGGCCGCACGAAAGTCCGGCAGCGCAACGCAAGTGGAAAATGAATGCATTTTTTCGAGAACGCAGAACTGCTAGTACTGACGTACAGAGTGCGCTGCGGCGGCATAGGGCGTGTATGCGTGATTAGGAGACGTCAGACGCTGCTCATGTTCGGCCAACATAACATCCAGACACCCAAACTTTCCTGGTTTGGATCCGTAACAAATCAAGCACAAAAATGCGCATCGTATGACCGTTTTCGCACATTCCGTGAAAAAAAAACGTCAATGCGTTCGGACGCAATTTTGACAGTCGCTGCAAATAATGCGTTCATTTGACCCTAGCCTTAACAGCAAGATAAATATTGCAGATGACAAGAGAGTCCCATTTCTTGCTGTCATGTTTTCCTTACTTCCTACCCCTATTTCCCCTGCCATTCATTTTATGTTGGTGCCATTCACATTTCCTCCAAATCATTATTTGAACCCGTCTTTCAATGTACTCCTTTTAGGAATCTTAGTACCTTTATCAGTCTGAAATGAAACAAACACCAGCATAGTCCATGCCGTTTAACGCCCCCTGATGACAGGGAACCTACCGGTAAGTAACAGGTTAATTTACGTTAACAACACGCGTCACACTAGACCCGGAAGTGATCGGGTGCTGGGAGTCACAGCATTGTACAGCCAATCACTGAGTTCTTGGAGCGGAGTGACAGGATGAGCATTAGCAAGCGCTGATCCTGCCATTTTTCCCCTCTCCTTGCCTGCATTGATTGTGGAGGGACCCAAATAGACATAGTAATTTTTTTTTCGCTTCTGATCAGTTTGATACATTGACCAGCTGTATCTTTGTAACCATAGGAGAGTTTACTTTCCATTCTAATAGGATAAAATATTTTAAACGTCTGTTTTAACTAAACTTTGTTCCCCTTCACACACGAATTTCACATTGTCAGCGTGAGTTACATAGGGGAGAATGGGTGTATATAGTCAAAACAATCCTCACTTTCCATTTTCTATAGCAAGTAGCGAGTTGTGTTTCCATTTTAAGGTACCATAGGAAAGCCGAGATGTGGGAGAACTCAGAGAAGCAAAATAAAGCAACGCATTTGTGTGCAGCCTGTTTCATTAAAAAGGTAAAAGGCACCTTGTTACAGGTGCTTCCTAAAAGCCTTTCTTCCAGCACACCACAATATCTACAGAGCCCCCCACCATTTACAAGATCACCCCTATAATACCAATACACATTGTCTTTCAAGATCTGATCGCTACTCATCCATGCTAAGGTCAAACGTTGCCCCTTTTATTGCAAGCTCATATAAATTACGGTTTATATTTATCCAAAACACGGCGACCGACAATACATCTAAAGTACCTGTCTTTTTTCTGTCAGTACCTGGCTGTCCATGTTCCGCCCTTACTGTCTGTCTGGTCACCGCTTTTACGGCTTCATATTCCATCGGCAAGGGTGACTTCTACTCCGTCATTCCCCTTCACGCGATAAGCGAAAACCTTAAATCCAGGCAGGCCCCGAAGCCCCAGACAAGGCCCAAACCATCCCACTTCTTTGCTGTTTGCAGTGAGTGAACCGCTCCGCCCGTCGATTTCCCCCAGACAGGCTACTGGAAGGTACTACCTAGATTGTAACCAATAGGAGGGAACGAAGTGGGTAGTGTTTCATTGCAAAGGATTTGGGAGAAAGAAAGGGAGGGCAAACAAAGAAGGTGGACGAGGCTAACGTGATTGACCTCATATATCTCTAATAGGAAGCTCAGTTGTAGTGTTTCCACAGCTAAACAAGATTCCTACCATACATTCCATAACTGAAGTATCTTACTCTGAGTCTGTACGCTTTCAAAGAAAGGGCTTTTTCTAAAAATCGCAAAGTACGGTTTGCACGGTCTGCTTGTTCTAGAAAACTGTAGCACGGGCGTACTAGTAAAGAATGGGATACCCTATACTGTACACAACCACATTAGTTTCCCTAGCGTGCGCTAAACGACCTTGTTCATGGACTACCGCGTACAAGATGATCTGTTAGTAGGTCGTCAGGTACTACGTTTTAGCGACTCGCGCTAAATTTTCCTTTAGTGGTGGCGTTTTAGCTCACACCAGCTGATAGTTTTATTCAGTGGTATGATTTAGTGGTGAAAATTATTAGTGCCCCCCCCCAGTTTTGACTGCGGTATCCTATGTGCCCCCCCCCTAAAAATTGTTCCTAGAGTCGCCATTGGCCATTGCAGACGGAAAAAGTTCAAGTGTAAAAATTATTAAAATCAGATTTATTCTCTATCATTGCATTTTTTTTATTTTTTTTTGTGAAAGGATTTTACCAGGAAGGATACATTGAGATTTCTCTCGTTTTCAAGTATGTCTTGGGTGGCGAGTATGTACCGTTAGCAGGGCTCGAGTCGAGCGGGAACGCGCAGGAACGGCGTTCCCGCACTTTTTCCACAGCGGGAACGCTGCGGGAACGCAGCGTTCCCGCTGTGGCCCGAGCCCGAACGCCGCCGCCGCACATTGCCGGCGGCCGGCGTGCTTCCTGTTACAACGGCCAGCTGACAGGAGGTGGAGCCGCTCGCCTGGCTGTTTCATAGTTCCCAGGCGAGCGGCTGCACTTCCTGTCAGCGGCCGCTGAAGCAGGAAGCACGCGGCCGCTGGCAATGTGGAGCAGCAGCAAAGGTGAGCGGGGGGCAGTATCCATGAGACCAGGGGGCAGCAGCATCCATGAGACCAGGGGGGCAGCAGCATCCATGAGACCAGGGGGGCAGCAGCATCCATGAGACCAGGGGGGCAGCAGCATCCATGAGACCAAGGGGGCAGCAGCATCCATGAGACCAGGGGGGCAGCAGCATCCATGAGACCAGGGGGGCAGCAGCATCCATGAGACCAGGGGGGCAGCAGCATCCATGAGACCAGGGGGGCAATATCCATGAGACCTGGGGGCAGCATCCATGAGACCAGGGGGCAGCAGCATCCATGAGACCAGGGGGGCAATATCCATGAGACCTGGGGGCAGCATCCATGAGACCAGGGGGCAGCAGCATCCATGAGACCAGGGGAGCAGCATCCATGAGACCAGGGGGCAGCAGCATCCATGAGACCAGGGGGGCAGCAGCATCCATGAGACCAGGGGGCAGCAGCATCCATGAGACCAGGGGGCAGCAGCATCCATGAGACCAGGGGGGCAGCAGCATCCATGAGACCAGGGGGCAGCAGCATCCATGAGACCAGGGGGCAGCAGCATCCATGAGACCAGGGGGGCAGCAGCATCCATGAGACCAGGGGGCAGCAGCATCCATGAGACCAGGGGCAGCAGCATCCATGAGACCAGGGGGGCAGCAGCATCCATGAGACCAGGGGGCAGCAGCATCCATGAGACCAGGGGGGCAGCAGCATCCATGAGACCAAGGGGGCAGCAGCATCCATGAGACCAGGGGGCAGCAGCATCCATGAGACCAGGGGGGCAGCAGCATCCATGAGACCAGGGGGGCAATATCCATGAGACCTGGGGGCAGCATCCATGAGACCAGGGGGCAGCAGCATCCATGAGACCAGGGGGCAGCAGCATCCATGAGACCAGGGGGCAGCAGCATCCATGAGACCAGGGGGGCAGCAGCATCCATGAGACCAGGGGGGCAGCAGCATCCATGAGACCAGGGGGCAGCAGCATCCATGAGACCAGGGGGGCAGCAGCATCCATGAGACCAGGGGGGCAGCAGCATCCATGAGACCAGGGGGGCAGCAGCATCCATGAGACCAGGGGCAGCAGCATCCATGAGACCAGGGGGGCAGTATCCATGAGACCAGGGGGCAATATCCATGAGACCTGGGGGCAATATCCATGAGACCTGGGGGCAATATCCATGAGACCAGGGGGCAATATCCATGAGACCTGGGGGCAATATCCATGAGACCTGGGGGCAATATCCATGAGACCTGGGGGCAATATCCATGAGACCAGGGGGCAATATCCATGAGACCTGGGGCATTATCCATGAGACCTGGGGCATTATCCATGAGAGCGGCTGGCATTATCCATGAGAGCTGGGGGGCATTATCCATATGAGCTGGGGCAATTATATCCATGTGAACTGGGGAAAATATATCCATATAACCAGTGCTGTGTATATTATTCTTGGGTTCAGTGCTGTGTATATTATTCTTGGGTTCAGTGCTGTGTATGTTATTCTGGGGGCTCAGTGCCGTGTATGTTATTCTGGGGGTTCAGTGTTGTGTATGTTATTCTGGGGGCACAATGTTGTGTATATTATTCTGGGGGTTCAGCGCTGTGTATATTATTCTGGGGGTCTGTGCCTGGAGATATATATATATATATAATATTATATATATATATATATATATATATATATATATATATATATATAATGCGTTAGTCCAGTTGCCACAATCACGAGTATACCTGTACATAGTGATACCTTTCACTGATCAGTATAGTTTCCAGTTTACACTCTTGAAAGCTTGTCTTTTAAATGTAAAGTTAACCCAATAAAAATGGTATCACCGGCACGCGCTGCTATACTCGAGATTTTATATATATATATATATATATATTTTTTTTTTTTCTTCAGGTAATGGGGGTTGTGGAATTCGTGGGTGAGTTCCCTCACTTTTTTTCCCAGGACTTGACCCCTGACCGTTAGGTGTCTTGCCCAAGGACACTTACTGGAGAGGTGCTCGTCAGGATTGAACCCATGACTCCACAGGCTCTCTCCATGCAGAGCAGTGATGTTACCTCTACTCCACCCAGCCGGTACTGCATTTCATGTAACGTGGGCAGAGAAAATCAATTTATAAGTGCTCTGAATGAGCACGTTTTCTGTGCTTTCTAGGCATGCGCAATGATTTTTATCCTCCTAGGGCAAATGTATACTTCATTGCCCACATCATCAGTTTGCTCTGTACGTCTTGGTGCACCTCACCCGGGTTAGCCCCCCCCCCCTTATCAAAATTTTTGAACAAAACTAATGCAGTTGGTTAGATCTTTGTTAGATCAATTGGGTAATCTCTTATTTTAGCGTCTTTAATTCCCTATAGAAGAATCAATCTTAAATTCCAGCCACTGCTGAACACCTTGCTACAAATGTTTGTAAATACAATGTTGCAAGTTGAAGTAATTGCACAGACAGCTTGGGGTAAAAAAAGCTACTACTGTTTAGGCTTTCCCTGCACAACTGAGATTACCATACATTTCTATGAAGTATTTTAGCGTATGTAACCCCTTAGTGACAAGGCGGTTTTACGATTGTCTGTCCATAAGTGCCCACTGCTGTTTTTACGTTTCTGCTCCGTTTGTGTATCATATCGTATAATTTAATATAAATAAAATTTAAGAAATATGATGAAAAAAATGGAAAACCCACACTTTTTTGAAATGTAATCCCCAAAAATCAAAATTTCAAAATCAAAAAATTTGCAAAATTGTCCTGAGATTAGAAATACCCAATTTTTACATGTTTTTGCTTTTTGACCCCCTTCACTGCTGAGCCATTTCAACTCTGTGTGCTGAGCTTATTTTGACTATTTTATACTCATCATGTTTAAATGTCAATTAAAGTCCTATTTTATTATACTCAAGACAATTTTTATTTTTTTTTGCTGCCACGGATTGGGAGATACGGGGATCCAAAGGATCCCCCTAGCACCACTTGGCAGCTAGGGGGTTAACTGGCCAACTAATGTAATCGCAAATAAAGTGGCGACATCAGTGGGTGGGGAGGTGACATCCAAGATGTCAGCCACGTCTGGGGTTCGAATCACGATTCGGCACCTAAGGGGTTAAAGAGAACCACCGCTGAAAAGGGCAGACTGTGCCCTCTTCAGTGGTGCCGCTCTTTTTTTTTCTATGTGGAGCTGTTCAAGAGGGAGGGCTCCAAAAGGAGCCCCCCTCCCCTTTCACATTTAACATTGCTGGCACTGGGGGGGGGGCGCCAGGCGATGATGTCATCGGCATGGCCGGGCCCATAAATACATGGGGCAGGCTTCAAGCATGCCAGACTATCGTTGGAGCTTGGCCAGAGAGGTGAGTATAGGGAGAAAGGGGGGATTAAAGGACCATAACGTACAAAATACGTCCTTAGTACATCCTGAGATAAATTCCCCTTAACCACTTGGCTGCTAAGGACGCGCTCAGCACGTCCAGCCAAGTGGTTCTCCTGTGCTATGGACGCGCTGAGCGCATCCTAGCACAGGAGGCAGCAATCAGCCGGCCGATTGCTGCGCCCCCCCGGTGCGGGCTGACATCTTGGATGTCAGCTCGTCACTCTGGGACCCCGGCGGGGACAATAGATGTCATCGAGCTAGCGGGATGACATCTATTTCAGGCGCCCCTCCCGCGAGTGCGGTGAAGGTGCCTGAAAGGGAGGGGGGAGGACCTCTTTCCCTCCCAATTGGCTGGGGGCAGAGGTCAAAGGCAGGCACCGTTTGTAAGGGCACAGCTTGCCCTTCCAAACGGTGGCTGGCTTTAACCCCTTGGGGGCTGGATCGTGATTTGGTGCCGAAAAGGCGCAAGATCACGATCCTCTCCGGGTTCTCCCCCTGACGACTGGCATCATCGTGCATAGCGCGATGACGTCTGTTCTGGAGTTAACCCCTAGCTGCCACCAATGGTGGCGATAGGGGTTCCAATGAACCCCCTATCTCCCGATCCGTGGCAGCTAGGGGTTAATATTTGGTATCATTGGATCGGCCAGTGCTTGGCCTTTCCAACGATATCAAACATGATGATATTAAAAGTTAACAAAAAAAAAATAGAAAATAAAAACGAAAATAAAAAAATATTTAAAAAGATATAAAGGGTTTTTTTGTTTTGTTAATGCAGCAATATTGTTCCCATTTCAATTATAATGTGAACAATGATGCTGCACTAATGATTTTTGTATGGGGTGCGTTTGTTAAAAATCGTGTAGTTTCCCCCCCAAAAAATGTAACAAGTCCCCCATTTCTAATTTTTATAACAAGCGCAACTCATAGAAAATATAACCGCAAACGCTTGCATGTTAAAATGTGAAAAAACACTTTACACGTTGTAAATTATTGAAATTCTAATTTTATTGCATTTTTCGTTATAATATACAGACAGGACATGACGTATACATATAATAATGATATATTATGAATCTGCCGAGTCTGCCCGAAAGAATGATATATAATATGTCTGGGTCATTTAATAAAATAAGGCTTCGATATTTGGCTGGTGGAACCCGGCTGCGCACTATACCTGCCCAGGACTGCTGTTTGTGTCCCGAACGGAGCCGATTTGGGGAGATTTGCGGATTGCGGCCTACAGCCGGCGGCCATCTTTGCGGCGCTACTCACGCTGCTAAGGACATTCCATCCCAGTCGAAAATTTCGCCTGACCTCATGGAGAGAAAATCGGGTAAGAAGCCCCAGCTACCGGAGAGCCCCCGGCAGAGAGACATCCGCGATTCCATGGGGGACGGCCGACGGAAGAGGCAGGCGGCTCCGAAAACTTACCTATCCCCCACGATGAGTTCATCTGACGGAGAGGATCCGTACTGGTCGGAGGCCTCAGCAGCAGCCCGGAGATCGCCCCGTGACCCGGTGAAGGTGAGACAACCAAAGGATGGTCCAGATCCCCCGAAATCAGCGGTAGCTTGCACAGTGGTGATGGAACAGAGGATCTCCCGGGATGAAGCAGAGGTGCCCCAGACCACTCGTGGACCTCTACCCCTCCTGGAGAGCGATATTCGACGCTTATTAGGCGAAACAATGGCGGAGATGAGAGCTATGTGGCGAGCAGATTTTAAGACCATGCGGACGGAACTGAGATCTATTAAAGGATGGCTCTCGGTTGTCGAGACGCGCGCTGAGGAGACTGCGGTGACACATTCTCTCCTCACGCCGCTGATAGAGGCTTTACAATCCCAAGTTTCGCTGCTCACAGGTGCGGTGGAGGCGGCAGAGGTGCGGCATCGCAGGAGGAATGTCCGGATTAGGGGGATCCCGGAGTCGATCGGCGCAGATGCCTTGTTGGCATATGTCAATAAATTTGCAATGCATGTCATGGGGACACAGACTGGGACTACCCTCATTTTTAGACACGCTGTCCGTCTTCGGAAGGCGGCCACGACTCCGGTGGAATCCCCACGTAACGTGCTAGCAATCGCTGTAGAGGAGATGGATAAGCGCAGGCTAATGTCTAAACCGGTTGCCCGAGCCCCGATACTTTATGAAGACCTCTCTCTTACACTTTTTAACGACCTTCCCTTTGTGACGCTTGTAGCCCGGCGGCAGTTTAGGGAGATATCCTCCTTACTGAGGAGCAAGGGGGTTCGTTATAGATGGGGGGTGGCGGGATCGATGCATATTTGCTATGACAACATGTCACATTTGGTATCTACCCCGGAGGCGGCCTGGCACCTGTTGCGCACCCTGGGCATCTCCCCTCCTCAGACGACACCTGGTTTAGATCACGGGGGTTCCCCCATTGCCTCGTTGGACCCGGGTTAGGAGGGTTTGACTGCTGTGCAGCTTTTTCTTTTTTCTCTGGCTGCTACTCACGAGTCGTTACAGTGTTTGCCTTTTTGCCCTCCATTTTTTTTTTATTTTTTTTGGTCCTCATTTTAATTCTTTTTCCATTTTTATTTTTCTTTTATGCTATGGTATGTTTTTTCTGCACTATCTTCACCTCTATATTTTCCTGAAGAGCAATGCGTTACCTCCTATGTGGTTACAGTTCCTTGTATTGGCCCTACGGGGTCCCACTTTTGATGTGCCTCCTATTTTAACGTGAGCGATTTTAATTCTGAGCTATATGCACCCTTATATTTCCTTGAAGAGCGAAGTGTTACCTTTATGTGTTTACTGTTTCTTGTACTGGCCCTGCGGGGTCTTATTTTTGATGTGCCTTTTCTTGTGTTATGAAAAATTTTAAAATAAAGAATTATAAAAAAAATATAAGGCTTCAAAACGCGTTTAAAAACATGATGAGTGAAACCGGTAAAAATGAGCTCAGCACACAGGCATGAAATGCCTCAGCAGCGAAAGGGTTAAGGACCATGTATGTCAGTGGTCCTTAAGGGGATAACTATTGTCGGTAAGTGAGGCTCATGTGAGAAAGCCTAGATACACCAAGAGGGTCTCATATCTCATATACCTTATAGGGGGACATGGTAACACTGGACTGAATTCTGCCTGGGTGGAGGCACTATAGTCACAACAGAGATTACCTCCACCTCTATGAAGTATTTTAGCGTATTTAATTGTTATTCAGCTTACCATACATTTCTATGAAGTATATTAGCGTATTTAATTGTTGTTCAGCTTACCATACATTTCTATGAAGTATTTTAGCGTATTTAATTGTTGTTGAGCTTACATACACCTCAATGAAGTGTTTTAGCATATTTAATTGTCGTTCAGCTTACCATACACCTCCTATGAAGTATTTTAGCGTATTAAATTGTTGTTCAGCTTACCATACACCTCCTATGAAGTATTTTAGCGTATTTAATTGTTGTTCAGCTTACCATACATTTCCTTTTTTTTTTTATTCTTTATTTTAAAGACAGCAAAAATAGTAATAGCCAACAGCAGTATTCGTGGTCTCACAGGACCTACTCAGGTCAGCAGACCATCAAGAGGGGGTACAAATCCAGAGCTACATTAATAAAAAGACAACAACAATAAAAAGGATGGGAGGGTCAGCAGACATTGGCGATAACGAACAATGAGATTCAAACTGAAAATACAAGAGTCTTCGAAAGAATCATAGTTCAGTTCAGGGATGAAAAACAAATCTTCTAGAAGGCCGCAGCCAACATGTGGGGGAACAACAGAGGTTTCATCGTGCGGTCAGAGAGAGGTGGGGGAGAAAGAAAAGGGGAGAAAAAAAAGGGGGGTGAAAATCTTTATGCAGTAAAGGAGTATGGCCAAAATCGTGCCGTCCCCAGCGCCATCTCGCCACCATACAGTAAGTGGTCACGAGAAGGCCAGGGAGGAAAAGGGCACCAAGCCTGGGCGCTCAGAGGCCACTCACGATCGTAATGGCGACCAAGGGATCCCAGTAAGGAGGGGAGGGAGAAACAAAAATGTTCGTTCAGCCTGGACTGTCTTCCGCCACCTCTCGAGAAAGGCCCACCCCAGACAAACGAGACCAGGCTGTCTCAGGGTCAGTAATGGAGCAGGGCACATTCCCGTGAATCACTTCCAGAGAGCCCGCCAGGCCCCACCGATATCGGACTTCTCTGGAACGTAGGAAAACCGTCACCTCCCGATATCTGCAGCGTGTTAGCAGCGTCACAAATGGAAGATCACGAAACCTCAACAGTCTCTGCCCCTCGAACTGCACAGCCTTCCGTGCTCCCAGTGCCGACATGAGCTTCTCCTACGCGGAAATAGCCACGGCCACTGCTATGACGTCTCTGGAAACCCCCAGCGGAGCAGTCGCGACTTTCAATATGCGATACACAGAGGGAAACAACGCTGGTGACCCTGGTGGCAGACCCAGAACCTGGCTCCCCAGTCGATTCACATAAGGCAGGAGCTCGGTGGTAGGGATGGACTCGGGGGCACCTCGAATTCGGAGATTACGTTGACAATGTCAAGCGCCTCCACTGATCTAGATAGGAGGGCAACCCGAGAGCAGAGCTCCACCACTTCCGCTAAAAGGTCAGTCTGTGTCTTCGCCACCCCATCCGACTGCGTCTGTACCTCCAACACCCTGGCGCGTACCGCCGACACCTCGGCCCGCATTCCCGACACCTCCGCTCGCCACACAGACTGTATCTCATCCATAAATCGACGGAGGTCACCCTTCGTCGATGGGAGCGCGTCGTCGACCCCGATGACAGAAGGTTCAGGAGCGCGGGCCTGCAAGGGGGTGCCATAGAATCCTCCAAAGGTGCATGATCTTCCTCAGAACTCTCCTGCGTGGTTCCCGGGGCCAACTCCACACCTGAATGGCTTGCTGTCTTCTCTGTTAAGGCCCGGCGCTTCGCCTGTGCTCGCTTCTTCGCAGCGGTACCGGTCGGCGTGCACGCAGGATAAGCAGCTGCACATTATCCAGACTACCATAGGGCCAGTAGCAGTCGCCGTCTTCCGAGGATCCATAGCCAGATAGAAGGGTGGGGGATGAGGCCGCGACCCGGGAAGCGGGCCTCCCGCCCATGGCGTCTTGTATGTCCTGCTGGCTGGAGCTCTCCGCCTGCCCAGCTTCCGGAGGGACTTCTTACCCATCGTAGCTGCCGTGGAGCAAAAACGGAGGCCGGGTAGTCACCTGCGGGTAGATTGAGGGAATCACGCGGCTCCAATATGGCTGAACAGAGTAGTATGCAATCAGCGTTCGAGAGCGGCTGGGCTCCGAAAAGTCACCCGTCCGAAAAGTCACCCGGCTGCACACGACTTCTCTCCTCGGCTGGTAGCTCCGCCCCTCTTACCATACATTTCTATGAAGTATTTTAGCGTATTTAATTATTGTCTGTAAGTGAGACTTCTGTTAGGAAGTATCACGTCCTGGCTCACCGCTCCTCCTTCCTTCTTCCGGGCCCTCCATCACAGGCAGCTACTCGTGTGTGACGCATGCATTACACACTTGACTGGAGGGGGCGGCACCAAAGCAGCGTGCTTGGGAGGCACACGCACACTGCTTGGCCCGCCCAGCCAGTCAGAGCAGGATAGAGAGACCAAGACAGTACAGCTCCGGATTCGGACTCATAGAGTCTTATACCGGAGCTGTTAAAAAGGGCACCGCCGCTGCTGAAGGGGCCCCGGGGGGCCGGCCCCTTACGGCAGCATGGGGCATAATGCCTTGATGGCGGCCCTGCTGGAACGTAAGCAGACCGTTCCAATGATACCTCATACAGTATGTCCTTCTAGCTCTTAGGGCTGCAGAGATACAGTGGTCTAAATTATTGCAAATTGTATCCCCCGGGGGATTCTCTGGGGCTAGCTGAGGGGAGAGATACTCCCTTCAGGTAGCAGCCAAGGAGAGCGGGAGTAAGTCTGGCCACAGGTGTGCTAGCTTACCTACCTATATATATGTGCACAGAACCACTACACCTTGCTACAGCGTTGTTTCCTCTTCTTGTAGAGTACTTCTAGTAGTTCTTTACTATCTCCATTTATAGTGTACCAGTTCTCTTGCTCGTTAATGGTTAATCTATTCAGAGACGCTGAACTGCACTGAAATGTTGGCGAAATTTCCATTATTTTTCCCCCCACTGATTTTTCGGTGTTTCAGTTCGACAGGTTTAAACAGGTGAATCCCATAGGATTCAATGAAAAAAAAAATATTGTTTTTATTCAACCGTTTATTCTTTTCAGTTCTAGCAAAAAGCATTTTTTATAAAAAAAATTTTGGTATTTTTCTGGATTTTTTTTGGCCTTGGTTTTGATTCCTTTTTATTTTTTAATGCCGTTTTTTTTTATTATACTACCATAAAGCACAGTAAAGTGCAACAATACATAAAATTCCAGCAGTGCGATGGGTATAAAAGAGTCTATAAAGTGCAACAGTGTCCAAAAGTGCAAAAATGTGCAAGTTCAGTGATACAGTCCAATATAATGGTGTAAATACCAGATAGTGGAATAAAAATTTAAAAAAAATACTTAATTTTCTTTATACTCAAACGATGCACAAATGTAGTCCTCCTTTCTTGATCTGTATATCTCTTACCGTCTCTCAATAATGGAGAGGGTGGCCAGAAAGGAGAAAAAGGTAAGGGAAAAAAAGGAAGAAAGAAGATTTGAGGAGAGAAAAAAAAATGATCGTGCAGAAAATCCAAAATGAATATGGCAAATAAATTACTCGTGGAAATATGGAAACTCACATTTATATCAAATACAGAAAAAATGGCGTCGCGCCCATACTCACTTATTTTTGGAGCGGCGGCAACTGCCAGGAGTAACAGCCCAGTAAATGTATAAAACATAACAAGGAAGGAGAGTGTCATCTGCGCTCATTCCTATGTGTTCCATGTACAACAAAAATGAGGTTTTGTTTGTTTCAATGGCCATTGCAACGTAAGCCCACTCGCCACTTCAAGGCACCTCTTTAGAGTGGGTACCTAACAATTGTAACCAAAAGGCCGCTCTACTGAGCAGCTCCAAGCCCCTCCAGCTGCTTTTCAGCAAGGAGAGACAAAGATGGTGGGTTTTATTTATACACGCACCAAGCACTTCCCATTTGGGATCAAAAACAAAAACATGGAAAGAGGAACAGCTGCAAAACGACGGACTGGTGTTACAAGCATGATATACATAAATACAGAAAAAATGGCGTCGCGCCCATACTCACTTATTTTTGGAGCGGCGGCAACTGCCAGGAGTAACAGCCCAGTAAATGTATAAAACATAACAAGGAAGGAGAGTGTCATCTGCGCTCATTCCTATGTGTTCCATGTACAACAAAAATGAGGTTTTGTTTGTTTCAATGGCCATTGCAACGTAAGCCCACTCGCCACTTCAAGGCACCTCTTTAGAGTGGGTACCTAACAATTGTAACCAAAAATTTTTATATTATTTAAAATATGCATGTCGCCCCTTCTCATGCTGGCATTTTTTGGAGAGAGGAGTTACATCCCAAGGGGCCAAGTGGGAACAGAGTTGTCAGTTCTGCATGGAGGGGTGGGGGTTAAATGCTAAGGAGCCCAGTGGGAACAGTTTCCATCTCTGTAGAGAGGAGAGAATTGGGGAGGGGGTTAAATCCTCCCAGCTCTGCAGGGAGGGAAAGGGGTTAAATACTTTCATTTTTGTAGGGACAGGAGAATTGAGGAGAAGGATAACTCCATCCCTGCAGAGCTGGAATGCATTAACTCCTTCCATTTCTGTGGGGAGGGGGTTAAATCCCCCTAGCTCTGCAAGGAAAAAAAGAGGGTTAAATTCTCCAGAGGGGGTTAAATCACCCCAGCTTTGCAGAGAGGGGAGGGAGTCACATCTTCCCATTGATGGATGGATGGTGTTAAATACTCTCCGTTCTGCATGGATGGGGGGGGGGATTGGGTTAAAACTTCCCAGCTCTGCAGGGAGGGAGGAATGTGACAGCTGGCTGCCATCATACACTCACCAGATCACTCAGGGCTGCTGGGCCGCAGTGTCTCTCGTCTACCTCCTTCACACACACAGAGCAGGCTGTAGGTGGGCGGAGCCTCTCTCACTGCTGCACGCGGGCAGGGGAAGGCAGGCAAAGTGTTGTGATTTTTGCCGCCAGAGAAGCTCTGATTGCTCAGATCGTCAGCCTGGTAACTGCACTGCTCGGGGGGGGGGGCAATTGCCCCGTTGCCCCCCCGGATCCGCCCCTGCCCGGCAGCCTCCACAGAGCGCTCCGGAAATGACGCCGCCTCACACGAGTGTCCATCTTGGTGAAGGGCATACATAGCCCAAGTATGTTAATCGTATGGGCAAACATTACATTTAAAACCGCTACGGAGAGCCCAAAAAACAACCCGATATATACATTCTGTACATTTGAAAATGGCAATAGAGGAACCTGTAAGAAACAGAAATAGATGCCAGTACATAATATAACAGCAGCTTTTTGTACTATAACAAATAAAAAGTGTAATGAAGAAAAATTAATAAAGGAGCTAGGGAAGAAACCTATCCCGTAAATTGAGAAAACATGATGAAACCAACTGGCAAAAGACAGAAAAACCAGATAAAGAACCAAATATAAAAAATAAAAAAAAATCAATATAATTTCAATACCTAACCAACTAAACGTAGTAAAGCTGAAACTTGGGCACTTGCACTCTCCTTCCTTGTTATGTTTTATACATTTACTGGGCTGTTACTCCTGGCAGTTGCCGCCGCTCCAAAAATAAGTGAGTATGGGCGCGACGCCATTTTTTCTGTATTTATGTATATCATGCTTGTAACACCAGTCCGTCGTTTTGCAGCTGTTCCTCTTTCCATGTTTTTGTTTTTGATCCCAAATGGGAAGTGCTTGGTGCGTGTATAAATAAAACCCACCATCTTTGTCTCTCCTTGCTGAAAAGCAGCTGGAGGGGCTTGGAGCTGCTCAGTAGAGCGGCCTTTTGGTTACAATTGTTAGGTACCCACTCTAAAGAGGTGCCTTGAAGTGGCGAGTGGGCTTACGTCACATTTATATCAGCCCAAAAAATCCCTGGCTCTAGGTTTAGGAGCTTCCAGCCATATAGAGGGTGGTGTGTCCCTTCTTAGATCTTCAACTCTGGTTGCGATGACTATAATGGAATAATAGACAGCGCTCCCATAGTATATTACCGTATTATAATAAAGAGAGATGTTAATGTATTAAACTCACCGGATATGGAGCCTCTTCCACACAGGCTCAATCAGTACAGCATCAGGTACACTATGGTGGATACCCAGAACCTCTTCCCAACCGTCTGAAGACCAGATATCAGGAGCTTCCAAGTAGTGTCGAATAAATATCCAAGGGAGAGTAGTCGATGGGATATAAACCGTATGAAATTTATTATATATTAAAAAATGGATAGATGCGTTACCGAGACGCGTTTCGGCATTAACAGCCTTCCTCAGTCGGTATATTATGTGCACTATTGTCCAAAAATGAAACCTTTTTTAGAGAGGTTGGAGGCAGATTTAGGCACATTAGACAATGAGATTAAAGAGAGAAAAAAGAAAAAATATCATAGAGATCTAAGGGATTATCAACGTGGCAATGTATGGTCATCTGATAATCAAGAACCTCCATCGGTACACTTCGATATTGGTAATCAATCACCCCAATATGAAGTTACCACCGATGATGAACCAATACCTATAGGCTCCCGTATAAGACAGAACCCACCATCCAGGATAGATGGGTTAGGCTAACCACCACAACGACAACCAGCCAAGGAATACACTCAATATAGGAATTCTTCCTATAGAGGTCCTCGTAATAATCCATTCCAAAAATCAAGGTATAATAGACCTACGCAATATGGGTATACCCCATATCGGAATCATCAGGATTATAGGCCCCGCCAGAGACTAGACCAACCACGATACAGGGATCGGTACCCTCAGGCATGTATCTTGGCCTAGGCCGACTAGGCCTAGGGCGGCACTTTTTTTCCCGGGGCGGCAAAAAAATGCAATCCTCCGCAGTAAATACGTCGCCCTGCCGCTCACTGTGACCCGCGGCTGCCGGTTTGTTTATCCCTGGCGGCCGCGATATCAGGACGGCAGAGTGTGAGCCTGTTAGCGCTGCGAACCTCCCCATCTGGCACCGCCCCCAAGTCATCGGCCCCCGCTGATTAGGTCACGCAGTGCGGCACATGACGTCATCAGCGGGGGCTGACGGCCGGTGTTCTCTTGTCTCCAGCCTCCCTCTGATCGGACATCTCTCTCCCGGCTCCCGCAACCCATGAAGTATGTGGGGCAGCAGTGGCGTAGGGAGGGGCACTTGTCCCCAGGCGCTGCTCTGAAGGGAGCACCACAAGCTCCTCCAGCTCATTAATCACCCAAATTTTAATTTTACTGACGGACTTCTGATCACCGTGGACGCAGCATGGTCCTTGTGCTCTGAGTCCTTCGCAAGCACACTGGCAGCTGCTAAACTGTCATTGAGCACGCAGCATCCCAGCTAGACTTGCGCACATAGCAACTAGCTGCAGATTGGCTAGATTATCCTTTAGATTTTCCCGTCTTTCTGCCTGGAGCCCTGCATACTACCATAACTGCACTGAGACACAGGCATGTGCCTGTCCTGAGAGATGCCTGTGAGGGGCTGCATGCCGCCTGGGAGGCACTGCCTACTCTGCCGGGATCTTGCACTGCTGGGTGAGTCCTGCCTGAGCAGTCCCTCCTACCTGCTGAGCAGCTCCCCCTCGACCTGTTGAGTAGCCCCTCCTACCAGCTGAGCAGCCCCCCTCGATCTGCTAAGCAGACCCTCCTACCTGCTGATAAGCCCCCACTACCTGCTGATCAGCCCCCACCTACCTGCTGATCAGCCCCCTCCTACATGCACCGTCCCCCCTACCTGGTGTGTAGTCCCCCTCTTATCTGAGCAGCCACTCAGCAGTGCAGCCCTCTTATCTGTGCAGGTACCCTTGCTGCCCTCCTATGGTTTTCTGCCAGCCTCCATGCACCATGGTGACATGGAGAAATCTGGGTGCCAGGCTCAGATAAGCCATTAAAAAAGGGGATGTCACACACACCCTGCCAGTGTCCTCTTTAACCCCCTTACCCTTGTTAGATGTTTTACTTTTACACCCAATGTGATGGAGTAGCGAGGGGGTGCAAGTGCAGAGGTGGGGTAACCAGACAGATGTGCCTCCTGTATCTTAATGCCCATTCAGAGCTCACTCCTGCTGAGTGCCAGCTGCTGATACCCCCTGTTTGCTGGCTTTCTTTGTATTGTGTTCATTATTGGTTTATCTTGGTGCAGAGGAATTCTGTTTTATAGGTTTGGTTGATTATTTTTGCAATTTAATTTTATCATGGACGCTGGCAGAGATGCCCGCGCTAGCATCCGTGCCATTCAGTGGTGGAAGTCGCTTTGTGTTCAGTTCTGATTTTTATTGTAAATTATTATTAAAAATATTTTTCTTTTATCTTTTGAGGTTTATCATGAAAAGGGGAATCAGGTAGAGAATGGCAAATTTTATGTCAAACTTTATTATTTTCTTAAATTTGCTATTTCTTTTCATTTGTGCTAAACTACCCTAAACTTGCATTTCATTCACAATTTTCCATTTAGTGAATAAGCCCCTCCAGGCCAATAAAAAGGTTTATTCCCAAATAACAAAATGAGAAGATTTGGAAAATGTGACAGTGATGGCCATTCTGTGGCTGCTGTGGGATTCCTGTTTTGGTATGCTTTTGTTTTTAACCACTTGAATGCTAAGGACGCGCTCAGCGCGTCCTCAGCATTCCCGCTGGTATGCGGAGGACGCGCTGAGCGCGTCCTCGCATCGGGGTCAGTGTTCGGCCGGGTTCCGGCCGATCGCTGGCCCCTCCGGTGCGGGCTGACATCCTGGATGTCAGCCCGGCATCCGGACCAGCAGCCGCCAACATTAGGTGTCATCGCGGGGGCGCGATGACACCTTATTCAGGCGCCCCCCCCCCGCATGTGCGGAGGAGGCGCCTGAAAGGGAGGGGGGGAGGTCCTTCGGACCTCTCTCCCTCCCGATCGGCGGCGCACAGGGGCTTAACCCAGGCATCATTTGGAAGGGCACAGCCTGCCCTTCCAAATGATGCCTGGCATTAACCCCTGGGGAGCTGGATCGCGAATCGGCGCTGAAAAGCGCCGGTTCGCGATCCTTCCCGGGAGCTGGCCGACATCTTGGATGTCGGCCAAGCTTCCGGGAACTCCCCCAGAGGACTGGCGTCATCGTGCGTAGCACGATGACGCCAGTCCTACAGTTAACCCCTAACTGCCACCAAGTGTGGAGATAGGGAGTTCCAATGAACTCCCTATCTCCCGATCCGTGGCAGTTAGGGGTTAAATTTTGGTATTGTTGGATCGGCCAGAGCATGGCCGTTCCAACGATACCAAACATTAAAGTTAAAAATTTTGTAAAAAAAAAAAAAAAAAAAAAAAAAAAATTAAAAAAAAAAATTGTTTTATTTTTTTTGGTTTGTTAGTGTAGCAATATTGTTCCCATTTCAATTATAATGTGAACAATGATGCTGCACTAACGATTTTTGTATGCGGTGCGTTTGTTAAAAATAGTGTCATTTTCCCCAAAAAAAAATGTAACGAGACCCCATCTCTAATTTTTTTAACAAGCGCACCCCATACAAAATATAACCACAATTGCTCGCATGTTAAAATGTGAAAAAAAACACTTTACACATTGTAAATTATTGAAAATACATATTTTATTGCATTTTTTGTTATAATATACAGACATGACATAACGTATACATATAATAATGACATATTATGAATCTACCGAGTCTGACGGAAAGAACGATATATAATATGTCGGTGTCATATACTAAAATAAGCCTTAAAAACACGTTTAAACATGATGCGCAAAACAGGTAAAAAATGACCTCAGCACAGGGGCGGGAAAAGCCTCAGCAGCGAAAGGGTTAATACTCCTTTTTACTTATTTTTGGTTTTATCTCACCACTTAGTTAATTTCCCCCTTAGACGCAGATTGTTAAATACAATAATGTGGACTCAATAAAAAAATGAAGTAAACCGACTTAAATATCAACCTTTATGTTCCTCCATTATTTAATTTTTCCAAGCTATTTCTGATTATTAATACATATATATATATTTTTTTTTTGCTTTACACAGTTCTGCATTTAGTGAATATTCCCCCTTTGCGCTGATTGGTGAAGTATTGGCACGGGGGAATTTTAGGTCAGGGTTGGCGCGGTAGCATACAGCAGTGGCGGCATGGCCACACTTTGCAGTGGTGCCTAGTGGAAATAAAATTGCGGTCACCGCAGCAGCAAGAATCAGCTGGGCTGCTGGCGTTAGCGGGGAAGGGTAGGACGTGAGATCACATTTGGTCGCTATTTTATCCCATAGCCGCAATGAGTTGAGGATGGCCGGGCAGGAAGTTCTCAATAAAGGACGGTGTGTCCTAGGAAGCCATATCCAGAAATGAGGGCGATCCGGATACATTAATCCTCTTTCCAGGTCAACCCAACGTCGGGAGTCCTGAGGGGAGTGCCAGGCCACAATTTGAGCCAGCTGAGCGGCCTAATAATAGGAAAATAGACATGGTAATCCCAAGCCTCCCGCCTCATTCGGCCTGTACATGGTAGCTCTAGCTGTTCGGCGTCTCTTACCCTGCCAAATAAAAGAATCAATAGCTCTCTGCAGATCACGGATATCGCCAGAATCCAGTGCCAGAGGTAGAGCTTGAAAAAAATATAGCAAGTGTGGTAGGACATTCATCTTGACACAATAAATACGACCCACCCATGAAATCTGGTATCTATCCCAACATTCCAATTCCTTCTTAAATTGAGACCATAGCCTCGAATAATTAACCTCGTAAAGGGTTGTAGGGTCATTAGTAAGTACAATACCTAAGTATTTGAAAGATGAAGGGGAGAAGCGGACAGGAAAGTTAGTGCAGAGAGATTCATATGAGTGGGAGGATATTGATCGTGAATGCATCAGTTTTAGTGATATTTATTTTGTAACCTGATAAGGTGGCGTATTCATCCAGGGTTTCAAACAATCTAGGCATAGACTCGAGGGGGTGGGGAAAGGGACAGAAGTATGTCATCGGCATATGCCGACACTTTGAAGGAATCAGAGCGGATTACGAGTCCGCAAACCTCAGGGTTCAGCCTTATATGTTGGAGAAGCGGCTCCAAATATAAAGCAAATAGGGTAGGGGAGAGAGGGCAACACTGTCGTGTACTATTAGATATTGGGAATGGGGCCGGGTCCACACCAGGCAATAGGATTTGGGCAGAGGGAGAAGTATATAGAGCAGTAATGGCAGTGATTAAATTGATTAAATTGGGAGCTTAATGTGTCGTAAAAGAGAGAACAAAAATGGCCACTCCGCTCTGTCAAACGCCTTCTCTGCGTCCAAGGATAGAAACAGAGAAGGCGTCCGCGTTTCTACAGCCCTCCACAACAGATCCGCTGCTCTTCTAGTGTTCTCATATGCTTGTCGGTGGGGCATAAAACCCACCTGATCAGGATGAATAAGAGAGTTAAGGAACGGATCCAGTCTAATGGAAAGGATCTTGGCCAACAGTATCATGTCCGTATTTATTAGGGAAATGGGTCTATAGTTCTCAATTAAGTGGTGATCTTTACTCGGTTTGGGTAATAAGACGATAGATGCCAATAATGATTCTCGGGGTGGGACTCCTCCATTCATCATGTTATTAAACATACGCAGTAGGTGGGGGGATAAGAGTTCGTGGAAAGCTTTGTAATACTGGCATGTAAGGCTGTCAGGTCCGGGGGCTTTGTGGGGCTTCATTAGGCTCAGGGCAGCCTGGATTTCCTCCTCAGTTATAGGAGAGGCTAGAGCGGATGCCTGGTCTTCTGTCAGAGATGGGAGCGAGGCCCGGGAGAGATACTCCTCTATACTATCTATAAGTGCTGGGTCTGAAGTAGAGTGGGATGGAGTATGATTATAAATGGAGCTGAAGTATTGAGTAAAGGCGTCTCTGATGTCCCTTAGAGTGGAGAGCTGGTTGCCCGTGGCGCCGGTTATGGGGGGGAACTGTTGGCAGTGGGGTATTTTGGCCTAGGCCAACACTTTCCAGGGGGCGGCGGCCCGCACTGGTGGCCCCACCCCAATTTTTTTTTTTTTTTTTTTTACTTTTGCAAAGTATTTTGCCAGGAAGGATACATTGAGATTTCACTAAGTTTCAAGTATGTCCTGGGTAGGCAAGGCCTAGGCTTTCACTTTCCAGGGGGCAGCAAAAAACCTCACCACTAAATGGGTTACTCACAGAGCACCGAAATGACGCCAACATGTTGGTGTTCTGTAGTTCCCTGCACTTCGGGGAATAAAATTTCCCCACCCTGCAGTGAATTCACCATTCACCGCAGGGTCCCCAAAGTGCATGGAGTCGGCCGCTGAATGCTGCCACCGCAAACCCGTGGCCTGCTGTTTTCAAAAGAACTACTGAACGAAAATGTCTGGAATTTACATATAAGATCCTTTGATAATAAAAAGTTCTGTTACAGGAAAAAGAAAAACCGCTATTAAAAAAAAAGGGGGGGGGATTTTGCTGAAAAATGACTAAAGGGTACTAAAAAAAAATCAAAGACTTTTTTCTGCAGATTAAAATAATAAATGGTTTATTAGATATTGCATAAAAACGGGAATATTTTTAACATTGAAACCTATGGGGTTCGTCTGAATAAACCTGCTGCTTGAAACCACCGAACATCAGGGCATTTCACTGCCATTTCTCTGCTGTTTGGTGTTCTCTGAATAGATTAACCATTACTTCTCTATGGGGATTTGCAATGCCTTCAAACAGCACTGTACTTGCTGGCAGTTCACCAAACTTGTGTGTGAGCATATCACAGAGCAGTGGTGTACTTAGGGGAGTGGCGGAGGGCGGGCCGCCCCAGGTACCAGTGATTATTTGAGTGTCATTAGGGGGTACTAGTAGGAGGTGCCACTGTCACTGTGTGTCAGCTTTGAGCTGTGTTCTCAAACAACCAGCAGCGGAGCAGGGCATTTGCATACGGAATAAAATCGAATAGAATAAAAATCCCCCTCTCCTCCCCTGCCCCGCAGCAGCTCTAGGAGAGGGGAGGGGGTGTGATTTGTGTGCAGAGAGAGATTACAGTAAATGACAGGTAAAGGGGGGTATCAGCAGAATATGAAGCCCTGTCTGCTTACTGCTGTTTAAAGTGGACCTTTCCTTAACCAGCACTGCAGTGATAGAAATTTGTCATTGAGCTGCCTGGCTCCTGGTGAGGCTGTGTGCGAGCAGGTCACGCGATCCGGCCAGTCAGGTGGTACTGAGTTTACTTATTTTTTTCTGTACCACCTGACTGGCTGAACCACGTGACACGCACGCAGCTGCCCACCCTTTCATTAACACAGACTCTCACTCTATTCTGGACTGAACACCCACCGGAAGGGAATCAAAGCCACGGTGCACCCTCTGGCAGTCGCACCCCACTGCTGACAAGATGGCTCCACGCACAGACACAGCCACGATCCTGAGTCCGTACACAGTCCCTGCTGACTCTGCACACAGCCCTACCGCAGACGGAGGCCGGTAAATATAGAATAAATAATTGCTGTGTGCTCATATTCACTCGGTTTGCTGGGAGTCTTATTGCAGTGGATTTTGATGCACTCATACACACCACACATTGCATTGCTGGGAGTTTTATTGCTGTGGATTTTGATACGCTGACACACATACCGTACATTGCATTGCTGGGAGTTTTATTGCTGTGGATTCTGATACACTCATACACACTGCAAATTACATTGCTGGGAGTTTTATTGCTGTAGATTCTGTGATACACACTGCATATTACTGTGAGTTTTATTGCCCTGGAGCTCTGGGATACGCTCATACACACTGCACATTACTGTGAGTTTTATTGCTGTGCAGTTCTGATATGCTCATACACAGTGCCCATTTCTGTGGGTTTTATTGCTGTGCAGCTCTGTGATACACTCATATGCAGTACAGGTTTCTGTGGATTTTATTGTTCAACCAATTAGAGCGGCTGTGATCCAGTATACTTGATATGCGTGGCTGTTCTTTGTAAAAATGCTTGAATTTAAACATTTCATAATTTTATTTATCGCAATAGGTACATTTGAAATGGTATACAAAATATACAAGTAGGCACTTGGTATCCACTTTTAATATAAAGAGAGGAAAAGGCGGAGCTCTAAGAGGAAAAGGTGGAGCTTCAAGAGGAAGGGTGGGGATTAACCAGGAAGAGGTGTGCCCTTGACAGGAAGTGGTGTGTCAAATTTAAATTAGGGGGTGCACCAGTTTAGTCAGGCCTAGGGCAGCACAAAACCTAAATACACCACTGACTGTTGGTGATTGTGATCAAGGCTTAAGAAGACGTGCAAGAGGGGTGTTCATCTTGTTGGATCTCTCGTAATATTTTCGTTTGGACCATAGCAGCGACCGGCCCACGTCATCAAGGAATAACCTGTTGAGATCCTGTCTGACTTGGGATAGGGTAGCATATGTCTCCAGAGAAGGAGAAGCCTTATGGGCGAATTCCCTCTCCCGGAGTTGACGTTGGAGGGTTTGTATGTCAGCCATTTTTGGTTTCTTAATATGAGATGCTATACTTAACAATGCCCCCCTAACCACAGGTTTATGTGCAGCCCATAGTATTTGGGTGGATGTGTCATTTGTGTCGTTAAACTGGAAATAACCCTGTAGTGTGTTCGTAATCTTGTCACGCACCTCAGGTTTATCTAGTAAAAATGGGTCTAATCACCAGCGGCGACCCGCCGCAGGGGCAAAGGGTCAGAGCTGGAGAGAGACATCTGTGTGGTCAGACCATGTTATGGAGCCTATGGAAGAGGACAGAACCAAGGGGAGGCAGGAAGTGGATGTTAAAATACAATCTATTCTAGAGTGAGTGTGGTGAACGGGGGAGAAATATGTGTAATCTTTAACGGAGGGATGCTGAACCCTCCAGACATCAATATAGCCCGTGTCGTGTACGAAGTTATGGAATTGTTTGTCCTGTGGGGACAGGAGGTGAGAGGTCTGATTGTGATGTGAACTAGACCTGTCCAGTGGTGGGCATAAAGTCGCATTGAAATCCCCCCCAAGGATAACATGGCCTCTAGCATGGGACGCTATAAGGGCGTGAGTGGAGGACCAAAATTCAGCATCTGGGACATTTGGGCTGTAAATCGAACCAAACGTATATTGTTGGCCTGACACCCACCATGATACCAGTACGCAGCGCCCATGTCATCTATGTGAGAGTCCGCGACTGTAAAGAGACAAGAGGTTCGGATAAGGACCGCTACCCAATTCCATTTAGGAGTAGCACAAGATAGTATTAGAGTAGGCTGGGTCTGAGAGGTGAAAGGCCGCTGTTTTGGGGATCCTAGTCTCCTGTATCAGGGTATGTCTATTGATTTGCGCTTTAATTCACAGAATAACAGACGTCTTTTACGAGGTGCGTTTAGGCCCTTAACGTTTAAGGAGAGTATATTAACTGGGGTCATCTTGGATTGGTATCATAATTTATTACGGAGGTCCCCGGGCGACCCCCCCCCCTTGCACCGGAGGGCACCAGTGCCCAAGGGGAGGCCAGGATGGGGACACCAAAGGGACTGCGTGTATAGTGAGATAAGGGAGGAGGAAATGAGTTGTGAGAGAGAAAGAAGTAATCAGAAGAGAGAAAAAGAGGGACAGATATCCCTGTGATGGGCAGTCACAGTGGTAGAAGAAAGCACCAACCGAACGGGTATACCGGAAGGGAGGTAGAACGGGGGAGGAAAAGAAAAAAAGAGGGAAGCCGGCGACCATCTGGTGCGGAACCAAGAAAGCACAGAGGGTGTGCCGTCTGCCTGCCGAGTTTGAAGACCTGAAAACATATCGGAACCTAAGCTCCAACCATAGAAGCTACTAGAATAGTCAAAAAATAAACAGTAACCTTTAGTGATATACAGAAAAAAATAGAACATGCAGTACAATACAACCTTATAGATGGTCAAATAGGTTTGTGTGTCGATACAGGATCTTCAATGGAGTACAAAGCCTCTAGAATTAGAGCATACACAAGGACATAGCGTAATACTGTCAAAAAATTTAATAAAACATAAAACCACAGAAAGGAAGCCACTCACAAAATTAGTGGCACACAATAGATAAAAGTGTGCAACAGCGCATATTAAACAATTCGTTCGGATAGTCACCACAGCCGGAAAGACATCGTCCTTAGAGCGTAATTTTCTGTAAGAGAGCCTGGCCAGGATACCACTCCGTGCTGAGAAGTCCAAATCACAGGTGAAGCCACAGTCTTTCAGAACAACCAATTGGGGAACCGAAGACCTGGAGACATCCAAAGTGAATGATGGACGATCCGATTCGCGGACGAAAAATGGACGATCCGGCGGGCGAACGAACGAATAATAGAAACGAGCAAGTCAGTTCGACGCGTTTCGTCCTCCGACTTATTCATGAATAAGTCGGAGGACGAAACGCGTCGAACTGACTTGCTCGTTTCTATTATTCGTTCGTTCGCCCGCCGGATCGTCCATTTTTCGTCCGCGAATCGGATCGTCCATCATTCACTTTGGATGTCTCCAGGTCTTCGGTTCCCCAATTGGTTGTTCTGAAAGACTGTGGCTTCACCTGTGATTTGGACTTCTCAGCACGGAGTGGTATCCTGGCCAGGCTCTCTTACAGAAAATTACGCTCTAAGGACGATGTCTTTCCGGCTGTGGTGACTATCCGAACGAATTGTTTAATATGCGCTGTTGCACACTTTTATCTATTGTGTGCCACTAATTTTGTGAGTGGCTTCCTTTCTGTGGTTTTATGTTTTATTAAATTTTTTGACAGTATTACGCTATGTCCTTGTGTATGCTCTAATTCTAGAGGCTTTGTACTCCATTGAAGATCCTGTATCGACACACAAACCTATTTGACCATCTATAAGGTTGTATTGTACTGCATGTTCTATTTTTTTCTGTATGTCTATATTCTAGCACGTTGGTGGAGAGTGCTGTGAACTGCAGTTTCATTTCCTCTTGGGGATACATCTTCACACCCTGTTTAGTAACCTTTAGTGATATATAACACAATAAAACATTGCCACTCACGACACGGATCCCAGGGTAATCAGTCCTGAGTCCTGGTGAAGTCATGGAGAGGGGGAGATGCCCCGAGCAATCCGAAGGGTGACGCCACCCAAAAGATGAAGGCCTCAACCGAGGCTACAGGGAGAAACTTTCTCTGGGCCTCCTATCGTCAATCCGCTACAGAGGACCAGTCCTGATCCAGGCGAGGAAGCGGCGGTGGAGGTCCAAGCCCCTCCAAAGCTTTTGGGACTGGCAGATCGAACAGGCGTAGGATATCCTTTGCTTGATAGAGGTGGGAGAACGCATGGGTGTGATTATTTTTGGTAATGAGGATCTTGAAAGGAAAACCCCAAGCATATTTTATGTCCTGCTGACGGAGTATCCCTGTTACTTCCCGCCATTCCCGACGGCGTGCTAACGTTGTAGGGGATAGATCTTGGAAAAAAGAAAGTGGGCAGCCATCGTAGTCCACCTTCTGATCCCTGGTCACCTTCAGCAGAGCTTCCTTGGTGGTATAGTAATGAAATCGTGCCACTACGTCTCTAGGTGGGGCATTTTTATCACGTCTGGGGCCCAGGGTTCTGTGTACCCGGGCAAAGAGCAGTTTAATCTGGGGGAGGTCAGGCAGGAGGCGATGTACAATGCCCATGAGCGTGGGTAGGAGTTCATCACCCGGTATGGATTCGGGGAGACCTCTGAGGCGTATATTATTGCGCCTGGAGCGATTCGATTGATCCTCTAGAGCGTCTTCCAGGTATTGAACTCTGGGCTCCATAGCATCAGCGTGTGCTGCCAGGGTATTGCAGTGAGTTATGAGCTGATCCGATCTGTCCTCAAGTCTGGCTGTCCGCTCACCTTTTTCTTGAATATCAGCAGAAAGGCAGCGGGAGGTCTTCTCCAGCTCTGCAGCTATGTGTTACGGTGGCAGTACCACCAGGCACGCACCACCCTTTCCTTGCCCTCCGATCCTTGGAAGTGGTCGGTCTGTATATATATCCCTAAAAATATAACTCGCAGCAAGGTGAGGTCAAGGTTCCTGAGAGAAGCCCCTATATGCAGAGATGCACTGTAAACTGCAAGGACAGATGAAAGCAACACAGGGTTAACAAAAGACCTCTGTACGGCAATACCAAAGATTCCCTGCACTGAAAGGCCGGTCTTTAGGATAGCCGGATCTAATCTAAAGGAAAGTATTACCTTGAAGCCGTACAGAGTCTTTTGTTGTATACAGATGACAGGGTTTCCTGGAAACGGTACAGACAAGGAATATACTATAGAGTAGTCATATAGAGGAAAGCCAAAGGTCATAACCAGAGAGAGTACGTCATACAGAATATAGGAATAGGAACCAGAAGGGTAGTCAGCCAAGCCAAAAATCGGTAACCGGGGAATCAGAATGGAACATAAACAGCAAACCAAAATACAGAAATAGACAGAACAAAATACACAGAAGGAACTGACATAAACTGGAACAGAAATAATAGAGGCAAAAACTGAACAAGGATGAACAAACGGAGGATATCAGGAACACTGCAAGGAGCTCTCAGGACACAAGTCGCAAGGAGACCAGGCAAAGTAAAATGACCCAGCAATGTACTATAGGTACATTGCTCTAATATAGGCAGGGGAATCAAGGCAAGGGTCAACAGGTGAGCAACACACAGAACACCAATTAACCCCAGGAATTGGTAGCAACAGAAACACAAGGGAAAAAACACAATATACAAATACAGAGGGCAGGAAGACAGGTTTGCCAGCATGGAACATGACACTATGAAGGATTTTTAGTCCCATTATCAGCTTTAGTGGCCGGGTAAGTGTCTGAGTCACCTTCTCAGCTTGATTCTGCGTGTGCGGAGTCAGATTTGGCGCCATTTTGGGAGGATTCCTCAGCCCGGGTCCTGGGAGAAAAGATCGGCGCCACAGTAAGCTCAGAGTATTTTTTTGATTTTGGTGCCCTCTTCATGGCTGCAAGGTGCTGTATGCCATGAGTGGCAGGGTTTTGGCAGTTTTAAAGGCTGGTGGGAGCTGCAATTCGGCGGGTCAAAACGGGAGCTCCCTCACAGCGGCCATCTTCGTTGCCGGCTCAACTCCGCCCCCCGTTATTTCTTTTTTTTCAAAGATTTTTATTGTATTTTATAACAGAAATCTATAGGATACAGAAGGGAAAAAAAATTAAGGGGATACATTACAGATACATATAAGGGGAAATACTACATACAGAAACAAACACAAGCCACTCGGTTATACAATAGATCAGAGACCTCCCGGTCTAGTAGCAGGGTAAATTAAACATCCCCGGACGCTGCAGATGGATTAGGACTTGGGACTGTAGGACCTCACACAACCAACATAGAATCCCAGAGTGTCCAGTGGTCCCTGTCCGGCTATTGGAGACCATACATATGACTAGCCATCCGCTCATATTCCCTCAAATTATTCACCAAGTCGCGAACCTCCCGGATAGTGGGGACCGTTACTTGGTTCCATTTACGTGCAATCAACAGCAACGTGCAAGACACAATAACACAGTAGATTTTACATTGCATTGGGCCCATCCTCACAGCATACCCAGCAGAAAATCCGCTGGCGTGAAAGGGAGCGCCGTCCCCGCAACCCTCTCAACAAGAGTAGAAACAGCCCACCACAACAGTTCAAGAGGAGCGCATGCCCACCATACATGGACCATAGTGCCCTTCGATATGGAGCAGCGCCAACCTCAGGGCGCACTGGCACCTTCCCAGCCTCAGGGTGCACTGGCACCTTGCCAGCCTCAGGGCACACTGGCACCTTGCCAGCCACAGGGTGCACTGGCACCTTGCCAGCCTCAGGGCACACTGGCACCTTGCCAGCCTCAGGGCGCACTGGCTTTAGCAGGCAGTCATTAATGGAGTGCAGCAAACTGGCACAATAAAAACAGATTATAAAGCCTGCACCTTTCTTTCTCTGATATTGGAATACATGTGCTGCTGGGTGGTGCTAATAGGTTAACTACTGCAGGTGATAAGCTCAGAGACTCCATTACCTTATGCAGTTCTATAAGCATATTAAACACCATGTGCAGCATAAAATTTATCAAAGAACATGTACCAGCAGGCATGGGTGGATCCAGTGTAATGTTGCAGTGGCCCCCCTCAGGAGCCAAAGGGGGGTCCTTGCTGCAGTGTTTATTAAGCCCTTTAGGCAGGTATGTGTCCTCCTGCATTATGCAGAACCCTGGACACAGGATACAACAGAACCAGGCAAGACAGTACACACACACACACACAGCCCTGCACTGGGGAAAGGTCCTTGAATGGCCTTTTGACTATACAGAGTACAGGGTGGGAAAATATACACAATGAAACACCCGGGTTCAACTAGACTTGACAGGAAGGAATATCTAGCAACAACTGAACAAGAAAGAGATCCTTGAGGTGGTCTCTATATACTAGAACAGGGGTCTGCAACCTTTTTGACATAAAGAGCCACTTGGACCCGTTTCCGAATGGAAAAAAAAACTGGGAGCCGCAAAACCATTGCGACATTTAAAACAAATCTAACACTGCATATATTGTTTCTTACCTTAATGCTATATACAGGATCGTGCAGTCAGCTGTCAATCTGAAGAAAAAAATGACTTTTTCACTTAACAATGTAAAATATATTTTTGCACATTAATAGCTAATTAAAATATTTAATTTACCTGGTTAATGGGATTTTTGCTCCTGAACCTCAGTGACCAGTGTCTGCACATCAGGGCTGTAAGACGTCACCTTCATTTTCACACAGGCTTGCAAGCTGTCATCTGTGAGGCGTGATCGATGTTTGTTTTTAATATAGTTCATGTTGGAGAAGACCTGCTCACATACATATGTGGAGCCGAAGATCGACAGCACTCCAAATGCATACGTTTTCATATTTATATAAGTGTTGGGGATGGCATTCCATGTTTCGAATACAAGTTTGTCCTGTTTGGGAAGGTTTTCAATATCACTATATTTATGATTCTGAGCCAGAATGGCCTTCTGACGGGCAACATCCTCAAGAGTAGCGGTCAAGCATTTGAACTTGGACACCCATATATCTTTGTCGGCTATATCGGCCAATTCCATCTCAAGATCAGGTTGACTTACACCTGCAAATGCAGTCATATTCAATAGGGATGGATCAATCGCCAGGGGAGTGACAGGGAAGGATAATGTGTTTTTTTCCTCTCTGAACTCACAGAATCGTTTCCCAAACGAACTTTGCATTGCGGTGATTGCAGACTTGAAATATTCCAAATTGATCGTATCATGACTTTGTTTGAACTCTCTCAAAGAGGGAAAGTGAGACAGTGTACCTCTCTGTAAATCTTTGACAAACACTGTCAACTTGCGCTCGAATGCCAAAACCTCCTCCAGCATGTGCAGGGCTGTGCCTCCTTTCCCCTGAAGGGTTGTATTTAGCGTGTTTAGATGTGCTGTCATGTCTACCATAAAATGTAATTTTTCCAGCCACTCTGGCTGTTCCAGCTCAGCAAAGGTGAGCTCTTTGCTGGCCAGGAAGGTTTTTACTTCTTCCAAACATGTGACAAAGCGTTTTAGCACCTCGCCTCTGGACAGCCACCGGACCTTGTTGTGGAGCTGGAGGTCAGAATATATGCTTTCCACCTCATCCAATAACAAACGGAACTGGCGGTGGTTTAAACCCTTTGCCATTATCTTATTAACAATCTGAATGACCACATCCATCACTTTTGTGCATTCCGGCGGAAATGTTTGAGCACACAATGCCTCTTGGTGCAAGATGCAATGAAATGACAGTAGCGTTCTACCAAGCGCCTTCTGCAGTAGAGCCACAAAGCCCTTCTGTGCTCCTCTCATGCTCGGTGCCCCATCAGTAGCCACTGAGACCAGGTGTTTGGTGTTTATTTTTTTAGCAATTAAAAAGTCCAGGACAGCCTTACGGATATCCTCACCCCTTGTTTGGTTTTTTAGTGGTATCAGCTCAATCAGTTCTTCCTGTGGCCCAAAAGAGTTCACATATCGGCAGAACAGCGCTATTTGTTCAATATCACCTTTATCTTTGGACTCATCACAGGCGATGGAGTACGCCACAGCTGAATTAATGTCTTGAATTTGCTGTTTGCTAATGTTTTCTGCCATTTTTAGGGTTCTGTCTTTGACAGTCTTCGCAGAGAGTGGCATGTCTTTGATTTTCTGCACAATTTCATTCTTGTTTTTGACGTCCATGTATAGATGTTCCGAAATCTTAATGAATGTTTCTTTTATATACTCTCCATCTGTGAAGGGCTTCCCGTGCTTGACTATTTCCTGAGCGGCCACAAAACTAGCATATGTTGTGGAATTTGCAGACTTCACCCACTTCTTGAAATTATTTTTGCTCATATTAACCTTCCTCATAAGTTCTGCAACGGCTTTTCGTCTCTCATCTCCATCTGGATATTTTTCAGCAAAGGCTGTGTGTTTATTCTGGAAATGTCTTGCAATATTGGACTTTTTGTGGTTTGCTAATTTCTCACCACATATTAAGCATACTGGTAAACCAGTCTCGTCAGTAGAGAATGCAAATGATTCTGTCCATGTATCATTAAACACTCTGTTTTCTTCAGAAATTTTTCTCTTCTTGCCTTTATCCATGGCTGGCCTACCAGGGGGTCAAACAGAAACATAGACAATAGGACCCAATAGGACCCCCCACATACACAATAGGACCCCCCCACATACCCAATAGGACCCCCCCCACACACCTCCCCCCACTGCCCCAGCTCATGGATTTGCCCCCAGCTCATGGATTTGCCCCCAGCTCATGGATTTGCCCCCCAGCTCATGGATTTGCCCCCAGCTCATGGATTTGCCCCCAGCTCATGGATTTGCCCCCAGCTCATGGATTTGCCCCCAGCTCATGGATTTGCCCCCCAGCTCATGGATTTGCTCCCCAGCTCATGGATTTGCCCCCCAGCTCATGGATTTGCTCCCCAGCTCATGGATTTGCTCCCCAGCTCATGGATTTGCCCCCCAGCTCATGGATTTGCTCCCCAGCTCATGGATTTGCCCCACAGCTCATGGATTTGCCCCCCAGCTCATGGATTTGCCCCCCAGCTCATGGATTTGCCCCCAGGTCATGGATTTGCCCCCAGGTCATGGATTTGCCCCCAGGTCATGGATTTGCCCCCAGCTCACACATGGATTTGCCCCCAGGTCACACATGGATTTGCCCCCAGCTCTCACCTGGATTCTAGCCCCAGGCAGCTCCGGCGGGGGTTGAGGGACCCAGATGCCAGGCAGTACGGGAGAGCCTGCCCGGTCTTGAACAGTCCGTCCTGTGAAGTGGATGCGGCTGTGTGCGTGCGCAGCCGGTCACGCGGTCCGGCCAGTCAGGTGGTACAGAGACTCAGTACCACCTGATTAGCCGGACCACGTGACCGGCTGCGCACGCACACAGCCGCATCCACAGGACGGACTGTTCAAGACCGGGCAGGCGCTCCCGCGCTGCCCGGCATCTGGGTCCCCTCAACCCCCGGGCCAGTTTTAGGGGCGCAAATGCGCCCCTAACAAAACTGCGCCCGGGGCCACGGCCCCCCCAGCTCCCCCCACGCTACGCAAAGGGAGGGAGCTGCGGGAGCCGCGGAAAAAGTGAAAGAGAGCCGCATGCGGCTCCGGAGCCGCGGGTTGCCGACACCCGTACTAGAACAATGAGCTGCTGCAATAGATACACACAACATAAACCATAAAAACAGACTAGACAGAAATATAGTCAGCGACATGCAGGGCAGGACTCACATATAGAACTTGAGGTTAGAGCTGCAACCAGCAGGGACATACAACAAAACTGGATTCCTACGATTAGGACTCACACCAGATAAACAAACAACAGAGACTGTAGTATGGTTCAAACATAAACCAGAATACCACACAGCTAAAACACTAATTTAATTTTTATTATTATTCTTTATTTATAAAGCGCCAGCATATTCCGCAGCGCTGTACAATAGGCAAAGTATAGACAGGGTTACAAAACATTGAACAACATTTGATAAACGGTACAGGAGGAGATGAGGGCCCTATTCCCGTAGGAACTCACAATCTAGAAGGGTTGGGGTTGGAAACAGGAGGAGAGGACTGCAAGGTAAGAGTAATTGATGGTTGCATCAGTGAGTTGGGTGGTAGGCTTCTCTAAATAGGAACATTTTAAGGGAGCGTTTGAAGGAAGAGAAATTCGGGGAAAGTCTGACTGTACGAGGGAGAGCGTTCCAGAGAATGGGGGCTGCGCGTGAGAAGTCCTGCAGTCTATCATGGGAAGAGGTGATGCGGGGAGAAGCTAGGCATAGGTCACTGTTTGACCTTAGGGAGCGGGTTGGGGTGTATTTGGTGATTAGTGAGGACAGGTAGTGGGGAGCTGAGTTAGTGAGGGTTTTGTAGGTCAGGGTAAGGATTTTGAACTTAATTCTGCACAAATGGGATCTGTCTGAGATTTTAATCAGGTAAGAAATTTATACGATATAAACATCAATCGTCTGTATTTCTCAGAAGTTCTCCTAAGTTTCTTTTAATTGTACGTGTTTTGTTTTAAAAAATAAAACCAACCAGCTGAGATAAAAATATATATATTTATTACGTATGCAAAAAGATTTTAATCTCCCAACATAATCAAAGATTTATAAAACACAACATCATCCATCAGCACACAGATTTCTAGCTTTTAACATATGTTATCCTGTTAATAACTGCATAAATGATTTAATACCATTTACTTTTAATCAGTTAGTAACTATTACATCGATGGTTAGTTCAATTTAATAAACATCATGCTTAAAGAAAACAATTAACATGTATTCCCAGGAAACCAGTATTTAAAACGAGCTTGTATCTTGTAGATATATATGTAGATCTCCTTGTGCTACCTGGATCTACAAAAGATGATCTATTTTTAGAATGATAAGAAAACTTATTTAGTGAATCCTCCCCTAATAACGAGAATTAAGCTTCTAATCTTCTGCTTTTTAAGTTATAGGTTATAATATCCCTGCTTATTACTTCAATCACAATAGCTCTTCCAAATTTTATATATATATTTATGTATATACTGCTGCAACAAATACTTAGGACAATTATCCGGTTACCAGACACTTTATATATATTTCTATACTGCAGGTTAGAAATATTTCAAAAGTCACGATCTAGCGATAATCTGAGATAAATCTCAGTCTATATCCATTGCAACATATATACACCTATATATATATATAAAATACACAAGAAGGGCAGCACTCAATATTTTATATATATATAAAATGTACACGAAGGTTTTGCACTCACGGTTCACTGCAGGGTTCCACTCTCACCCGGTGCTTAAGCAAAGGCTAGAATCAATGTAGAATGGCAAGAATGCAAGCACTCATAGGGTTTTCCAAAGTAATCTTCCTTTAATGAATCCAAAAGTCAACGTTTCGGCTCAACACTGAGCCTTCATCAGGACAAACATATTTAAAAGCAAAACTTGTGTCTGTTTAAATACACACCCTAATTAAACAATAATCACAAGTCCCCCCCACAGAAGTACCCCACTGACCAATGGGACAGAACAGCTATCATTTGCACATGAGGATCAGCATCAGGCACCATCTGATGACATCAGCCCGGTTAACCCTGTAGCCATGGCAACCTTGCAGGGTATTACTTGAGGGCATCACCAAAGCGATACTAGCCCCCACCACCCCATGTTGGCAAAGTTAATGAAAGTTTAAGAAAAGAGCCGATCTCCAAACGTCTGCAATCATGATAGAATTCGAGAGTGTGTATTAGCGCTGTGCGCCGTATATTGGCGTCTCTCCGGTTGTCAAGGCAACCATGACGCATGGCCTGAGGTCGGACCAAAATACTGCTTGCCTGGTCCCGCCCCTCACTCTCTCGTGGTCAAAACGGGACCATCTGCGGGAAAACAAAAACACACTACCCCCTTTATTTTTAAAACCAAAGATAAGTATACAAATAACAACCGGTGTAACTACACCGATCGGCGCCGCCAGGCAAAAACTAAGATCTTATTAAGCCTCCCTATTTGCATCTATTAATTGCTGGTATTCGAATTTACAAAAAATTCCAAAAATTTCAAAAAAAATTTTTTCCAAAAAAACCCTTTTCAAAAAAATTTTTTCTTCAAAAATTTTTTCTTCAAAAATTTTTTCTTCAAAAATTCTTTCAAAAATTACACAGAATTACAGGAAAGCAGAAAAAACATTCCTCTCATTTAATCCCCGTGGAAAAACAGTGTCCAATCTATGGATCCACTGTGCCTCTCTTTGTAAAAGGATTAAGGCTCTGTCACCCCCTCTCCTTGGGGGAGGGACATGGTCTATCGCCAGAAACTTTAATGAGGACAAAGGGTGGCCGCATTGAAGAAAATGCCGAGCCACTGGCTTGTCCGCCCTGCCATCCCTATACGCAATCCTGATGTTAGATCTATGGTTGCGTATTCTCTCACAGAGCTGGGTTGTGGTCTTGCCCACATAGGCAAGGCCACAAGGGCATAAGATTTTATAGACCACAAACTCAGTTCTGCAAGTAATAAGGTGTCTTATGAAGTATCGCTTCCCTGTATGGGGATGTCTGAACTCTTTTGAGGGGATCATATGGCCGCAGGTAACGCAGCCTAAACACCTTTTACATCCTAAGTTTTTAAATTGATTTTGGTTTTGATCATAACTTTTAATGGGATCCGCCTTTACCAAAAAATCTTTCAAACTGCGGTTTTTGCGATAACAGAACATCGGTTTGTGTCTAAAAGTCTCGGGCAGATTTTGATCCTTTTCCAGGACCGACCAGTTCCTCCTCACCACTGAGGTGATTTTATTGGAACCTGTATCGAAGGTGAGGGGAAATTTGAATCTATCCAACCCACTTTTTTCTTTCCTGGGGGCTCTCGCTCTCTCCAGGGCAGCTGTAAGTACTGTTTCAGAGTAACCCCGAGAGGAAAACTTCCGACACATGTCGGAAATCTGTTCCTCCCTAGTGGTCACATCGCTATTATTCCTTATAACCCTCAAAAGTTGAGAATAAGGTAGCGATCGCTTCAAATGCTCTGGGTGTGCACTTTGCTCATGGAGCAAAGTGTTGCGGTCTGTAGGCTTGGAAAACAAGGAATATTGTAAGCAGTTGTCTTTTTTAAATACCCTTACATCCAAAAAATTGATGGAATGTTCATTCACTGTACTGGTGACCTTAATAGGTGTATCCAAATTGTTTATGCACTGCTCAATTTCCCTTGCTTCATTTACCGTACCCCGCCACAATATAAAGATGTCGTCAATGAAACGTACATATTCAACGATTTTATCTGGAAATTGGGTTAAGATATTATCAATCTCAAATTTGTACATGTAGGCATTGGCGTACATGGGGGCCATAGCGGCCCCCATGGACATCCCAGTGCGCTGCAGGTACCACTTGTCCTCAAACCTGAAGTAATTATTTTCCAATGCCAACGCCAACAACTCCAAAACAAACTCCACACATGGACCATCATAGTTTACAGAATTAGATAGCAACCACCTCATGGCCTCGAGCCCTCCCCCATGCGGAATCACCGTGTATAAACTTTTCACATCTAACGTCATGAAAACCACTTTGTCACAGTTTACCACAACCGATTTGAGTCTCTGCAAAAAATCATTAGTATCTTTAATACACGTGGGGATACACTGTACCGGTGCTTTAAATAAAAAGTCGAGCCATTTGGCTGTTGGCTCAATGACTCCCCCTGTGGCTGAGACAATTGGGCGTAGTGGTGGAGCTACTGGATCTTTGTGGATCTTTGGTATTCCGTACACAACAGGTGTCCTCGGATGAGGTTTAAGTAGATACTGAAACAAATCCTCATTGATGTGACCAGCTGATAGTCCTCTTTGTATGCTTTTTTCAAATTTAGACATGATTTCTGATGTTGGATCACATGGTAACAGGGAATAGGTAACTCCATCTAAAAGCTGGGAATACATTTCTCTAGCATAGTAAGTGTAATTCAGGATGGTGATGGCCCCTCCCTTATCTGCCTGCCTTATGATTATAGTGGCATCATCGGATAGATTCTTAATTGCTTCACGTTCTTGTCTGGAGATGTTGCTATGTTTAGGTGCGTGTTGTTTCATGAGTATGTTGACGTCAGATTTCACTTGACGTAAAAACGTTTTAATAGATGGCTGGTTAGGAAGGGGATCAAATCGACTTTTTTATCGAAATAAAGTTGCATCACTAGTAGACTCGTTCTTGAAAAAATCCGCCAAACGCAAAGTGCGTCCAAATTTGAAAAGTTCCACATTCCATTGGAAGTCATCAGGTCTAGAGGATGGGACAAAGGATAGTCCCCTGCTGAGGATACCAACCTCCACATCAGTTAGAATCCTATCAGAAAGGTTAAATACAGGATTTATTTCTTCAAGGGTGGTTTGTTTTTGACGCCACTTGGACTTCCCTTGTTGCCCCCTCCTGATGACTCGCCTTCCTCTATGGTTTTCCCGCGGCTGCGTGTAACTGTGCCGCCAGGGTTCAAGGTGTCCGGGACCCCTAGAAAATCCTTTGGGGGTACCTGAGAATCTGTGGAAGGTTCATTTTCAGATGCAGACTCACCCGAGGTGACATCGATGGTCTGCACTCTAGGTTTGCGTATGCGATTCTTTTGGTTTCTGTAAGGTCTTCTATTTGGTTCTCCACTTAACCAACGATACACACGATGTTGCAGGTAATCTTGTTTAACCTTTTCAAACTTTTCTTTTTTAAAACGAATTAGTTCATTTTTGTACTTTGTTACTTCTTGTTCAATTTTCCTTAAGGTCGTCACTCCAAAAAAATTTTTTGAAAAGGGTTTTTTTGGAAAAAAATTTTTTGAAATTTTTGGAATTTTTTGTAAATTCGAATACCAGCAATTAATAGATGCAAATAGGGAGGCTTAATAAGATCTTAGTTTTTGCCTGGCGGCGCCGATCGGTGTAGTTACACCGGTTGTTATTTGTATACTTATCTTTGGTTTTAAAAATAAAGGGGGTAGTGTGTTTTTGTTTTCCCGCAGATGGTCCCGTTTTGACCACGAGAGAGTGAGGGGCGGGACCAGGCAAGCAGTATTTTGGTCCGACCTCAGGCCATGCGTCATGGTTGCCTTGACAACCGGAGAGACGCCAATATACGGCGCACAGCGCTAATACACACTCTCGAATTCTATCATGATTGCAGACGTTTGGAGATCGGCTCTTTTCTTAAACTTTCATTAACTTTGCCAACATGGGGTGGTGGGGGCTAGTATCGCTTTGGTGATGCCCTCAAGTAATACCCTGCAAGGTTGCCATGGCTACAGGGTTAACCGGGCTGATGTCATCAGATGGTGCCTGATGCTGATCCTCATGTGCAAATGATAGCTGTTCTGTCCCATTGGTCAGTGGGGTACTTCTGTGGGGGGGACTTGTGATTATTGTTTAATTAGGGTGTGTATTTAAACAGACACAAGTTTTGCTTTTAAATATGTTTGTCCTGATGAAGGCTCAGTGTTGAGCCGAAACGTTGACTTTTGGATTCATTAAAGGAAGATTACTTTGGAAAACCCTATGAGTGCTTGCATTCTTGCCATTCTATATATATATATATATATATCTCTTACATCAATCCCACTATTTTTGCTTTCCATACATTACCTGTCCAAGGTCTGGATTCAAACGTTTCTGCAATCTTCAGCAGCAATAAATTCTTTGGATATAATGTAATACTTGGAGAGTGTGTGAGGGTATTTATAAGATATTATATCTTAGATTCTTTGTTTCTTTGTGAGAGTGTCTTTTAGCATCTCCTTGAGTATACTCTTGGTATATGAGAGATATCAATGCCTGAGAGTGAGAAAATAAAATTTAAAGTCCATAAGGGAGAAATTAAGTGTGGTCTGAGTTGAAATGGTGTGTAACCTCAGTGAAGTGTACTGCGGAATGAATGACCTCTACATGTTCTGTATTCACAGTTATAGAATAAATGACATCACTTATTACATACCTCTCTATTTTGCATATTTGTTTATTTTCAATATAACCCTATGTAAACTCCATGAAACTGTCAACCTTTATTACACCACAAGATGGCAGTGTTGATTTTCAAATAAAATATAACCATATTATATTTAATTTCCTTATCCTAGTTCATAGGTCAATCTCTCTTAACAAAGGACCTTCTAATATTTCCAGGCAGTGTGTCTCTGGTTGTCATATTATTATTTAAGGTCTCTTCAGTTCTATCCATTTAAAGGTTTTTACTAAATTACTCTATCAGTTACATTCCTTTTACTTTAAATCAACAGAGAGTACTTCTATTCTTCGGTATACTGCTTACATAGCTATAATATACTTCAAAATATATATTGGAGTTACTATTATAACTGTGCTACTAAACAGGGTTATTCAAAGAGATTCGAAAAGTCACCGCACGTTCGGTGACTTTTCGTTCTCTTCAATTCAGTTCCTTTTGCAATCCCATTTCGGTGACCCTGCGGTGTATTCAGCAAGCACCACAGGGCCCCCAAATTGCAGGGAAAAGCTGCCGCAAACCTGACGAAAACTAACCGCAAAACCAACCGAATGCACGCCGAAAACAAGCAAAAACATCTGGATTAACCGTCGAAAAACCCGAGCAGGAGCCGATCACACGCAGCGAAACAGCCGAACAGGAGCCGAATCACACAGAGCCGAAGCAGCTGAGACGCAGAGGAGGCAGTGAATAAATTGGCAAAATAGTTTGTATGAATCTGTGAAAATGAAACGCTGTTTGCAAAGAAACTACTGAGCGAAAATGTCTGAAATTTACACAGGAGGTCCAGGGAATGATAATAAAGAGGGCTGTTACAGAAAAAAGAAGTAAACTTAAAAAAAAATTCTGAAAAATGCTTAAAGTATCCTAAAAAATCTATAAATAAAGAGACTTTTGCTGCAAAATTTTATAATGAACGGTTTATTAGATATTGAATTAAAACGGGAATATTTTTAACATTGAAGTCTATGGGATTCTCCTGAATAAACTTGCCGAATTAAACCACCGAATGGCAGGGCATTCTGGGAACCTTTCACTGCTGGTTTGTGTTCTCTGAATAGCCGAAGCAGTGCTTTTTCATGGGGTTTTCACTGCCCTCGAACAGGCACCGAACAGGCACCGTATGTGCAGGCAATTCGCTAGGATTTGGCGAATTGCCTGCTCTCTGGATAGCCGAATGGCCAGGAAAGGCAACCTTTCTCACGCAATTCGGATCTCTTTGGATAACCCTGTAAGTAATAGAATCTATATTGATTATAAGAATATAATTTTGTATAACATAGATATACTTGCATAGCTATATATATTGTTGCATATATTCTAAACCTTAAATGTGTTTCTATACCAGAAAAGAAAATATCTTTAATTCAAAGAAAACCGACCTATAAATTTTGTCTGACCTGTCTTAGCAATTAGTCTATACAATATATCAAATAAAGACATACTCCATCTATAGCATCATAGTCTAGCGATTATATTTTAAACACAGACATAACTCTTATTTTCCTTTCTTAATAGGTTTACCTTCAAATTAATTTATTTCTAAAAAAAACTTGTGTAAGTTCATTCTAAACCTAGGTGAAGGTTGAGAAAAAAAACTTGTGTCATATAAAATATAGATTATACGATTAAACAAGATGGCTACAGGCATCCATTTTGTTTTTCTTATGAAAATACCTGACATAACCCCCCTTTGGTTTCATTGAAATGCTGGTCTCTTTTAGATTAGATTTTCTATGGAAGCATGATATATTTTCCACACTTAACCAAAAAAAACTACACTAGATTTCCACCTTTCGCAACATGACTTTCTTCTTTCATCCATTTAATAATTTAAAATACAGTGTTTTTAAACTTCAATATATGCACTTTTCTGGTTAGTACAATCATCCAGACAGTTAGAAACATAATTGCTATACATATTACAATTTTTGCAATACTAGGCCCATAATAAGCAGATAGCAATTGTCAGGTATATTACACACAAAGGAATTTAAAATGGATGCCTGTAGCCATTTTGTTTTGAAAGACAGTTTTTCTTTCATTCATTTCTAAACCTAGAGAAATTAGAGATTTTTTTACAGAGTTCATTCCTGGGTGAAGTCTTTTATATTTTTTTAAGAAGTGCCAGACACGAAGGAACCTAGAATGTTTGTATGTGATAAGGCTAGGTTTAAGTGCTAAGACGTGTCATAATTAAATTTATTGGTCTGTCTTAAGTTTCTAAAACAAAAGATATTTTGTCTTTTGGGTATAGGAATAAGAGTTAATATTTTTTAATATAGATTTATATGTTTATAATCAAGGTATATTTTATTATATTTACAGTAGGAAATATATATTCCAATAAATATTGTAGAAAGTATATAATTGGTAAATAATAAAAATTACTAAAGAATAGATTCTGTTGAGTTGACCAGAAAAGAATTCAGCTGAAAGTGAGTACCTAAAAGGGTGTAGGGATATAAATCAAAGATGACAGATGGAGACACTGTGTCTAATAGCTGGGAGAAGAGAAGGTCTTTGTTAAGTCAGATTGATCTTTTGACCCGAGATAAGAAAATTAAAAAGAAAAGGGGGAATTAATTAAGAAGTGCAATACTGCCCTCTAGAGGATAGTAAATATTATAATTCATATTACCAAAAATATAGCCAGTGACGTCAAAATGGCTATAATAAGTGGCAATGTTGGTTACAAGTCAGTCGGAGATTCCAGCATTCACAGACTCACACTGCAATGCATTAGACATGACACTCTGAGAGTCCAAGATTCCAACACTCAGACTCACACCACGATGTAGGCAGATCCCAAGACATGAGGCAATCAAGATTCTCACTAAATTTCTGTCACGGTGGCTCCCCGTACCCCCCGGCGCCTGGCAGCAGCTTCCTCGCTGCTCGCTAGCCAGGCGCCGAGTGATATTGCGGTCGCTTCCGCACACGTGGGGACGCCGGGGGGCGGGGCCTGGCGGGCTGACGCGGACCCGCCGGGTTTAAAGCCCAGACTCGCAGAACAACCGGCGCCCTGACGTGGTAGTTACTTCCCGCAGAGCTCTTGCATTCTATTGTATATTTTTGGCTATTCTGTGTACCGACCCCTGGCATTGGCAAACTGACCATTCTGTGTACCGACCCCTGGCATTGGCAAACTGACCATTCTGTGTACCGACCCCTGGCATTGGCAAACTGACCATTCTGTGTACCGACCCCTGGCATTGGCAAACGAACCATTCTGTGTACCGACCCCTGGCATTGGCAAACTGACCATTCTGTGTACCGACCCCTGGCATTGGCAAACGAACCATTCTGTGTACCGACCCCTGGCATTGGCTTATTAACTATTCTGTGCAACACTCCTGGTATTGGCGTTTACTCTTCTATATTGGTTTTGTGGTCAGTCTGTGTGGCATCCTAAGCACGCATCAGACTACCTCTTCTATTGTTTAGGTCTTGGGAAGAGCCAACCATTCTAGGTCTTGTGTACCTCCTAGTATCGTTCTTTGTGTCTACCTATCTTTACGTATTCTGTATCTGTCTAGACGTGCCGACCATTCTAAGGATCGGAAGGGTAGTGAGCGGTCTGCGTAATAGGGACCACCATCTTGGTAATCAGGGGGATCCGTGACAATTTCTGACTCTCACCAACTCTCTAACTCACATGCATTGATTATCTGATATCGATAATTTTCACATATTCAAAAATTACTACATCAGGAATTCCAAGGCAGACTTATCAACATCCAAATTGGACAGGTAATGTATGAAATAAGGAATTAATGTAAATAATAAATATATATTTGTAGATATTCTTGCAATGTAGACTGAGACTTCTCAGATTCGGTTCGATCCAAATTCTAAGTATTTTCTATTCTGCAGATATTCAGGATAATTTCTAAGAAATATAAATGATTGATATTTGTGTCTCGTATAAGTTTCTTATAAAATAATAATCCCTGATATATTGGAGGCAACTGCCGAGGTACGTCCAGTAAGTCCAATATAGACATATTGGATTTATTCCTAAAAGAAATGTTGTAAGATTGATACCAATATATATATTGAATTTGGAAATTACTGTGATTAAAATTAATAAGCAAAGAATTATATAACTACAAAATAAAAAGCAAAAGATTAGAAGTTTAATTCTCGAGATTAGGGGAGGTTTCACTAAATAAGTTTTTATTACTTATTAAATTAGCTCATCTTTTGTTGATCCATGTAGCGTAGCATAGAGATATATATATATATATATATATATATCTCTATAAGAGCTGGCTGGTTAAACATTGTTTGTTGGGAAATGCATGTTGTATTAAGCAGAAATGTTTATTAACCATTTGTGTATTAGTTACTAACTGATAAGGTAAATGATATTAATCATATATGCAGTTACTAACCGGAGATACATATATTGTGAAGCTAGTTTTTATATGCGGATAGATTGTGGTTTATAAATTTTTGTTTATGATATGAGATTTGAAACTTTTTTGTATACGTAATAAATATATATATATTTTTATCCGATTATTGATTATTGTATTTTTCAAAGCAAAACACAGACAATTAAAAGAATTCAGGATAATTTCTAAGAAATATAAACGATTGATATTTGTGTCTCGTATAAGTTTCTTATAAAATATATCCCTGATATATTGGAGGCAACTGCCGAGGTACGTCCAGTAAGTCCAATATAGACATATTGGAGGCTTGGCTGATAAGTCCAATATATATAAACGTGTTGTATTCACGTGCAGAGATTATATCCGACACAAATAATAATTAAGCTGTGAATACATAGGAGTATAAATCGTTAAATTATCTTTCTTTATTAGAAGTTCAATGGTATGATCAGGCTTGTTCTCTAGCAGAAATTTCAAATCCGGATTCATAGGTATCTCTCGTCCTTGGAATGCGTCAACGATTTGTATCCCGTCATACCAGACTTTATTTCCGACCGAATAAAGAGTAATTTCTCTGATGACAACTCTTGATTCTTTAGGAACTTTTACGAGGATCACTGGAGTAGGTATTAACACTTTCTTGTTTTGTACCAGATCCTTACGGTAAACATTCGCTTCTCTTTCTGTAGTGCTCACCAGCCATTTATCTCCAACCAGTATAGCGTTGACACTAGAATTGTCTTGAGTCTTCTTGAAAGTAACCTGACAAGTCTCAGACCCTTGTCTAAGATATTCCATTTCACCCAAGGCTTGGGTTGCGTCGTAGACAAAAGGTTTACCTTCACACTGGTAATTATTGTCTTTAAACTTGACACATTCTGTTAGAATTGGAATCGAGTATTCTTCAGGTTCCCAGGGCTGGTAGGTAACTATCTCTGGAGTTTGTATCTTTACATGAAATCCGTCTTGAAAAGTTCCAATATTATGGTGTCACATTCATACTGATGCAGAACAAGATGAGAACCACAAATACGGAACTTTAGGATGCTGGAGCAACGCCGGATATTCTAGGAGGATTCCAAGAAAGGATCTGTGGAGTATTCAGAGTCTATAGTAATAGATCAGATGAGTTGAGGAGCTTCTTGTTCGAACCAGAGTAGAAACAATTGTGAAGCGATGCCAGAGAGCGATCTCTGGCTTTTATATAGTGGACAGGGTGGAGGTGGACACGCCTTCACTTCGGGCACCACCCCCACCATCTCCTATTGGAGGTCGGACTGTGGATTCCCCTCTCTGGCTTTCGCAGGTTCCTGGCTCCTCCCCCTCCGCTGGCTATCCAGGGACTCTATCCGCCCCCGGCGCCATCTTGGCCAGCTCCACTCGGCTGGCATTCCACGTGGCCGCCAGCTGCAACATTGTCGGTCAGATGCCGTGCCATGCTGGCCAAGGAACGCTGCCAGAGGGGAGCGGCCATCTGGACGCGGGGATCAGCAGACCTGAGACCTAGACGACCCTGGGGAGAGACGGCTCGGAGGCCTGCGGACCCCGAGGGGGTAACCGAGGCCAGGCACGGACAGGAGCGGCAGTTGGTGAGTTGTGACATATGGACGCGTTTGACTTGGAAAACATTCTTTATCGCCATAAAAGGGATAGCTAGGAGAAAACAAACTTCCATGCATTCCATATCAATATACAAAGGTATAGCGCTTCCCATCTCGAAAGACAAATTATTATGTTGAATATCTGTAGTACTTTCTCCTGCTTCCATTAACATTTTCTTTATTACTTCTCAAGAAACAAAATACAAAGGTATTCGTCCTTGCAACAAGTCATTTATACCACTTTGTACCTCATTTAAAAACATGAGCGTATTGAACGTGATCGGATCTTTAAGAAACAACAGTTCTTGCTTAAATCTCTCATGGTTTTTGTGTAATTTGGTTAAACGTTTAATCTGTTCTGTATGCAGATTTGTCGTAACAACAATTTTATTAACCACAGTTACCATTTTCTCCATGTCGGCCATTTGGTTTTCGACTGCTTGGTAAAGAAATTCAATATGCTCTTTCAAATTGTTCAATTCCTGTTGTAAAGTCTGTATAGAAACAGTTCACTGCGGATGAGGTTGTGGCTACAACCACTCCCAGCACTGTGAAAACAATGGCTGCAATAAGAAACCCGGCAAATCTTTTCTGCCTGTCGTTCTTGTACATTGAATGTTAACGGTTTCCTAGCATTTTCCAAAATGTCTTTCACACTTGCTTGAGCTTGATTCATATGAGCTTTATACCACTCTCGGAATTCCAGAAGTTTGAAATCAGAAGCACTGTACTTTCTTTCAAGAGATAGTCTTGGATCTAGGCTCACAAAAATCTTTTGGTTTAACACTCTCCTTTCCGTCAGAAGAAATCCAGGTGCTTCTTGGATTATGATGCCAGAGGACAGTCCTGGTTCAGTTATTGGATCTGCTCGGAATTGTGCGGAAAGCAATAGAATACCCAGATGATCGTGATATCCTTGGTGGTCCGACTCATCTTTGCCGATTAGCGTCTCGCAAGTCCGGATTAACCACTTTTCTCTGTTTAGGGCGAAAGAAAGAATATAAATAACCATTCCTAAATTTTAAACTATACACTAGTCAGCTATCTTTAAACGTAACTAGCGATCTCCCTCAAATTCCCTATAGGTACTCTGATCTCTGAGTTAATTTAAATAACCGCACGGATCTAGTCTTCCTACTAACTTGAGTTAAACATCTGAATGCTGGGAAAAATCATCACATGTTAATCAAAACAATCACTTCCAATGACACCAGTTACGTGTCTTCTTCTGGTCCATCTTCACACATTCTTAGTTGAGATCTAGGATGACAAACACGCAATTGATTAATGTGAACCCATTTTTCAATGCTCTCCTTTCCTTTGGGTATCTCTATCTTATACGCCACAGGAGACAGTTTGTCAATTATCGAGTATGGTCCTTTCCAGGATGGAAGAAACTTTCTCTCTTTTACTCGATCTCTACTAAAGTTATACAGATACACCTGATCATCAATCTCATACTCCTTTTTAGTAGTCTTAAGATCATAATAGGTCTTATTAGATACAGCAGCCTTTTCTAGATTCCTTTGCGCAAAAGCAAATGCTTGCTGTAAATGATGACATAGGTTTTCTATATATTGATGTGTGGTAGCAGCATTTATTAGATTCTGAGCTGAAGTACGATAAAACAGTTGTTGTGGTAACACCATTTTCCTTCCAGTCGTTAATTCGAACGGGGACATCTTAGTTGCAGTACTTGGCGTGGCTCTAATAGCCATGAGCACTAAGGGCAACTTTACGTCCCAGTCCTTCCCTGATTATTTTACGAATTTCTTTAGGACCTTTACAATTGACTGGTTATAGCGTTCGACACTTCCGCTAGATGTGGCACAATATGCAATATGCAACTTACGCTTAACACCTAACATTTTCCACATTCTTGTCATTACATCACTCGTAAAATGACTACCACGGTCAGACTCCAACCTTTGGGGTAGACCAAATCTGGAAAATATATGGTTAATCACACGTTTCAGCAGTATTATTAGGAGCTGGTAGACATTCTATCCATTTACTAAACAGACAGGTAACCGTTAACATATATTTGTTTCCCCTAGTTGATCTTGTGACAGGACCAATGAAGTCGCTTTGAATATCGGACCATGGTAATGAGAAACCTTTCCTCTGGAGAGGTGCACGATGAGTAGGGCCGTGAGGTTGAAATTGGCACATACTAGACATCCATGGCAATATGTTTGGACGTCTTGTAACATATGGGGCCAATAAGCATAATCCCCCAATAACTCCTAGGTGATCTTTTCACCTCGATGTCCCGCAGTGGGTGCATCGTGGGCATGTTGCAGCATTAAACCTCTAAAGGCCGTAGGGACTACCCATTGTTGTATCCCATGTTTAGATGTTCTGATCAATAGACCATCCTTAACCTCCCTGGCGGTCTAATTTTTTCAAAATTTCGTGTCTAAAAGCGTCTCAATTGTTATTTAAAGGAAATGTGTTTTTGTACATAGTTGGCCTGTAATAATTAGGAATCATGCACTGAAATCCGTGCAATCAAGAGTCCTTACTGGTAAAATCCTTTATGAATAAATAAATAAATAAATAATTTTAAAAAAATAGTAAATACACTGAGTCCGATAAAGTTTGAAACACGACATAATAATTTATTATCCCAAAAATAATTATCCAAAATAATGCAAATAAATGATATTCAATAAAATATAACAAAAAACACTGAAATCTGTTTGCAAACAAGGGTGAAATGATGTATGGTCTATTTCTTATCCTGTATTGGCACCTAGTGGCTGTTCATAAACATTACACTGTATAATCCAAAATGTAAACTGTAAAATTCTTTTTTTTCTAAGTGTTCTGCTGGTCCCGCCCCCATGCATCGTGTGACTCGTATGTTTGTAAAAGATTCCAATTATGGGATCTACCTGTTGGCTTTTAATTAAATCTTCATTTGGAGAATCTTGACACCACTGTGCTACATTACTCTCGACTTTAGCTTTAATCTGCTGACGAGTAAGTACATCTACGTGTATTTCATTTAATAAGTGGTCCATATTTATAACTTCATCACTTACCGCACCCTGTTTAGCCAATTTGTCAGCTAGGTCATTGCCTTCTTTGTCCATACCTGAAATTTTGGAGTGACCTTTTGTCTTTTTCCAATAAACAGTTAAACCATTTTCTGTCACCATATTATCTATTTCTCCAAATAGAGCGGCATGTTTAACAGGTTTGTTATTGGACCTGAGCATGTCATTTCTTTTCCAACCAGGTAAATATTCAATGAAATGGTTACGGACATAATTAGAATCTGTGACTATCAGAAATTCTTTAACATCATAGTCTATAGCCATTTGGACAGCTTTGTAAACTGCGGCTAATTTGGCGACTTGGCTGATTTTAGCGCCGATGTTATATCCTACTGATATATTGGGATATTCTTTTGTCCATGCGATACCAATGCCAGCTACCAGTTTCCTTTCTTCTCCCACGATGGCGTGGTAGGCACAACCATCTATATATACACGTGGAAGGAGGGAACAGTATTCTTCGTCATAGGCCTTGTAAGGGGATGATGCTTGCTCTTGTAAGAAATCATCTTCTACAAAAAAAATTTCAGGGGAGGGATCTGCACAATCATGGAGTTCAGCAAGTCCTTGAACTACTGTATTCTTTTGATCCTGCCTATACCGTACCTCCAATGGCCATCCTTGTAAGGATAATGTCCATGCAGTTATTCTGCTATTGGACAGATTACCGACCCTTATTCGATTACTGTGTAGATATTGTAAGGGCTGATGTGCAGTTTCAATTATGATCCTCTCATCTTGGATATAACTCCGAAAATTTTGTAGGGCCCAGACTATAGCTAGTAAAGCTTTTTCACAGTCACTAAATTTAATCTCCACGGGAGATAGGGATTTACTGGCATATGCAATCATTTTACTCTGATCATCTTGCTTTTGACATAAAACGGCGCTCATTAAATTAGTGAAACCTGTCTCCAGATAGAAGTGTTTACCCCCCTCTGGGTAGGCTAGGCATGGATCCTGGGTGAGTTTTATTTTAAGCTCAGTCATGGCTTGTTCTTGAGTCTCCCCCCATATCCACTTTACATCTTTCTTAAGCAATGTTAATAGAGTATAAAACAAGCAGGTCAGCGCCACAAATCACGTCCACCACCAATCTCCCAAAAGCTTGATCAAACACAGTGGTCTTCCCTATACCAGGTGAATGAAAAAAACATACGTATCTTGATCAGCGCAATAAAAATTGCTATCAGGATCTTGGTGTCTCTCATAGATCAGCAGACCATATTTTGGTACATAAAACAAAATATAAAAATACACAATGGTGAGCCAGTGCTAGGCTCTATGTTTGTGAGTGAAACATCATTCATTGCATTTTATTTACAGTATATGTTTGATATACTTCACCATTGTGTATTTTTATATTTTGTTTTATGTACCAAAATATGGTCAGCTGATCTATGAGAGACACCAAGATCCTGATAGCAATTTTTATTGCGCTGATCAAGATACGTAAATGTTAAGAGGTTTACAAATCTCTGCATAATTTTCAATAAACTTACGCAAGTAATTCATCATACCCAAGAATGATCTTAGTTCACTGCTGTTGGTGGGAGTTCTGGATTTCATCACTGCTTCCACCTTCTTCCGTTGAGGATTTAGGCCTTCGGAGGTAACCTCGTGTCCCAGGAAATTAACTCTGGTGCGACACCATTGTGCTTTCTGTAATGAGATTTTAAGCCCTGCCTCTCTCAATTGGTTAAGAACATGTCTAATTTCTTGAATATGCTTTTCAAATGAATTACTTTCCAGTAAAATATCATCCACATATGTCAAATTACCCCTCTCGGCTGCATCTGGCATGGCTTTATGCAAAAAGACATCGAACTCATGACCTGAGTTTATGTAACCGAAGGGCATTCTGGTCCAGGTGTATTGTTGTTGACCGAATGTGAAGGGCAAGTTGTATTGGTCCTCAGGACTTACCTTAATTGTCCAGTATCCTTGGGCACAATCCAGCGTGGTGAAAATCTTACACCCCTGCATTTGGACTAAACATTGATCAATATAAGGTACGGGCCAGCCGGATCTATACACACGTTTATTGAGCTGTCTCAAATCAGCACATAAACGCCTCTGACTATTTGGTTTAAGGATTCCGAGGATAGGATTATTATAAGAGCTGTGCACCTGTCAGGATCGGGTAACCCCGTAAGCCAACAGACCCTGACCAACCGGTCCTTAGTAATGGCCGGGTTATGGTCAGTAATACTGAGAACGATGAACACAAAGAAAGTGGCGGAGTGCAAAGTATAACAACCTGCAGAATAAAGTAACCCACAATGCTCTAGCTAGCCGGTCCTTAATAATGGCCGGGTTAAGCAGAGCAAACCAACAAAAACCCACATAGGCAGGGGTTAAGGAAATAGAGGTCCGTTATACTATGCCAGAATTCAGGGCGCCAGAAAACAGGGAGGTCGAGACAAGCCGGGATCGTATTAACCAGGAAATCAGTCAGATAGGAATTCAGAAATAACAGCAAGGCACTAGGCGTAACTGGAACCACGCTAGGGCAACTTGCTAAGAGAAAGGAAGCCCTTTAAATAGAGCCACAGCACTTCCTATTGGTGCTCAGAGGAGACGCCCTGCTCTGCTATAGGATAGCTGGTCATGTGCTGCGATTGGTTGTCCCTCCTGCATGCTGCATCTGATTCGCGGGCAGCACCATTCTCTGTCCTGTAGTACACAGTACCCTGGAAAAAGGTTTTCTGGATATCAGCTGCTGTGACGGCCGCAACATTTCCCCGGACATGGGGCGAAGGTGCAACATTTCCCTGGACATGGGGCGAAGGTGCAACATTTCCCTGGACATGGGGCGAAGGTGCAACATTTCCCTGGACATGGGGCGAAGGTGCAACATTTCCCAGGACATGGGGCGAAGGTGCAACATTTCCCAGGACATGGGGCGAAGGTGCAACATTTCACCGGACATGGGGCGAAGGTGCAACATTTCCCCGGACATGGGTTGAAGGCGCAACATTTCCCTGGACATGGGCCACCGTACAGCACCCCCCCTGACGGCAGGCCCGAGGGTGAGAAGGGAAGCGGCGATGATAGGTGGAGACCAGCCCCGGGGCATGAACATCAGAGGCAGCAACCCAGGAACGTTCCTCCGGGCCGTACCTCTTCCAATGCGCAAGATATTGCAATCCGCCTCTAGACCACCTGGAATCGATGAGAGCCTGTACCTCGTATTCCTCCTGACCCTGAACTTGGACAGGAGGAGGCTGTTTCACGGGAGTGGTATACCGGTTACAGACAAGGGGCTTGAGTAGGGAGGTATGGAAGGAGTTGGGGATTCTCAAGGATTTAGGCAACTCCAAGGCATAAGAGACAGGATTAATGCGTCGGAGGACCCTGTACGGACCGATAAACCGTGGTGCCAATTTGTGAGAGGGCACCCGGAGTTTGATATGCCGGGTGGAGAGCCATACCCTTTGACCAGGGACATAAGAGGGTCCTGGTCGTCTGTGGTGGTCTGCAAACTTCTTATGGGCTATAGAAGCTTTTTGCAAAGCGGATTGAATCCGCGTCCAGGACTGACGTAGGAGTTGTAAGTGATCGTTAAGTGCAGGAATGGGTGATTCAGATGGAGTGCCAGGTAATAAAGCAGGATGGAACCCATAGGTCGCAAAGAACTGGGTATGACCAGAGCTGTCATGTACCACGTTATTCCTAGCCAACTCAGCCCAAGGTAATAAGGAACTCCAATTATCTTGTTGGTGGGAGATGAAGAACCGTAAATATTGTTCTAAGGACTGGTTGGTACGATCAGCAGCACCGTTAGATTGTGGGTGGTAGGCAGAAGAAAAGGATAAGTTGATACCCATTTCTTTACAGAAGGATCTCCAGAATCGGGAAATGAACTGAGTACCACGATCTGAGACTATTTCCTGCGGTATCCCATGTAACCGTACCACCTCCTTAACAAATATACCGGCTAGCTGTTCTGAAGAAGGAAGTTTTTTCAGTGGAACAAAATGGGCCATTTTAGAAAAACAGTCAATAACAGTGAGAATGGTGGTATTACCCTCAGATGGGGGTAGGTCCACAATAAAGTCCATGGATAAATGGATCCATGGTCTCGAAGGAACAGGGAGAGGTTGTAATAGACCCACTGGAAGATCAGCAGGGGTTTTATTCTGGGCACACACGTTACAGGAGGCAATGAACTCTCGGATATCATCACGAAGAGTGGGCCACCAATATAGACAAGAAATGGTGAGAATGGTCTTATTGACTCCTGGGTGACCTGCAACCTTTGATGCATGCATAACTTGTAATAACTCCCTTCTCTTATTCTCTCCTACATACAATCTTTCTGGAGGTAGAGAGCTAGGGGCAGCATTCTGATAGGACAGAATGCGCTCGATCAACTGAGAAGACACTTGCATACACACAGTGGCGATTATAGGAGTACTGGGTATGAGAGAAACCGGTTCGGTGTGAGGCAGTTCCTCTTCCTCAAACTGTCTGGAAAGAGCATCCGCCTTGGTATTACGTGACCCTGGGCGGTAGGTGATCAAATAATTGAAGCGACTTAGGAACAACGACCATCTGGCCTGGCGGGGGGACAGTCGCTTCACGTCTGCCAGGTAGGCTAGGTTCTTGTGGTCAGTTAGAATGATCACTGGAATTTGCGAACCCTCCAACAGATGTCTCCATTCTTTTAGAGCCATTATAATAGCCAAGAGTTCTCTGAGTCGGACAACTTCTGGGAGAAGTAGGCACAAGGGTGAAGTGGGGCATCCCAGGTGTCTCTCTGGGAAAGTACTGCCCCTATACCAGATTCTGATGCGTCGACCTCCATTATAAATGGTTTAGAAGGGTTAGGATGTGCTAGAATAGGGGCAGAGGCAAAGGCCGTTTTTAAATCCTCAAAGGCTTTAAGGGCAGCGGGAGACCAGTTGGTTGTATTGGCCCCTTTCTTGGTCATAGAGGTGATAGGAGCAATTACAGAAGAAAAGTGTGGGATAAACTTTCTGTAATAATTGGCGAATCCAATAAATCTCTGAATAGGTTTCAACCCTTTGGGTAGAGGCCAAGATAGGATGGATTCCAGTTTTTTGGGATCCATTAAAAAACCCTTGGACGACACGATGTACCCCAGAAACGGAACCTGTGTCACATGGAATATGCATTTTTCTAGCTTACAATATAAACCATTTCGTAACAGAGTGCCGAGAACAGAACGCATGTGATCATAATGTGTATGTAGGTCAGGAGAGTGCACCAGAATGTCATCTAGATAGACTATGACACATGAGGAGAGGTAGTCCCGAAGGACGTCATTTATAAAATCCTGAAAAACTGCGGGAGCATTGCACAACCCAAACGGCATGACCAGATATTCGTAGTGGCCGCTATGGGTGTTGAATGCGGTCATCCACTCGTCTCCCTCCTTTATGCGTACCAGGTTGTATGCACCCCTAAGATCCAATTTAGAAAACACTGTGGAACCTCTAAGACGGTCAAAGAGGTCAGAGATTAGAGGAATAGGGTAGGCATTCTTGATGGTGATACGATTCAACCCTCTATAATCTATGCACGGATGGAGGTCATCCTCTTTTTTGGCTACAAAGAAGAACCCTGCCCCAGCTGGGGAAGAAGATCTTCGTATGAAACCCTTCTCCAGCGATTCCTGGATATATTCTTCCATGATACTATGTTCCTTTGGGGACAGTGGATAAATTCTCCCTTTAGGGGGAATGGTACCTGGGTATAACTTGATAGCACAGTCATACGGACGGTGCGGGGGTAGCTTATCGGCCTCTTTTTTGTCAAACACTTGTTTAACAGACAGATATTGCTCCGGAATGGTAGAAGACAAAGGTTTTGCAGTAGGAGTATTGAGTAACCTGATAGGTAACATAGAGGGAAAACAAGAGGAGGAACAGGTGGAACCCCATGCGACGACCTTTCCCTTTACCCAGTCAATGTGAGGATTATGCTTTTGTAACCATGTGAGACCTAAAACGACTGAACAAGACGGTGATGATATGATTTGAAACACTATGGATTCGTCATGATGATCCCAAGACACATGGAAATAGCTTTAGTCTCTTGGGTTATAACAGGAGAGGCAAGGGGCCTACCACAATGGCCTGTACCATTAAGGGTTTGGATCTAGGGGACAGAGGAACACGATGACCTGAGGCAAAGGACTCATCCATAAGATTATCAGCAGCCCCTGAATCCAGCAATGCATCACAATCGAATTTGACAGAACCCCATGTTAGACAGACAGGAAGAAGTAATCGTAGTGAGATCGGTTTGGGACACAAAGTGAGAACACCTAAGGCCGGTCCCCTCCTAGGACTTAGGTGCGAGCGTTTTCCGGGCGTGATGGGCACTTAGGGGGCACCAACGCCTTAAGTCCGCAATATAGGCAAAGACCCTCTCTACGCCTATAGGATTTCTCTTCTTCTGTCAATTTGGTGTGACCCAATTGCATGGGTTCGGTATCAGAGACCTGTGAAGTGCGAGATGGTGGGCTAACGGAACCTCGTGTAGGAAACCTAGCAACGCTTTTTCTGGGTCTCTCTCTGTGTTTAGCTCTATCCCTGATTCTGTTATCAATATCAATCACGTAATTGATCAAATCCTCTATCTCATCTAGGATAGTATCAGAAAGGCCCTCCTGGAAAAGCAATACAAGGCAATCATTAGTCCAAGCAACCTCTGCTACTAGGGTTTTGAAGTCTATGGCATAATCTGCAACAGACCTGGAACCTTGCTTAATTCTGAGAAGGGATCTCCCAGCCCTCTTGGAACGACCAGGAGGATCAAAGGTGCGTCTGAGAGCACGTACAAAGTTGTGGTAGTTATAGACCACGGCATCATCATTTTCCCACAATGGGTTAGCCCATGCTAGGGCTCTACCAGACATATAATTTATCATAAATCCCACACGGGCACGATCTGAAACATGCATTCTAGGGTTTAGTTCAAAATGAATGCTGACCTGAGTCAAAAAGCCACGACACCCAGTCTGTTCCCCACCAAAACGAATTGGAGAAGTCATGGATACATGGGAGGTAGGTAAAGCAACCTCAGATGTGTGGGATTGCAGGACCGGGGCAGGGGTCGCCACCTGTGGTTCAGGCTGCAAATAGGCAGTACGGATAAGAATAGTTTGTATAGCCTGAGCAAAGGCATCCATGCGGTGGTCTAATTCATCGACACGAGAGGCACATGCAGCGAGCTGCTGACCCACGTCTGCAGGGTCCATGGCCCTAGCGTAATGTCCGGATCGGGTAACCTCGCTTGCAGACTGTAAGCCAACAGACCCTGACCAACCGGTCGGTAGTAATGGCCGGGTTATGGTCAGTAATACTGAGAACGACGAACACAAAGTGGCGGAGTGCAAAGTAAAACAACCTGCAGAATAAAGTAACCCACAATGCTCTAGCTAGCCGTCCTTAATAATGGCCGGGTTAAGCAGAGCAAACCAACAAAAACACACATAGGCAGGGGGTAAGGAAATAGAGGTCCGTTATACTATGCCAGAATTCAGGGCACCAGAAAACAGGGAAGTCGAGACAAGCCGGGATCGTATTAACCAGGAAATCCGTCAGATAGGAATTCAGAAATAACAGCAAGGCACTAGGCGTAACTGGAACCACGCTAGGGCAACTTGCTAAGAGAAAGGAAGCCCTTTAAATAGAGCCACAGCACTTCCTATTGGTGCTCAGAGGAGACGCCCTGCTCTGCTATAGGATAGCTGGTCATGTGCTGCGATTGGTTGTCCTTCCTGCATGCTGCATCTGATTCGCGGGCAGCACCATTCTCTGTCCTGTAGTACACAGTACCCTGGAATAAGGCTTTCTGGATATCAGCTGCTGTGACGGCCGCAACATTTCCCCGGACATGGGGCGAAGGTGCAACATTTCCCCGGACATGGGGCGAAGGTGCAACATTTCCCCGGACATGGGGCGAAGGTGCAACATTTCCCTGGACATGGGGCGAAGGTGCAACATTTCCCTGGACATGGGGCGAAGGTGCAACATTTCCCTGGACATGGGGCGAAGGCGCAACATTTCCCTGGACATGGGCCACCGTGACAGCACCGTCCTTATAATTCCCCTTTCTTTTAGATTCCTTAATATCTCCACCAGCGAGTCATAACACGCTAAGGGAAGCCGATATTGTCTGACGTGTACAGGAGGAGCGTTAGGATCAGTTTGGACCCTAGCTATATGTAAATTGGCTACTCCACAATCATAGGAATCCTTAGCAAAAATATCTTGGAATTCCATTAGAACTTCTTTTAACTGCTGGCGTTCCAGATCACCAGGACATCCGTCAGCTAAGGATATTTGTTGCTGGACCATTTCTTGAAATCCTGGAAAGATTTCAGGTTGATCAATCTCATAGGCCTCTTCGAACCTGTCAGAGAGGTCATGATTTGACTTACTTGCTTCTCCAGCAGAGTGAGTATACTCCTCTGCTTCCTGTGTAGTCAGGGGATGATCAAAGGTTAAGGATGATTCCTCTACCTTGCAGGTTCGTTCTTCAGGACTGAAATTATAAACAGAATGTATAGTGAATAATCCTTCGGGCCACAAATGAAATGATTGTTCAATCATTTGTTCCTCTGTGAGGTAATGTTCAGGTATTAACCCGATAACAACGTTCTTGAACCCGAATGTATAATAAACGGAATCCAGTGTTAGACTTACTGTAGTATTTTTAGACAAATGGATTTCCTGTGAGGAATTATTATTTATGATGATTTGGGTTCTAGAGTGGTGTATTTTCACCATGGGTGTAGGATTTGCTGAAATTCCTAACCCATGTATCCGATTGGAAAGACAGACTACTGCCTCAGAATTTCTCAACTTCTGACCTTCAGTTACTTGTAAAGGTAATGGGTAATTAACAGAGCCTGGTGGAATACAACCCTCATATGGTACCTGTAAATTTACTGCATATGGCAGTGTCTGGCATGACTTAAGAGCCTTATCTCCATCCTGGAATTCACAGGGGTTCTCTTTTAGTCTAGTCCATATGTGAGAATTAAGCAGATCCACTTGCATGGCAAAACAATGAATTATATTGTTACCTACATAAATCTGACACCCGGGTTCATTTAGGACCAAAAATAAATGCGTGGCAGTTTTATTCCCAATAGAAATAGATAACATACATTTTCCAATAACATTATGACTGTCTCCGTCATTATTTAGATCTGTTATCCATTCATCTTGTGGATTTTGGTATTGTGATGGGATGGTAGTCCATTGGCTGTCCTGCTCTCCAGATGTCCCTGCTGAGGATCAGCCCGACTATCGAGTGGCTCGGCACTCGGCGTCCCGAGCAGCCTGAGCCGCTGGTCCTGGGTGCTGGAAATGGCTTTGGCGTTGTTAGGGACGACTGTATGGGCGTGGTGCCGTCTGGGGTAGTGGATTTGAGGGTCTGCTGGTTCAGGTGCCCCGGGGCCGATTTGATGTTCCTCTTCTGTGGTAGGTAGCCTTTCGGAAGACCGCTGAGTGTCTTCCCTGGTGAATGTGATTTGCCCTGAAATAAAACGCCAGACGAGCTGTATGCCTTAAAACAGTGTGTAGCACTCACTCCCGGAGGAGCCGCTGAAAATGAACCACGGGTCAGTCTCCCCGCACTAGGGAATAAATATACTCCAACACAGTTGTGAGTTTTTATCATTTAAATAGTTTACTAAAATATTTGAGCAGATGTTGAAACACGGTATTCACAAGTATTTTTACAGTATTTTCGTATCACGATAAAACGCGTAGCGGAAAAGAAACGAAACACGAGGCTTCGTATTTCGGAAAATAAAATATTCGCAACCGAACATAAAAGCAATGCAATTTCCCGATAGTTCAGAAAAAGGGGACACTTAGCAAAACCCCAAACATACAATCCCTTCATATTACAGTAAACGCGCAGCGGAAAAGAGAAAAATATATTCGGAACGTATCTTTATCTTTTAACCCCTTGTTCCGATTCGTAGAAGGAAATGAGTCCTGCACAAGTTAAGTCCCAGAATGTGAAAAGTGTATATGTGTGTGTGGTACCCGGGTACTGTTCAACTGGCCAGTGAGTTTATTAAAGAAAGATCTTCGACTAGTCAGTTGGGGCCCTGTGGACTTTAAAGAGAAAACAGCAGAGCGTCCTTTAATCATAAAACAGCCTTGGAGGCCTCTCACCCATCCGACGATTTCTTTAGGCTCCGCTGACCCAGGACGTCTCTCCACCCGATTTTGACTGGGGATACTAGCGGCCCGATCCGCTGTCTGACTCCACACAGCTTTTCCAGCTCACCGCCTGCTCTCCGTTCGATTCCTCCGGTCTGCAGCATCGCCTGGATTCCGGCGGGTCTTCTTCTCTTCAGCTTGGGTGATCCTCTCTGGACTAACAGGTCTCTCTTGGTCTCTCTTGGTCTCAGTTGGTCTCTGGCCTAGGCCCTCTCGTGATCTCTTCGATGCGTCTGCTCTCTTTTCTTCCCTGGCGCACTCTGGAACTTTCTCCACGAGGCAGAGGATGTAAGCCTCCAGTCCCCACCCACTTCCTGTCTTCTTGCAAAGCATGCCGGGCATTGTAGTCCCAATGTCCAGTATCTCTGATCGCGATAGTCTCCATCTTGTGGCCAAAAATAGGTACTGCCACAGCAAGATTTTTAACACAGCGCTACACTCTCCCCCTCCTAGAACTCTTGGGTCTCTCCAAGGAGGTACAACAGTTACATTACATTTCCACAATATTTGAATACAGTTTACATAACATGTACAGGTTCAGCAGCATACAGGCAGTGGGTTAGGAACACTTCCTCAAGTTGACTCATATTTTGGGCTACCTCAGCTAGCATAGCAGACACTTCGGGCAACCTCTGCACCGTGGTGATGGCCTCTTCAGTGCTATGTCCTGGTGAGTCATAGGTGAGTCGTTGGGGCGGTCGAACAGAGCGTTTTGGTTCTGGCTCAATTAGTTCCTCTTCAGGTGGAAGTACTATAGGCATTGGCTCAATTCTTCTCTCTATCACTGGAGCAGACGTTTCTTCAGAATATGATCCCTCCAGTGAAGGCATAGAACTATAATCACCTGAATAAGCCTCCGGAGCTACCGGGATCCCCACAGCCTCAGGGACTTCCAACAGAAATTCAAGAGGCTCAGGGATATCAACAGTCTCAGGGACTTCCAACAAGAATTCAGGAGCTTCAGGCCTCAAGTTACTCTCCCACCGTTCAGGGACAACGACAACCTCTTCAGGCTCCGGCGAGTGCATCCAATCTAGACAATAACTCTCTTCTTCACTGTCTCGTTCGCTCTCTTCGGCAACCCGGGTCTGTTGAGACCGAGTAACAGGAGGCAAACATGGAACAGGCGGATTTGGCCAAGGCAATTCATCCCCAACTGGCATCCTTACAGCCTCTCTCAAAGGTAACAAATGATTTCGGTGCCAGTTCTTAAGAGGCCCAGCCTTTCCATCCGGGCGAATCTGATACACTGGTAAACCCGGCAGTTGTTTGCAGACAATGTAAACCTGGGAACTCCACCTATCCGCCAACTTGTGTCTCGCAGCAGCACCCAAGTTCTTCAATAAAACCCTATCACCGGGTTGTAGATCTTGTATTCGAACTTTCAGGTCATAGTTCCTTTTGTTTCTTTGCTCCCTGTTTCCCGAGGTCAAACGGGCCTGTTCAAACGCAGAAGCCAGATTCTTTCGAAGTCTATCCACGTAGTTTCTATGGGAAGCTACTGATGTCTGGTCTAGGGATAACCCAAATGCCAAATCAACCGGCAGTCGAGCCTCCCTTCCAAACATAAGACGGTACGGTGAATATCCAGTTGCATCGCTCTCCGTACTGTTATATGCATGCACCAGAGTAGCTATGTGACGACTCCAACTCTGCTTCTCCACATTCGACAAGGTCCCCAGCATGTTTAGCAGTGTGCGATTAAACCTTTCAGGCTGAGCATCACCTTGAGGGTGATATGGTGTGGTTCAGGTCTTTTGGATTCCCAACAGCTCTAACAACTGCCCTACCAGTCTGCTTTCAAAGTCTCTACCCTGATCAGAGTGTATCCTCCTTGGTAGTCCGTAGTGAACAAAGAACTTTTCCATCAACACCTTGGCTACAGTCGGAGCACGTTGATCTTTCGTGGAAAAAGCTTGGGCGTAACGAGTGAAATGATCAGTCACTATTAGAATGTTCCCTTGCCCACTAGCATCCGGCTCTAAGCACAAGAAGTCAATGCACACCAAATCCATGGGTCCCTGGCTCTGCAGATGGCTCATTGGAGCAGTTCGGGTCGGTAGAGTCTTTCTCTGAATACACCTCAGACAGGAATGACAATAACTTTCTACTTCAGCCCTCATGCAAGGCCAATAGAACCTATCTCGCACCAACTTAAAAGTTCTCTCTGCACCCAAATGTCCATGCTCATCATGTAGTGATCGCAGCACACTCTCCCTATGTTTAGCAGGGAGGAATAACTGTTGAATCTCTTCAGAGTTGGCTGAGGGGCCCCTTCGGTAGACCACCCCATCCAACATCTTTAACCGCTCCCACTCCTTGTAGACCAATCTGGCTCCACTCGGGGAGTTGGTTAACAAAATCTCTTGCTGGTTTGCAGACAGGGCCTTTATAGTCAAGGCAATTAAAGGGTCTCTGGCCTGATCCGCTTTCAGGTCCTGTCTCGAAAAGGTAGGTAAACTTTCATCCCTTAACTGCGTAGGGTTACAGTAGAACTCAGGAACAGCCGCAGCCATAACTCCTATGGCCTCTGCTTCAATCCCTCCTTTGATCCGGCGCTCTGTTCCTTGACACAAAGCTTGCACCCCGTCTGGAGTCAACTGAGTCCATTCTGTAGTGTAGGGTCTTCTTGATAACGCATCAGCATCTCGATTATTCACCCCAGGGCGATACTTCAGGCTGAACCAAAACCCTGACAGAGCGGCCAACCACCGATGTCCCGTTGCGTCCAGTTTTGCGGTAGTAAGGATGTAGGTAAGAGGATTGTTATCCGTCTTAATCACAAACTCAGCTCCATACAGATAGTCTTTCAACTTGTCCACCACTGCCCACTTCAAGGCTAGGAACTCCAGCTTGTGAGTAGGATAGTTCTTCTCCGAAGGCGCAAGGCTCCGGCTCACGTACGCCACAGGCCTCAGCAATCCACCATACTCCTGATATAGGACTCCTCCCAGACCTTCTCGGCTGGCATCCACATGTAGTTCATACGGCTTATGAGGGTCCGCATAGGCCAAAACAGGAGCTCGGGTTAGGCTCTCTTTCAGCTTTACGAAAGCTCCTTCTCATTGACTAGTCCATTCACCTTGTATAGACTCTCGAGCTTTCCTTGGCCCCGGAGCGGACGGGTTTTTGTCAGAGACCTTGCAGCCTTCTTCTGTGGTTTCCTTCTGCAGGAGCTTGTTCAGTGGTTGAGCTATTTTCGCGAATCCTCCCACAAATCTTCGATAGTATGAACAGAATCCCAAGAAAGATCTAAGCTCAGTGACGTTTCTGGGTCTAGGCCAAGAAGCTACGGCCTCCAACTTCCGAGGGTCTGTTGAAACACCTTCTGCTGAGACCACATGTCCCAAATACGTAACAGACGGTAGACAGAATTGGCATTTCTCTAGAGACAGTTTCAGCCCCTCTTCATGGAGCCTCTTCAAGACCTTCTCCAAACGTTGCTCATGTTCTTCCAGAGTCTTCCCAAACACAATTATGTCATCCAGGTACACTAATACTTTGATTAGATTCATATCCCCGACTGTCTTCTCCATCAACCGTTGGAACGTGGCTGGAGCCCCCGTAAGGCCTTGAGGCATCCTGTTGAATTCAAAGAACCCCAGTGGACAGATGAACGCAGTTTTCTCCTTGTCTTCAGGATGCATCGGTATCTGGTGATACCCACTTCGCAGGTCTAGTACACTAAACCACTTTGCTCCAGACAAACACTGTAGGGCATCTTCTATCCGAGGAGTGGCATATTGATCGGGGATGGTTCTCCGGTTCAATGTACGGTAGTCTATACATAGGCGGACAGAACCATTTTTCTTCCGGACCAACACTATAGGAGATGCGTATGGACTCCTGGACTCTTGAATCACCTTGGTTCTTTGCAATTCATTCAGTTGCTCTCGCAGATCATCCAAGTCTCCCAGCGGAACTCGCCTTGATCTTTCACGAAACGGCTTATCTTCTTGTAACCGAATGCGGTGCTCAGTACTCTTAGCTAGGCCCACATCGAACTCATCTTTCGAGAACAATTCCTTCCACTTTAGGACTTGAGACTGAAGACGTTTCTTCCACTCAGGTGAAATGGGAGCGTCTTTGGGGTAGAATCTTTCATCTGGAATCTCTTTACCCACTCCCCCTCCTGAATCGGTGGAGAGGGGTGTAGCAGACTCTACTTGCCCGATAGGCATTCGTGCTTTAAGGACTACTGGAGAATCCGTCACATTGCACACGCTGAACGAGACTCTTCCTCGTGTTCTCTTCAGAGCTTTGGTGGAGATTATCTCAGGAATTACTTCGACTCCCGTTTCACTCCCATGATCAAAATCGGTTCCCAGCACCACATAGGGGCCTGGTTGCGATCCATTCAACTTGACTGAAGCCCGGAAACTCGCTACTTCTCCTGCTTGCAGAACCTTCTCTGTTCCACCCAGCCTCCACAGTCTTCCCACCTCGGCAGGTGCCTTCCGTTCTTCGACCATCCTCTGATAGACCGGACGTAACATTGGGTGTACTCCTTGAGTTGAACCTTCTTCCAACACGATAGGCGTCAGGAGACGCCGCACTAGGTCAGTATTCGTCCCCACTATCAGGGAGCTTCTGTTCGCACCCGAGGGTCGAGGACACACAATAGCCAATGCATCACAACCCCCAGACTGCCCGATGACTTCAGATCCGATCTCCAACTTTACTTGCAGATACCCGTCATAAGGGAGTTTCTCAGTGCCGATACCCCATATCTCCAAATCCTTCAATTCTTGCAGAGGAATGTGCTTTAAGTGTTTCTCGTAGAAGTCTCTGTAGATCAATGTCACTTGAGCCCCTGAATCTAACAGGGCTTTGGTGTAGACTCCTTCCACTTGGATTGGCACAATAGGAGAAGGACCTATCAGTTGGTCAGGAAACTTGGTGGCGGCATCCGGACACTTAGACCCAGTTTGCTGTACCCTGGCCTTTTTCTTGGCCCGTGCAGGTTTTGGATGTGCATTGCTTCCCCATGACGTAGACCCGGATGCTATGGGAGTGACTCTTTCAGTCCTGGCAGGCTCAGCAGTTGGCTTGGCTTTGGGCCTTCTCGCCCTCTTAGTCTTGACTTGGTTTCTGGAGCGGGGTTCAACCCTCGGGCACTCAGGTTGCTCCTTTACTGGTGCCCAATGGCGTTTCCCGCCGGTGAGGTAGATAACAGTCCTTCTAGGGCTTCCAACAGTCCCTTGACTCTATCCTTCTCAGGCTTTCGGCCTTTGCACTGTGCGCGGAAATGGCCCATTTCTCCACACCCGAAACATCTCTTCTTAGAGAGCGGAGACGTAGTTGCTTGTTGAGATTTGGTTAAAGGATTTGGACCAGACGCTACAGCAACTCCCGTCGTTTGCATACCTGTGAGGAATTTCTGAATTTCTGCCTGCATCTCTGTCACCTTCATCAATACCCGGCACAGTTCCGCATGCGCTTGTTGCAATTCAACTTGAGCTTCCTGAACTTTCTTGACGGTTTTGGACAATTCACCCCGTTCAGGGAGGTTCGACTCTTTGGCAGCCTTCTCTGTAGATTTAAAAACAACTAAATGTTCTTGTTCGTCCTCGTCAGATCCATAGGTATCTAGAGAGTCGCTTTCAGGCTGCAGGCCGTCACTATATCTCACAGGTTGTGCATAAGCCCTTTCCCCCCGCCTGAAAGATTTCTGTTCTAGTAAAGCCTCTTCCTCTCGTACAACTCGGATCAGTTCCCGGTACTTTAACTCTTGGTTACCTGCTCTGCTTCTCAGCTGCATCATCACTAGGTCTAGAGGTTGAGAGCCCCTCAGGATCTGTTTTATTCGGATCTTATCTACTTGGGCCGGTTCGGCCCCTTTCTTCAGGAGTATCTGGTGTAGAATCTTATCCAGGCGCCTCATATACTCAGTCATCCTTTCACCTCTTCTCTGATAGGTGTGTTCGTACTGATATACCAGTTCGGCCGCCTTTTCAGTTCGTCCAAAAACTTCTTCAAGAACGTTTAAGTAATCTAAAGCAGTACAATCTTTTCTACTCAGTTTTAGGTTTCTCACCGCTTCTGACGCAGGTCCCTTTAAGCTCTCGGTGATCCTTTGCTTTTTCTGGGCCTCAGGGACATCCCACTCATCCAGAGCCTGCATCGCCTGTTCCACCCATTCTTCAAAGGTTTCCTCTCCCGCCGGAGTTGGTACGTTTCCTGTAAAATTTCTTAACCGTCGATAACCGAAGTTAGTGTGAGGAGGGCTTGTTTTCTGACATTTAGCCAGTAGATCTCCAATAGCCACGATAAATTCAGGCCCTATCATGGCCAACGGACTAGGCGCAGAAACACTTGCGGATTCGCCACGTGGCGTACTTGGCTTAATTAGTTGGACTTCCACCTCTTCGGCCAGTTTCACGCTCGTGCCCTGAAAACATGGCGGAACACCCTTTCTCCATTCGAGTAGAACATACATGTGAGAAGTATCTGGGGTTTTTTTAATGTCCAGTATTAACCCCCGATGATCTGGTGCTAGCGTGGCCACGGCCTGGCAAATCTGATCTTCAGCCCAAGTGTCTGCTGGAATATCCATAACTATACAACATTCTGACTGGCTACTGTGCTCCCCACACCACTCGGCAACAGTGTCTGGATCCATATTTAACCCTTTAGATGCGGTTTTTCCAGAGACTGGATCCCGGAAACGAGCCCCCACGTGTAGCTCCCGGAGGAGCCGCTGAAAATGAACCACGGGTCAGTCTCCCCGCACTAGGGAATAAATATACTCCAACACAGTTGTGAGTTTTTATCATTTAAATAGTTTACTAAAATATTTGAGCAGATGTTGAAACACGGTATTCACAAGTATTTTTACAGTATTTTCGTATCACGATAAAACGCGTAGCGGAAAAGAAACGAAACACGAGGCTTCGTATTTCGGAAAATAAAATATTTGCAACCGAACATAAAAGCAATGCAATTTCCCGATAGTTCAGAAAAAGGGGACACGTAGCAAAACCCCAAACATACAATCCCTTCGTATTACGGTAAACGCACAGCGGAAAAGAGAAAAATATATTCGGAACGTATCTTTATCTTTTAACCCCTTGTTCCGATTCGTAGAAGGAAATGAGTCCTGCACAAGTTAAGTCCCAGAATGTGAAAAGTGTATATGTGTGTGTGGTACCCGGGTACTGTTCAACTGGCCAGTGAGTTTAATAAAGAAAGATCTTCGACTAGTCAGTTGGGGCCCTGTGGACTTTAAAGAGAAAACAGCAGAGCGTCCTTTAATCATAAAACAGCCTTGGAGGCCTCTCACCCATCCGACGATTTCTTTAGGCTCCGCTGACCCAGGACGTCTCTCCACCCGATTTTGACTGGGGATACTAGCGGCCCGATCCGCTGTCTGACTCCACACAGCTTTTCCAGCTCACCGCCTGCTCTCCGTTCGATTCCTCCGGTCTGCAGCAATGCCTGGATTCCGGCGGGTCTTCTTCTCTTCAGCTTGGGTGATCCTCTCTGGACTAACAGGTCTCTCTTGGTCTCTCTTGGTCTCAGTTGGTCTCTGGCCTAGGCCCTCTCGTGATCTCTTCGATGTGTCTGCTCTCTTTTCTTCCCTGGCGTGCTCTGGAACTTTCTCCACGAGGCAGAGGATGTAAGCCTCCAGTCCCCACCCACTTCCTGTCTTCTTGCAAAGCATGCCGGGCATTGTAGTCCCAATGTCCAGTATCTCTGATCGCGATAGTCTCCATCTTGTGGCCAAAAATAGGTACTGCCACAGCAAGATTTTTTTTGAAATGTAAGATTTTTTATTATTTTCAAAACACATAGTCAATGGGGATACAGAAAAAAAAGATAAGGGAAGGGAAACCAACATGAATTATAATATGCTTACAAACTTACATTGAGACATGAAGATAAAAAGGAAACAAAAAACACAAAAAAAGAAAAAAAGAAAAAAAAAAAAAGGGGGGGGAACTTCTTCATCACCAGTAAAGTAAGAGCCATTGCCTATTATGTACAGGTAGCTTTCTGGCACCCATTAACTAATTCCTCGATTCGCAGAATACCCGGGTCACCTGATAACTTCCGAGACGCTCGCCTCTTCCCCATCCACGGGCCTATTCACCCCTCCATGCACACACTGTTTCGCTAGATATATGTCCCACAATTCCCATGGGTCCTGTTTAGGGGGGGTCACCGAGAGAAACTCTATAGCCCTACTGTCATAAGTCCTATCTCTAGTCATGTACGTCTTAAGGAGCCCCATAGATGGGACCGTGTCTGATTTCCATCTCTGTGCTATCAGCAGTAATGCGGTGGACATAATATGAAATGTCATTCTGGACTGTTGCCTAGTTAACTTGGGGCCTCCCAGTCCCACCAAGATGAATCCGGGATCCATAGGAATAGGAGTACCCACCACTGCCGTAGCAAAATCCACCACCATAGTCCAGAAGGGAATCAACAGAGGGCACTGCCACCAGATATGCATATAAGTACCTGTCTGTGAACTACAACGCCAACATACTGAGGAAGAGGACGAAGCGAATTTAGAGGTTTTATCCGGCGTCCAGTACCATCGGTAGAGAACCTTCCTACTTGTTTCCAGGAGAGTCGCGTTTCTAGACACCCCCACATCTCTACGGAACACAGCTGCCCACAATTCTGGCTCAATGGAACGTTTCAGATCTTTTTCCCACGCAGAATGATACCGCCACAAGGGTAGCTCCCTGTCTTTCATGATTGCATTGAGGCCGATGGAGATTAAGCCTTTCGGTAGCAATTGGGAGACACCCAGGGATTCAATTAACGTCAAGGGCGGTTTATGGATCGAGTAGAATGCTGTGAATCCCTGAGTCCTCAAGTATGAACGCAATTGGCAATAAGATAAAAAATAAGAGTCCTGCAGGTGAAATTTAGATTGTACCGACGCAAATTCCAATACCCCGCATTTATCTGTTAATTGGCACAAATTGAAAACCCCCTTCGTCGCCCAACATTGCGCATTAAAATGGGGAAGGATATACTGAAACATCCTCAGTGGTGCCGCTCTTGATACGGGGCCCGTCCCTTATATCTTCAGGAACATACTGTCCCATATTCTCAAGGAGAGGGTCGTTGTAGCAAACAGAGATGTGAACATCCCCCTTGGTCTATTCGGAGGGGGAACCCATAACAGTACCCTTAAATCGTGAGGGGTCAGAGTAATGGCTTCCATAACCGCCCATTGAGGACGGGAGGCATAGCCCAGGCACACTATCATCGCTGCAACATGGACAGCTCGGCTATATTTTGCAAAATCCGGTACCCCTAATCCACCCCCCTCGATTCGGCGTGAGAGGACAGGAAATTTGATTCTGGGGCGCCGATAATTCCATAGGAAGGCATTAACCACTCCCTGCAAAGTAGAAAAAAACGCTCGAGGTATAAAAATAGGAAGGGCTCGAAAAACATATAAAATTTTCGGTAGTATCGTCATTTTCACCGCCGCAATGCGACCAAACCACGATAATCGTCGGGGGTGCCAAGACCGCAATAGGGATTTAATTTCTATTAGCAACTTTCCGTAATTAATATCAAATAAGACCTGAGCCGAAAGAGCTAGCTTGATACCCAAATACGTGAGAAATTTAGTTCTCCAATCAAACGAGAAATCCTGTTTTAGTGTGATCAGCACGTCCTCTGGGATATTAACTGGCAGCGCCTGAGTCTTGGAAAAATTAATCTTATGATATGAAAATGTACCATATTCGTGCAATATGTTAGTCAGAGCCTCTAAGGAAGTTTTAGGGGATGTCAACGTAAGGAGGACGTCGTCAGCAAAGAGGTTTAATTTGTGTGTCTGCGGACCCACCTCTATGCCCCTTACGTCATCGGACTGCCTGATCATCTGAGCCAGAGGTTCTAAGACGAGCGCATACAGTAGTGGAGACAGCGGGCAGCCCTGTCTTGTGCCGTTCGTGATAGGAAATGCTCGAGAATGGAATCCCGCAAAACGTACCGTGGCAGACGGAGAAGCATAAACCGAAAAAACCCCCTTAACAAACTCAGGTGGGATAGAGAATTTTGCCATCACCTCTGACATAAAACCCCAATGCACTCGGTCAAACGCCTTTTCCGCGTCCAATGACAGTATGAGACCAGGCGTAGAAGACGAAGTAAGCACTTGAATGAGATTGAGTAGTCGACGAGTGTTATCCGGACCCTGACGGCCGGGTATAAATCCGACCTGATCCATCCCGATCAAACTCGTGATAGTCAATGCCAAGCGATTCGCCAGGATTTTAGTGTATATTTTAAGGTCTACATTTATCAGAGAGATTGGTCGAAAGTTTTGACAACTAGTGGGGGGTTTACCTAATTTGGGTAGGGTGACTATTGCGGCACCAAGTAGCTCAGAAGGGAGGTTCCCACTATCCATCGCAGTGGTAAACAAGCCATGGATATGGGGAAGTAGCGTTTGATGGAAAGTTCTGTAATAAGTGGACGTGAACCCATCGGGGCCTGGAGCCTTGCCTTTAGGTAGGGACGTAATCACCTCCGCGATTTCCTCACATGTTATCGGGGAGGCCAAAGAGGCACGTTGTGTCTGTGATAGAGTCGGTAAGTTTATTTTGTCTAAATAGCCTCGTATATCCGATATCGAAGGTCCTGGGCCTGCGGTCCCGTCTCTTAAATTATATAGAGCCCGATAGTATGTCGCAAATTCGTTCGCTATGTCCTGTGGTTTATATATCCTTTCCCCTCGGTTATTTAACAAAAAGGACGTTCTGGTTGATTGCTGAAGAGTACGGAGGCGGAGCGCCAACGAGTGTCCCACCCTATTCGCGGTCGAATATCTATTTGCTCTAAGGCGTTGTAATGCGTAGAAATGTGTTGTACTGTCTAGGTCGGTCAGGTCCGCTCCCGCTTTGGCCAGTTCCCGAGCCGTGCTTGGATTCGGGTGGGTTTGGTTGGCCTTGGTCAAAGCGTCTATACGGGTCAGTAACTCCAGTCTATCTGCGATATGTTGTCTCTTCCTGATAGCTGCCCATCTAATGCACACCCCTCTCATAACTGCCTTGTGAGCTCTCCAGAGAATAGTCGGATCCGAGGAAGAATCTTTATTCTCCGAGAAGTAGTTGTCAAGTGAGGACTGCAGGTCCGCTAATATCTCTGGATCGCCCAAAAGAGAGTCGTTGAGGCGCCAAGGAGGCCTGCTAAACACCTGGAAGTCGTCTGCTAGCGTCAAGAATACTGGGGCATGATCAGACAGCGTGAAGCTCGAGATGTCGCAGTCACGAACAGAAGGCAGTAAAGAACCTCTTATGCAAAAAAAATCTATTCTGGAATATGAATTGTGAGGTGGAGAGAACAAAGTATATCCTCTCTCGCCCGGATGGAAAACCCTCCACACATCATATAGATTAAAATGAGACAGAAGGTCCGTCAATTCCCTACATTGTTTTCTAATGTGTGCGTATGAGGCGAATGACCTATCTAGAAGCGAATCTGGACAAACATTAAAATCGCCCATCACAATCACCTCGCCAGTTGATACTGTTAACATTTTGAGCAGTACATGTTTAAGAAACGATACTTGAGATGAGTTAGGACTATAGATATTACATATAGTGAACAATTTCTGATTAATCGTACACACTAAGATAAGGTAGCGGCCCTTCGGATCACTCAGCTTTCTGTGAAGTTGAAAAGACATTCTATCATGCAGTAGTATAGACACCCCTCTAGACTTGGTGGGGCCCGTAGCGTGGAATTGCGTGGTATAGCGAGGTACCTGCAACAAAGGGTGAGACAATCTACGAAAGTGCGTCTCCTGTAGACACACCATATCTGGGTCTCCCCGTTTTATCTCTGAGCATAATGCATGTCTTTTAAATGGAGCGTTTAAGCCCCTAACGTTGAAGGACATAAGTTTCATACAATTGAGACCAAAAACTGTATACGGTTCCTGGGCCAACAGAGCCCCCAATTCACATTTTGGACAAACAAAGCAGCCCACATGGCTCGGGTCGAGCGTGTTTGAGAACAGTCAGGGAATGGCGATAAGGAAAAAAGAAAACAACATAGAAACAAAAAACAAAAAAACACCACAGTGGTGTTGAAGAAACTATGTACATGTCTCAAAGAGACAATCTCTCTTGAGAAGCCCCGAGAAGCGGGTGCACTTCTCATACTCCGAAAAAAGAGCGAGAGTGGGGGGTCAAAAAATGAACCCAACAGAACGCCCGGATGGAGGAACAAAAAGCAGCGCCGTGCTGCGCACGGCGGGACCCATCAACTCCAGCTGCTACCACAGTCCCGAAACCTGGGTCACGTGTATGGGAACATGGAAGACCAACAGAAAAAAAAAAGTACCCTGGAGGCACACTTGGCGAAATACGATACAGTAAAGACGATGAAATATCCCGAGAACTTTCTTCCTCTGCCCAAAGCACGTGGCAATCCGAAGATTCGCAAGACATCAATAGCATAGAGCAAATCACTTTTTCTTCTTGTGCCACTCCGGGTCAAGTCGGGATGGAGGATCTTGCCGCTGTGACGGAGGGGTAACAGGTTCCATTCCCCAATCTTTCAGGAGTTGCATGCCCTCCGATACGGAAGTCACCGAGTGGAAAACACCGTTGCGAGATATCAACAATTTGGTTGGGAAGCCCCACCTGTATGCGATACTGCGATCACGGAGCATCGTTGTCACTTGTTTAAAGTTGCGCCGGTGTTGGAGGGTAGTGCGAGACAGGTCCGGAAAGATAGCAATATGATCGTAGGTCGGGGATAGAGCCCCAGGATGTCTCAGGGCACGCAATATGTCCTCGCGAGGTTTATAATAGTGAAGACGAAGTAAGACATCTTTAGGCGCCTTAGCCGGAGCTGACGGTGGTTTAGGAAGTCGATGAATTCTGTCAAACAGGAGGGAATCCGAGGTGGCTTCAGGCAGGAGGTGTTGAAATAGTTCAGTAACATAATCCGGAAGGTCATGAGCTGATACCGAATCTGGGATACCTCTCACTTTCAAGTTATGGCGACGTGATCTATCCTCCAAGTCCGCAATTTTAGTAAGTGCCCCCAGAAGTTGAGATTGTAAATCCTCCACTTGTTCTGTCAGAACATTATGTGCCCCTGCAAATTCCGCCATCTTTGCTTCCAATCTGTCTGTGCGGTCTCCTATTTCTTTGATATCTTTTTTAATGTCCGCCGCCACGCTGTCTAGGCGATTCGATAATGCATCAGAAAGGGCTGCCAGCATAGGTGCTAGTTTGGCCGTCACCACGTCAATCCCTGAGCTGTCTTCAGCGGGGGAGGCAGATGCACGTGGGGACGAGGAGGTTGAGCCGCCGCCATCTTGGGAGGCCCCAATGCCGCGCTGTTTCTGGCTCTTCGGCGCGAAAAAGTCGGCGGAACCCGCTTTTTTGGTACCGCTGCGGGAGGACATACTGTGCTCCACTGGTTCCCCCGGTCCTGTGCTGCAGCTGCGCTTACTGTGAGTCGTTTTTCCTCGTGTTTAGTGGGTCTCTAGTGCGGAGCTCCGGCGCTACACGTCCACCATCGAACGGAGTCAGGCCACGCCCCCCACAGCAAGATTTTTAACACAGCGCTACAAGTGAATTGCTTTATTTAGGGGTTTCAACAGGGGCATTTATACAACTTCACACACACAGATTACCAACTCCCCCACCCACACAACCAGCACTGATTGGCTCCTTTCCCCACCTCCTGGTCCCTATCAGGTCCCTTTCAGGCTCCCCCATTGTCCAGGAGATTAGGCAGGTGAGGTTTTCGAAAAGCCTCCAATCAACTGGCTTGCTGTATCCTCCATTTTGCCCTTTCAGGCTCCCCCTTTGTCCAGGGGATTAGGCAGATGAGGTCTTGGAAAAACCTCCAATCAGCTGGTTTGCTGTATCCCCCATCTTGAGCCCATGCGGTCCTTTGTCCTTGGGACCCATGGTAAACTGGACAAAATGGAGACTGGAGCAAATCACATACATACAGTTTTCTACATCTGACACTCACACAATAGAGGATACATTTTAAATACACCACATTTCATAAAACCACACGAGTAATAACATACAGAGATTGTCCATACAGTATTTAAACGCAAAACTGAAAGAAAGGAAAAATGGTCTTTAAAATTGGAGCACAGTCAGTTCCTTGTGGCTCTCTGAGGAGAGCCAGATGTCAGCTCCATGACCGGTATCTGATCACTTTAGGTTTAGCCATCTTATTCAGCAGCTCCCTGCTGATGTAGCTATTTTCCTGGCGCAAATCTAGCTCAGCCATTTTTTCTCTAGCTAAACTCGTATGGGGAAAAATACCTCTTCATTTATTTTCTCAATTTCAGTTAAGAATTGAGAATGGTCACTATGCCCATTAGGTTCTGCCTTTCTCTTGTGTAGATGAATGATTAGCATGTCATTTTCCAGACATATATCTCGAATTCTCTCAGGGGGAACACATATGGTGTTATCCTCCCGCTCACCTGGAGTCAGGGGCTCTGGCCTTAAGAAGGAGATATTAGGTGTCTGGCTATTTCTGAAATGGACTTCAATAGAGTCCGGCCTTTCCTCAATCACGTGGCAGTTACGCTGAGCGCGATGGGATTGGGATCTATCGTAGCTAATTGGAACATTTACTTGGGACAAATTGACCTCATTGATAAAATCAATGATTGGATTTAACCTTTTAAGAAGGTCCATTCCAATAATTAGACGATTTTGGGGCAGATCCACGATAAGCGTTGGATGCCGAAATACTTTATTCCCCAATTTAAAATCCAATTTAGCTATGCCCATAACTTTCAGAGATGTGGCACTCACACTCACTAGATTAGCCTTAGATTTATCTAATCTAGGCTTCCTGGTGGACAGTTCTTGAATGTGATCAAAGTAAGTAGATGATACCAGGGTAACTTGGCTTCCCGTGTCTAGCAGAGATATAATATTTTGTGGTAAATTATCCTGTAATTCTACATTCACATAATATCGGTCTTCAATGCTATGCAATTTACAGAGAAACTTAGAGTGAGATATGAAATTAGGTTTTGTACAGATTTTACCCAGTCTTTCCTCTAGGAATGCTTTTGGCAACTGGACTGTCCTCCTCGGATTCAGTCTTCTCAGATTACTCGCACTTAGACTGGAGAGATAAAATACATTTTCCTTCTCTTGGCAGGGAAGGGGTTAATTCATCAACCATACAAACATTTGTATTAACCATTTCATCATCACTTTCTGGTAAATTGGCATGGACACTGGTTATTTCATCAGAATCATCATGTAGTCACTGAGTTGGCAAAGCTGCAGGTGTTGCATCACTTACAACCTGACCAGGATTATTCCCAGTCATCAACTGAGTGATCTGATCCAGTTTTTCTGTCCGCACACAGAAATTATCCTGCATTTGGCTTATACGCTGGTGTACGTTATATTTCCGCCTTCTATTCATCCTTGGGGATGAAGCTTGCGCGTTATCTGATTCATCAGATTCAGTTTTACCTCGGGTCGCTTCCTGTCTAGGCGCATTTTCCTTTGAATTAATCCATTGATTTCTAGGTACCCATTACTTCCTAGGTTGAAATTTATTTCCTGAAGTTTCTCTGGCAAATCCTCTTTCCTGATCTGGCTTGGATATTTCTACCTTAGGTTTTGGATCTCTCACAACTTCCGCGTAGCTCTTTTTCTGGGACTCAAATTTGATGTCACCCTGTTTAACATGAGTTTCCGCTATTTCCTCAGGTGAGTTTTTAATTCTCTTCCCCTGAGTTTCTTCACTATATTCAAATACAAAAAATAGGGTCATGCTCTCTTTTAAAATCCAATCCAAACCATTGTTAGGGTCATAATCTTTTGCCAAAATAACCTTTATTTTATTTGGCAATGCGTCATAGAATAATTGGATGAATTCAGGTTTTTCAAAATCTGGGTTTCTTTCAGCCAAGCTGTACGCATTTTTAAGGACTGAAAGAAATTCACGGGGGCTTTGATTGGGTCTGCATTTTAAAGTTAAAATAGCCCTCTTCGCGGCTAGGCTTGTGCGTTGAGATCCAAACTCATATTTGACTACAGAGACAACTTTACTCCAAGTATTTATGCCAGACTATTTCAAAGACTGAAAGAAATACCTATTTTTGGTTTCAAAGACCCATGGGATGAACTCAATTTTCTGTGCGTCAGAGTTAATACCTAGAACAGATAAGGCTTCCTCGAATGTTTCCAAAAGACTAATAATAGCTGGGGGAATTCTTTTTATTAAAAATTCCCACTGATTCCTTTAGAAACTTGACTATTTTGGTAGAGTCCAGCACTACATAAGATTTTCTATCATGCTTAATAGGCTGTGGCTGGCTAGAGTGATGTGATTTGAAATACTCATGTGTACGAAGCATTGCTCTTTTTTCAGCATGATAATTAGTTTCACTTTCACTTTCACTCTCACTCTCACTCTGCAGGGAAACAGACCTGTCAGCAATCACTGATTTATTATCCCGGCTAAAAGCTTGCAGAGGGAATCCCTCTGAAGGAGAAGAATTAACCCTTTTAGCATCAGCTTCTACCTGACGTAACTCATGAGCGAATTTCTCATGTTCACGTTTCATTCTTGCCAATTGTGCAATCAGTTCCTTATTTGGTTTGGACAAATGATCGATCTCTCTTTGCATTTGATCTTTTTCTTTTACACACATATTCAACTCCTTTATCATTCGTTCCGACTCATGGGTTATTTTAGTTACAGTAACATGCAATTCACGATTTCTCTTTTCTGAGCTGTCCCTGGTTTCTTTATTATCATTCAATCTTTTATTCATTTCTGCGATCAAGTATATGCATTCAGGCAAAATTTGGAAGACAAGAATTTCTTTGTCTTTCTTGTTTTTGGCCGTACAGATTTGTCACAAATAATCAAGAAAAGTTGAATGATCGGACCAGATTGAACTAGCATACTTAGAAACATTTGATTGTAATTCCTTTATCCAATCAAATAAATCGTCTGTGACGTGTTATTTGTCCTTTAGGTAAGACATAACATCTATCAACATGATTTGATCAGAATGTATATGTACCTCTTCATGAGTCTCAGATTCTGACTGTGTTATTGTATTTTGACTTGTGGTTTTACGGTTGTCTACTAAACGGTGTAAAAATGTCAAAGAGTCAAAATATATATACAGTCAGGTCCAGAAATATTGGGACATCGACACAATTCTAACATCTTTGGCTCTATACACCACCACAATGGAGTTGGAATGAAACAAACACAATGTGCTTTAGCTGCAGACTGTTAGCTTTAATTTGAGGGTATGTACATCCAACTCAGGTGAACGGTGTAGGACTTACAGCAGTTTGCAGATGTGCCTCCCACTTGTAAAGGGACCAAAAGTAATGGGACAATTGGTTTCTCAGCTGTTCCATGGCCAGGTGTGTCATATTCCCTCATTACCCCAGAGTTCATTTCAAGTGTGCTATTTGCATTTGGAATCTGTTGCTGTCAACTCTCAAGATGAGATCCAAAGAGCTGTCACTATCAGTGAAGCAAGCCATCATTAGGCTGAAGAAACAAAACAAACCCATCAGAGAGATCCCATCAGAGAGCTAGCAAGAACATTAGATGTGGCCAAAACAACTGTTTGGAACATTCTCAAAAAGAAGGAACGCACCGGTGAGCTCAGCAACACCAAAAGACCCGGGAGAACACGGAAAACAACTGTGGTGGATGACCGAAGAATTATTTCCCTGGTGAAGAAAACACCCTTCACAACAGTTGGCCAGATCAAGAACACTCTCCAGGAGGTAGGTGTATGTGTGTCAAAGTCAACAATCAAGAGAAGACTTCACCAGAGTGAATACAGAGGGTTCACCACAAGCTGTAAACCATTTGTGAGCCTCAAAAACAGAAAGGCCAGATTAGAGTTTGCCAAACAACACCTAACAAAGCCTTCACAATTCTGGAACAAGATCCTATGGACAGATGAGACCAAGATCAACTTGTACCAGAGTGATGGCAAGTGAAGAGTATGGAGAAGGAAAGGAACTGCTCATGATCCTAAGCATACCACCTCATCAGTGAAGCATGGTGGTGGTAGTATCATGGCGTGGGCATGTATGGCTGCCAATGGAACTGGTTCTCTTGTACTTATTGATGATGTGACTGCTGACAAAAGAAGCAAGATGAATTCTGAAGTGTTTCAGGCATTGTTATCTGCTCACATTCAGCCAAATGCTGCAGAACTCATTGGACGGCGCTTCACAGTGCAGATGGACAATGACCCAAAGCATACTGCAAAGGCAGCCAAAGAGTTTTTGAAGGGACAGAAGTGGAATGTGTCAGGTTCGTGCCAGGAAGGAGCCATGGCACGGCCTCAGTGTGGTGTTATATTCCCAAGCGCTGGGGGTGAGCAGGCAGAAAGACACAGGAGACAGTAAATGCACAACAAAGCTTGTATGGTGGGATGGTTCACAGCAAACAGTCCAGCACAGAACAGACGGTAGCACAGAAAATAGGCAAGTGGATGGTGGACCACGTAGTCTCTCTCCAGATCCGCTTCAGGAGAAGCAGGAGCCTATTGGCAAATGTACCTTGATAGTAGGTTGGTCTCCTTGGAGAGAGCTGGAGGGCTGGAAGCCACTTGAGTGTCTCTGGACCCACTGGATAGTGGGCCACGCAGTGGATTGTCCAGCACGCAGGAACCAGGTAATGCAGACACAGCAAGGATGCACGGCAGAGCAAAATAAATCAGGAACATACAATGACAAGAGGGAGCTCTCAAGACCTCTGGACACTGGGAAGGGAAAAACACAAAATGAAAGAGCAAAGGGGAGGAGGGTGTGGTCTGGTTTTATGCAAAACCTCAGGTTCAGACACAGGAGTTAACCCTTAGGTGGGGAGCAGGTATAGAGAGCTAGTGACCCAGGCTGACCACAGCAGGCTCTCAGGGCTGAGGCATGACAGTACCTCCCTCCTTAGAAGGTGCACTCCGGGCACCTAGGGCATAGGCTAGAACCAGGAGCAGCTAGGAGGTCATCACCACCCATCAGAGTCCGAGTCAGTGTCATCATAAATGTCTCCTTGGGCAAGCAGGGCCTGCTCAAAGATTTCAAGGTCCTCTTTACGGACCAACGTTCCATTAGATGCCCAAACACAACCATCAGGAGTAGGGTTGTCCACAGGTGGAAAGGGCGTGAGAGGTGTACAGGTGACGACCCCCGCAATGATGGGCGATGGGCCTGTCTCCTTGGCTGCCAACCGTTGCTCATAGGCAGCAAGATCTGAATCAGGAATAATGAAGCCATCAGAGGCTATAGAAAAAGTCCTGACATCCTTATGAGAGCAAGAAACGGTTCTATCAGGCAGAGCGTCACAGCCATGTATAATGTTGGGGTCTGAGACTTGCTCTCCTGGACCACCTCTAGGGTGCTTGGCAGTCTGGATAGGAGATACGTGGGTCACACCCACCTCCATAGGTACCTGGGGTTCAGGTTCCATAACCATGGGTTCTGCATCAACGAGCTCAGTAGGCAGGATCTCTATGGACCCAGAAGGGTCTGGGGTCAAGACCTCCATGTCCTCAGCATCGGATTCATCCTCTGTACCCTCCTCCTCCGAAGAGACATCACAGGCAACAGACCTCCTTGGTACAGAGGATCGACGAGGCTTGCCCATGTTGGTAGCCTGGCGAGGCTTAGCAGCTGCCTGACGTGACTTAACTGGGCGAGACTTGGCAGCGACCGGAGTCTGGCGTGATTTGGCAGTGGCCTGGCGAGTCTTGCGTGAAACAGGAGCAGCGGCTGGGGTCTTGCGTGACACAGGGGCAGCGGCTGGAGTCTTGCGTGGCACAGGAGCAGCGACTGGAGTCTTGCGTGGCACAGGAGCAGCAGCTTGGCGTGACACAGGACCAGCGGCTGGAGGCTTAGCAGGTCTGATGGGACAGAGATCTATTCGGTGCAGATCTGACCCACAGTAGAAGCATTGGTTCAGCCTTCTACGCCTTTCCTTCTGAGTCTCCACATAAGGTGCCTGTGCTCTGCATATAGGTGGAGAATGATTAAACTCAACAGATTGCTGTGATGCTCTGCTCACTGGTATAGGCCTGACTGGGTCAGGTGTGGTGGGAAATGAGTCCATTAGTGTATACACATCATCCACTACAACGAGCAACTGATATACAATCTCCTTCAGTGCAGCTTGAACCCCCACGGGCCTGGTTTTTGGCTCTTTCATTATGTCAGGTTCGTGCCAGGAAGGAGCCATGGCACGGCCTCAGTGTGGTGTTATATTCCCAAGCGCTGGGGGTGAGCAGGCAGAAAGACACAGGAGACAGTAAATGCACAACAAAGCTTGTATGGTGGGATGGTTCACAGCAAACAGTCCAGCACAGAACAGACGGTAGCACAGAAAATAGGCAAGTGGATGGTGGACCACGTAGTCTCTCTCCAGATCCGCTTCAGGAGAAGCAGGAGCCTATTGGCAAATGTACCTTGATAGTAGGTTGGTCTCCTTGGAGAGAGCTGGAGGGCTGGAAGCCACTTGAGTGTCTCTGGACCCACTGGATAGTGGGCCACGCAGTGGATTGTCCAGCACGCAGGAACCAGGTAATGCAGACACAGCAAGGATGCACGGCAGAGCAAAATAAATCAGGAACATACAATGACAAGAGGAAGCTCTCAAGACCTCTGGACACTGGGAAGGGAAAAACACAAAATGAAAGAGCAAAGGGGAGGAGGGTGTGGTCTGGTTTTATGCAAAACCTCAGGTTCAGACACAGGAGTTAACCCTTAGGTGGGGAGCAGGTATAGAGAGCTAGTGACCCAGGCTGACCACAGCAGGCTCTCAGGGCTGAGGCATGACAGAATGTTGTGCAATGGCCAAGTCAGTCACCTGACCTGAATCCCATTGAGCATGCATTTCACTTGCTGAAGACAAAACTGAAGGGAAAATGCCCCAAGAAAAAGCAGGAACTGAAGATAGTTGCAGTAGAGGCCTGGCAGAGCATCACCAGGGTTGAAACCCAGTGTCTGTTGATGTCTATGCGTTCCAGACTTCAGGCTGTGATTGACTGCAAAGGATTTGCAACCAAGGATTAAGAAAGGAAAGTTTGATTTATGATTATTATTCTGTCCCATTACCTTTGGTCCCTTAACAAGTGGGAGGCACATCTGCAAACTGCTGTAAGTCCTACACCGTTCACCTGAGTTGGATGTACATACCCTCAAATTAAAGCTGACAGTCTGCAGTTAAAGCACATTGTGTTTGTTTCATTCCAACTCCATTGTGGTGGTGTATAGAGCCAAAGATGTTAGAATTGTGTTGATGTCCCATTATTTCTGGACCTGACTGTATCTTCAAGAAAAACATAACACCTGTGGTGAAAAAAGACAACATAGTGCACACTGATGGTATACACATAATTCCTGCTACAGATCATTAAATCTGCGCACCAGAATGATAATAGTAGGCTTATCTGCATTCCCACACAGGGTGATGAAATCATACAGTGATTCTGTCTCTCAACCTCGACTTCTCAAGGACCAGGTAGGGGTCTGCTTGTAGTGTAGGATCAGGAACCAGGATAGAATAAAATCGCTGGGGGTGTGGCCAGCTGCTGATGGGAGAAGACATGTATCAGGAAGCTCTGCACGTCTTCTCCGTACAGGGACTACTTGTTGACTTTTACCGGAGCACTTTTCTTCTGAAAGGTCCCTGAGCGGCTGGCCTTTGGTATTGTGCAGTCTGGAGCCCGTTAAAGCACATTGTGTTTGTTTCATTCCAACTCCATTGTGGTGGTGTATAGAGCCAAAGATGTTAGAATTGTGTCGATGTCCCAATATTTCTGGACCTGACTGTATATATTCTACCTCTATCTATATTAGACAGTACTGGCAGTTATATTTCAAACAAAAACTACAATTTCAGCTCAGTGCCTCCATATATGTTGGAGATTTTATCAGGTAAGAAATTTATACGATATAGACATCAATCGTCTGTATTTCTCAGAAGTTCTCCTAAGTTTCTTTTAACTGTACGTGTTTTGTTTTAAAAAATAAAACCAACCAGCTTAGATAAAAATATATATATTTATTACGTATGCAAAAAGATTTTAATCTCACAACATAATCAAAGATTTATAAAAGACAACATCATCCATCAGCACACAGATTTCTAGCTTTTAACATATTTTATCCTGTTAATAACTGCATAAATGATTAATACCATTTACTTTTAATCCGTTAGTAACTAATACATAGATGGTTAGTTCAATTTAATAAACATCATGCTTAAAGAAAACAATTAACATGTATTCCCAGGAAACCAGTATTTAAAACAAGCTAGTATCTTGTAGATATATATGTATATCTCCTTGTGCTACCTGGATCTACAAAAGATGAGCTATCACTATTTTTAGAATGATAAGTAAGAAAACTTATTTAGTGAAACATACAGTTTCTAGTCTCAAGACCACTGTGCCCATGACCCACAGTGGGTCCACTGAAGTCCAACTCATTAGTAAGGCACATATGGACAAGTCTGGTAGTGCCTCCACCAGTGCCATGTCATGCAGTATGGTCATGTCCTCCAAGTCTCGTTCTAAGAGGAGACATAAAAAGGTGACCAACTCTAGTCTAGTTGGGTCCGAGGTTGTCACGCGCTGTTCTGTGCCCAAGGAGGTGACGCTCTGTTCTGTGCCCAATGAGGTCACGCTCTGTTCTAGGCCCGATGAGGTCACGCTCTGTTCTGTGCCCGATGAGGTCACGCTCTGTTCTAGGCCCGATGAGGTCACGCTCTGTTCTAGGCCCGATGAGGTCACGCTCTGTTCTGTGCCCGATGAGACCACGCTCTGTTTTGTGCCCGATGAGACCATGCTCTGTTTTGTGCCCGATGAGACCATACTCCGTTCCCTTTATGCAGCTCGACATGGAAGGCAACTTGACAGGATCAGATATAACTGACCTCTCGTTACTAGAACCAGACAATACTGGCATCTTGCCAGTAGAACTCATGACTGGCTTTCCGCCAGGAACGGACATGACAACTGGCATCCTGCCTGGTACGGACATGACAACTGGCATACCACCAGGTTCGGGCATCACTGGCACCGCACCAGGTTTAGGCATCACGCCAGGATTGGACATCGCTGGCACTGCTGACACACAGCTTGACTCGGTTACCGCTGACACACAGCTTGACTCGGTTACCGCTGACACACAGCTTGACTCGGTTACTGCTGACACATAGCTTGACTTGGCTACTGCTGGCACCGCGCCAGGTATGGGCATCACGGGTGGCACATTGCCAGCATCAGGCATCATGGGTGGAACATTCCCAAAACCAGACGTTACTGGCATATCGCCAGGAGCAGCCTCACTGTGGGACAAAGGCACAGTGGACCTTTTCCTTGACATAACAATTGCGGCCTGGCTGCCAGACTTGAGGATTGCGGCCTCGCCGCCAGACTTGAGGATTGCAGCGGGTACATCGAATAGGCTAACAGTACCACAGGTAATACAACCTGTAACTATATGACATCCTGGACCACCATTAGGGTGTCTGGCCGTTTGGAGAGGCTCCATACAAGAAGCCATTATGGAGGCAATCTCCATGGCCTCTTCCTCTGACCCGATGGCTGAGAAGGAGTCATACTCCATTTGTTCTTCGAGATCAGAAGCAGAAAACTCGGCTGGGTCTGGAGCGTCAGTTGCCCCCTCCACAGGCCTGGTTACCCTAGGAAGGGTTCTCCTAGACCTGGACGGTACAGGGGGTCTGACAACAGTGGATTCGTAAAGGGGCCTGGTGCCATCTGACCCATAACGGGGCCTGGCACCATCTGACCCATAAGCAGGAAGACTATCTGGGTCTGGAGTGCCAGTTGCCCCCTCCACAGGCCTGGTTACCCTAGGAAGGGTTCTCCTAGACCTGGACGGTACAGGGGGTCTGACAACATTAGATTCATAGTGGGGCCTGGTGCCATCTGACCCAGAATAGGGCCTGGTACCATCTGACCCATAACGGGCCTGGTACCACCTGACCCATGACGGGGCCTGGTAACATCTCACCCATAATGGGGCTGGTACCATCTGACCCATAACGGAGCCTGGTACCATCTGACCCAATAGAAGGTCTGGTTTTGGTGGCCTGAGAGACGTGGGCACAGAGGACACCTTGCCAGACTCGGGGTGCACTGACTCCTTGCCAGCCTCAGGGCGCACTGGCACCTTGCCAGCCTCAGGGCGCACTGGCTTTAGCAGGCCATCATTAATGGAGTGCAGCGAACTGCCACAATAGAAACAGAGATTATAAAGCCTGCATCTTTCTTTCTCTGATATTGGAATACATGTGCTGCTGGGTGGTGCTAATAGGTTAACTACTGCTGCTGGTGATAAGCCCAGAGACTCCATTACCTTATGCAGTTCTATAAGCATACTAACACTATGTGCAGCATAGAATTTAACAACACATACCAGCAGGCTTGGGTGGATCCAGTGTAATGTTACAGTGGCCCCCCTCAGGAGCCAAAGGGGGGTCCTTGCTGCTGTGGTTATTAAGCCCTTTAGGCAGGTATGTGTCGTTCTGCATTATGCAGAACCCTGGACACAGGATAAAACCGAACCAGACAAGACAGTATACACACACACACGAGAGGAAGGCCCTGCACTGGGGAAAGGTCCTTGAATGGCCTTCTGACTATACAGAGTACAGGGTGGGAAAATATACACAATGAAGCAACCGGGCTCAACTAGATTTGACAGGAAGGAATATCTAGCAACAACTGAACAAGAAAGAGATCCTTGAGGTGGTCTCTATATAATAGAACAATGAGTTGCTGCACTAGATACACACTACATAAACCAAAAAAACAGACTAGACAGAAATATAGTCAGCAACATGCAGGGCAGGACTCACATATAGAACTTGAGGTTAGAGCTGCAACCAGCAGGGACATACAACAAAACTGGATTCCTACGATTAGGACTCACACCAGATAAACAAACAACAGAGACTGTAGTGTGGTTCAAACATAAACCAGAATCCTGAATACCACACAGATAAAACACAAATGGGATCAAGCAAGAGAATAGTCAAGATATAAAGCTAGGACTCATAAACCAGGAAGTCAATATACGGTACCAGGGATTAAATACAAGAATAGTCAGGATACGAAGCAAGGAGTCATAAACCAGGATATCAAAAATACAAAATACAGAAGGCAGTAATACAACAAGGAAGATCTACACTGGTTCAGGGAACAAGTGCACGGATAGCCATTAAATAGGGTAGTGCCGGTCACATGACCACAGGTCTGGTCAGACGCTGAGACTCCAGGGGCGGAGAGCCAAACAGATTAACCCTAAAAAACCATTAGGGCTGAGAAGAGCTCTCAGCACCAGTGGGCCTGGCTGGGGGAATGTAACAGCCATGTCCCAAGCTTGGGAGGACACTCTTAGCCCTAGGTCTCGTTCCCAAGCTTGGAAAGACCAAACATGATCCAGGGAAGGGATATTCAGTGCTTCATAGCATAGGGACAAAAGTTTAGTCGTCATGCTTGGATTAACCACAAACTGTGTAAAATGAGACAATGGGGCCTGAAGAAAGGTAGGCAGCAGGGGCAAGCCCGGGCGTTGGACCACTGACGATATTTGGTAATATGAGAGCCTCCATCCTTCCGGCAGCATATATCGCACCCACAACATGCTGAATGGCATCAGGTTTCCCCCTGCCACCATGTGTTGAAGGTGTGTAATCCCCTTAGATGCACATTTGGCGTGATCGGAATCTGCTATCCAGTGTGTTAGCACCACCAAGGGAGTGGCCAGAGAGAGGGAGGATGCACGTAGAAGCAAAGCGCGGCACAAATCCCACACGTGGATATACCATCTAGTGAGCGGCAATAAGTCCGGCAAGGGGGGGTCGTTGGCGAAGCGTGAGCCACAGTACTGTCTTTAATAGGTGGTGATGCCCAAAAGCCTGTTCTATTTCTGTCCATTGTGGGGGGGGGGTGGAAGTATTCCGCTAAAGATGCTAGCACCGCGGTCCTATGATATAGGTGAATGTTGGGCATAGCCAGTCCGCCTCGCCATACGGGCACTCTAGGCCTCTTACCGTTCCACACGTAGGAATTCAGGAGAGACTGAACGGTCTCCAGATAGACTTAGGCAGGCGCATCAGAATGGCTCTATAATAATACAACAATTTAGGCAAAAGTGTCATTTTGATGGCCGCCATCCTCCCTAGCCATGACCAAGGGGCACATTTCCACTTAAAGAGAAGCTGTTTCACATGGGACTTGAAGGGTTTGTAGTTGAAGTCAAACAAGCGGTCAGGGGATTTGGGAATCTTAACCCCCAGGTACTGTAAACAGTCCACCCTCTAGTCATATTGAAAGTGCCGCGCCAGTAGTTCCTGACTAGGTCTAGGAAGATTAATAGTCAGTGCCTGGGTTTTGGGCATGTTGATTTTGTGGTAGGAAACAGTGCTATATTCTGTCAGTATGTCCTGTAATCATGGTATGGAAGCTTCAGGGTCCGTGAGAGTCAGCAAAATATCGTCCGCAAACAAAGTAACCTTATAAGTGGTGGGGCCAACAGCTATTTCCGCCACCCTGTCGTCTTGTCATATATGTTGTGCCAATGGCTCGATCACCAGGGCATACAATAATGGAGAAAAGGGGGCATGGCTTGGCGCTTGACTAAGATGGCTGCGTGATCTCTTTGCTCCCAACTTCTCCACCTACCATCAGCTCCTAGCATTGCATTTCTGGACATTGTCAAGACTAAAACTAAAGGCGCGTCCGCTACTCCTAGCAAGTGCCAGGGAGAGACCCAACTTGGTCCAATAGACCCATTTTTTTCGAACCCCAGACCCTGAATCCGCGCCGTTTGCGAATCCAAACATGGTGTCCTCATTGCCCAATTCCCTGATAGGACATGCAACGCAGAGTGGAATTGGGCACCTGGAAGCTCTGCTCGCTTCGTTGTCCACCAGGGCTGACATAGATCAGCTGATCTTGTCAGTGAAGGACACATTTAAGGCAGTGGTAGATGGCCTTCGATCAGATATGACCAAAATGGATGGCAGGCTGGCACACGGGGAGCATCGCCTGGAGGAATCTGTGGAGCCTGTAGATGCTGCGGCCTTAACGGACATGAGGCGTCACATAGATCAGGTCTCAAAATTTCCACTCACCTACTCGCATTTGGTGAGTTGAAATGAAGTGAGGGCGAGTGGAAATGCACACAAAGGCAGCAGAAAAAAATATTTCGGGCTGCGTATTTCAGCAGTGCCACTGTGCAGCCCCTCCTTCTCCAGGCTGCACGGTGGCAGGGATCAGCTGCCTAACCTGACCCAGCTCGTCTATGTCACTGGCAGGGGGGTGGAGAGGAGCTTCCCTGCCTCCTCGCTCTGCTCACACTGGGCTCTGATGACTGGGTATACATGTATCTGGGGTCTGATGTCTGGGTATTAATGTTATTTTTGTAACTTTATTCTAAATAAAACCTTTTCCAATGTAATTTCATAAGCTAATTTATGGAGGTGTGTTTAGGGGCAGAGTTAAGGGCTGGGTAGGGGTTAGGTGGAGCAACTGGTGGCGAGTAACTCTTATGGCCTGGTTAGTAGCTTGGGACTTGAAATTTTGAGCCCTGACATAGATGACCTGGAGAATCGGTCAGGCCGCCACAAACCGGCGCATTAGGGGGTAAGAGAATCTGTCGCCGACCTCAAATCCTACTTGGTGGCCCTTTTTGGGGAACTCCTGGGCCATAATTACCTTACCCAGGATCACATACACAGAGCGCATAGAGTCTTCCGCCCCCGTTTACCATCACCCACGGACCCCCGAGGGATTTTGTCTGTCACCTCACTGATTTTACACTCAAGGAGAATATTTGGCTAAGGCCCGCAACATTTCCCCTCTAACATACGGTGGGGAGGATATCGAGGTGTATAATGATTTATCCACGTTCACTCTTGGGGTCCGGAGGGCTCTCCTACCCTTGACCTCGGTATTGCGTGAGGCTGGCATCCCATACTGTTGGGGACCCCCATTTGCATTGATGGTGCGATGTGATCAAGAGCTTTTTGTCATCTGCTCCCCGGCTGACGTACAGGGATTTATACGTGACCTAGAATTACCATCGGTGGACGTCCCGGATTGGGAGAAACCTCCTCGGCGTCAAGATAACCGAGGCAGGGAGCGTTATCCAAACGGACCACGTCGACCGCAGCGCCAAGGATTCCGCAGACGCAGAGATTACAGGCGACACGGATCCCCCCTAATCAGGCTGAAGCGGATACCTGAGAATGCTCTTAAAATGTGCGACGTTTGGAACCCGATCCCACCGCCCGTGGTATGCGCTCATCCTGTTGATCCCTGAATACGTTCCCCCTCCCCCCTTTTTTTCCACCTGCAACATAAAGGATTGTGAACTAGTTTTATTTTATTTTCTGCACCGTTCTACCAGCCTCCACCCCTTGGAAGGAATTAATGTGGACTCAGTGGTACTGAAGGGGCAATGCTTTCCTGGACTCATTTTCACGGTAATGGGCCGGAGACGCATGAGCAGGTGACATGGGGAGGGTTTGGAGGGTGGAGGGAGATGTCACGAAGTTGGGGGAATGTGCCACTCCTGGCCCAGTGTGCGGACCCAGCCATTACATGGGTAGAGATGTATAAGTCCTCTCTTGATCGAGTAATTTAACTGTGGGAGGAAGGTTGTGGGAGTGATGTAAGTGTTGGGTGGTGAGTGGTTCACATGTTGGGGTAGGACTCTCCGAGGTCAACGAGTGTTTTTCACAGTTCCACCCACATACCTGGCTGTATTTCGGGGGGTGGTGTGGGATACCTGAAGGTGCTGCTTTAAAATTTTTTATTTTTTTTTGGGGGGAGGTTTCTCCCTTTCTCCCTCCAGTGGAGATTGGGTTTCATTTACGGGCTCCATACTTCTGTTGGGGAGGGTTATGGTCCTTTTGGGACCAGCTCAATATGGGGACATCGGTTATGGTATTCCTTGGTATATAGATATCCTTTAGTCATCTAATTTGTACCTTGCAAGTCTGTTGATTTTTGTTAAGAGCGGAATGTTGTTGAGGGATACCTCTGTTATTTGTATCCTTGCTCTGTGGTTTTGTTCTTCGAACATAAATTGTTTTCTATTGCTATTGTTACTCATTGGCAATTATTGCCATCACCCTCACGAGGCTTGACGCATATAGAGCCCTGGGGAGCACCTCGGTTCACGTACTTGGAGTGGACTGTACTGCTCATATCCAGGTTTGCGTTACACCTTATTGATTTATTTATTTTTTTATATTTCGCTTTTTCCCTTCCTTTCTTTTATTTTTCTCTTCGTTTTCCTTCTTCTCTCCATCTTTCTTTCTTCTCTCTTCCCTTACCCCTCCGTCTCCCTCGTTTCCCGCCTCACTTACCCCTACATTCATTTTCTACCTTGCATGACATCCCGAAGTCCAGTGTGCAAAACGTTGCAGAAATGTACGCCCTCGCACATAGGAAAATTCTTTCCTATAATGTGAGAGGATTGAACAGCCCGGGAAAAAGGAGCCGGCTACTACACGAGCTATGGTCCCTCAGGGTGTCGGTGGAGTTCCTCCAGGAGACCCATTTCAGAGAAGGCTCGGCCCAGAGGCTGGATAACTTCAGATTCACGCTGGGATATTATAGTCATTTCTCCTCAGGGAAATCGAGGGGTGTTGCTATCTTGTTTTCCAACACCGTCCCATTTGTTTTAGAATCTCAACTCACTGACCCGGAGGGCAGGTTTCTTTCATAAAAGGCACTATAGCGGACTCTACATACACATTCGCATCCATATATTTGCTGAATAAAGCCCAACATAAGGCCTTCCATGGAATTGTACGTCGTTTGACCGAATTCAAGTCTGGCTGTCTAGTTCTGGCACTGCCGTGGTCACCACAGTGATACTGAGACACATCCAGAGGTCTCTGGCATCCTTACAACTTGTAGATACTTGGAGGCTTCACAGTGGTGGAGCAAGGGAGTATTCGTATAGGAAACAACAACGTAGCGCCGGTGAACAAAGTCCACTGGAAAACGAGAATGTGTTCACTGCATGTCCATAAATGTGATATTCTTGATCTTCAAGGGTATCTTTCCTTTGAAGAAGATATATTGAGGAACTACAGGAAAAAGGGGAAAAAGAAACCAAAATTGCGCAGTATATGGCACCAATTGGATAGAATATACACAGGTATTCATCACACATTTAAATGAGCCCAACACCTAGCTCTAGGGTAGATGGCTTTATGGGTCTTTTTAGAGTCTTCAGGTGCCCATTTAACCCTTTTAGGGATCCGGCGGATGATCAACAGTATACCCCTGCAGTGAGGCAAATGTATCAGGGATACCCCTAGTGCAATCTCGTAGATAAACAGCGTGGAATTAAATACTCAAATACTCCTGAGCCTCAAATTTATTTATTTATTTATAAAGGATTTTACCAGGAAGGATACATTGAGATTTCTCTCGTTTTCAAGTATGTCCTGGGTTCAAGAACAGTGTTACAGAAATACAAAGTAGTAAAATGCAAGATATTAACACAAAACAAATATACAGATTAACAGAAAATAAATATGTAGGAAATATAGTCACTATGTTACATGTTTACAGGTGCATTCCTTATTGAGGTATGTTAATAGGGAGCTCTTAAGGGACTTTAGACTGGGGGAAGATTTGATGGTGTCTGGGAGGTTATTCCATAATTGTGGTGCTCTGTAGGAAAATGAGGATCAAGCCACTTTCTTTTTGTATGAAGAGTGCGTCTAGATTCCAGCGACGGCTAGTTTAGTTCTTTTAACATGTCACAATGGTGGGTCATGTAGTTACATTGTAGCACAAAGCGACAGAATGAGTTCTACAATGTAGTAAGTTTCTGGAGGTGCGTTTGCGGGGCGGCAGCATACACTACATCTCCGTATTCAATAGCTGGCATAAGCATTTGTTGTACAATCTGCTTTCTTACCGCGGGGCTCAGGCAGGATTTGTTTCTGTACAGGGCACCTAGTTAGGGGTAAATTTTAGATGAGAGTTTTTCGATGTGGGGGCCAAAGGATAGATTTGGGTCTAACCACATACATAGATATTTGAGAGAAGTGACTGTGGTCAACGTGCCATTTGATTTTGTCCTGACACATAGATGGGGTGTTTACAATTTGTGTAGTTTAGGTGCTGTTCCAAATGGCTCCGTGAAGTGCGTCTAGGGGATTTGTAAGGAATCCCCAAAACCTTCTTGGACAAGATAAGGCAGTCAGCAGTCGTTTAAAAACATTTATTCATATTAAAAGACAATTATAGCTACCAGAACGTGTTTCGCCGGTGTAGGCTTCTTCAGCTGGCAATCCTTGTGTTGTCGCTGCAGTTGCCTTATACAGTCAGGTCCAGAAATATTGGGACATCGACACAATTCTAACATATTTGGCTCTATACACCACCACAATGGAGTTGGAATGAAACAAACACAATGTGCTTTAGCTGCAGACTGTCAGCTTTAATTTGAGGGTATGTACATGCAACTCAGGTGAACGGTGTAGGACTTACAGCAGTTTGCAGATGTGCCTCCCACTTGTTAAGGGACCAAAAGTAATGGGACAATTGGCTTCTCCGCTGTTCCATGGCCAGGTGTGTGATATTCACTCATTACCCCAATTACAATGTGCAGATAAAAGGCCCAGAGTTCATTTCAAGTGTGCTATTTGCATTTGGAATCTGTTGCTGTCAACTCTCAAGATGAGATCCAAAGAGCCTTCACTATCAGTGAAGCAAGCCATCATTAGGCTGAAGAAACAAAACAAACCCATCAGAGAGATAGCAAGAACATTAGGAGTGGCCAAAACAACTGTTTGGAACATTCTCAAAAAGAAGGAACGCACCGTTGAGCTCAGCAATGCCAAAAGACCCGGGAGACCACGGAAAACAACTGTGGTGGGTGAATGAAGAACTCTTTCCCTGGTGAAGAAAACACCCTTCACAACAGTTAGCCAGATCAAGAACACTTTCCAGGAGGTAGGTGTATGTGTGTCAAAGTCAACAATCAAAAGAAGACTTCACCAGAGTAAATACAGAGGGTTCACCACAAGATGTAAACCATTGGTGAGCCTCAAAAACAGGAAGACCAGATTAGAGTTTGCCAAACAACACCTAACAAAACCTTCACAGTTCTGGAACAAGATCCAATGGACAGATGAGACCAAGATCAACTTGTACCAGAGTGATGGGAAGAGAAAAGTACGGAGAAGGAAAGGAACTGCTCATGATCCGAAGCATACCACCTCATCAGTGAAGCATGGTGGTGGTAGTGTCATGCGTGGGCATGTATGGATGCCAATGGAACTGGTTCTCTTGTATTTATTGATGATGTGACTACTGACAAAAGCAGTAGGATGAATTCTGAAGTGTTTCGGGCAATATTATCTGCTCACATTCAGCCAAATGCTGCAGAACTCATTGGACGTCGCTTCATAGTGCAGATGGACAATGACCCAAAACATACTGCAAAAGCAACCAAAGAGTTTTTGAAGGGACAGAAGTGGAATGTTATGCTATGGCCAAGTCAATCACCGGACCTGAATCCCATTGAGCATGCATTTCACTTGCTGAAGACAAAACTGAAGGGAAAATGCCCCAAGAACAAGCAGGAACTGAAGACAGTTGCAGTAGAGGCCTGGCAGAGCCCTCACCAGGGATGAAACCCAGCGTCTGGTGATGTCTATGCGCTCCAGACTTCAGGCTCTGATTGACTGCAAAGGATTTGCAACCAAGTATTAAGAAGGGAAAGTTTGATTTATGATTATTATTCTGTCCCATTACTTTTGGTCCCTTAACAAGTGGGAGGCACATCTGCTAACTGCTGTAAGTCCTACACCGTTCACCTGAGTTGGATGTACATACCCTCAAATTAAAGCTGACAATCTGCAGTTACAGCACATTGTGTTTGTTTCATTCGAACTCCATTGTGGTGGTGTTTAGAGCCAAAGATGTTAGAATTGTGTTGATGTCCCAATATTTCTGGACCTGACTGTATATACTGTCCATAAAACCTCAATTAAAAGCAATAAACGAATCAATTAACAACAATTAAACACAATTTTATTCATCTGTTAGCAATAAACCGTCCACCATCTTGCGCATGCGTAATGACTCCGCTAGCCACAATGGAACGCGGAAATGAATGGTTTTTGTCTGCCATTTTAGTGCATGCGCTCTGATTACCACGTTTTAGCTCGGACAATCTCTCAATGTACACGATATCCCTGTGTCACATCTCCAGACTCGGAGAAGGCAATCTCCTTGCCTCCCATTCATATAGAGCCCTCTACACTCGTGGAGAGTATACCGGGGCTTTCATTATTCATAGACCCCTATCTTTAATTTAAAGTGGATCTATTCCCTAACTATATCTATATCTGCGATTAAGGCTAATAGCGATGTCTTTACATGGTTAATAGCTCCATTTACTTGTAAATATGTGCCAATATAATAACCAAGTATGATATTGTATGTTACAGGTCTATTACAGTAGATTAATAATTATTTTCTCTCACCCTCCCAAATTAAAAGTTAATTAACTCCCAATATCTCATATTCAGATCTGTCTCATATACATATATATTAAAACAATTATTTATACGTTTATATATAACTATCTGGGTTATTGTACTGTATCTCGATGTGTCAACTAAACTTTTAGTGCATACAAATAACATTACATTAAATATTAATTTGATTATCAAATAGTAAATCCTAATTACTAGTGCCTATTTATTATTATCATTAATGGTGTCATTATATATTACCTCACCTAATTTATTAAGTTACTAATTATCTTAATTTTAATATGTAAAATATCTACACTATTCTTCGTGTTATAATAGTTTTCCTACTATTCCCAGGTGCATTCATCATATTCGAGACTTGATTACAATTTTATGCAGCAACATACCTTTGAACTATCCTCGGAAGCCATGATCGGCACGTGTAGATAGTCGGACCATGCACCAGTACAACTTAAACTGCTTGTGACGGGATGGAGTGTCCGCCTGCGGTCCTGCTCCTATCTGACCCCCTTGATGGCGTCCGGCCCAACTACCGAGTGGCTCGGCACTCGGCGTCTCGAGCAGCCTGATCTACCGACCTCTTGCTGGTGTGGAGTTGGCTGCTGGGCTGACTTGAGGCTCCTTTTCTTGGGATAGACGTGATGTGGAAGGCCGATGAGTGCCTTCTAGGTGCAATGTGATATTCCCTGGAAGAACTCACCAGACGAAGCTGTATGACTTCAAAACAGAAAGTGATTTATTACAAGGTTGGCAGATCCTTTTATCCACACAACAGAAAAGACATGTCCAGACTTGAATGCCCTCATACAATACAGGATACATGTTAATACATCACACTCTAATAAAAACCACATCAGTAAAACCACCTCTAGACATGAAATAAAATGTCCATACACTTAAACGCACAACCGAAATATAAAAGGAAAAAATTATCTTTAAAACTGTCTGAGTTTTTAGTCACGCGGCTCGCTGGAAGGAGCGCTCAGGTCCATTCCGTGACACTGCTCTCACCTCTTTTTTTTTTAATGAATTTTTTATGGTTTTTATTTTGTAAAGCAATAAGGTCACAAACCAACCAGTAAACTTGGCCTCGCAGGGCCAAACAGCTCAATCACATATAGAACATAAAAGCGAGGGAATGGGTGCCATAAGAAGGTATCAAAACAGAAGAATATAAGTAAGTGTCCACAGCGAGTGGTTGACAAAAGGAGGAGGGGTGGGCGAAATAGTCCTGCATACGAAGTTCCCGACCCACGGGGCCATACCCAGGGGCTGTATCTTACAAGGGAGGGTCACCTCCAAATCAGCTCAGGTCTGAAGCGCCAGGAGATAAACCCCTGGGGCTCGGGTCGTCAGATAGGCATGGATGTCCTGGATGTGCGACAATCCCAGGGATTGCAAAAGGCGACACGCTTTCTCAGGGGTGGCAATTGTGAATTAAAGCATCATGGCAAATGATCAAAGAGCCAGTTGCTCCCCAACGATAGCGTATCCCGCCCCGTGGAGGAAACCGGCCACCTCTCGAAAGCGTCTCCGAGCCAGCAAAGTCACAAAAGATAGGCCGTTAAAGAGTTGCAGGGTGAGTGCCTCAAAAAGTAGCGGAGCACGGGCAGCTGGAGAGGACATAAGGCGTCGCTTATTGGATTCCACACCAGCAACGGCCAGCACGGGCCGTAGCTGCTTTCCGAAGACAGGAGACAGAGCAAAAAATAGCAGGTGCATCTGGTGAGGACCCAAGCACGTGAGAAGCGAGCCGGTTGACATAGGTTAACAAATTACTTGTGGGAAAATGTTCCGGTATACCCCGGACCCGCACGATCCTCCGGCGATGGCGCACTTCCAATGCTTCTACCGCTCCCGTAAGTAATGCCACTTGGGCCTGGAGAGATTCTACCGGAGGGCCAACAAGAGCCTGCGCTGCCACAGCTCCTTCCATTTACATTTCCATTGTCTCCAGGTGACTCTGAACTGCCGTCACTTCAGTCCACATGGCCGCAAAGTCCGAGCGCCAGACCGACCGCATCTCCCCCAGCATGTCATGCAGCATTTGCTGGATATCACCTTTTGTTGAGGGCAGAAGGCTGTCCCCGCCACTGCACGTGGATGGAGGCCACGAGGTGTCTGAGGATCCACACGCAGCTGACTTTCTCACCGCACTAGAGCCATCCGTCCTCTTCTTTGCTTGCCCCACCTTCCCAAGCGACTTGTGGGGGGCCTGCATGTTCTCCGACCAGGATAATCCGTCCTTGTACGAGGAGCTCAGCTCCGAGGTCTGGATCACAAAAGGGTCTCCCTGGCGCCGGCGCCGTTCGGTACCCAGGGATTCACAGATGTCCCACTGTCGGGGGCCCGCCGGCAAGCTGGCGGCTCCTCATGACCACGCATAGACCCCGCCCCCTCAGACGCCGATCGGCCATTAGTAAGTGCTTGCACCCAGCCAGCCAGCGACACCGAATGATGCCCAGACCCCCCAGGCGGCGCTGCGGGGGCTGAGGACATAACAACCCCCTGTCTACGGTCGGCCTCAGGACGACCCCCAGGTGCCGAAGGATGAACCGCATGGAATTGGCGAACCAGATGAGGCGCATGGATTTCGCTGACTGGCAACCAAGATCGATCCTCAGGACCATAACCCTCCCAATCCACAAGGTACTGAAGAACACCCCTGATCACAGGGAACCTTAGGATGGCATGGACCTCATACTGCTCTTCACCCTGGGACTGAATAGGTGGAGGAGGAGCAGTGACTCTGGTGTACCTATTACAGGTAAGCGGTTTAAGGAGGCTGACATGAAACACGTTATGGATACACAGATATGGGGGTAATGCCAGAGCATAGGATACTGGATTGATTTGACGCAGAACCTTGTAAGGGCCAATAAATCTGGGAGCCATTTTCATGGATGGTACTAGCAGTTTTATGTTCTTAGTAGATAGCCAAACCTTTTCCCCTACCGTATACACGGGGGAAGGACCTCTACATTTGTCTGCTTTTTTTTTTGTTTGTTGATATTGGCCTTCATAATTTCTTAAACCTTCTCCCATGTCCCTTCTAGGGAGTCTAGTTGTTCATTTAAGGCTGGCAATGCAGTGCCTTGGAATGCAGAGGGGAGCATGGGAGGATCATATCCATACACGGTATGTAAGGGTTAGTGACCTGTAGTCTCACTGAGTTGATCAAAGCAACCTCAGCCCATGGCAAAAGATCTGACCACTCATTTTGTTTTTCAGAGACGAAACATCTCAGGTATTGCTCAACGCTTTGGTTGGCTCTCTCTGCTGCCCCACTCGTCTGAGGGTGGTAAGCAGAGGAGAAACTCAACTCAATCCCTAGATTCTCACAAAACCCTCTCCAGAATCGAGACACGAACTGGGTCCCTCTGTCGGATACTATTCCCAGAGGGACCCCATGAAGCCTGGCAATGTTTTGCACGAAGACAGGTACCAGCTCACTGGCTGATGGAAGCTTGGCCAGAGGCACAAAGTACGCCATTTTCGAGAATCTGTCTACCACGGTAAGGATCACCGTATGACCCTGGGACATTGGTAGTTCGGTAATCAAGTCCATTGAGAGATGGGACCATGGTCTTTCAGGTACCGGTAATGGCTGCAATAGACCGATAGGTAAGGACCTGGGATTTTTGCTTCTACAGCACACTTTGCAAGTGGCTATATAATCCTTTATATCCCTTCACATACCTGCCCACCAGAACTGATTTTCAATCGTGGCTAGGGTTTTTGTTATACCCATATGCCCATAGGGCTTGGAATCCTGATATCATCATAATTTGTGTTCTCTCCTCCTCAGGCACAAAGAATTTACTAGGAGGCCTTTCAGTAGGAGCAACACCCTGAATGGCCTGAATTCTCTCCAACAATGGAGAAGATACAGCAAGAAGAGTGGTACCCAAGATCCTCTCTTGAGGAATGATGGGGACTTTGGTCGAACGTATGTTGTTCATATGACTCAAACTGCCTGGACAAAGTGTCAGCTTTAGTATTTTCTGAACCAGGGCAATATGTCAACAAGAAGTTAAAGCTGGAATAGGAACAAGGACCATCTTGCCTGTCTAGCATTCAAACATTTAGCATCTCCCATGTATACAAGATTCTTGTGATCCGTGATTATGATCACTGGATCTTTGGTACCTTCCAGCAAATAGCACCATTCTTTGAGGGCTGCCATGACTGCCAGTAATTCTCTGTTTCCAATGTCATAGTTTCTCTCTGCAGGTGTCATTTTCCTGGAGAAAAAAACACAAGGGTGTAACCGTCCCTCAGGACACTCTCTCTGAGACAGAACTGCACCTATCCCTATCTCTGAAGCATCTACTTCTAGCTGAAATGACAAGCCTGGCTCTGGATGCAGCAGGATGGGTGCCGTGATGATTGCTTCCTTGAGTGACTTAAACGCCTACATAGCTTGATCACTCCATACTTGATTCTGAGCACCTTTCTTGGTCATAGCCGTAATGGGAGACACCACAGTAGAGAAACCTTTAATGAATCTCCTATAGTAGTTTGTGAATCCAAGGAATCTCTGTATGGCTTTCAAGCCCTGGGGCAGTGGCTGTCACAAACGGGCATCATTTTTCTGCAAGCAGTATGCAAGATTTTAAACGCAGAATTGGTGGTTTTTTTCCTCTGGTGTTTGCAATGGAGTTTGTGAGGCCAGGCAAGGTATTTACAAACCTCTTATCTGATCAGCTAACTTGATCTGGGAACCAAATGGTTGGGAAAGAGGGTGAGGGGCCAGCTTTTTATATAGCAAGCTCACCCAAAACTCAGGGTATTTTGATAATAGACTTGGAGAGAACAACATCCAAAAGAATCTTCTGGGACCTTTGAAATCTGGAAATACCCATAGAAGTATCTACTCAAATTAGAGTTTCTATGTAAGTCCCATTTTATTTCAAGAGCTGTATTTGCACATTTTCGGATATTTTGTATGTTTGCTTTTATGTGATCCTGGCACTGTGTAAAGTTTAGATTTTATCTTTTCCATTAAAAACTTAAAAAACAGTATTGTCTTGCTCTAGATGAATTCATGCTTCGCGAATGCAATCGCTTAGGTATCGCTACTGTAATATTTAGCATTTGGTGTGTGTGTGTATATATATATATATATGTATGTATTAGCTGTATATGGTTGGGCTCCTAGATTGGGGTGGTATACAGCTAGTGGGGTTTCGAGAGTGCCCTATTACTTTCGTGGTGGCAGTGTATACATTCGGAAGGGTGGGTACTGTGTAAGGGGGTTAAGTTGGCATAACTTGGGGCCCTTGAGCGGGTAGAGTTAGTAGGTCCAGAGGCTTGGAGCTGTAATCCCCTTGTACGCTCTCCTTCTGCGCGTCACGGCAAGGTAGGTGCTTATCTAAGTCTTTTCTATCCGTGACAAACTGGCTGGCAGCTGGTGGGATATCTAGAGTTTTAGTGGCTGTGATTGCCCAGAGGGTAAATCGTGGTACTAAAGAAATTAAAACATTTTTGTGTAATTTTGCAAGACAGTACTCAGTGCCACTTCAAAGACATACAGGGGCAAAAACAATTTTTTTCCTTTCCCTTTCTGTTTTATCTCTCTATTCCTGAAACAATGGATGCCTACAAGAAACAGTCTAAAGAGGCTTTGGAGATGCTGTGCCAATCTAGAAAGATAGAGCCGCATGGGAAGAACTAAGAACAGCTTATCAGAGATCTGCTGAAGGCTGATGGACACCAAGCAGAACAGGATGCCGACACAGCAGGGGATATTGTGGAGACTGCTCTCCCAGGACTGGTATCTCCTGTAGCTGTTAACCCTGTAAGTGCCAAAGACTCTGAGCTGGAAACGGCCCTTAGACTTCTGGGAAGTGATGACCCCCAGCTGAGACTGCAGCTAATTCTCCAGCATCAGATTGCTGCACAAGAGGCTACAGAGAGAGAGAAAGGAAGGCAGCATGAACTGGAACTGCGGTGCCTGGAGATGGCCAGTTCTTCAACCCAGAGCAACAAAGGTGGAGAACCAAACGCCCACAGACCCCGGCCAGAGCATTTTCCAATGCTCGCGAAAGACACTGACCTGGATGTGTTCCTGAGGGGGTTTGAGAAGGTGTGTCGCCAGTACCAGCTACCAAAGGAGTAGTGGGGGCAGTATTTAACCCCACGCTTGAAAGGAAAGGCCCTGGATGTGTTCGCTTTCCTTCCAGAGGAAAGTGACAAGGACTATGACGCCATAAAGAAGGCCCTGCTCAAAAGTTTTAGTCTATCCCCTGAATCTTATCGTAAAAAGTTCAGGAGCATGCAGCAAGGAACATCGGACAACTGCACAGAATTCGCTGGGCAGCTCAGAACCACATTCCGGCAATGGACTGGGGGCCTGCAAGTCACCACCTATGAGGCCCTGGAGGATCTAATGATTCTGGAACAGTTCCTGCAAACCAGGAGTCCTGAGGCCAGAGAGTGGATTCTGGACAGAAAGCCTAAAGGTACAGCGGAATCAGCGGATCTGGCCAGCGACTATGTGAACAACAGAGCGCTTCCAGCACGACGCGTGCCTACACCAGCTGGAACTACCGCCTGGAAAGAAGGAACTACACCTACACCAGTTGTCAAGTCAGCTGGGAAACTGATGACTACATCGTCCAACAGCCAAGGAGCAGCAGCCGCATCGAGCCAGGGAGATACCCTAGTGCGACCTGAAATAGTCAGTCTGGAGGATATTATTAAAGGAAAGACGATGGCCATCAAAGGAGTTGGGGGGTTCGCCCCACGGTGCCCATGGCACGGGTGTACCTAGATTGGGGTGTTGGTAAGGGGTTGCGGGAGGTTGGGGTGTCCGAGGATATTCCCGTGAGCGTGCTGCTGGGGAACGACTTGGGCCGGCTGGTATGTCGGTATGCCCCAGAGGGTGACTCCTGTGACTCAAATGTGTTAATGGACAACCCCGTACCATCTGAGGTACTGTGTGAAACTTTGGGACCCTCTATTGCTTGTGGGAGCGGGGAGGGCAACCCTGGGACTGTTATGCCTGAAGCAGCTATGCTGACATGGGGAGGAAGTGCATTGAAGACTGTGATACTACCCTGTGTCTGATGCCAGCCTGGCATGAAAGCGTGCTGCGAGGTGAAGCAGAAATGTCCTCTGTTCTGCCTAAGTGGGGGGGAAGTGGAAAGAGCAATACCTCGTCTGTGTCCAGCTCCTGTGCTAATGTGATCTCCAGGAGCGGGGCAGAGGAAGATGGAGCCCTGCCTACTGGCCCTTCAGGTGTGACTGGTGTGGACCCCAGTCAGATACCCAGTGTGGTGACCCGTTTACTGGCCGCCCGTGAGGCTGCTGGGGTGGCTGTGAACTTAGCCAGTAATGAAGGTGAAAATAATTGTGCTCCTTCTCCAGTGGCTGAGGGGCTCTATTATCCTCGGGAGGAGAACCATGATTCACAGGAGGCTCTGTCCGAGGGGGCTATGGCTCCTGAGTTCCTCGAGCAAGGAAGCTGGAATGAAAAGCTTATTGCCGCCCTGCACACCGACCCTTCCCTGGAAGGGAAGAGGAAACGTACGGAAGCGCTAGTAACTGATTGATTCCTGCAGAGTGTACTGGGATAAGGGGCTTTTGTACGGGGAAGAGCATTAACATAGGGGCTGATGGAGCTGCAGCTAATCTTTACACCTCGCAAGGTCAAGGGAGGTGTCATTGGACAGGTCAGACTCTGTCCTTTGCATTGATACCAAACTTGACCATGTAAAATCTAAAAGGAAAACAAAAAACTTTATTTTTAGTTCCAAAGCGATGACATTGTTCATTTTTCACATATAAAATGAGCAATACCACTGCCATTACTCGCATTCTCCTTTCCCACGCTGGGAGCAAGGTCAGTGTTTTATACATAGTCATATTATTCATAAAACACCATTTATCCAAAGCACATGGGAAATATCAAATTTTTTGGTTAAAATTGTATATTTTCTCAGAAAAATGCAGTAACAGGTTCCCATTTTATTTTATTTTTTTAACAAGAATTCCCTATAGAATACATAAGCAGAGATTTGGATGATAAATTATGAAAAAAATTGTTTTACACACTGTGATGATTGAATTCTGGAAATTTCCTCACACAGTATCTGCCTGGTTAGATATACCCGTATCTGCACTATTAAATGGCCTAAAATAGGTTTTCATTTCACTAAATTCCAAAAAGAGGCACCAAAATAATTCACCTCCAGGCCCATATAGATCTTAATCCGGCCCTGGGGAGGAACAAGGTCGTGATTGGGAGAAATATCTCCATCTACTGCTCGTGTACCAGGAGGTGCTGCAGGCGTCCACAGGTCTTTCACCATTAAGTTGGAACATACAGCTCGCCTGGTGTCTCCTTCAACTACGCTACACTACACTCAACCTCAGACGGCACAGAGCGGCCTTCTGGAAATGCAAAGAGGCTCCAAGGCAGAGGTTCAGATCAAGCAGATCTGGAGCTGCAGATCAGGCTGCTCGAGGCACTGAGCTCCAAGCAACTCAGAGGCCGGGCTGATCTTGGCAAGGGGGTATCTGGAGAGTCAGGACAGGCGGATGAGAACGGTTCCGTCACAGTCTTGCTCTAGATCAATTCATGCTTCGCAAATACAATCGCTTAGGTATCGCTACTGTAATATTTAGTAAGCTTCTATACCTGACGAAGGGAGGAATCCTCTCGAAAGCTTGTACTTTAAATGTAACGTTAGTCCAATAAAAAAGGTATCACTACAGACTGCTATACTCGTGATTTTGGCATCTGGACTAATACGGCCTACCTAATATATATATATATATATATATATATATATATAAAGCAGCGGCAGACTGCAATGGCCATATGAAAAAACTCACCAGATGCCTGGGTGCAAAGCCCAATGGAAAATATGCAGACCAAAGACTAAAAGGACGCACACCAGGACTTCAATAAAAATAAAGATAAAAAGTAATGTTTAATCAATAATGCATTAAAAAGATGCCCAAAAGCATCGAAACCGACGTTTTGGCCCTCACAGGGGCCTTTATCAAGGTAGTGGGCACAAGGTAAATGCCAGGTATAAATAGAGCGTGTGTGAAACATTAACGAATCACTTTATAACAGTAGCCCACAAGGGCAAACAGTGAATAATTGGCGCTGATATTACAGTATAGATATTAACAATTGTGTGCTGCTTCAAACACCCTCGTGCACCCCACACACGAAATTAAGATCAAACAACAGTCGGCCGTCAGTCCCGTGTGAGCGCACGTTTTGATACCAATAATGTTCCACACCTATCAGTGATATATAAAACACTTATCTGGTAATGCCTTTCCCAGAAAATGTAGCTATCAGGGGTTCAAATCCTGCAGTATAAGGACATAAATACAAAACACATGGTGCAATATTGTTGGTACAAAGAAAATAGATGAGGGTTTTACAAATTTCCACTCACAGAGGGGGAGCCTCAATCTGGCTCAGGTGGCAGGCCTTCTGACCTCTTATGAGGGGGGTCACACCCAACTCTTAGGTGAAGTGAGGACATTTGAAGACTCTATCATCTCGACATTTCACTTGGAGGTGAAGAAAAAGAGAACTTCCATTGCGCAAATATATTCTTTAGTTTGAATATAATTAAACGAGCAGATATATACTCACAATTTTCTGAGCCTCTACAATTAGTGGCTCAGTATGAAAGCATCAGGTATATCCCAAATCAGGGTAGGGTATCTTGCCTCCGTTATCCCCTCCAGGGTATAGCTACCCCCGTTGAGTAATGAGGTCAAATTCACCAAAGGAATGATCAATAGCTTTAAAATGATTTAATCTTTAAAATATTAAAGTAATAAAATGAGTAAACATTTCAGATACGCGTTTCATCTGCCAAATGCTGCAGACTTCCTCAGTCTGTAATGTTCACAACGTCAATGCATCTTTATATATAGGTCCTCAATTCTCCCAATTGGTCATCACACCTGATCCATGTTTCGCTTGCGGGCCACCCTTGACTTCCGGTTCCACGTTCCATTTAGCTTTAATTAAAATCCCGATCCGTTTCTTTCTTTTCTTCCCCCTGCGGTTCGTTATAAGCATCCGACTTGCATTCCACCTGTATGTCCTCCGCATACGCGTCATCAGGGGCTTCCGGTTCCGTGTTCGATCGCTATTTCCTTTTTATGCGGTTCATCAATGGTATCCGGCATGCGTCTCACTTGCGCATTCTCCAACAATCCTCTTCCTGATTCCTAATCCCGCCCAACAATGGCACATTCCTTCAATTGGTTTTTCAATAGTGTTTCTCACTGTTGGGTTTTATGTGAACTCACATTAAAACACAAACAAAAAGGAGGAAGAGAGGGACATTTACCATCAGAATAATGACAGTAGGGATCGTTATAGCAATCAAATAAATAGCGGGAGTATTAATCTTTCTATATACTCATTAGGGACAATTAACAATCTACAGTTATATTGAGTCTAATTATATACTCTCATATCATTATATATTAAGAAAGGTCGACTTATCCATTAATATCTGACAGTAATTATAAAAAATGACACATTTCAAATTTGGCATTTAAACCCCTCGGTTCTAATGTATTCAGTCTATAAATCCATTTCATCTCAGTTTTGGACAATTTAAGATCTAAATCTTCTCCCCTCCAATTCCTAATTACTTTCTCAATTCCAAAGAACTCCAAACCTCTGGGATCTTTATTATGTTTGGAACAGTAATGGTTAGATACATTATGTTTCTCATAACCCCTGATTATATTGTTGGTATGTTCATTAATACGGACCTGGAGTGCCCTTTTCTTTTTCCCTATATAATACCTATTGCACGGGCATTTTAATGCATAAATAACATACTTTGAAAAGCACGTAATGTTGTCCCTAATTTTATATTTATTCCCATCTAACTCGAATTGGCTAATATGTCTTCTCCTATTGTGTGTTTTCCGACAACTCACACAATCTCCACATCCATAGAATCCAGGGGTAATTCCTAACCAATTCTTCTGTCCCTTATGTTCTTGTAAATAACTCTTCACTAGTTTCTGCTTCAAATTTCCTCCTCCTCTGAAAATAATCCTAGGTTGATCTGGTATTACTTCTTTAAGTGTGGGATCGTCTTTCAATAATGGCCAATATTTCTGAATTGATTTTTTAATATTCTTATTACCTATATTATAATCCAATATGATCGGTACTTCTGACCCAAATTTCTCTTCTTTAATTCTATGTTGCAACAAGGTGTTCCTCTCAACACTCCGTACTTCTTCCTTAATCATTGCTAATTCGCTGTTATTATAGCCTTTTTCTTTGAAATCTTCCAGGAGTTTCTTTGCTTGAATGTCAAATTCTTCGATATCCGTACAATTCCTTCGAAGTCTCAAAAGTTGGCCCTTTGGCACAGCTTTTAACCAGGGAGGGTAATGATCACTATCAATGCCAATATAGCTATTAACATCAATGTCTTTGAAGTAGGTCCTCGTTTTTAATTGATCATTTTCAACATATATGTTCAAATCAAGATATTCGATTCGTGACTTACTGATCTTAGAATCCAAATGTATGCCCCACTGATTGGTATTCAAATACAATATAAAATCCTGTAGTTCTCTCTCTTCACCTTGCCATACAATCAAGATATCATCTATATATCTTTTGTACAGGACCAGGTGTTGCCCCCAGCCATGACCTGCCCATACCATCTGGTACTCCCAGTATGACATGAACAGATTGGCATAGCTGGGGGCAAACCTGGTCCCCATTGCCATACCAGTAAACTAAATAATATTGACCTCCATACCAGAAATAATTATTCTCAAGAATCAATTCCCTCAACTAAATACTCAATTTGATCCTCCTCAAATTTACCCAATTCTTTAAGAAAGTGTTCCACCGCTTCACAACCTAACTGATGGGGAATGATAGTGTATAGCGAATTGACATTGCATGTAGCCAATATCAAATCATGTTTCCATATTATCTTCTCTAATTCTTTCAATATGGACGTTGTGTCTTTAATATAGGAAGATGTTTGAATCACCACCGGCTGTAATAGATGATCCACATACTCTGATACTCTTGAAGAGATGGATCCTATTCCGGAGACTATCGGTCGACCTGGAGGGTTCTCTCGGTTCTTGTGTATTTTTTAGGCTTGTGCACCGATTTTTTTTTTCGGTTCGATTCAGTTCGATTTTTCGGATTTTTAAACTTTTCGATTCGGCTCGTTTCGACCGATTTCGGTTTCGGTTTCGGTTTCGATTCGATTCGGTTCGACCTGTTTTTCGAGTACATTTTTTTTCGGAATTTCGACCATTTTTCGTATTTTCGTGTCACTGTGCTCGGTTTTTGTATCGACTTTTCGTTTTTTGGAAAAATTTTCGTTTTTCAGAAAATTTTCGTTTTTACAAAATTTTCGTTTTTCGGAAAATTTTCGTTTTTCGGAATTGCACATTTTTCGGCATATCGACCATTTTTCGTATTTTTTGTGTCATTTTGCCCGTTTTTTGTATCGACTTTTCGTTTTTTCGAAAAATTTTCGTTTTTCAGAAAATGTTCGTTTTTACAAAATTTTCGTTTTTCGGAAAATTTTCGTTTTTCGGAAAATTTTCGTTTTTCGGAACATCTGTTCTCCTCGTTTGCCACATTTCAAGCCCATTCGAAAAATCCGAAAATATTTCGTTTCGGCTCGGAAAACATTTCGGATCTGAACTTTTCGGATCTAAAATTTTTCGGAAATTCGGCCGCATCCGAAAACACGAATCGGGAAATTTCGTGAAAATTCCGAAATTCCGAAACCCGAAACGCACATCCCTAGTATTTTTGGCAAATAATAAAACACTGGAATTCGTGGATATTTTACCTTCAAATATGAGTGTTCCTCCTCCTTCAGTATATCTAATTCTCTCCCTTTATCTAGATAACTGTAAAAATGGTTTGTAATTTGGACCGTAGGGTCACCCCTTAAGATCTTATATACATTCTGGTCTCCCAGTAATCTCAAGGCTTCTGTCTCATACCTCTCTTTATTCAGGATCACAATCCCACCACCTTTTATCAGCCGGTTTGACTATTAACTCCTTAGGTGGACTTATCCATTAATATGTGATACTTTCTTAATATATAATGATATGAGAGTATATAATTAGACTCAATATAACTGTAGATTGTTAATTGTCCCTAAAGTATATAGAAAGATTAATACTCCCGCTATTTATTTGATTGCTATAATGATCCCTACTGTCATTATTCTGATGGTAAATGTCCCTCTCTTCCTCCTTTTTGTTTGTGTCTTAATGTGAGTTCACATAAAACCCAACAGTGAGAAACACTATTGAAAAACCAATTGAAGGAATGTGCCATTGTTGGGCGGGATTAGGAATCAGGAAGAGGATTGTTGGAGAATGCGCATGTGAGACGCATGCCGGATACCATTGATGAACCGCATAAAAAGGAAATAGCGATCGAACACGGAACCGGAAGCCCCTGATGACGCGTATGCGGAGGACATACAGGTGGAACGCAAGCCAGATGCTTATAACGAACCGCAGGGGGAAGAAAAGAAAGAAACAGATCGGGATTTTAATTAAAGCTTAATGGAACGCGGAACCAGAAGTCAAGGGTGGCCCGCAAGCGAAACATGTATCAGGTGTGATGACCAATTGGGGGAATTGAGGGACCTATATATAAAGATGCATTGACGTTGTGAACATTACAGACTGAGGAAGTCTGCAGCATTTGGCAGACGAAACGCGTATCTGAAATGTTTACTCATTTTATTACTTTTATATTTTAAAGATTAAATCATTTTAAAGCTATTGATCATTCCTTTGGTGAATTTGACCTCATTACTCAACGGGGGTAGCTATACCCTGGAGGGGATAACGGAGGCAAGATACCCTACCCTGATCTGGGATATACCTGATGCTTTCATACTGAGCCACTAATTGTAGATGCTCAGAAAATTGTGAGTATATATCTGCTCGTTTAATTATATTCAAACTAAAGAATATATTTGCGCAATGGAAGTTCTCTTTTTCTCCACCTCCAAGTGAAATGTCGAGATGATAGGTGAAGTGAAGACATTTGAAGACTCTAAGAGTTGGGTGTGACCCCCCTCATAAGAGGTCAGAAGGCCTGCCACCTGAGCCAGATTTAAGGCTCCCCCTCTGTGAGTGGAAATTTGTAAAACCCTCATCTATTTTCTTTGTACCAACAATATTGCACATGTGTTTTGTATTTATGTCCTTATACTGCAGGATTTGAACCCGATATCTGGTAATGCCTTTCCCAGAAAATGTAGCTAAGTGTTTTATATATCACTGATAGGTGTGGAACATTATTGGTATCAAAACGTGCGCTCACACGGGACTGACGTCCGACTGTTGTTTGATTAACGAATCACTTACCCAGCTTGTAGCGTGCCACCTGGCAGGACGCCCGATCCCCAAAGGGCGTGGCGTCCAGCTGTCGGCGGGTACGCGTGATGAGGACGTCAATAAACAGCGACTGCAGCGTCTCTGCCGGAGGGTAACCGGGGAGACGCGTCTGCGCCGAAATCTAAAAACAGCACAATGGAGGAGGACATTGTGTATATGAATATGAGCACTGCGGAGCATATAGGAAAACAACTCGTCAAAAACCGATCGTACTGGAACACTTTTGAGCAGTGTTGAGCATAAATGGCCAGAAAAATATCCACAAGCATGTTCGGCCGTGGTTGGACCTGCGCCAAAAATAAACTATATACAAAAGAGATCCACAGTGTAAGGCAAAATAACAAAACAAAACACATGGATCTGAAACATCAATTATCTACTCTGAGGTTTATCACCATCGACCATGTCCCTCCACTTCCTAGAGGCGGCAATCGGTCCAAGATTCTTTTACAACGGGAGACATTCTGGATCAGGACACTGGACACTGTTGTTCCGAAGGGACTCAATGAATATATTTCTTTTACATCCTTTTTATAACATTTTTCATACTCCTTTTCATTTTTATTTATATTTATTTTTATTTCCATTTCCATTTTTATTTTATTTTTATTTCTTTATTTTTCCTTCGCACTTTTCCCCAAGTTTACACACTCTTCTGTTTACACACATTTTTCAGTTACTGTTCGCCTTGCAGGTTTTGTCACCTTATTTTTATTCCTACGCACAGTCTTTTTGTTTCTTTGCTTACATGGTTTTTATACCTCTACATGTGATATCCACTTATATATACACTTCATCATTCACTCATTCATTCCACCCATTGTGGTGACATACTAACCATTGTACTTGAACCCAGGACATACTTGAAAACGAGAGAAATCTCAATGTATCCTTCCTGGTAAAATCCTTTATAAATAAATAAATAAATAAATTGGTTCCTCATTATACCCATTGTATCAGTATTTTTTATTTTTTATATTTTATTTTTTATCTTTGGTTTTATACTATTCCTGTACATGCGAGATTTTCACGCGCAGAGTTTTTGTCCTCTATGTCTCCTTAATTCGAGACTGAACCATGGTTTGATATTTAAACATCTTCCAGTATATTTTTTCACTCGGCCACTTCACATGTCCTCTAGGGTTTATATACCCTTCGTTTCACATAGTTTTACACCGTTCTACATTTCAGCGTAGACGTGGCTCTCTGGCCGATTTTCACATATGCTTACACTGTATCATTTCAATTCATTTCACTTCTCGTTTACACATTTTCACACACTCGACATTCACACACACACACATTAGTCCATACACATTTACTCCCATTCATCCATTCATTCAAACATTTATTTACACTCATTTTTATTTTTATTTCTATTTTCATTTTCACGTCCATATTTCCTTTGTGTCCATTGCATACAATTTTCATTGTTTATTGCACAGTACTCATTTATTCAATGTATTTTTCAAGGTGGCGATGTATTAGTATTTTATTCTTATTTATATTTATTCCATCGCCACTGTTTCAGATCCATGTGTTTTGTTTTGTTATTTTGCCTTACACTGTCGATCTCTTTTGTATATAGTTTATTTTTGGCGCAGGTCCAACCACGGCCGAACATGCTTGTGGATATTTTTCTGGCCATTTATGCTCAACACTGCTCAAAAGTGTTCCAGTACGATCGTTTTTTGCCGAGTTGTTTTCCTATATGCTCCGCAGTGCTCATATTCATATACACAATGTCCTCCTCCATTGTGCTGTTTTTAGATTTCGGCGCAGACGCGTCTCCCCGGTTACCCTCCGACAGAGACGCTGCAGTCGCTGTTTATTGACGTCATCATCACGCGTACCCGCCGACAGCTGGACGCCACGCCCTTTGGGGATCGGGCGTCCTGCCAGGTGGCACGCTACAAGCTGGGTAAGTGATTTGTTAATGTTTCACACACAATCTATTTATACCTGGCATTTACCTTGTGCCCACTACCTTGATAAAGGCCCCTGTGAGGGCCGAAACATCGGTTTCGATACATTTGGGCATCTTTTTAATGCATTATTGATTAAACATTACTTTTTATCTTTATTTTTATTGAAGTCCTGGTGTGCGTCCTTTTTGTCTTTGGTCTATATATATATATATATATATATGTGTATGTATGTATTAGCTGTATATGGTTGGGCTCCTGGATTGGGGTGTGTCACGACCACTATGCGCGCTGCTGTGCAAAGACGCCGGGTTAAGCCGCTCACTATCTATCTATCCTAGACCCAGATAATCACGCGCGCTTCTCTACCCGTCCCGGCCACACTTTCTCTCACAACAGGCACGTAGAGCGCGATATACTGATCCCAGGATTGCAACGCAGTACAAGTCTTCTCCTGAAGTGCATACTAACTACGTCTCTCACAATCCCAGAGCTCACTTTCTTATTCTATTAGTAACGCTGCCACCAGTCCTCATGGACACTACGCGTGTCGCAACAGGAGACGCAGGGCTTAGCAGCCGCACTATCCTAGACTCGGACAGTGACTACAGATCCCACAATTCCCTGCCGTTTCCTGACGACCGCAACTCGCAATTTCTTATATATAACCAAGCTTAAAGCAAATAGCAATACTCCCAATCTCTTAGTTAGCGTGGATTTCATCAGCCAGAATCAGAACTTAAATAGGTTATTTGTTTCTTTATGATATAAAAACATCACAGTGCTTTGTTGTTACAGAAAAAATTATAACTAGAATAAATCAATTAATTACACACTACACAGCAAATGAAAGAAAAAAGGGTGAACCATAGAGCCTTACTTACGAAGAGCTATTCATTAAGCTAGCATCAGTGGTCTCCTGGAGCCTGGAGGTAGGAACATGGACTGATCAGTCCTCTTTAGAAGGTACCCCAAGTGATCAGCCCTAGCACATGGCCAGTTTTCAGAATTTATACACTTCCTGATCTTTCCAGCCCACCCCCAAATGGCCCAGTGTCCTGGACTACATTTCCCAGAGTGCCTTTTGCTACAGTGCATGTCAATTAATCTTTAATTGCCCAAAGGCGTCCCTCTTCCCTCCAGACCCCCCTTAGAGATCAAGGATGTGCTTCCTGTCTTTGAAGATTGTGTCCAAATCTTGGTTTGCATCTTGGTGCTGGGCTGGCTTCCAAGGTGTGATTTACTATGTCAGTGTACAAAAGAAATTCCCTTTTTACAGCTACGTGTTATATCCTCCCCCCAGGGGAGAAAACTAACCATGTTAATTACATTTCAGTTGTGAACACAGGGATACACTTACCAAATGGCCAGACACAAATATGAATATAACTCTATATGGAGGAGATATGTATAAACAGGCAGAAAGACACATATATACAGGCAGACCCTTATATAGATAGAAATACAGATCTAATCTGCCACATCTCCCATCCAAAGGGAGACGCAGAAAGGGAGGCTACCATGCCTCTCACGTGCGTCTTAACACATGTCTTCCCCTTGCCGGGAGAGCCCATCTGCATTACCATGCATGCTGCCCTTCTTATGCTGTATGGAGAATTCATATTGCTGGAGAGAAAGGCTCCACCGGAGGAGCTTCCCATTCATTCTAGCCACCGTATGTAGCCAGCGTAGGGGATTATGGTCAGTTATCACTGTGAACTGTCGCCCATATAGGTAGGGCTGTAGTTTCTGTAGGGCCCAGACAATCGCCAGACACTCTTTCTCTACAGTGGCATAGGCCACTTCCCGGGTCAACATCTTTCGACTGAGGTATACCACGGGGTGTTCCTTGCCCTTCCCATCCACCTGGCTTAATATGGCTCCCAGGACATAGTTGGAAGCATCCGTTTGGACTACGAACCATCGGTTGAAGTCTGGGGCCTGCAGGACTGGGGAGGCCATGCGGGCTTGCTTTAAACTATCAAAGGCTGTTCCACATGCAGGGGTCCATTCCACCACACGGGGAAGAGCCTTTTTTGTTAGGTCTGACAGGGGCTTTGCTAGCGTGCTATAATGGGGCACAAACTTTCGATAATAGCCGGCTGTACCCAGAAAAGACATCACCTGCTTTTTTGTAGTGGGGACTGGCCAGGCCGCTATGGCTTCTACTTTAGTGGGCTTGGGGCGTAGGGTCCCCCCTCCCACCCTATGTCCCAGGTAGTGTACCTCTGCCATGCCCAGCTGGCACTTGTCAGGTCTGATGGTTAGCCCAGCTGCTGATATGCGGTCCAGGACCCTGGTCAGGTGACCCAGGTGCTGCTCCCAGCTGTCACTGAACACCGCAATATCATCCAGATAGGCCACCGCATGCCCCTCCTGCCCCTCTAGGAGGTGATTAACTAGCCGCTGGAAGGTGGCAGGAGCATTTTTCATCCCAAAGGGCATGACTTGGAACTCATTCAACCCAAAGGGGGTGATAAAGGCAGACCGCTCTTGAGCTTCCGGAGTCATTGGGATCTGCCAGTAGCCCCGGCTCAGATCCATAATGCTGAGGAACTTGGCCCCAGCTAGTTGGTCAAGTAATGCATCAATGCGGGGCATAGGATACGCGTTGAATGCAGTTACTGGATTCAACCGCCGGTAGTCCACACAGAATCGGGTGGTCTTATCCTTATTGGGGACCAGTACCACGGGGAAGGCCCAGGGGCTGTGCGATTTGCGGATCACGCCTAGCGTTAGCATTTCCGCTATCTCCCTTCTAATGTCCGCCTTCACCTCCAGAGACACCCTGTATGCAGCCTGTCGGAGGGGATGGTGGTCTCCCGTATCCACGTGGTGGGTCACCAGAGAGGTTCGGCCCGGTTTTCCCGTGAAGATGCTGCGGTAAGGGGCCAGTGCGCGAGATAGCTGCCCCCTCTGACTCTTGCTTAAGTCCGCATTGATCTGGGCAGCGTCTAAGTCGTCTGGAGCCCTGGCTGCAGCCAACAGATCGAGGAGGGGGTCAGTTTCTGGCTCATCCCCAGGCAGACTGCACACGGTTAGGACCGCGGGGTCCCTTTCATAGTAGGCCTTGATCATATTAATGTGATAAACCTTGTTACGCTTTCCCCTCTCATCCAGTGCCACCACATAGTTCACGTCATTCATCCTCTGGAGTATAGTAAACGGGCCCTCCCAGGCCGCCTGCAGTTTGTTCTGCCTCATGGGAATCAGCACAAGCACCTTCTGGCCCACCTCAAACACTCTCTCCCGGGCACCTCTGTCATACCACTGCTTCTGTTTGGACTGGGCAGCTTTCAGATTGTCATACACCTCTCCCATTATGGCTTGCATTCTCTCTCTGAACTTCAACACATACTCTACTACCGATGTCTTGGGGGACCCCAGTTTTCCCTCCCAACCCTCCCGCATCAGTGCGAGGGGGCTTCGCACTCTCCGCCCATAGAGTAACTCAAATGGGGAGAAGCCCGTGGATTCCTGTGGTACCTCCCGGTAGGCAAAGAGGAGATGGGGTAGGTATCACTCCCAGTCTCTACCCTGTGACTCCACAAACGTCCGCAGCATTTGTTTCAGGGTCCCGTTGAACCGTTCGCACAAGCCATTGGTCTGCGGGTGGTAGGCACTGGTCACCAAGTGCTCGACTTGTACCTTTTGACATAGGCTCTGCATCAGATCAGAGGTGAACTGGGGGCCCTGGTCGGTCAGCATCTCTCTGGGAAACCCCACGCGTGAGAATATGCCCAACAACGCATCGGCCACCTTGTCAGCCCTGATGGATGAGAGTGCCACAGCCTCCGGGTACCGGGTGGCATAGTCCACCACGGTCAGGATAAAATGCTTCCCTGAGCTACTGGGAATAGCTAAGTGCCCCACAATATCTACGGCCACCCTCCCAAAGGGTTCGCTCACTATGGGGAGGGGTATTAAAGGGGCCTTACCCACCTCCCCTGGCTTCCCAAACTTCTGACACTCGGGGCACGAGCGACAGTAGTTGGCTACCTCGGTGCCCATCCCAGGCCAGTAGAAGTGATGCGCCAGGCGAGACTTCGTCCGATGCACCCCTAAATGCCCAGCCATGGGAATAGCGTGGGCCACCTTCAGCAACTGGTCCCTATACCTCTGGGGCACCACAAGTTGCCTCTCCATCACCCAGGGACCTTGCCCATCCCCCGGTAGAGTCTCTTGATATAACCTCTCTTTATCCCAGTAGACTCGTTCCTTATCCAGGCCAGTGAGGGGTCGCCTAGCCCGCTCCCTCAGTTTCTCGAGCGTGGGGTCTGTCTGCTGGGCCTCCTGAAACTCGGGACTCTGCACCTCGGCCTCAGAGTCAGCACCGATCTCAGCATCAGCCTCAGACTCAAAGACAGCCTCCTGCGCCACCACTGGGGACTGGGTTAGGCCGAAAGGGGCTTCGGCCCCCCCTCAGCATGCCTGTCGGCCAGCAGCCCCACCGGATCGGCCAGTGGCTCCAAGCCCTGATTCCGGGCAGACTGCTGGCGGGTAACTACGGCAATGGTGGCCCCCTCACCCACGGAACCCAGGGGGTGGATGGTACGGGTACAGGCTGGCATTCACTCACCCCCCGCCCGTCCTCCCAGTCACACCGTCTCCCCTCACTGTCACACAACTCCGCGATACACACCTGACTTGGGCGCAGACTGATTCACCACCATCTCACGTCCATCCAACCAGGGGTCCTGTTGTGTACTCTCACACAGAGCCCTCTCCACTGTAGGGCTACGAGGGGGATTGGGTACCCCCGACATCATTTTCCGGCACATATTGCGACAACAATTTACCCAAATTAGTACCGAGTAATACATTTGTAGGAATGTTTTCGGACACCCCCACCTCCCTCAGACCTCTCCCCGCTCCCCAGTCCAGGTAAACACGTGCCATTGGCACCGCAGGACGTACCCCACCAAAACCCTTTACGGCTATAGTCCTGCCAGGAATAAAGTCTGCAGGGCTGACCAATTCGGGGCGCACCAAAGTCATCTCAGCCCCTGTATCTCTTAACCCGAAAGTTACCTTGGATCCAACAGTCACAGTCTGCATATTTACGTTGGCACTGCCCTCCGAGCTGGTCACGAACAAGACGCAGGGTGACCCGGAGGGGCGCCCCCCTCCAGATGTGGGTGCCGGTCTTTTCCTCTCGGGGCACGCTGACCTGAGGTGGCTCCCGCTGTTGCAGATAATGCACCGGCGGCTTTCACTTCTCCCATCCCCAGCATAGACTGGCACAGAGGGGGGCACCGCCGGCTTGGTGTCAGGGGGTCGGTTGGAGTTAGGCTTCCATCCAGACGATCCTTTGGGGAAACCTCTGCTCCGGTCCACGGACGCTCTGTTGGCCGCATGGAAATCGGCCAGCTCACCAGCTTCCAGGGCCGTCTCGGGTTTGCAATACAGAAGCCATTCCTGGATCTCAGGTGAGCACAGCTGCACGAACTGCTCTTTGATTAACAGGTCTTCCAGGGCATCCAAGGTGTCAATCTTCAGCCCCCTGACCCATTGTCGAAATAGGGTGGTCAGGTCGCCCACGACTGCAGAGTAGCTCTCCGCGGCCCGCTTCTGCAAGGACCTGAACTTTTTGCGATATACCTCTGGCGTGAGGTTATACCGTCTCTGCAGCGCGGCTTTAATCGCCTCATAGTCCTGGTCGCTCTCAGCTGGTAATTCTGCAAAGGCTTCAAGCGCTGGACCTTTTAGTCCAGGAGTGAGGTATCTGGCCCATTGCTCCTTGGGCAGCTGGTACTGTTGACAAATCTTTTCAAAACTTCGCAGGAACACATCCAGGTCCCCATCTTTGTCCAGGGTGGGAAAGTTCTCGGCACGAGGTCTGGGCGTAGAGAGCTCTGCAGCGCCCGCAGGGGCAGGAGATAATTGCGTTCTGCTTGCCTGTGCCAGAGCGAGCTGATGTGCCGTTCGGCTTGGCGCTCCGCCGCTTCTCGCTCACCCACAGCCCTGCGCTCCGCAGCTTCTCGGTCTGCTTGGCGCGCTGCCGCCTCTTGCTCAGCTCTTATTATTATTCTTTATTTATAAAGCACCAGCATATTCCGCAGCGCTCTGCGCTCCGCAGCTTCGTGTTCAGCCTCAGCTCGGCGCTCCGCAGCTTCGCGTTCAGCTGTGCGCTCCGCAGTTTCGCGTTCAGCCTCAGCTCTGCGCTCCTCTTGCTCTTGGTACTGCAGGATGAGCTGAAGCCGCATCTAAGAGTCCGCAGAGTCCACATGTTTTAAAACAGTCTGCAAGTAAACATCCAGGCCAGTATCACCCTTGGGCGAAGCACTTGACACTGTCCTTTCCACTGGACTTGCACTTCCTTCGGCTGGGTCAAGCGTGGTACCCTGCTCTGCTGCGTCCTGAACTGCTTGCCTCGCCTCATAATCCTCGAGAGCTTGCAAAAGTTCCTCTTTCTTTTTATCCTTCGTCGAAATATTTTTGTCTCGACATAATTGTTCCAAGGTCTTTTTCGATGGTTGTTGCGACATTCTCACTCCAGCCAAATAAACGATAGAAAAGTATGACGGAATGGAATGTTGTCCGCCTGCGGGTGTGCTCTATCTGCGTGCCCCCGGCGCTTACCGCTGGCCCGACTACCGAGTGACGCGCACTCGGCGTCTCATGCGGCCTGGAGTGACCCTAGGAAAGGGCTATGCGGGCGGTGGAGGGGACCCCTGTGCCGAACCAGCCCGACCACTGAGCACCACGGTGCTCAGCGTCTCGAGCAGCTGGTTCACTGACCTGGTGGGTGTGGGGACGTCTGCGGAGCGGCCGGCCGAATTCAGGGATCGGATCTGCCGCGGACAAATATTCGGATCTTTCAACGGAGGACTTTTCGGATCTGTTGGACTTTTCGGATCTGTTGAATATTCGGACCCGTCGAATATTCGGATATTCAGGATCGGGTGATTCCTCGGATCGGATCGCTCCTCATGGGGTATACCGAAGCGTGGTCCGCGGTCCGCGCCTTCGGTTCGGATCCTGGTCGAATGTCCTTAGAACCGGCGGTCATACGCTGCGCCCCTGTCCTGATGCGAAATGCAGGCACAGGGCGCTCGGTTCGGTTCGGATCTCACCTCGAACTGCTCGGAACGTAAGCTGGACACCGCACCCTGAGACCTCGTGGGGTGCTCAGACAGTATAATGCGGCGGAGAAATAAAGTCATCAGGCGAGGCTGGATGCACTGGTAAATCTGAATTTATTATTCACATCTCAGACATTTATAAACTTTACACAATTATGAATACAATGGGAATCCCTGCCCGCCCATACATGACCCATTGGCCCTCGCTGGCAGGAGGCACCCGGGCCCCGATCCGCATTGGTGGTTACGAATCGGGGAGTTGCCGATTTGGACCGGATGGTCCGAATCGACCATTTTGCGATTCGACCGGATGGTCCGAATCGGCCATTTCCCGATCCGATCATTCTGACCGGATCCACGAGGCCCTGGGAAAATGGCGACGGGCAAGGCAGACAAAGGGAATTACATTGCACAACACACGGGGACATTTTTATTACGCCACACACAAATCACATCTATTAAAAGAACTTAAAACTCTGCGGGTGCCACAGCACCTAAGTGTCCATGGCCATAACTGTCACGGTGAACTGCCCCTGGCTGAGGGTGTTGAGCCATTCCGTGACAAAAAGAAAAACAAAGAAGGGGAAGGGAACTGCTGTGTATTGTGTAAATTCTAATAAATGCACTGAGTTATGCTCTGGAAATTGGAAAACCAATTTCTTTAGTATCTGGTTCTATGTTGCTTCACAGATCCAAATACTAACCTGATATCCCACCGCTTGCCACCAGTTGTCACGACCACTACACGCGCTGCTGCGCAAAGATGCCGGGTTAAGCCGCTCACTATCTGTCTATCCTAGACCGAGATAATCACGTGCGCTTCTCTACCCGTCCCGGCCACACTTTCTCTCACAACAGGCATGTAGAACGCGATATACTGATCCTAGGATTGCAACGCAGTACAAGTCTTCTCCTGAAGCGCGTACTAACTACGTCTCTCACAATCCCAGAGCTCACTTTCTTATTCTATTAGTAACGCTGCCACCAGTCCTCATGGACACTATGCGTGTCGCAACAGGAGACACAGGGCTTAGCAGCTGCACTATCCTAGACTCAGACAGTGACTACAGATCCCACAATTCCCTGTCGTTTCCTGATGACCGCAACTTGCAATTTCTTATATATAACCGAGCTTAAAGCAAATAGCAATACTCGAAATCTCTTAGTTAGCGTGGATTTCAGCAGCCAGAATCAGAACTTAAATAGGTTATTTGTTTATTTATGACTAGTTGTAAAGCCTGCCCAGAGGGCAGTCTATTGTGGATATACTGCCCCTGCTCATGTATACTGCCCCAGCTCGTGGATACTGCCCCAGCTCGTGGATATTGCCCCAGCACGTGGATACTGCCCCAGCACGTGGATATTGCCCCAGCACGTGGATATTGCCCCAGCTCGTGGATATTGCCCCAGCACGTGGATACTGCCCCAGCACGTGGATACTGCCCCAGAACGTGGATACTGCCCCAGCACGTGGATACTGCCCCAGCACGTGGATATTGCCGCAGCACGTGGATATTGCCCCAGCACGTGGATATTGCCCCAGCACGTGGATATTGCCCCAGCACGTGGATACTGCCCCAGCTCGTGGATACTGCCCTAGCACGTGGATATTGCCCCAGCACGTGGATATTGCCCCAGCTCGTGGATACTGCCCCAGCTCGTGGATACTGCCCTAGCACGTGGATATTGCCCCAGCACGTGGATGGATACTGCCCCAGCACGTGGATATTGCCCCAGCTCGTGGATACTGCCCCAGCTCCTGGATATTGCCCCAGCACGTGGATACTGCCCCAGCACGTGGATATTGACCCAGCACGTGGATATTGCCCCAGCACGTGGATACTGCCCCAGCACGTGGATACTGCCCCAGCACGTGGATACTGCCCCAGCACGTGGATATTGCCCCAGCTCGTGGATACTGCCCCAGCACGTGGATACTGCCCAGCACATGGATATTGCCCCAGCACGTGGATTGATACTGCCCCAGCACGTGGATACTGCCCCAGCACGTGGATACTGCCCCAGCACGTGGATGGATACTGCCCCAGCACGTGGATACTGCCCCAGCACGTGGATACTGCCCCAGCTCGTGGATACTGCCCCAGCACGTGGATATTGCCCCAGCACGTGGATACTGCCCCAGCACGTGGATATTGCCCCAGCAAGTGGATATTGCCCCAGCTCGTGGATATTGCCCCAGCACGTGGATACTGCCCCAGCACGTGGATACTGCCCCAGAACGTGGATACTGCCCCAGCACGTGGATACTGCCCCAGCACGTGGATATTGCCCCAGCACGTGGATATTGCCCCAGCACGTGGATATTGCCGCAGCACGTGGATACTGCCCCAGCTCGTGGATACTGCCCTAGCACGTGGATATTGCCCCAGCACATGGATATTGCCCCAGCTCGTGGATACTGCCCCAGCTCGTGGATACTGCCCAGCACGTGGATATTGCCCCAGCACGTGGATGGATACTGCCCCAGCACGTGGATATTGCCCCAGCTCGTGGATACTGCCCCAGCTCCTGGATATTGCCCCAGCACGTGGATACTGCCCCAGCACGTGGATATTGACCCAGCACGTGGATATTGCCCCAGCACGTGGATATTGCCCCAGCACGTGGATACTGCCCCAGCACGTGGATACTGCCCCAGCACGTGGATACTGCCCCAGCTCGTGGATACTGCCCCAGCACGTGGATACTGCCCAGCACGTGGATATTGCCCCAGCACGTGGATTGATACTGCCCCAGCACGTGGATACTGCCCCAGCACGTGGATACTGCCCCAGCACGTGGATGGATACTGCCCCAGCACGTGGATACTGCCCCAGCACGTGGATACTGCCCCAGCTCGTGGATACTGCCCAAGCACGTGGATACTGCCCCAGCACGTGGATATTGACCCAGCACGTGGATATTGCCCCAGCACGTGGATATTGCCCCAGCACGTGGATACTGCCCCAGCACGTGGATACTGCCCCAGCACGTGGATATTGCCCCAGCTCGTGGATACTGCCCCAGCACGTGGATATTGCCCCAGCTCGTGGATACTGCCCCAGCACGTGGATACTGCCCAGCACATGGATATTGCCCAGGCACGTGGATTGATACTGCTACAGCACGTGGATACTGCCCCAGCACGTGGATGGATACTGCCCCAGCACGTGGATACTGCCCCAGCACGTGGATACTGCCCCAGCTCGTGGATACTGCCCCAGCACGTGGATACTGCCCCAGCTCGTGGATACTGCCCAAGCACGTGGATACTGCCCCAGCTCGTGGATACTGCCCCAGCTCGTGGATACTGCCCCAGCACGTGGATACTGCCCCAGCTCGTGGATACTGCCCCAGCTCGTGGATATCGCCCCCCCGCTCGTGGATATGGCCCCCCGCTCGTGGATATGGCCCCCCGCTCGTGGATATGGCCCCCCGCTCGTGGATATGGCCCCCCGCTCGTGGATATACTCACCTACATCGGCCCTCCAGCGATGGCTGTCCCGCTTCCAGCGTCCTCTCTCGCTCCGTTGGTCGCCGGGATGACGTCACGAAAGCCTTTGACCCCCGGGGTCAAAGGCTTTCGTGACGTCATTCCGGCGAACAACGGAGCGAGAGAGGACGCTGGAAGCGGGACCGCCATCGCTGGAGGAGCTAAGGGCCGATGTAGGTGAGTATGTGTAGGCAACATCCCCCTACATTGGCCCAGAGCCTCAGCGGTGGCTGTCGTAGGCTGCTCGGCCGGCCTCCAGGCTTAGGCGAGCCCCCGGCTTGGCTGGGCCTGTAGGCCCAAGCCAAGCCGGGGCTCGCCTGAGCCTGGAGGCCGGCCGAGCAGCCTGCGACAGCCGGAGGACAGTCACCGCTGGAGCTCAGGGCTAATGTAGGTGAGTATGTGCTCTCCACACCCACCCTGCTTACTCGGCCGGTATCCAAGCTTAGGCGAGCCCCCGGCTTGGGCCTAGAGGCCCAGCAGAGCCGGGGACTCGCCTGAGCATGGAGGCCGGTCGAGTTGCATGCTCGGCCGTCCTCCAGGCTCAGGTGAGTCCCTGGCTCGGCTGGGCCTCTAGGCCTAAGCCAAGCCGGGGGCTTGCCTGAGCCTGGATGCCGACCAAGCTTAGGCGAGCCCCCGGCTTGGCGTGGGCCTAGAGGCCGAGCCGGGGACTCGCCTGAGCCTGGAGGACGCCCGAGCATGCAACTCGACCGGCCTCCATGCTCAGGCGAGTCCCCGGCTCGGCAGGGCCTCTAGGCCCAAGCCAAGCCGGGGGTTCGCCTAAGCTTGGATACCGGCCGAGCAAGCAGGGTGTGTGTGTGTGTGTAGAGCACATACTCACCTACATCGGCCTCGAGTCCTCCACCGGTTCCACACATACTCACCGACATCGGCCCTTAGCTCCTCCAGCGATGGCGGTCCCGCTTGCAGCATCCTCTCTCTCTCCGTTGCTCGCCAGGATGACATCACGAAAGCCTTTGACCCCCGGGGTCAAAGGCTTTCGTGACGTCATTCCGGCGAGCAACGGAGAGAGGATGCTGCAAGCGGGACCGCCATCGCTGGAGGAGCTAAGGGCCGATGTCGGTGAGTATGTGTTAGGCAACATCGGCCCTGAGCTCCAGCGGTGACCTCCTCCAGCTGCCGCTGGCTGCTCGGCCGGCCTCTACGCTTAGGCGAGTCCCCGGCTCGGCTGGGCCTGTAGGCCCAAGCCAAGCCGGGGGCTCGCCTAAGCCTAGAGGCCCGCCGAGCAGCCAGCGGCAGCTGGAGGAGGTCTCCGCTGGAGCTCAGGGCCGATTTTGGGGTGTATTTTTTGGGAACTTCGGCCCCGATCCTCCAGCGGTGACCTTCTCTGGCTGCCGCTGGCTGCTCGGCGGGCCTCTAGGCTTAGGCGAGTCCCCGGCTCGGCTGGGCCTGTAGGCCCAAACCGAGCCGGGGGCTCGCCTAAGCCTAGAGGCCCGCCGAGCAGCCAGCGGCAGCCGGAGGAGGTCTCCGCTGGAGCTCAGGGCCGATTTTGGGGTGTATTTGTTTGGGAACTTCGGCCCCGATCCTCCAGCGGTGACCTTCTCCGGCTGCCGCTGGCTGCTCGGCGGGCCTCTAGGCTTAGGCGAGTCCCCGGCTCGGCTGGGCCTGTAGGCCCAAACCGAGCCGGGGGCTCGCCTAAGCCTAGAGGGCCGCCGAGCGGCCACCGGCAGCCGGAGGAGGTCTCCGCTGGAGCTCAGGGCCGATTTTGGGGTGTGTTTGTTTGGGAACTTCGGCCCCGATCCTCCAGCGGTGACCTTCTCCGGCTGCTGCTGGCTGCTCGGCGGGCCTCTAGGCTTAGGCGAGTCCCCGGCTCGGCTGGGCCTGTAGGCCCAAACCGAGCCGGGGGCTCGCCTGAGCCTGGAGGCCCGCCGGAGGACGGTCACCGCTGGAGGATCGGGGCATCTGGCCGTGTAAACACACGGGTAGCTGCACGCGGCTCGTGCCGTTTTTTTTTTTTTTTTTTTCACGCGGCCGGCACGCGCAGCTACCTGTGTGTTCTAACGGCCGCTTTCAAATGTCCGTTGCGCATGCGCAGACGGCTTTTGGCGACGGACAGTTTTTAGCTTATCCTTTTATAGTATAGATATAAAAACATCACAGTGCTTTGTTGTTACAGAAAAAATTATAACTAGAATAAATCAATTAATTACACACTACACAGCAAATGAAAGAAAAAAGGGTGAACCATAGAGCCTTACTTACAAAGAGCTATTCATTAAGCTAGCATCAGTGGTCTCCTGGAGGTAGGAACATGGACCGATCAGTCCTCTTTAGAAGGTACCCCAAGTGATCAGCCCTAGCACATGGCCAGTTTTCAGAATTTATACACTTCCTGATCTTTCCAGCCCACCCCCAAATGGCCCAGTGTCCTGGACTACATTTCCCAGAGTGCCTTTTGCTACAGCGCATGTCAATTAATCTTTAATTGCCCAAAGGCGTCCCTTTTCCCTCCAGACCCCCTTAGAGATCAAGGATGTGCTTCCTGTCTTTGAAGATTGTGTCCAAATCTTGGTTTGCATCTTGGTGCCGGGCTGGCTTCCAAGGTGTGATTTACTATGTCAGTGTACAAAAGAAATTCCCTTTTTACAGCTACGTGTTATATCCTCCCCCCAGGGGAGAAAGCTAACCATGTTAATTACATTTCAGCTGTGAACACAGGGATACATTTACCAAATGGCCAGACACAAATATGAATATAACTCTATATGGAGGAGATATGTATAAACAGGCAGATAGACACATATATACAGGCAGACCCTTATATAGATAGAAATACAGATCTAATCTGCCACAGGGTGGTATACAGCTAGTGGGGTTTCGAGAGTGCCCTATTACTTTCATGGTAGCAGTGTATACATTCGGAAGGGTGGGTACTGTGTAAGGAGGTTAGGTTGGCATAACTTGGGGCCCTTGAGCGGGTAGAGTTAGTAGGTCCAGAGGCTTGGAGCTGTAATCCCCTTGTACGCTCCTCTTCCGTGCAGCACGGCAAGGTAAGTAGTTAGCTAGTTTAGCTTGGTCTTTTCTTTCCGTGACAGTGGCCATTCTTTGCTGTCAGACAATTTCTGAGGGTCTATTTCAAAGCCCTCTGGCGTGATGATGTAACCCAAGAAGTGGGCTGAAGTTATGTCAGACATTTTTCTAACTTGCAGTACACTTTGTTTTCCAGCAACCTTTGCAATACTGTACGCACATGAGCGTGGTTTGTCTCAACATCAGGAGAGTAAATTAAAATATCGTCCAAATAGACTATAACAAAGACTTGCAAAAAGTCCCTCAGGACATCATTGATAAAGTCTTGGAAGACTGCTGGCGCATTACATAAGCCAAATGGTATAACCAGATTTTCATAATGACCACTCCTGGTATTGAAAGCAGTCTTCCATTCATGGGCTTTCTTGACTCTAACCAAATTAAAAGCACCTCTTAGGTCCAACTTCATATAGATTCTGTTTAACCCTCTATAGTCAATGCATGGTCTCAAATCCCCCTCCTTTTTTGATACAAAAAACCCCTGCTCCCGCAGGAGAGGAGGAATGGTGAATGAACCCACGAGCCAAGTTTTCTCGTATATATTCCTCCATGATGTCATTCTCTTTTTCAGTGAGTGGGTAGACATGTCCTCTTGGAGGCATGGCAACTGGCAACAGATCTATAGCACAATCATAAGGTCTGTGAGGAGGTAAAATCTCAGATTTCCCTTTATCAAATACCTCCTTCAGGTTGCTATACCACTTGGGTACCTCTGTGGAAAGTGGAGGAGCAGTGGCCACGTTCAGACTGCCCACCACAGCACTCATACCCAGACATCTGGACCAACATTTAGATCCCCAAGAATCCAACTCCCCTGTGGTCCAGTTAACAACTAGGTTATGTTTGGCCAACCATGGATAACCCAATACAATAGGCACTGTAGGTGATTTTATTATCTGGAACTGGATATTTTCTTTGTGCAACACACCAGTACCGAAAGAGACAGGAACAGTATCATGTGTAACATGGGTCCTCAGTAATTTCCTGCCGTCAATACTCTCAATGAGAAGGGGTACTTCTTTTCCACCAAAGGCACTTGGTGAATAGCAGCAAACCCAGAATCCAGGAAATTCCCAGCAGACCCAGAATCAATCAGTGCCTCTGTGTCAAACTTGTTTTGCTCCCAAGCAATTGACACAGGCACCACTACACGAGATTTTTTTCTTTTCTTACTCGACACGAGAGACACTACAATAGTACCTAGAACCTGTCTCTCAGAGGATTCTAGGCTTGGTTGTTTCCCGACACATTGGATCTCTTACGTCGTTTGGGACATTGTAAATGGAATGTCCCCTGTCTGCACAATAGAAACACAGGCCTTCTCTGAAGCGATATTGTCTCTCCTCTCCTGAGATGCTAGAACGGCCTAACTGCATAGGCTCTGGTTCAGCTGGTACAGGTCTAGGAGGGGAGACATTGTGAGCCAACCTAGGAGTAGAAGAGGTACCATGGGAAGGTTTGTGCGACTTGCTATGGCCAGACCTCCTGTCACGTATTTGATCGTTGAGGGCTATCCAATAATCAATCAGGTCATCTAGCTCCTCGGGTAGTGACATGGGAGCTAATTCGTGCATAAGAGTATCAGATATTCCTTCAAGAAATGCCGTAGTAAGCGCAACATTAGGCCATTGCAATTCAGCAGCCACAGTTTTAAATTCTATTGCGTAATCTGCAACTTGGCGGTTGCCCTGTGTGATGCGCCACAATGCTCTGGCTGCTCCAGTTGCCCTCCTAGCAGGATCAAAAGTATGTCTCAGTTCCTTCATAAACATAGCATAATTAAACACCACTGGTTTCTTTAATTCCCATAAAGGGGTTGCCCAGAGCAGAGCTTTCTCGGTTAGGTGGTTAATAACATAACCCACCTTGGCTCTGTCTGTAGGGCACATTCCTGGGTTCAATTCAAACATTATATAGATTTGGGTTATAAACCCTCTGCAAGAACCAGAATTCCCACTGAAACATGTAGGTGTTTTTAAACTCACATGAGAGACTTCAGCAGCTATCATAGAGGAAACAGAGACTGCCTGAGAGGACATGTCAATTGCAGGAGAAGGAGGCGGTGAGGCCTTACTGGACTGATTCAGGAGTAGGCCCAAAGCCTGAGCAAACTGGTCCATGCGATGGTCCTGTTCCTCTTGTTTGGTAATATTATCACCCAGTCTAGACATGAGCACAGATAAATCTGTCCGAGACATATTTGGCCCTGACGTAATGTAACGGACGCTATGGCGCTCACACTGGAGAAGCGTAGTTAGGATCGTAGTGGACAGATTTTTCTGATACAAGGTTTCAAAGCAAAGAGTATTGTAAGACCTGTTGTCCCAAGCCAGGGAGTTAATAAACAATCCTGAGTAGCACCTAAGCTCAATTGGTTTCGAGACCAAAAGATCGCTTAGTGCAAACACATAGGGCAGTATTACAATGTTGGTGCTAACTTAACCAGAGCTGTTGTAAACTTAAAACCTCCATATGCTATAATGGCTCTGGGAAGTTTACAACAGCTCTGGTAAAGTTAGCACCAACTATGTAATATGCCCCATAAATTCTAGTCTCAAATAAACATATCCTGGAGACATGAACATGGCTAGGTATCAGATAAGCATAGTCAATTTTACATTTGTTTTTAAGCAAGAGTTTGTCGTGGTAGATGAACTGTGCAGGCTGCAGGACACTCACAAAATCGGTAAACTTGGTGTTTAAACTGTAACCAAAAAGTGCAGATAGCAGAACGCTGTCACCATTATATGATCTCACGAATCGGCAGATATACACACAATCAGATGCCTTGCGATTAGGACTCAGACCAGATTGGTTAGTTACTAGAGACCATGAGCGAGAGGGGAGTTGGCCAAGGAGGCGGGCAGACCTCCAAACAGCACACATGCAGTAAAACATAAAACTGCTCAGACAAAACACCAATGGGGATAATCAAGAGAATTGTCGAATAGGAATAGCCGGGTCAGAAAAGTAAGCAGGATCCTCGTACAAAATCAGGTTGGCAACTGGCTAATCAAAAGCGTGATATCAGTCAACAGGCGATGTGGGAACAAAACTCCACGTCAGGGCGATGAGCAATCTCTCGCACCCTGCTTTAAAGCCGGTGGCTCCTCGTGACCACACCAGACCCCGCCCCCTCAGACGCCGATCGGCCATTAGTAAGTGCTGGCACCCGGCCAGCCAGCGACTCGAATGATGCCCAGACCCCCCAGGCAGCGCTGCGGGGGCTGAGGATGTAATAGAGAGCAGGGCTCAAACTCCCAAGTCCTCCAAACAGCGCCAGACAGGCAGCACAATCGGCCAGGCTAGGGTGAGCAGGACAGTCAATGTGCTCCCTAAAAATCCGGGCTCCTCTTCGGGCCAGAAAATCGCAAAAATCCACAAAAAATGGCTCTATGAGACAGAGAGCTTTCCAAATTGCGACTGCTCCCGCCGGTTGTCAGCTCCGCCCCTCCTGCTCTCACCTCTTTACTGACCAAAGGAACGTCTATGGCGCCTGAATGGTTCTTTGTTAACTGACCCAGTCATTTGTCAGGAAGCGACGCAATTACTGTCTGATTTCTTCACCAAAAATTTGACCCCAGATGTTGCCGTACCGACGTTATGGGAGGCGCACAAGGCAGTACTACGAGGCTTTTTAATCAGTAAGGCAATGGCCCGTAAGAAGCAAAAGTCATCTGCATATGCCTCCACTTCTGAGTGACATCCGCAAGTTAGAGCTGGAACACTCCTAATGCTCCTAATGACGCCCTTTATGTTACATCCTCAGCCCCTGCTGTGCTGCCTGGGGGGGTCTGGGCATAGTTCGGTGCCACTGGCTGGTCAAGTGCCAGCACCTTGTAATGGCCGAGCGGCGTCTGAAGGGGCGGGACATTTGTTTTTAAGCAAGAGTTTGTCGTGGTAGATGAACTGTGCAGGCTGCAGGACACTCACAAAATCGGTAAACTTGGTGTTTAAACTGTAACCAAAAAGTGCAGATAGCAGAACGCTGTCACCATTATATGATCTCACGAATCGGCAGATATACACACAATCAGATGCCTTGCGATTAGGACTCAGACCAGATTGGTTAGTTACTAGAGACCATGAGCGAGAGGGGAGTTGGCCTTGGAGGCGGGCAGACCTCCAAACAGCACACATGCAGTAAAACATAAAACTGCTCAGACAAAACACCAATGGGGATAATCAAGAGAATTGTCGAATAGGAATAGCCGGGTCAGAAAAGTAAGCAGGATCCGCCGGGACTGGCGTGGTCAAGAGGAGCCGCCGGGTTTAAAGCAGGACGCGAGGAGTTGCCTCGTCGCCCTGACGTGGAGTTCTGTTCCCGCATCGCTTACCATTGCTTTCATTGATATTCCAGTTGTCAACCCGTTTATGTCTATGATCCCTGTTTCTGATTTTGACCCGGCTTGTTTTTGACCATTCTTATGCTACGTACTATAGCGGTTCCTAGTACTGTGCGTCGTGGGTTTAACCCAAAAAGCTTGGGGTTTTACTCAATAGATGGGGATATTCCCATCTCGCTATGGTGTACTATCTACAGCCTTATCGGGGTTGTATTCCAGGCCCAAGGGGTCTCCTGGGGGGAGCCGGGCATCCTCAGGGGGATGCCTAGTGACATCGGATCAGTTCCCATGACTCAAAATTAATCTGTTCACACACCCCACCGACATGGCTCGAGTCCTGCGGGAACGGCATTCCCATACTTCTCCCACAGCGGGAACGCAGGTTCCCGCTGTGGCCCGAGCCCGAAACGATTGAGCAGGCCGCTGCCGCACGTTGCCGGCGGCCGCGTGCTTCCTGCTAGAACGACCGCTGACAGATCCCAGGAGAGCAGCTGCACTTCCTGTCAGCGGTTGTTCTAGCAGGAAGCACGCGGCTGCCGGCAATGTGCGGCGGTGGCCTGCTCAATCGTTTCGGGCCCACAGAGAGGTGAGCTGGTTGCTGGGGGCAATAATATCCATGATAGCTGGGGTGGGGCATTATCCTTGAGACCTGGGGCATGAGACCTGGTGCATTATCCATGAGACCGGGGGGCAATATCCATGAGACCTGGGGGCAATATCCATGAGACCTGGGGGCAATATCCTTGAGACCTGGGGGCAATATCCATGAGACCTGGGGCATTATCCATGAGACCTGGGGGCAATATCCATGAGACCTGGGGCATTATCCATGAGACCTGAGGCATTATCCATGAGACCTGGGGGCATTATCCATGAGACCTGGGGGCATTATCCATGAGAGCTGGGGGCAATATCCATGAGAGCTGGGGCATTATCCATGAGAGCTGGGGCATTATCCATGAGAGCTGGGGCATTATCCATGAGACCTTGGGGCATTATCCATGAGACCTGGGGCATTATCCATGAGAGATGCGGGGCAATATCCATGAGACCTGGGGCATATCCATGAGACCTGGGGCATATCCATGTGAACTGGGGCAATATATACCCATATGAGCTGGGGTCAATAATATCCATGTGAACTCGGGAAAATATATTCATGTGAGCTGGGGCAATATATACCCATATGAGCTGGGGCAAATATATCCATATAACCAGTGCTGTGCATATTATTCTTGGGGCTCAGTGCTGTGTATATTATTCTGGGGGCTCAGTGCTGTGCATATTATTCTTGGGGCTCAGTGCTGTGTATATTATTCTGGGACTCAGTGCTGTGTATATTATTCTGGAGCTCAGTGCTGTGTATATTATTCTGGGTCTCAGTGCTGTGTATATTATTCTGGGGGCTCAGTGCTGTGTATATTATTCTGGGGGTTCAGTGCTGTGTATATTATTCTGGGGGCTCAGTGCTGTGTATATTATTCTGGGGGTTCAGTGTTGTGTATGTTATTCTGGGGGTCCAGTGCCTGTGTATGTAATTCTGGGGGTCTGTGCCTGGATAGATATATATATGTATGTGATATATATATATTGTATATAAAATGGGTTAGTCCAGTTGCCAAAATCATGAGTATACCTGTACGTAGTGATACCTTTCACTGATCAGTATAGTTTCCAGACCTGAAGAGGAGAGGTTACACTCTTGAAAGCTTGTCTTTTATATGTAAAGTTAACCCAATAAAAATGGTATCACACACAGGGCCACCATCAGGACATTACGGCCCATGCTGCCGTAAGGGGCCCGGGCCTGGTGGGGGCCCGGGCCACCGGGCCCCGGGGGGGCCAGGCCCCCCTCAGCAGCGGCGTCGCCCTCTTACAGCTCCGGTATCGGACTCGAGGAGTCTGAATCCGGAGCTGTGTCGCTGCTGCTGCTGCTGCTGCTGCTGCTGCTGCTGCAGGAGGAGACACTGTGTCTCCTCCGGCTCCTGGCAGCTTCACTTCCTGGCTGGGCGGGGCCAAGCAGCGTGTGAGGGCCTCCCAAGCACGTTGCTTTGGCTCCGCCCCTCTACTCAGTGAAGCTGCGCGCCTGAGCTGGAGGGACCAGGCTGAAGAGAGAAGACTGAAGATTGAAGAGAAGAAAAGAAGATTGAAGAAAAGGAGAAGAAATAAAGAAAGCGGAGTGGTGAGCCAGGGCCCAGACCCAAGGCCCAGACCCCAAGGCCCAGACCCCAAGCCCAGACCCAGGGCCCAGACCCCCAGACCCCAGGCCCAGACCCCAAGGCCCAGACCCTGGGCCCAGACCCCAAGGCCCAGACCCCAAGCCCAGACCCCAAGGCCCAGACCCTGGGCCCAGACCCCAAGCCCAGACCCCAAGGCCCAGACCCAGGGTCCAGAACCCAAGGCCCAGACCCTGGACCCAGACCCCAAGACCCAGACTCCAAACCCCAAGGCCCAGACCCTGGGCCCAGACCCCAAGACCCAGGGTCCAGACCCCAAGGCCCAGACCCCAAGGCCAAGACCCCTGGGCCCAGACCCCAAGACCCAGACCCAGGGCCCAGACCCCAAGGCCTAGACCCTGGGCCCAGACCCCAAGACCCAGGGTCCAGACCCCAAGGCCCAGACCCAGGGTCCAGACCCCAAGGCCCAGACCCAGGGTCCAGACCCCAAGGCCCAGACCCCAAGGCCCAGACCCCTGGGCCCAGACCCCAAGGCCCAGACCCAGGGTCCAGACCCCAAGGCCCAGACCCCAAGGCCCAGACCCAGGGCCCAGACCCCAGGGCCCAGACCCCAAGGCCCAGACCCCCAAGGCCCAGACCCCCAAGGCCCAGACCCCTGGGCCCAGACCCCAAGGCCCAGACCCCAGGGCCCAGACCCCAAGGTGCAGACCCCAGGGACCAGGCCCAGCCTAGACCCAGGGCCCAGACCCCAGGGACCAGGCCCCAAGGCCCAGCCCCAAGGACCAGGGCCCAGACCCCAGGCCAGACTCAGGGCCCAGACCCCAGACCAGACTCAGGGACCAGACCCCAAGGCCCAGTCCCAGGGACCAAACCCAGGGCCCAGACCAGACCCCAAGGCTCAGGCCCAGCCCATATCCCAAGGCCCAGAGCACAAACCCCAAGGCCCAGACCCCAAGGCCCAAACCAGACCCAGGGACCAGGCCCAGACCCAGAGGCCATCATATACAGCCCGTTACTGTGAGATTTATTGCTGTGGATTCTGTGATACCTTCATACACACCGCACATTACTGTGAGTTTTATTGCTGTGGATTCTGTGATACGCTCATACACACTGCACATTACTGGGAGTTTTATTGCTGTGGTGCTATGTTATGTCCTTTTTTTTGAAGGGGAGAAAAGCGGTTAGAGTTTGAGGGAGAGCCGGGGGGCCCCATCGTGAGGTTTAGTAAGGGGCCCCATCATTTCTGATGGCTGCCCTGATCACATGTACTGCTATACTCGTGATATATATATTTTTTCTTCAGGTAATAGGGGTTGTGGAATTCGTGGGTGAGTTCCCTCACTTTTTTGTTCCCAGGACTTGACCCCTGCCCACCGATCTCATTGACCTTTTCCGATACACTCTCCCGCCCTCCCCCCCACTTCTTCTTCTTCACTCTTTCTCAAATGCTCTTCTCTATTATACTAAATTCTACATCTATCACCCTTCCTCCCCCTTCCCCCCCTTTTTTTTCTCATCCTTTCTTTATATTTTTGGTTATTTCCCCTCATGTTATAAGTATCACACATTGGACTGTATCTTGAAGACTCATGTACTTATATATATTTATAATCAACTGAGTATTATGGAATATGTTTCGTACATTACATCGGAGTGATAACGTTGGGTATGTAAGGCTTGACTGATAACTAATTTAACGCACATAGAAACATAGAAAAATGTCGGCAGATAAGAACCTTTCGGCCCATCTAGTCTGCCCAATTACATGGATACTTTACCTGGATTTATCTTTTGTTTAGGATAAACACACATATTACATACTTGGTGCTAACTTAACCAGAGCTGTTGTAAACTTAAAACCTCCTTAGGCTATAATGGCTCTGGGAAGTTTACAACATGGTTAAGTTAGCACCAAGTATGTAATATGGGCCACAATGTTGGAGACATTCAATGGATGATGGTGTTCACCGTTAAATGTTTACGATACGAAGGTCGTTCTAAATGTAATTCATTATATAGCAAATTTTTTAAATAAGAAATGAACAAAGCAAAAAAGGGCGCTGGGTTAGTAAATGAATCCCCACAGACAATGTTCTATATGGCAGCTAACTCCTAATAAAGGGAATTTCCCTACAAAACCCTTGGATAAGATACATCACACAAAGAATAGGAAAGCGCCTTTATAGCCCACAGAATGTGAAGAACAAATGAACATGTATATCTCAAAACACAATTATTATACAAAGATATATCAACACCTCAAACGTGTATATACGTAAAGGTTTTACCAGAATAGATATGGAGTTGATATTCAACAGGGTAATAGCTGGATACCAATGTTCTCACATACATTAAAAAGAAAACAGAAAAACATATACATAGCGTAACAAGATAACACAATGGTGCCCAATAAAGTGAAAGCAAATGACCACTCATGTGGATCAGAGCCTAAGGGGTTAAGGCTCAATACTTCAGCAGTGGGTCCTTTTCAAGGGTGATCCCATCCCATCTTCACGAATTCTTGTAAGGGATTATGCACATAAATATACAAATGGAAAACTCATAGCGTGATACTGCAACACTATTCCGTGAGAAAATATGTGCATATACTGTATGTATAAACTCACATGGCTCAGAGCCTGTGTAGTAAGCACTGGCTTGGTATACACGCCTCAGGTGTAAATGTGGGGTGTATACCGAGCCATTGCTTACTACACAGGCTCTGAGCCATGTGAGTTTATACATATATGCACATATTTTCTCACGGAATGGTGTTCTAGTATCTTTTGAATGCAAAAAAAATAAAATAATGGAGACAAAGGGCAGCCCTGTCGGGTCCCATTACAAATTTTAAAGCGTTCCGACAAAAAACCCACAGTCAACACCGATGCTGGCAGGGCAGCATAAAGCGCAAAGATGCCCTTCAACATCGAGTCAGGAAAGCCAAATTTCAGTACACTTTACGCAGAAACCACCCTATCAAACGCTTTTTTGGCATCCAAAGCCAACAGCACACTAGGGAGGCGATCAGCCTGAATCACATTTATTACGTCCATCAATTTTTTAGTATTGTGAGGCCCTTGTCTTCCTTTAATAAACCCCACCTTGTCCGTACCAATAAACATTGGAAGCAAGCCTGCCACCCTGTTCGCTAAAATTTTGGCATACAATTTTACATCTCATTTATTATTTTCAATTGCAGCAAACAGCCTTTTTATTTATTTGTTAGGATTTTTTGGTCATTTTTCGGGATTTTTTGGGTGAAAGTTTAGGCTTCCTGACTTATTTTAAATGTAATAATGAGGTCTGTTTTTCTTTGCTGAATGCATGCAGCTGGATTATTTTCTTACAGTCTGTGTGCGCTCAGCAATTGGTACATTACATTGTGTCAGACCATGGACACTTCCACTTGTGAAATAGATTAATAACGTTTCACTTTTAGACCTTGGACAGTACCTGCAAGTAAAAATCCTAACAAATAAATTTAAAAAAATGTCTGTTTGCTGCAATTGAAAATAATAAATGCTTTAAGATATATTTAATTAACAGTTAAACACGGGGATTTTTTTAACATTGAAAGCTATGGTGGAAAATTCAAGTTGAGATCAACTATCGAATTGATCTTAACTTACAATACAAGTAATAGTCAGCAAACGACTTTTTGAAACAAATTATTTTCGTTTCACTGTTTAATTTGACTCAAATACTAAATCTGTTACACATCTTAATATTTAACCCTAGCTTGTCTTTTAATAGCAAAATTTGATTAATTGGGGTATTATTTAGTGATCCAAAATTAGAATTGATATCAACTATCAAATTGATATGTCAACTATCAATTTGAAATTCTAAATTCGAATCGATATGAAATTTCAAATCAATCGTAAACGAAACGAAAATAGCAATTAAATTCCGAAAACAAAATTATTTTAAAATTAAACAAAACAAAATTTTCAGCCATGCACATCTCTATTAGATCACACATAGAAGAAGAAATATTAACAATTATTGTAAGGGGGGCTAACCCGTCATCAGCCCCCCCTTATTAAAAAAATTTACCAAAATCTTAGCTATTTTGGAAGCTTTGTGTTAGATCTAGTGATGGACCGAAACCGATACCGAAAATGCACGATGAGCTTGGTCGAAAACCGATACCAAAAATGACTTTTTATTATTATTATTCTTTATTTATAAAGCGAAAGCATATTCCACAGCACTGTACAATAGGCACAGTGCAGACAGGGTTACAATACATTGAACAACATTAGACAAACAGTACTGGAGGAGATGAGGGCCCTATTCCAGTAGGAACTCACAATCTAGAAGGGTTGGGGTTGGAAACAGGAGGAGAGGACTGCAAGGTGAGAATAATTGATGGTTGCGTCAGTGAGTTGGGTGGTAGGCTTCTCTGAATAGGAAACATTTTAAGGGAGCGTTTGAAGGAAAAGAAATTAGGGGAACGTCTGACCGTACGAGGGAGAGCGTTCCAGAGAATGGGGGCTGCGCGTGAGAAGTCCTGCAGTCTATCATGGGAAGAGGTGATGCGGGGAGAAGCTAGGCATAGGTCACTGTTTGACCTTAGGGAGCGGGCTGGGGTGTATTTGGTGATTAGTGAGGACAGGTTGAGGGGAGCTGAGTTAGTGAGGGTTTTGTAGGTCAGGGTAAGGATTTTGAACTTAATTCTGCAGTGGATGGGGAGCCAGTGAAGGGACTCGCAGAGGGGAGCAGCAGAGACAGAGCGGCGGGTGAGGTGGATTAGCCTGGTGGAGGCATTCAGGATGGATTGTAGGGGGGAGAGGCGGGAGAGAGGGAGGCCGGATAAGAGATTATTGCAATAGTCAAGTCGGGAGATTACCAGGGCATGAATTAGTTGTTTAGTGGTGACAGCGGTAAGAAATGGCCGAATTCTGGAAATATTACGTAGTTGGTATCAGCAGGAGGAGGAAAGAGACTGGATGTGGGGGATGAAGGAAAGAACAGAGTCAAGTGTAACTCCAAGACACAGAACCTGGTTTGATGGGGAGATCATGATACCCTCCACCGTGATAGAAAAGTCAGGAGTTGGAGAGGCATTAGAAGGAGGAATTAGTAGGAGCTCAGTCTTAGACATGTTAATCTTTAGGTGGTGGGAGGCCATCCAGGAGGAGATGCCAGATAAACAGTCGCTGACTTTGGAAAGGACAGGGGGAGAGAGATCAGGGGTAGAGAGGTAGATCTGAGTGTCATCAGCATACAGGTGATAATTGATGCCAAAGCTATTAATGATTTTGCCCAGGAAGGAGGTGTAGATGGAAAAGAGCAGAGGACCAAGGACAGAGCCTTGAGGTACACCAACAGATAGAGGCAATGAAGAGGAGGAGTTACCAGCAAAGGACACAGAGCAGGACCTGTTGGATAAATAGGAGTCAACCCAAGGGAGTGCAGTGTCACAGAGACAAAGAGCGCTGAGGGTCTGCAGAAGGAGGGGGTGGTCAACAGTGTCAAAAGCAGCCCGAGAGGTCAAGCAGGATGAGGATAGAATAGTGTCCGTGTTTTTTAGCAGTTAGGAGGTCGTTGATTACTTTGGTGAGGGCAGTTTCAGTTGAGTGTAGGGGACGGAAACCTGATTGCAGGGGGTCAAGTAGGGAATTGGAGGACAGGAAGAGGGATAGGCGGTTGCAGACTAGTTTTTCTAAGAGCTTAGATGTGAAGGGAAGCAGGGATACAGGGCGGTAGTTGGATGGAGAGTTGGGATCAAGGGATGGTTTCTTTAGTAAAGGGGTAACTAGCGCGTGTTTGAAGGCAGATGGGAAGGAGCCAGTGGAGAGAGATAGGTTGAAGATGTGTGTGAGAGCAGGGGTGAGGGAGGAGGAGAGGGGAGGAATTAGATGTGAGGGAATGGGGTCAAGCGGGCACATGGTGAGATGTGAGGAGGACAGTAAGGAAGTGACTTCCTCCTCAGTGGCTGGGAGGAAGCGGCAGAGGGTAGCAGAGGGGGTTTCTGGGAGTGGAGGTGGCAGATAACTATCTTGTGTTGGCATGTTGCTTCTGATAGTTAGAGTTTTATTGAGGAAGAAATCTGCCAGGTCTTGAGCGCTGAAGGCAGATGAGGGGGGAGGTGCGGGTGGGTAGAGGAGGGTGTTGAAGGTGGACCAGAGTCATTTAGGGTTGGAGGACAATGTAGATATAAGGTGATCCGAAGGCGCCGTAACCACCACTGCTGGGAGCCCACAAGCCAAGCGCCAGGTCTCCAGGAGTGGGAGGGCCAAAACCCCCTTCACAAATAGCACGAAGAGAAGAAGTCCGGGACCCAGGCAGCTGCAGCTTATAAATTTATTCACAGGGGTAACATCTCTCCACCATCTCTCCACCAAGGAACAGTGACGTTTCGGCCACAATCGGCCTTAATCATACCTTATGATACCTTATCATACCTTATGATTAAGGCCGATTGTGGCCGAAACGTCACTGTTCCTTGGCGGAGAGATGTTACCCCTGTGAATAAACTTATAAGCTGCAGCTGCCTGGGTCCCGGATTTCTTCTCTTAGTGTAGATATAAGCGATGAGAAGAAGGATTGTCTGGCCAAGTGAAGGGCAGAGGTGTATGACCGCAGAATAAACTTGAAGTGAACAAAATCAGCTTCAGATCGGGATTTCCTCCAGGCACGCTCTGCAGTGCGGGAGCATCTTTGCAGGTAGCACGTCTGGAGGGTGTGCCAGGGCTGAAGCTGGCGGCGTGGGGCCTTTCTATATATAACTATATATACACTGTGTATACATGTGTCTGGTGTGTGTAATATATATTAGTGATGCTCCGAAATGAAAATTTTGGAACGACACCGATAATGACTTTTTCCCCCAACAATTTGTATAACTGTATTAATTTTGTATAGACTTTATTAAATTAATATCATGAATTTAAATTAATCCACATTCAAATTTTTAAGATATTTTTGTCATATTTTGGTGGAGTTATTTTGCATCTAGTGCATACATTCATGTGTAAAATGTTTGGACACACACAAACACATTTTATAATTGCATAAGTCATTTACACATCCCAGCAATTCATAGAACTCTGAATTGCTGGGATGTGTAAATGTCTTCTGCAACTATAAAGTTTATTATTTGTTGTGTGGAGGCTTTTAACCCTTTCACTGCTGAGGCATTTCACCGCTGTGTGCTGAGCTAATTTTTACCTTTTTGTGCTCCTCATGTTTAAATGTGATTTGAAGTCAAGTTTTATTATATGACCCAGACAAATTATATATCCTTTTTTCAGCAGACTCCACAGATTCAAAATATATCATTATTATGTGTATAAGTAAAGATTTTAAAAAAAAAACTAAAAACGTGTAAAAAAAATAAAAATTTTGTTAAAATTCAGATAAACAACATTGCATATTTTTTTCTATCTACACTTTATGACCACCAGAACTTTTGTGGTTATATATTGATACACTAAGTGCCTTTTTTTTTTGTTTCAATAATTTTTATTGAGAGGGTTAGACAACAACAAACATTCTTCTTATGGCGTGTTAATGAAACTCTCAATTTCCGTTGTAATGAAAAACAAAACCAAAGAAGAAAAAAAAAAATTCAAATAAAAAAAATAAAAATAAAAAGGGGGGGAAGGTGCAAAAGAAAAGCAAATAAAATCCATGGGAAGGGGTGGAAAGGGAGGGGGAAATAAGGAAGGGCAATTTCACATATGAACAAAATCATCCTGTTGGCGTCGGATGGATGAGGCATATAAAGTAGAAGAGGAGGGTCTCAAAGGCATCATACGAAGTGTGGAAGGGCCCATTTTCTCCCTGTACAACGATTCCCATTATAGGCCACATGCCTTATACAACTTGTGAATGTCCCAAATCACCCAGGGATCTTTTTTGGGAGGGCGTGTCACGGTGGCAGTACCACCAGGCACGCACCACCCTATACTTGCCCTCCGATCCTTGGAAGTGGTCGGTCTGTAAATATATAACCCTATGAATATAACTCGCAGGAAGGTGAGGTCAAGGTTCCTGAGAGAAGCCCCTATATGCAGAGATGCACTGTAAACTGCAAGGACAGATGAAAGCAACACAGGGTTAACAAAAGACCTCTGTACGGCAATACCAAAGATTCCCTGCACTGAAAGGCCGGTCTTTAGGATAGCCGGATCTAATCTAAAGGAAAGTATTACCTTGAAGCCGTACAGAGTCTTTTGTTGTATGCAGATGACAGGGTTTCTTGGAAACGGTACTGACAAGGAATATAATATAGAGGAGTCACATAGAGGAAAGCCAAAGGTCATAACCAGAGAAAGTACGTCATATAGGATACAGGAATCAGAACCAGAAGGGAAGTCAGCCAAGCCAAAATCAGTAACCGGGGAATCTGAATGGAACATAAACAGCAAAACAAAATACAGCAATAGACAGAACTAAATACACAGAAGGAACTGACATAAACTGGAACAGAAATATAAGAGGCAAAAACTGAACAAGGATGAACAAACGGCGAATATCAGGAACACAGCAAGGAGCTCTCAGGACACAGGACGCAAGGAGACCAGGCAAAGGAAAAATGACCCAGCAATGTCCTATAGGTACATTGCTCTAATATAGTCAGGGGAATCAAGGCAAGGGTAAACAGGTGAGCAGCACACAGAACACCAATTAACCCCTGGGAAGCCACCCAGGAATTGGCAGCAACCGAAACACAAGGGAATAAACACAATATACAAATACAGAGGGCAGGAAGACAGGTATGCCAGCATGGAACGTGACAGGGCGTTGGCCACAGTCTGCAGTTGCTTTGGTATCAAATGTTCGATACTGATCCAATAGAACAATAAGTTGTCATTGCGTCGGAACTGTAGTAGTCCTCCAGTTTCTGGCCAGAAGTAGCATTGTTGTGGAAACGATAATAAAAAGCATTTTCAAGTGCTGGCGTGGAAGGTGTATCATTCCCAGTAGTAAGATCTCCGGTGAATTTACGACCGGGTGACCCAGTGCTTCTGAGGCTAATGTAGAAATGTTTTTCCAAAGCGGGGCAACCAGAGGGCAGTGCCACCAAATGTGACCCATCATGCCGGGTGCTGAGGAGCAGCGCCAACAGAGATCTGAGGTATTCGGGGCAAACTTGCTCATTCTGTGGGGCGTTAGGTACCAGCGGTACATCAGTTTTCTCTGAGTCTCTATCAATGTAGCACATTTTGAAGCTCTGTCTGCAAATGTGTGTGCCATTGCCCATTGTGTACCAGTGAAGACCTTAGCAAGGTCTCGTTCCCAGGCTGTTTGAAACTCCCATCTCGTTGCCCTCTGTGGGGTGGAAATAATACCGTAAAAGAGCGAGATTGGTTTGGAGGTAGAGTGTTGATCCAACCAAAAAACCTCAGCTTCTGAGAGAAGTGGCAAAGTGTCTCTGAGTCCCGCTATAACCTCCCGCGATTTAAGAAATGAACACAACCGCATATACGACAAAAACATAGAAGGCAGTATTTTATATTTGACCTGCAGGTCTTGAAAGGACAGGATGGCAGCCGGCGCAAACAGCTGATGTAAGTGAGTAACCCCTCTACTGGTCCAAGGGAGTATCCTAAAATGAGGCATAAGATATCTTAATGAGGAGAGGGGCAGGGCCATTGGTATTGTGGTGTGGTGGGTGAGAAAAGGTTTACACTGATCCCATATCTGCAAATAAAGAGACGTGGAGGGCAGTGGGCATATTATGCGGGGTCTCTCTTTCGGTTTTAACCACAAGAGATACGACAACATGTGTCCAGAAGTGTATGCGGATTCGATAGTGAACCACTGGGGCATAGGATGGGCATGCATCATTTCCGCCAAGGAAGCTAAACATGAAGCCCAATAGTATTTTCGAAGACAGGGAACATTCAGGTCTCCATCCCGGCTCCTGTAGTAAAGCAGGGTTCTGGGGACTCTAGGTTGTTTGCGTCTCCAGATGTATGTCATGAGGACTGTCTGCAGTGTGTCTAGAAATGTCCTGGGAATATTGAGTGGCAGGGAGCGGAATACATATAAGATTTTCGGCAAGATCGTCATTTTAACCGCCGCCATCCTACCCAGCCAAGAGAGTTCTCGGTTACGCCATTGGAATACCAATGATTTTACTTCAGACAATAACCTGATGTAATTACATTTGAACAAACTTTCTGCATCCCGAGCGATATGCAGCCCTAGATATATTATGTAATCTGCCTTCCAGGCGAAGGTGTATCGGGATCTTAGGTCAGACAGTGATTTGGCTGGGATATTAATAGGCAACGCTTGCGTCTTAGAAAGATTAACCTTATGATAAGAGACCTGACTATAAAGATCTAATTCCTGTTGTAATGCGGGGATTGACTCTGATGGGTCCGTCAGTGTAAGGAGTATGTCATCCGCATATAAATTTAATTTGTAAGTTGTAGGGCCTACCTCGACCCCGCGTATATAGTCATTCTGTCTTATGGCTTGCGCCAGGGGTTCTAATATGAGTGCGTACAGTAGAGGGGATAGTGGGCACCCTTTGCCGGGTTTCATTAGTAATCACAAATTCCTCCGATAAAAACCCCGAGGTGACCACCCGAGCCGAAGGAGCATCATACAAGGCCTGAATCGCGGTTGTAAATGTAGATGGAAATCCAAATTTATTTAGGACCCGGTCTAAGAACACCCAGCTGACCCCGTCGAAGGCCTTTTCAGCGTCCAACGACAAGATCACACTCGGCGATTCGGACCGCCTCATGATCTCCAATAGGTTAACCAATTTCTTAGTGCTGTCAGGGCCCTGACACCTGGAGAAAAAACCCACTTGATCCAGGCCCACCAATGTGGGTAAAATCCTCTGCAATCTATTGGCCAAAATTTTGCTATATAATTTAACGTCGATGTTCAGGAGTGAAATCGGTCTAAAATATGAGCAGTGATCAGGGGTCTTTCCTGGCTTAGGAAGGGTGACTTTGTGTGCTCGTAGCATATCCACCGGGAAAGAGCCCTTCTCCCATGCTATCTCATATCCAGCATGTAGATGCGGCACTAGAAGTGAGGAGAAGGTAGAGTAGTAGTGTCCGGTGAGTCCATCCGGACCGGGGGATTTATTTTTAGGTAGATTTTTGATAGCATCAGATATATCTTCTTGCTTGATTGGGGAAGAGAGCATGGCCCTCTGTTGACTCGAGAGGGACGGGAGATGTACAGTATCAAGGTAATCATCTACCGCAGATACAGCCGGCGGATGAGCCTGATCCGTAGCTACCAGGTTATATAGGGATTCATAGTATTTAGCAACGTTGTCGGCGATCACTGAGGGGTTATATATCAGGCCCTGTTCACTTTTAAGGGTTGCTACTTTTTGGGACGTGTTTTGGGGTCTCAATTGTCAGGCTAGGAGCTTACCCGGTTTATTTTGAAGGGCATAATAGGAAGATTTCAACCGGGACAAGGAGCGGAAATACGCTTCAGCCTCCAGTTCCCTAAGTGATCTACATGCGTCCTCCAACACCTCAGCCGTGTCGGTGGAAGGGGACAATTTATTTTTTACATCTAAATCCTGCAAAGTAGTGAGTATCTCCAAGTGTCTGGACACATACATCTTCCTTAATCTAGTCGCCCAGTCAATACATATCCCTCGGATGACCGCTTTATGCGCCTGCCAGACCATAAGAGGGCAAATGTCAGGAGTCACGTTCTCATTAAAATATTGTGTTAGTGCTAATTGGATGGCTTGTTTCGCTGGTTCGTGCATTAACAGGTTATCCCGTAGTCTCCAAGGGGGTCGAGTGCAATAACGATAAGTGTCGCCTAGTGTCAGTAGGACCGGGGAATGATCAGACCAAGTTAATGGCAGTATGGAACAATCCTTCACTTGAGATATGGCAGAGCCTGGCAGTAGAAAGTGGTCTATGCGAGTGTAGCTATTATGAACATGGGAGCGAAAGGTATAATCCCTTTCAGTGGGATGAAGCAAACGCCATACGTCATATAAGTTATATTGCTGTAAAAGCAACTGAAATTTTTTCGGGGAAGTAGCCGACTTCGTAGTGTCGTTGGACGCCGAACGATCCCGGGACGGATCTAGGCAGATATTCAAATCTCCGCACAAAACTAGAATACTCGTCTGTATCTCTGACACTTTACGTAATACATGTGCTATGAATTGGGGTTGGGATGTGTTAGGAGCGTATACAGAGACTATCGTGTACGTGGTCGAGTTAATTGTGCAAACAAGAACAACATATCTACCTCTAGTGTCTTTGATTATTCGGTGGGCCTGGAAGGCCACTCTATTATTTACTAACATGGACACCCCCCTGGATTTGGACCGATAGGTAGAGTGGTATTGTATGCCAAACCCTGGGATGTTTAACGAGGGATGGTCCAGTCGGCGGAAGTGTGTCTCCTGCAGACACACTACATCAACATCTAGAGAGCGGAGGTCCCTATAAAGTGAATGTCTCTTTACGGGTAGATTCAAACCTTTAACCTTAAATGTCAGTACCTTCATGGAGGATCGTAAGTAAGCGTCATTGATAGGGCGTCATTGACAGGGCGTCCAAAGTCGGTCAGGTGTGTAGCCTATCGGGCTCGTTCGTAATAGTAGAGAACCTCTGCCCTGGGGGGGAAAAAAGGGACACAGTATGCAAAAAAGGGGGTAACCGCCACAGCCGTGGCAAAAGTATATATACAAAAAGTAAACACCTTTCCTGTAGGGCTCTCATCCGAAGGAGAGCCCTACTCTCCTCCGTAGAGGAGGGAGAATAGAGGGGTAACATCCGTGGCTAGGATCAACCAAACCTATAAGCCTAGCTCATTGTGCAACAGCGCAGCAAGGCAGCAATATAATATAAACCATCAACGTATATTAGCGGATTACTCAATAAACAATAGTTACGGAAAGCGGAACTCTTCGAACATTTCGATGTGACCGACGTATGTCCTGCGAACATGGTCCCTGGTGGAACTTTCAACGCTTGCTCCATTCTTTTTCCAGCCGTTTGGGCCGGGTTGGGCATTTTTCCGTAATATCTGCGAGAGATAATCCCCAGGATTCCAGAGCAAATCGGGCTTCGGCCACTGAGCAGAGCACCGTGATCTTTCCATCGCGGGTGACCAACAACTTCGTGGGGTACCTCAATCGATACCTCACCCCAGTCTCCCGTGGCGCCACCGTGGCAGGGCGGAAAAGTCGTCGCTGCCTGCGACAGATCTGGGAATACTGTCAGGTGAGCATACTCCGGGCCCAAAGCATTTGAATTACGCAGAGCTCGTAGGATATCTTCCCTGGGTTTGAAGTAGTGGAGCCTCAATAAGACGTCCCTTGGCACTTGAGGTGGGGCCGAAGGTGGTTTAGGGAGTCGGTGAATGCGGTCCATAAGCAGCGTTTCTGGGCCTGCGTCAGGCAGGAGGTATGAAAGAAATTCCACCACGTACTCTTGGAGGTTTTTTGTGGTCACCGATTCTGAGACCCCCCGAATTTTAAGGTTATGTCTCCGGGAGCGGTCTTCCAAGTCGGCCAGTTTTCTTGTACAGTGGTGCAGTTTCTCCTCCAACTCCTCCACTTTAGACGTCATGTCATTGTGTGCCTCTGCTACCTCAGACATTTTCTCCTCTAGTTTAGGCTAGGGTCAGACTAGCGCACTTTAAACGTGCGTTCTGGCGCACTTAATTACGGCCGCACTAGCAGCAAATGACGGGCAATGACGGGCAATATACGAAGTACGGTCACACGAAAGTCCGGCTGCGAAGTGGCAAACGAACGCATTTTGTCGAACGTCAAACCGCTAGTACGGTCGTACAGAGTGCGCTGCGTCCGCTAGCGGCGTGTGTGCGTGATTAGGAGACGTCAGACACTGCTAATGTCCGCCAACATAACGTCCAGATGCAAAAAGTGTTTTATTGATGATCCGTACAAAATCACGAACGCAAATGCGCATCGTATGACCGCTATCGCGTACTCCGTGAAAAAATGCGTCCATTCGTTCGAACGCACTTTTTCACAGACAACGCGAAAATGCGTTCGTCTGACCCTAGCCTTAGAGGTCCTGTCACCAATCTCCCTAATGTCATTTCTGATATCTGTTGCCACAGTGTCTAACCTGGTCGTCAATGCTGCAGAGAGGTCAGCTAACATCACCTTCATCCGCTCAGTAAAAGTCGCCAACTCTGAGCTCCCCCCTGTTCCCTGCATTCCGCCATGTGGCTGAGGGGAACCGCCATTTTGGGTCTCCACACCGTCCCGGCGCTTACCCGGTTTTGGCATGAAAAAGACAGTTTTTTCGGCCGTTTTTTTAGATCTTGCTGCTGCCATCAGAGTGTCCTAGCGATCCGCTGCACTGTGCACTGCTTTTAATGATGGTTGCTGATATATATCCGCCGTTTTGAGCCTAGCAGGAGCTGAGCTAAGAAATCACACTGCCGCCATGATCGATCGCTGGCCACGCCCCTCCACTAAGTGCCTTTTTAAAAATGGTGTAATGGAGAATATTTCATGTTTTTTTGTACAAAAATATGCAGTTTTCTTAAACTCAAAAAAAATCTGCCTTTTTCTTATGTCATGACTTATTGTATGTAATGCATAAAATTAGTATATCTAAACCAATTGAAATGGAAAAGCTATATATTTTCTAAAACTAGACAAAATTCCGCAAAAAAGAGACATCTATGACACATTTTTAAATTTATTTTGTTATTCATAACTTTATTAAAAAAACCATCATATTTAATGTAAAAAAAAAATCATAATAGGTCAAGATTTATATTGCATAATTTCATATTAATTTTTGGAGTAAAATATTTTTTTTTTCTTAACTATATAGATATATCCCTCCTATAAAATAATAGATCCAATTTGATTGCATAGATCGAGTTTAGGCGGCGATAGAGGTGCTATTTTGCACCGTGTGCAAAATAAATTTAGAGAAGCTTTTTACGGCGGTTTTTGAAAGGAGGCATACCTGCAATTAAATGGCATGTAAATCCATGTGAGCAGTAACGCCATGTCAAGGCCCCAACCAGGTTACTGACCATTCACATCTGTTTCACTCACTGAATCACACACCTTTCATGCAAGAAGCTAGTAAAAGTGGAGTGGGTGACGTTAAGGGGAAAGAAAGGAAAAGTGCAGAAACACGGAAGGGGAGAAGAGAAAGCTACAAAAGGGCAAAAGGGAAACACAATGAGGATTAGGGGGTGGAATAGAAACCCCCCCCCCATTCACATCTGTTTCACTCACTGATTCACACACCATTCATGAAAGAAGAGAGGTAAGGGAAGTGGGTGAAGGGAAGGGGCAAAGAAAAGGGCAGAGACAAAGAAGTTGAAGACACACCATTAACACTGCAGTTAAATCTGTCTTCAGAGGCTTCTTTCTACATCTGACGTACGGAGGACATCAGATTGTTGGGGATGGGGCAACCTATTTTATTGTATGTAGGGTGAATTACATTATGACTGGGGGTGGGTAGTGAAACGTGGTGGGTAGTTTTTTATTAACGCTTGAATTAACACTGCTATAAAATAATGGGGCTGTTTTGTATTTTTATTTGGGAAAATTTAGAGGAATAGCACTATCAGGAATAAATGCCAGCATGATCCGGGCAAACTGTCCAGATTACACTGCACCGTGTCCATCAGAATGTCTTCGAGATTTGTAAAGATCTTAACGGTGCTATTGCTAGATTTATCAAGAAGCACAAAATCAGTGGCATACCTCAACCTGAACTCTGTTTATTCTCAGCCGAGAAACAATTCTTTCCCGGTATGCCACTAGTAATGTGTCACTGTATAATAAATCTTAAAGCAATCAGGCACACAAAGACCTGGTTTGGAGGGACAGTCGGGGCAGTGAAGGCGTATTTCCTTACGCCGCCCTTGCCGCGTGCAAACCCAACACCTTTTACATGGGGTTGCTCTTTTTTCAGTTGGTGGAATGTAGTCAGGAAAGTGGCGGTCACGCAACCTAATTACATCCTCCACCACTCCAACAACTGGAGCATTCTCTTCTGGACAGAGAAGGCACTCGATAACAGATTCCTGAAATTTTAGGAATGTTATCCGTCGGGCATGAGTGGCCTGATACAAGATGAATGCGTTAAGCATTGACATCTGTATCAGATGGACTGCCAGCTTTTTGTACCATACATATGCCTTGCGAGAAGCGAGATATGGTACAAGCATCTGGTCTGACTTGTCCACTCCCCCCATGTATCGATTATAATCTTGAACACATAGGGGTTTCATGACAGGGCAATCTCTCCATCTGACGTGAACTGCAGATGTGCATTCATTATGTATTGTTGTAAGCAGATGCACATCCTTTTTGTCTCTGTATTTCACAGCCAGCAGTTCACCGCAGCGCAAGGCAGATGTTTCTCCTCTCTTTTGCTTTGAAAACTGTTTTGTTGGAAAGCCTTTCCTATTCGAACGGATCGTGCCACAGGCTCCAGTACCATTGCTGTACAAAAATTTGTACAGCGGCACACCCGTGTAAAAGTTATCTGTAAAAATACAGTAACCTTTACCGAATAGTGGATAAGAGAGGTCCCACACTATTTTTTCAGTGGTGGAGAGAGGGGGGGCAGTCAGGAGGGGCCAGCTGCGAGTCCTTGTCAGTGTATACATGAAAGGGATACATGTATCCACTGGAGCTTTCGCACAGCTTATAAAGTTTTATCCCATAGCGAGCTGGCTTCGAAGGGATGTACTGCTTGAAAACAAGACGTCCCTTGTAAAGCAGCAAGGACTCGTAGACTGATGAGTTATACACTCCAGGCCAAAGCTTTTCAAATCTTGCCATCAGATGGTCAAGAAGTGGCCGCAACTTGTACAGTCGGTCGTGATCTGGGTGGTCACGGGGCAAAGCATTTGCATTATCGTTATAATGCAAATACCGTAGGAGCAATAAATCTCTGTCCCTGCTCATGGTAGCAGGGAAGATAGGGGTGGTTTGGGTACTCTTTTTTGACCAGTATGAGGATATGCTTGGTTTTTGCACAATCCCCATCTGCAGAGTGAGGCACCAGAACTTCCTCATCTCTGGCAAACTGGTCGGGGTCCATTTAGGCCCTCGCACTTGGCAACAATTCTGCCCCTAGACCTTGAAAATATTGTTCAGCACACAGATTGCTCTGCTGAACAATAAATTCCAAGAACCCATCATCTATATATAGCTGAAAAAAATTGATGGGTACAAAATTAGTGGTGTCCACTAGGATACCAGGATTGCCAGAAAATTGTGGCAATTCTGGCTGGACCATATTAGGGGAGGTCCAGTCAGATCCTGGTTCAGGCATCGCCACAGCCTGTGTTGCAGATACCCCTGCAATGGGCCGTTGGGCCGATGCAGGATCAGGTAGTGTAACTACAGACCGTGCGGTCCCTGCACTACCAAGGGAGCACCCTGGTAACTCCGTGCGGCCACGCCGTGGCTCATCACGTAGTTCTTCGTTGCTGGAACCGTCACTATCTGACGATGCTCCAGGGACAAAGTCGCTGTCTGAATCTTCAAAAGATTCATCAGCGCAGGGATCAGAGTCTGACATCATAAGGATGTCAGCTGCTTCCTCAGCGCTTAGAAACCTTTTAGCCATAATTTGCTTTCTGAAAATGTATTTTCGAAAGAAAATTACGCTGTTTGATAGTATTTATATTATATATATATATATCTGCGTGTATATATATATGCACGTGTGTGTGCGTATATAATATATATTCTAGTCTGTTGTTGGTCTGCATTTACGGTTGCCGAATCACGTGCCCCGTGCTTGGTGAAGGCCTCACGAAGATAACTAATGCTTGTATGAAATCACCCGCACTCCAGGGCTTTAACTGAATCCTTCTTTATTGGTTCAAGTATGAAGTCATAAAATCGATGTTTCGGTTCGCATTCGGAACCCTCATCAGGACAAAAACAAACATACACTGACCTCCCCATTGCAACCCCAAGGTTTACATAGGGAGGGAAATCAATACAATTAAAAACAGCTTGGATGCCTACCCTCCCGAGGTGCACGGCGACCGGCGTGCCGGTAGACGCTCCGCGCATGCGTGATGCCACGGCTCCTCTCAATGACGTGTGTTCGGTTGTCCTAGTAACCAACTAGACGCCAGAGCTTTGTAAACATAGCGAGCATCTGCGTGACGCCGGGAACCAACACTCATCGATCGGGTAAGCAAACCAAGACATGTCGCATAATACAGTGACCATCACACTTTAAAAACAAAGTTACCACCTGAATGTTAGGCGAAACAACACACTGTTATTAAACACCTAGGAGGTAGTAAGCTGAATGCAGAATAAACCGCACTTCTAACTATATTGTTGTAGCTAACTATTACAACCCTCCCAAATCCTACCAGCGCATCCCTAAACAAATATCGAATACATATTGCGCTCATTAAGTCCCCTTGGGTGCACCGTATCCAAACGATGTATCCATTGGGCTTCCCTCTTGAGCAACATTAAGGCCCTATCTCCCCCCTCCTGGGAACAGGGACATGGTCTATGGCCATGAACCTCAGTGAAGCAACCGAATGACCCATCTCCAAAAAATGTCTAGCCACCGGCTTCTCCGAGTAGCCATCACGATAAGCTACCCTTATGTTTGACCTGTGATTTCTAATCCTGTCACATAAAGGGGTGGTAGTCTTACCTACATACGCAAGCCCGCAAGGGCACAATATCCTATAGACCACAAAATCAGTCCTACATGTTATTAGATATCGGATGTGAAAGCGCTTGCCCGTATGTGGATGGCTAAATTCTTTGCCTGGAACCATGTGACTACATGTCACACACCCCAAACAACGTTTACACCCTACGTTGCGATGTTGTACCCCATCCTGTGTGTTCCCTGAAATGGGATCCGTGTGGACAAGTAAATCTTTAAGACTCCTATTCCGCTTATAACAAAAGGGTGGATTCTTAAATCTCTTAGGTAGAGTAGAGTCATTCTCCAAGATGCGCCAATGTTTCTTGACTGCAGCTGTTAGTTTATCAGTGGCCGTGGTATAAGTGATAGGGAACCTCAATCTATCTAATGTCGCCTTTTTTACTACAGGCAGAGTAGCCTTTTCCAAAGCTAATTCTAATGTGTGTCTTGGGTATCCCCGCTGTTCAAACTTCCCCTGCATTTGTCTAAGTTGTTCCTGTCTAATTGATGGATCACTGTTATTTCTAATAGTGCGCAAAAATTGAGCATGTGGTAAAGCTGTTTTGCAATGCGCAGGATGTGCGCTAGATGCTAACAAGAGGGTGTTGCGGTCTGTGGGTTTCGAATAGAGGGAGTATTGAAGATGACAGTCTTTTATAAACACTTTAATATCCAAAAAGTGGATTGATTCACTGCTCACCTCGCTAGTTACCTTTATGGGGCTATCTAATGCATTGATATACCCCTCTACCTCCCTTGCTTCATCAACCGTGCCCTTCCACAAAACAAAAACATCGTCAATGAAGCGAACATACAATGCGATTTTCTCAAAAAAATGATTCAATACATAACTGCGCTCGAACGCGTACATAAACGCATTGGCGTACATGGGTGCCATGGAGGCACCCATGGACGTCCCCGTGCGCTGCAGGTACCACCGTTCTTCAAATCTGAAGTAATTGTTTTGTAGAGCCAGTGCTAACAACTCCAACACAAACTCAATTTTAGGGCCCGTGTACACTGTGGACTGAGATAACAACTCTCGCATGGCTTCTATACCTGCCTGGTGTGGAATAACAGTGTATAGACTTTTAACATCCATGGTCAAAAACACAAAATTTTCATCAACACAGTTAATGCCCTTTAATCTATGCAGGAAGTCGCTCGTATCCTTGACACATGTAGGGATAGCCTGGACTGGTTTCTTAAATAAATGGTCTAACCATTTCGCCACTGGGTCAATAACCCCCCCAATAGCTGATACAATAGGGCGGAGAGGAGGCTTGGTATCATTTTTATGAATTTTAGGAATTCCGTAAATCACTGGAGTCCGTGGATGTTGCGGTCTCAAAAAATCAAACAGCTCTTCGTCGATTTCCCCCATCTCCAATCCCCTCCTGAGGGTTTCTTCAAATTTCCACGAGATCTCCATCGTGGGATCTTTCACCAATCTTTGATAAGTCCCTTCATCTTGTAGCTGGGAAATCAACTCCTGTGCATAGTGACAACGATCCATGATGACAATAGCTCCCCCCTTGTCAGCCTGACGAATTACAATCGATGTGTCCTTAGATAAACTTTCAATTGCTCTCCTTTCTTCTCGGGAGACATTGCTGCCATTAGGTCTATATTATTTAAAAATATTCTTTGACTCGGTTCTCAAACTCCTTAAGAACGCCTCAATTGAAGGCTGGACTGGGGGTGGATCATATCTGCTCTTATTACGAAATTCATTAGGTACATACTCAGACACTTCATCTTTAAAATGATCATTGAGTCACATAGTACGGCCAAATCGATGTAATTCCACATGCCACAAGAAGTCATCTTGCTTTGTCGATGGAACAAAAGAGAGACCCTTGCTCAGTAGGCCTTGTTCAACACTCGTTAAGCATCTGTTTGAGAGGTTGAAAATGGGGGTTAGTTCTTGATGGGTGGTCTGCCCCTGGGGGCCCCCCTGTTTACCCTTACGCCCCCTCCTACAGCTCCTCCTTCGTCTCCATTTTTCGCCCGACTCCGGGTTAATGTGCCCAGATGATCTGGGGCATCGAGAGCCCCTAAAAAAGGACCCGTTGAATTCTGTGGAGTGGAGTTAGAATCTGTCTCTGAGGCCGATTCGCCCGAAGTAATATCTATGGTGTGTTCCCTTGGCTTTTGTATCCTCTTCCTGGGCTTCCTAGTGGGTCTACGATTAGGTTCACCACTCAGCCATTTATAGACACGATGTTGTGCATAATCAAGCCGAACTCGTTCAAATTTGTCTTTTTTGAAACGTACTAGATCGTTCTTATACCGAGCAACCTCCTGCTCCATTTTAATAGCAGCACCAATGCCTTCAGTTGAGACCCTCCACTGTTCATGTGTAGATTCAAATTCCGCTATGCTCTTTTGTACCAGTGCCAATTCCTCCCTCACATCCTGAATGGCGATTAGCATTCGGTCCATAGAGCATTTATTGAGAACACTTATCCAATCCCTGCACACCCGTGGCTTCAGTCTGCCCAGTGTGGGAACGCTGTGTATACGAAATCCCATAGGGATGCGCTTGGCCCGGTGGTAGTCAGACAGGAACAAGCCATGCAAATCTAAATCCACCTCCTTTTTCTTCAGTTTAACAATCTCAAAATATAGATCTCTGGAGGACTTGGTGCACTGCAATTGCTCACTAGACGTGGACCATAATATGGCCTCTGCCTCCTCCTGTGAGAACTGTTTAACGTGAGCTTGTTCCGCACAAGCTCCAGCTAATTGCAAGAAATTTTCCATGTCTGTCAACCACTGTAAAACAGGTGGAACAAAACTATTGTGTTTAGTCTGTGTGACAATATTCACTGGTTGCCGGTGCAAAGACCAGGTGTAGTGCCATACACCATAAATGGAATAATACAGTCTGTTGTTGGTCTGCACTTACGGTTGCCGAATCACGTGCCCGGTGCTTGGTGAAGGCCTCACGAAGATAACTAATGCTTGTATGAAATCACCCGCACTCCAGGGCTTTAACTGAATCCTTCTTTATTGGTTCAAGTATGAAGTCATAAAATCGACGTTTCGGTTCGCATTCGGAACCCTCATCAGGACAAAAACAAACATACACTGACCTCCCCATTGCAACCCCAAGGTTTACATAGGGAGGGAAATCAATACAATTAAAAACAGCTTGGATGCCTACCCTCCCGAGGTGCACGGCGACCGGCGTGCCGTGAGACGCTCCGCGCATGCGTGACGCCACGGCTCCTCTCAATGACGTGTGTTCGGTTATCCTAGTAACCAACTAGACGCCAGCGCTTTGTAAACATAGAGAGCATCTGCGTGACGCCGGGAACCAACACTCATCGATCGGGTAAGCAAACCAAGACATGTCGCATAATACAGCGACCATCACACTTTAAAAACAAAGTTACCACCTGAATGTTAGGCGAAACAACACACTGTTATTAAACACCTAGGAGGTAGTAAGCTGAATGCAGAATAAACCGCACTTCTAACTATATTGTTGTAGCTAACTATTACAACCCTCCCAAATCCTACCAGCGCATCCCTAAACAAATATCGAATACATATTGCGCTCATTAAGTCCCCTTGGGTGCACTGTATCCAAACGATGTATCCATTGGGCTTCCCTCTTGAGCAACATTAAGGCCCTATCTCCCCCCCCCCTCCTGGGAACGGGGACATGGTCTATGGCCATGAACCGCAGTGAAGCAACCGAATGACCCATCTCCAAAAAATGTCTAGCCACCGGCTTCTCCGAGTAGCCATCACGATAAGCTACCCTTATGTTTGACCTGTGATTTCTAATCCTGTCACAAAAAGGGGTGGTAGTCTTACCTACATACGCAAGCCCGCAAGGGCACAATATCCTATAGACCACAAAATCAGTCCTACATGTTATTAGATATCGGATGTGAAAGCGCTTGCCCATATGTGGATGGCTAAATTCTTTGCCTGGAACCATGTGACTACATGTCACACACCCCAAACAACGTTTACACCCTACGTTGCGATGTTGTACCCCATCCTGTGTGTTCCCTGAAATGGGATCCGTGTGGACAAGTAAATCTTTAAGACTCCTATTCCGCTTATAACAAAACATGGGTGGATTCTTAAATCTCTTAGGTAGAGTAGAGTCATTCTCCAAGATGCGCCAATGTTTCTTGACTGCAGCTGTTAGTTTATCAGTGGCCGTGGTATAAGTGATAGGGAACCTCAATCTATCTAATGTCGCCTTTTTTACCACAGGCAGAGTAGCTTTTTCCAAAGCTAATTCTAATGTGTGTCTTGGGTATCCCCGCTGTTCAAACTTCCCCTGCATTTGTCTAAGTTGTTCCTGTCTAATTGATGGATCACTGTTATTTCTAATAGTGCGCAAAAATTGAGCATGTGGTAAAGCTGTTTTGCAATGCGCAGGATGTGCGCTAGATGCTAACAAGAGGGTGTTGCGGTCTGTGGGTTTCGAATAGAGGGAGTATTGAAGATGACAGTCTTTTATAAACACTTTAATATCCAAAAAGTGGATTGATTCACTGCTCACCTCGCTAGTTACCTTTATGGGGCTATCTACAACAATATAGTTAGAAGTGCGGTTTATTCTGCATTCAGCTTACTACCTCCTAGGTGTTTAATAACAGTGTGTTGTTTCGCCTAACATTCAGGTGGTAACTTTGTTTTTAAAGTGTGATGGTCGCTGTATTATGCGACATGTCTTGGTTTGCTTACCCGATCGATGAGTGTTGGTTCCCGGCGTCACGCAGATGCTCGCTATGTTTACAAAGCGCTGGCGTCTAGTTGGTTACTAGGATAACCGAACACACGTCATTGAGAGGAGCCGTGGCGTCACGCATGCGCGGAGCGTCTCACGGCACGCCGGTCGCCGTGCACCTCGGGAGGGTAGGCATCCAAGCTGTTTTTAATTGTATTGATTTCCCTCCCTATGTAAACCTTGGGGTTGCAATGGGGAGGTCAGTGTATGTTTTGTTTTTGTCCTGATGAGGGTTCCGAATGCGAACCGAAACGTCGATTTTATGACTTCATACTTGAACCAATAAAGAAGGATTCAGTTAAAGCCCTGGAGTGCGGGTGATTTCATACAAGCATTAATATAATATATATATATATATATATATATATATATATATATACGTGCGCGTTGTCAGATATAATCTCTGCACGTGAATACAACACGTTATATATTGGATTTATCAGCCAAGCCTCCAATATGTCAGGGATTATTATTTCATAAGAAATTTATACGACACACAAATATCAATCGTTTATAATACCTAGAGATTCTCCTAAATTATTTTAATTGTCTGTGTTTTGCTTTGAAAAATACAATAATCAATAATCGGATAAAAACATATATATTTATTACATATACAAAAAAAATTCAAATCTCATATCATAAACAAAAATTTCTAAACCACAATCCATCAGCATATAAAAACTAGCTTCACAATATATGTATCTCCGGTTAGTAACTGCATATATGATTTAATATCATTTACCTTAACAGTTAGTAACTAATACACAAATGTTTAATAAACATTTCTGTTTAATACAACATGCATTTCCCAGCAAACAATGTTTAACCAGCCAGCTCTTATAGATATATATATATATATATCTCTATGCTACATAGATCAACAAAAAATGAGCTAATTTAAAAGGATAAGTAATAAAACTTATTTAGTGAATCCTCCCCTAATCTCGAGAATTAAACTTCTAATCTTTTGCTTTTTATTTTGTAGTTATAGAATTCCTTGCTATATTAATTTTAATCACAGTAATTTCCAGATTCAATATATATATTGGTATCAATCTTACAACATTTCTTTAGAATAAATCCTTATATCCCCTTCTTCACATCTTTATCTGCAGAATAAAGATATTTAGATTCTGGATCTAACAGTATCTGAGAAATCTCAGTCTATGTTGCAAGAATATCTACAAATATATATATAATTACATTAATTCCTTAATTTCATACATTACCTCTCCAATCTGGATTTTGATAAGTCTTGGAATTTTCTATGTGATGCTTTGTTTTGGAATATGTGAAGATTATTGATATCAGATAATCAATGCATGTGAGTTAGAGATTTGGTGAGAGTCTTGATTGCCTCATGTCCTGGGATCTACCTGCCTCGTGGTGAGTCTGAATGCTGGAATCTCGGACTGCATCTCGGGGTCTCGGAATCTCAGAGTGTCATGTGTACTGGACGTCTGAATGCATTGCGGTGTGAGTCTGAATGCTGGAATCTCGGACTGATTTGCAACCAACATTGCCGCTTCAATTTTAGTAAATTTGACGTCACTGGCAAATATTTTTGGTACATCAAATCTAATATTTACTATCCTCTAGAGGGCAGTATTGCACTTCTTAATTAATTCCACTATTTCTTTTTATTTCTTATCTCCCAGTGTCAGAGGTCAATCTGTACACAAAGACTTCTTCTCTCCATGTATAGACACTGTGTATCTACCTAGCATATCAAAATTTATATCCCTGACTCCCTTTTGGTTACTTACTGAGTCCTATCAGCTGAATTCTTTTCTCTGGCTAAAGTCAACAGAATCTTTCTTCAGTAATTTTACTATTACCAATTATATATTTATTGGAGTATATATTTCCTACTGTAAATATAATAAAATATACCTTGATTATAAAAATATATTTCGTGAATATAGATTTTACCTTAATAAAATTTTTATTTTCCTATACCCTGAAGACAGAGTATCTTTTGTTTTAAGAACTTAAAACAGACCAATAAATTTAATTATGACAGGTCTTAGCAATTAGCTCTAGTATTATCACACAAAGACATTCTAGGTTCCTTCATGTCTGGCACTTCTAAAAAAAATTCACCTAGCCATGAACCTTTAAAAAAAAATCTCGGTTCATTCTTAAACTAGAGAAAATTGAAAGAAAAGACTGTCTTTAAAACCAAATGGCTACAGGCATCCATTTTACCTTTTTTCCCCTTCCAATATACCTGACAGCGTGTGTGCGTGTGCGTGTGCTGTCGAAGATATATCAATTAAGAAACTTATACGAGACACAAATATCAATTGTTTATATTTCCTAGAAATTCTCCTAAATGTTTTTAATTGTATGTGTTTTGCTTTAAAAAATATAATAATCAATAACCGGATAAAAACATATACAGTGGCAAGAAAAAGTATGTGAACCCTTTGGGATTACGTGGAGTTTTGCATGAATTGGTCATAAAATGTGCTCTGATCTTCATCAAGTCACAACAATTTGAAAAACACAGTCTGCTTAAAATAATACAACACAAACATTATATGTTTTCATGTGTTTATTGAACAGAACATGTAAACATTCACAGTGCAGGGTGGAAAAAGTATGTGACCCTTTGGACTTAATAACTGGTTGACCCTCCTCTGGCAGCAAAAACCTCAACCAAATATTTCCTGTAGTTGCAGATCAGACCTGCACAACGATCTGGAGTAATTTTGGACCACTCCTCTTCACAAAACTGTTTCAGTGTAGCAATATTCTTGGGATGTCTGGTGTGAATCGCTCTCTTAAGGTCATGCCACAGCATTTCAATCGGGTTGCGGACAGGACTCTGACTGGGCCACTCCAGAAGGCGTATTTTGTTTTGTTGAAGCCATTCTTTTGTTGAATTACTTGTATGCTTTGGGTCATTGTCCTGTTGCATCACCCATCCTCTGAGGAGCTTCAGTCGGCGGAGGGATGGTCTTACGTTTTCCTGCAAAATGTCCTGATAAACTCTGGAATTAATTTTTCCATCAATGACAACAATCCGTCCAGGCCTTGAGGCAGCAAAGCAGCCCCAAACCATGATGCTCCCTCCGCCATGTTGTTTTACAGTGGGGATGAGGTTTTGATATTGGTGTGATGTGCCTTTTTTTCTCCACACATAGTGTTGTGTGTTTTTTCCAAACAACTCCATTTTGGTTTCATCTGTCCACAGAATATTTTGCCAGTAGTGCTGTGGAACATCCAGGTGCTCTTTTGCAAACTTCAAACGTGCTGCAATATTCTTTTTGGACAGCAATGGCTTCCTCTGTGGTGTCCTCCCATGTCCTCCATTCTTGTTTAATGTTTTCCTTCTTGTAGATGTGTCAACAAAAATGTAAGCATGTGCCAGAGATTTCTGTAAGTCTTTAGCTGACACTCTAGGATTCTTCTTTACCTCATTAAGCATTCTGCGCTGTGCTCTTGCAGTCATCTTTACAGGATGACCACGCCTAGGGAGAGTAGCAACAGTGATGAACTTTCTCCATTTGTAGACAGTCTGTCTTATCGTGGACACATGAACATCAAGGCTTTTGGAGATACTTTTGTAACCCTTTCCAGCTTCATGCAAGTCAACAATTCTTGATCGTATGTCTTCTGAGAGCTCTTTTCTGCGAGGCATGGTACACATCAGGCAGTGCTTCTTGAAACCAGTAAACCCAAAACTGGTGTGTGTTTTTAAAGGGCAGGACAGCTTTGAGCAACACATCCAATAATATCACACTGATTGGACTCAAGGTTGGCTCACTCCTGGCTCCAATTAGCTCTTGGAGAAGTCATTAGGCTAGGGGTTCACATACTTTTTCCACCCTGCACTGTGAATGTTTACATGTTATGTTCAATAAACACATGAAAACATATAATGTTTGTGTTGTATTATTTTAAGCAGACTGTTTTTCAAATTGTTGTGACTTAGATGAAGATCAGAGCACATTTTATGACCAATTCATGCAAAACTCCACATAATCCCAAAGGGTTCACATACTTTTTCTTGCCACTGTCAGGGTAATTCAAAGAGATCCGAATTGCTTGAGAAAGGTAACCGAACGCTGAAAATCAGCGTTCGGTTACCTTTCTTGGCCATTCGGCTATCCAGAGAGCAGGCAATTCGCCAAATCCTGGCGAATTGCCTGCACATACGGTGCCTGTTCGGTGCCTGTTCGAGGGCAGTGAAAACCCCATGAAAAAGCACTGCTTCGGCTATTCAGAGAACACAAACCAGCAGTGAAAGGTTCCCGAAATACCCTGCCATTCGGTGGTTTAATTCGGCAAGTTTATTCAGGAGAATCCCATAGGCTTCAATGTTAAAAATATTCCCGTTTTAATTCAATATCTAATAAACCGTTCATTATAAAATTCTGCAGTAAAGAGTCTCTTTATTTATAGATTTTTTTAGGATATTTTAAGCATTTTTCTTAATTTTTTTTGAAAAGTCAGATTTTTTTTTTTTAACCCCTTAAGGACCAAGGGTCTTTATATTCAATGCATTTATGACGAAACAGTTCCGTCATTGGTCCTTAAGGGGTTAAAGTGTACTTATTTTTTCTGTAACAGCCCTCTTTATTATCATTCCCTGGACCTCATATGAAAATTTCAGACATTTTCGCTCAGTAGTTTCTTTGCAAACAGCGTTTTACTTCTCAAACATTCATGCAAACTGTTTTCCTAATTTATTCACCTCCCTCGCCTGCGGTGTCGGCTTTTTCTGGCAGCTTTGCTGCGTGTGATCGGCTCCTGCTCGGGTTTTTCCGTGGTTTTCAGCAGGTTAATACAGATGTTTTTGAGGGTTTTCGGCGTGCATTCGCTGGGTTTTGCGGTTCGTTTTCGTCGGGTTTGCGGTAGCTTTTCCCTGCAATTCGGGGACCCTGTGGTGCTTGCTGAATACACCGCAGGGTCACCGAAATGGGATCGGCAAAAGGAACCGAATTGAAGAGAACGAAAAGTCACCGAACGTGCAGTGACTTTTCGAATCTCTTTGAATTACCCTGTGTATATATTCATAGGCGTGCGCAGCCTATTACATTAGGGTGTGCACCCAAAAGCTCAAACATAAATATATATATATATATATATCCACAAGTTTCAGCACTCACGCCTCTCACAAGTATCCTTTGATTCTTTTTGCCTCAGTGCCAGGGGCGGACTGACAAGACTCAGAGCCCCCCAGACCAAATAAAGCAAGGGCCCCCCACCAGATTCCACCCATGGAGCCTTGTGCGTCCCAGCCGCGAGCTGTGCCTGAGCTCATTCTCGTGAGATTGCGCACCACCGCATAAGAATTGCAGAAGGAGACTAGGAACTATATGTTCCCATTCTCACTCTGCTCCCGGGGAGAAGAAGCAGCGGATCGCGCTACCTTTTTTACCGTGGGATGAGAAGCGAGTATGGAATTTAATGGGGGAGGGGGGTAGGAGAATGCAAAATCAGCTTTGCGTAGACCATATTTCACAGTGAAATACCATCTCCCGTGTGGAAGCGCAGGTTACTTTGGAATAGTCTGTGCTCCCACACAAAGCTCACAATTAACGTCTCCCATAGTAAATATAGGAGACGATAACGTACAGTAACCTCATGCATGGGTTGGAAACGCTACATTAGAGCCACAAGCTCAGCATGCGGCTCAAATGGAATAGCGTTTCCTGACGATAAAATAACTACAGGAGACGTTATGTGTAATGTTTCCTGCAGTTATTTTATCGACAACTATGGAATATTATCCCAGGTTGGCTCCACCAAGCTCACCTTAACTTTATGTGTGGCTCGGTCTGGCTGTGGCTGGTGAAATTGGCTGGCAATGCTATGGCTGGTCTTGCCGGCACTGGTTTGCTGACAGGTCCTGGTCTGGTACTCGCATGCAGAAGCGGCTCCAGATATGTTGAGGTCTTAGGCAAATTTCCATTATGGGGCTTCACAGTGCCAACAAGCAGCCTGCTCCCAGATGATTTGGAGGACAGCATGTGTGTATGAGTGTATCACAGAGAATCACAGCAATAAAACTCACGCACATATACAGCGCACATCACAGAGCTCCACAGCAATAAAACTCACGCACATATACAGCGCACATCACAGAGCTCCACAGCAATAAAACTCACGCACATATACAGCGCACATCACAGAGCTCCACAGCAATAAAACTCACGCACATAAACAGCGCACATCACAGAGCTCCGCAGCAATAAAACTCACGCACATATACAGCGAACATCACAGAGCTCCACAGCAATAAAACTTACAGTATTGTGTTTGTTCTGTGTATGAGCGGGCTTTTTATTGCTGTGGAGCTCTGTGATATGCACATACACAGCACATATTACTGTATCAGAGCATCACAGTGTCACGTATCCCCCTGAATACCAGAATAGTGGTCCCTATACGTAGACCGATCTCTAACCTTCCGATCCTTGAATGGTCGGCACAACTAGACAGATAATTAACCAGACAACATACAAAAAAGGGTAAACACCAGACAGACGTACAGAATAGAGTATTCGTTCTCCCTAGGACTCCAGAAACAGGAAAGGTAGTCTGCTGTATATATATGGTTACACACAGACTACCACAGGAGCCAAGGCTGTTTAGGAGCAGAGGCGTAACGGAGTAGTTGTCAACGCTAATGATGATATACAATGAGGTTCGTTTGTCAATGCCAAGAGTAATACACAAGGGTGGTTCGTTTGCCAATGCCAGGAGTCATACACAAGAGTGATTCGTTTGCCAATGCCAGGAGTCATACACAAGGGTGATTCGTTTGCCAAAGCCAAGGCTCATATACAGAGGATCAATAAATTGGTTGGAAGCAGAACGTCAGTAACTGACAACACCAGACACACGAGAGCTCTGCGGGAAAATGATACCACGTCAGGGCACCGGTGAACTAGTGAAGCCGGGTTTTAAACCCGGCGGGTCCGCGTCATACGCCAGGCTCCGCCCCCCGGCGTCCCACGTGAGCGCACCCGGTGGCGTTATATTTCGGCGCCTGGCCAGCGAGCAGCGAGGAAGCTGCTGCCAGGCGCCCCAGAACAGAGCAATCCGTGACAGAACCCCCCCTCAATGGGCGGCCACTGGACGACCCCCAGGGGCACGGGGGTGCGCCAAATAGAAGGCCTTCACCAACCGAGGGGCATGGACCTCCGCAGCCGGAATCCAAGAACGATCCTCCGGACCGTAACCCACCCAGTCGACCAAGTACTGTAAGGGCCCCCTAGACATCCTGGCATCCAGAATGGCTTTAACCTCGAACTCCTCCTCGCCCTCCACAGAGACAGGAGGAGGTGGAGCACGGACCTTGGTGTACCGGTTACATAACAACGGTTTCAAAAGGCTCACGTGGAACACATTGTGTATCCTGATATGGGGGGGCAATGCCAAAGCATAGGAGACTGGGTTGAGTCGCCGCAGAATCCTATAGGGACCGATATATCTATTTGCCAACTTCATGGAGGGCACTAAGAGCTTGATGTTCTGGGAAGAAAGCCAAACCCTGTCCCCAACCTGATACACAGGTGCTTGCCTTCTATGTCTGTCAGCCTTAATTTTCTGGATAACACTGCTTTTCTCTAGTGCCTTTTTAACTCTCTCCCAAGTCTCCCTCAAGGACGCTAAATGTTCATCTAAAGCAGGTATTGTGGTATCCGGAAACGTAGCAGGGAGTACGGGAGGATCGAACCCATAAACAGTGAAAAAAGGGGAATGTCCTGTGGATTCACTTACTGCACTGTTCAAGGCATACTCTGCCCATGGTAGCAGATCTGACCAGTTATCTTGTTGTTCTGATATAAAACATCTGAGATACTTCTCTATGTTTTGATTGGCGCGTTCTGCTGCTCCGTTTGTCTGGGGGTGATAGGCCGAAGAGAAGGATAAGTCTATCCCCACATTCTTACAGAACCCTTTCCAGAATCTGGAGACAAATTGGGTACCCCTATCGGAGACAATCCCAAGAGGAATACCATGTATGCGGACCACGTTGTTTATGAAAATAGGCACCAGTTCGGCTGCCGAAGGTAGTTTACGAAGAGGAACATAGTGACCCATCTTGGAGAATCGATCTATGATAGTAAGTATTACTGTATTCCCTCTTGAATCAGGTAATTCCACTATGAAATCTATTGCCAAATGTGACCATGGTCGTTCTGGGATCGGCAGAGGCTGGAGTAGACCAATGGGTGCTGTTTTGGGATTTTTATGTCTTGTGCATACCTCGCACACGGCTATGTAATCTTTTACATCTCGGCGCAACGTGGGCCACCAGAAGACCTTACTGATGCTGGCCACCGTTTTGGTAATCCCCATATGCCCAGAGGTTTTATTATCATGATAAACGTTTAGTAATTCTACCCTTTCACTTTCAGGTACGAAGAGTTTCGCGGGGGGTTTCCCCTCAGGAGCTGATCCCTGAACTGTTTGCAGCCTTTTCATCAAGGGAGACGAGACGTTAATCGTGGTAGCGGCTAAAATCCTTTCTTGGGGTACAATGGGATGCTGATCTTGGATGTTATGTTCATAGGACTCATGCTGTCTTGATAAAGCGTCTGCTTTAACGTTTCTGGACCCAGGTCTATAGGTTAATACATAATTAAAGCTTGAAAGAAACAATGACCACCTTGCTTGTCTGGAATTTAACCGTTTGGCATCTCCAATGTATGTGAGATTTTTATGATCAGTAATTATAATGATGGGGTCTTTAGACCCTTCCAGCAGGTATCTCCATTCTGCCAAGGCCGATATGACCGCTAATAACTCTCTGTTTCCTATATCATAGTTTCTCTCTGCCGGGGAGAGTTTCCGGGAATAGAAGCCGCATGGATGCAAGGGTTTGTCGGGTGCCTCCCTTTGGGACAATACTGCACCAAGACCTATTTCGGAGGCGTCAACTTCCACTTGGAACGGCAGAGCCGGATCTGGATGTCTGAGAACAGGGGCAGTAGTAAACGCTTGTTTGAGTGCCTCAAAGGCTTGACTGGCTTGGGGTGTCCATTTCTGAGCACCCACCCCTTTCTTTGTCATAGCCGTGAGGGGAGATACCAAAACTGAAAAGTCTTTAATGAACCTCCTATAATAGTTAGTGAATCCTAGAAACCTCTGGATGGCTTTCAGCCCTTGGGGTAGAGGCCAGTCTAGGATTGCTGTAAGTTTCTTAGGATCCATCTGGAAACCTTCGGGAGTTATTATGTAGCCAAGGAAATGTACTGTTCTTATGTCAAATAAACATTTCTCTAGTTTACAATACAACCCAGCCTCCAATAGTTTTTTCAGTACTTGTCTCACGTGAACATGATGGGTTACAATATCAGGGGAGTATATCAGGATATCATCCAGATATACTATAACAAACACTTGCAGGAATTCCCGTAAGGTATCGTTTATGAGGTCTTGAAAAATGGCTGGCGCGTTGCATAAACCAAAGGGCATCACTAGATACTCGTAATGTCCACTTCGTGTATTAAAAGCCGTCATCCATTCATGGCCCTCCTTAATCCTTACTAGGTTGTAGGCTCCGCGTAAATCGAGTTTCGTATAAACATTGGCCCCCTTTAGTCGATCGAATAATTCGGTGATGAGAGGTATGGGATAAGCGTTCCTTATGGTTATCCTGTTTAAGCCTCTATAATCTATGCAAGGCCGCAGATCTCCCTCTTTTTTGGAGACAAAAAAGAAACCCGCTCCTGCAGGAGAGGAGGAGCGTCTGATGAATCCTCGGTCTAGATTCTCCCTTATGTATTCCTCCATAATGTTGTTTTCTTTTTGGGACAAGGGGTAGACATGTCCCCTAGGAGGCATAGTACCGGGGAGTAAGTTTATAGCACAGTCGTACGGGCGGTGTGGCGGTAGGACCTCAGTCCTGGACTTAGAGAAGACCTCCTTTAAATCCAGATAATGGTCAGGAACTTCTGTGGATAAAGGAGGGGCTGTGGCAACATTGAGGCTACCGATTAAGTCGACCTTGCCCAGACAATTCGACTGACAATGAGGGCTCCAGTTTTTTATGTCTCTTTGGACCCAATCAATAACCGGGTTGTGTTTTACCAACCACGGAAACCCAAGCACGACAGGACATGAAGGGGATTCAATGATCTGGAAACATATTTTTTCATGGTGCAATACTCCTGTTTCCATACAGACAAAAATAGTGTCATGGGTAATATGAGGGCAAGACAGAGGGTTTCCATCTATAGCTTCTACCATTAAAGGCCTCTCTTTAAGAACCAGAGGTATGAGGCATTTTGCAGCAAAATGTTTGTCCATAAAATTACCTGAGGCCCCAGAATCCAAGAAGGCCTCGGTCTTAAGGTGAACCCTGTCCCATGTTAATGAGATTGGTACCAGAATCCTGGATTTTTTTTTTTCGTTATTCACAAAGGAGGCATAAAGAGACCCTATAACCTGGGTATTGGCTGGTCTTTGGTTCGATCTGCCACTCTCACCCCTACCACCCCTAGGTCTCTGAGGACATTGAAGGCGGAAATGGTCTGCCCCTGCACAATAGAAACAGAGCCCTTTTTCCCTTCTGTGAGCTCTCTCTGCTTCTGATATACCAGTTTTTCCTATCTGCATAGGCTCTGCAATTGGTATATCTGTTTTCACATTTTCCTGGGCACCTGGTGTACCGGTATTTCTGGATGAAGGGGGTAGGGGAGGCAAGAGCCTTCTAGGTCTATCTCTGGGATGTCTCCTTTCCCTAATTTGATCATCCATGGCAATACAAAAATCGATCAGGTGATCCAGAGTCTCTGGCAATTTCAAAGGAGCTAATTCGAACATAAAAGTCTCGTTCAGACCTTCCGTAAAGGCTAAGGTTAGGACGTCGTTCGGCCAGAGAACCTCTGAAGTCAGGGTTTTAAAATCTATCGCGTAGTCAGAGACCCTCCTATTACCTTGTTTTATGTGGAACAAAGATCTACCCGCATTAGTAGCCCTTCTAGAGGGATCAAAGGTACGTTTGAGCTCTGAGGTAAAACCCTCATAGTCGTAAATGATGGGCTTCTTGTTTTCCCACAAGGGTGTAGCCCATAATAAAGCTTTCTCTGTCAAATGATTGATCAGATATCCTACTTTAGCTTTATCAGACATACAGGACCCTGGGTTATTCTCGAACAAGATCTCAAGTTGGGTCAAAAAACCTCGGCATAAACTTGGTGTACCATCATAACGTAATGGTGCCTTCATACTAAGCCTATTTCTTTCGGGAGAGGCTGAGCTGACAATAGGCACTACTGGGTCCGGAGGGCTTGTGGTTCCTCCACTGGACCGATTTAACAGGGTTTGAAGAGCAAGAGCAAACTGGTCCATCCTATGGTCCTGCTCTTCTTGTCTGGCGGCGATACGTGCCAACTGATTAGAGAGGTCTGCGGGATCCATTGGCCCTGACGTAATGTCACGTATCCCCCTGAATACCAGAATAGTGGTCCCTATACGTAGACCGATCTCTAACCTTCCGATCCTTGAATGGTCGGCACAACTAGACAGATAATTAACCAGACAACATACAAAAAAGGGTAAACACCAGACAGACGTACAGAATAGAGTATTCGTTCTCCCTAGGACTCCAGAAACAGGAAAGGTAGTCTGCTGTATATATATGGTTACACACAGACTACCACAGGAGCCAAGGCTGTTTAGGAGCAGAGGCGTAACGGAGTAGTTGTCAACGCTAATGATGATATACAATGAGGTTCGTTTGTCAATGCCAAGAGTAATACACAAGGGTGGTTCGTTTGCCAATGCCAGGAGTCATACACAAGAGTGATTTGTTTGCCAATGCCAGGAGTCATACACAAGGGTGATTCGTTTGCCAAAGCCAAGGCTCATATACAGAGGATCAATAAATTGGTTGGAAGCAGAACGTCAGTAACTGACAACACCAGACACACGAGAGCTCTGCGGGAAAATGATACCACGTCAGGGCACCGGTGAACTAGTGAAGCCGGGTTTTAAACCCGGCGGGTCCGCGTCATACGCCAGGCTCCGCCCCCCGGCGTCCCACGTGAGCGCACCCGGTGGCGTTATATTTCGGCGCCTGGCCAGCGAGCAGCGAGGAAGCTGCTGCCAGGCGCCCCAGAACAGAGCAATCCGTGACACACAGTATAACACAGTAATGTGCTGTGCGTATGAGCGTATCACAGAATCCTCAGAAATAGAACTCAAATATTAACCACTTCAATGCTGAGGACGCGCTCAGCGCGTCCTCAGCATTCCCGCTGGTATGCGGAGGACGCACTGAGCGCGTCCTCCCATTGGGGTCAGCGTTCGGCCGGGTTCCGGCCGATCGCTGGCCCCCCCGGTGCGGGCTGACATCCTCGATGTCAGCCGCGCATCCGGGACCGCAGCCGCCGGAATTAGGTGTCATCGCGGCAGCGCGATGACACCTAATTCAGGCGCCCCCCCGCATGTGCGGAGGAGGCGCCTGAAAGGGAGGGGGGAGGTCCTTCGGACCTCTCTCCCTCCCGATCGGCGGCTCTGCGGGGGTTAACCCAGGCATCATTTGGAAGGGCACAGCCTGCCCTTCCAAATGGTGCCTGGCATTAACCCCTGGGGAGCTGGATCGCGAATCGGCGCTGAAAAGCGCCGGTTCGCGATCCTTTCCCGGAGCTGGCCGACATCTTGGATGTCGGCCAAGCCTCCGGGAACTCCCCCTGAGGACTGGCGTCATCGTGCGTAGCACGATGACGCCTGTCCTGGACTTAACCCCTAACTGCCACCAACTGTGGAGATAGGGAGTTCCAATGAACTCCCTATCTCCCGATCCGTGGCAGTTAGGGGTTAATGTTTGGTATGGTTGGATCGGCCAGAGCATGGCCGTTCCAACGATACCAAACATGAAAGTGAAAAAGTTTGTAAAAAAAAAAAAAATAAATTATAAAAAAAAAATAAACACTTTTTTTTTATTTGTTTTGGTTTGTTAATGCAGCAATATTGTTCCCATTTCAATTATAATGTGAACAATGATGCTGCACTAACGATTTTTGTATGCGGTGCGTTTGTTAAAAATAGTGTAATTTCCCCCAAAAAAATGTAACGAGACCCCATCTCCAATTTTTTTAACAAGCGCACCCTATACAAAATATAACCGCAATTGCTCGCATGTTAAAATGTGAAAAAAAACACTTTACACATTGTAAATTATTGAAAATACATATTTTATTGCATTTTTTGTTATAATATACAGACATGACATAACGTATACATATAATAATGACATATTATGAATCTACCGAGTCTGACGGAAAGAAGGATATATAATATGTCTGGGTCATATACTAAAATAAGCCTTCAAAACACGTTTAAACATGATGAGCAAAACCGGTAAAAATGACCTCAGCACAGGGGCGGGAAAAGCCTCAGCAGCGAAAGGGTTAATATAAATGTTATTTTAAAATAATTATTAAAGTGAATATAAATTATAATAAGTACATATTAATAAAATATTTTAATTATATTTAGTTCATTATTTTAAAATATATAATAAAGTTTATATTTATTATGTAATATATACATACTCACTTAACCCACCCCTCCCCACACACACACACACACACACACAATGGCTCCTCTCCACCCCAGACACTGTCTTAACCCCTCACACACACACAGTCTTCTCTCCACCCCAGATGCTGTCTTAACCCCTCACACACAGTTTCCACACTGGCTCCTCTCCACCCCCAGACACTGTCTTAACCCTCACAGGTTTCACACACACGCTTCTCTCCTCCCCCAGACACTGTCTTTACCACACACACACACAGTCTTCTCTCCACCCCAGACACTGTCTTAACCCCTCACACACACACAGTCTTCTCTCCACCCCAGATGCTGTCTTAACCCCTCACACACAGTTTCCACACTGGCTCCTCTCCACCCCAGACACTGTCTTAACCACCCCCCCCCCATTCTAGGACTTCCTCCCCAGACACTTAATGCCACACACACTACTGCCCCCTTGACTCACCCCCCCCCCCCTTTAGCTGCTGCTTACTTCTTCCTTGGAGAGTTCAGAGGCCTGTTCAATACCTCAGCCGCTGCAAGTGCTAAGTTAGCAACTTGCATTGAACGCCGTTCAACCGCTCAGCGCTCAGCAGTGCTAACCTAGCACTTGCAGCGACCCGAGGAGATGCTTCGTGTGACGTATTAAAGATGGCCGCCGCATGAAGCCAGTAACAATGCCCTACAGCAAGATGGCCGCCGCCTCGAAGCAAGTAATAATTCCCTACAGCAATGTTAATTTTGAGGTTTTTGTTCACCAAAGCACAAAATATTTATTTATTATTTCCCCCTGCACATAGACATATATTACAGTTCAATTTATATATTGTTTCAGAAGTAAACATAACGTTTATTCATTAAAAACTATCATTTGTGGTGTGTGCATACAAAACGGAATTGTGCTGACTGCTTCTCTTTATTATATTTTGTCCGAGTGATCCGAAAAACAATCTGAATTTTTCATTAAGAAATTGTCGGCCATTTTGGATTCAAAATTCGCATCCAAAGGGTTCAACGACACTGCTGCAGCAAACTGAATTGCTGCGCTGCAGCAATTCAGCAGCTGCTGAGGTATTGAACAGGCCTCTGCTCTGCAGGCATGTGGGGGCGGGGCTTCTGTCTCCGTGTCTGTGCAGCAGCTCTCAGAGTCTTCCAAACTACAGGGGGCCCCTCACGAGGCAGGAGGAGTAGGAAGGGCCCCATCCATAGCAGGTGGCTGAACTGCAGCAGCAGGCAGCCCCACCTTGAGTCTCTTCACACACAATACTGGCGCCGGGTGCCACGCGCAGGCGCACATGATGACGTCTGCTCAAAATTCATGTGATGACACGTCACATGTGCACCTGCACCTCCGCGATCAGTCAGTAGAGGGTGTTTGGAGAAGCTCCTGTGGTAGCCTGCTGCCTAAGCTTCCTCGCTCTCAGAGCAGATGACAGCGATGAGCGATGGAGCTGCGGGTTCGGCCAGCGGCAGTCACGGTAAAAAAAAAAAAAAAGAAGCTGTCTGATTAGGGTGTGCCCAGGCACACCCGGCACACCCCGTGCACACGCCTATGTTATATTTATTACGTATATAAAAAAGTTTCAAATCTCCTATCATAAACAAAGATTTATAAACAACAACAACATCCATCAGCACATAGACTACTAGCTTCCCAATATATGTATCTCCTGTTAGTAACTGCATATATGATTAATATAATTTACTTTATCAGTTAGTAACTATACACAGATGGTTAATAAACAGTTCTGCTTAACGAAAACAATTAACATGTATTTACCAGCAAACCAATGTTTAACAAGCTAGATCTTAGAGATATATGTATCTCTCAATACTACATGAATCAACAAAAGATGAGCTATCACTTATTCTATTTCTAGAATAAGTAATAAAAACTTATTTAGTGAATCCTCCCCTAATAACAAGAATTAAGCTTCTAATCTTCTGCTTTTTATATTGTAGTTATATAATTCCTTGCTTATTAATTTCAATCACAGTAACTTCCAAATTCAATATATATATTTATGCTCGCAATGCAGTCATCGCGATTTGAGTTATTTCAGAGTCTGACTACCAGCAGGCAAGGCCCCGACCAGGCCCCTGGCTAGCCCCAGGCCCTCGGTCCCGGTCCGATTTGCCCGACTGGTCAGTCCGCCCCTGTCCTTGAGTAATGTTGTTTCAGGCTGGTGGGGGGATATGCCTAGCCCCTTGTGTCCCAGAGGGCTTCTACTCCATGCTTTTCATTCACTCAGATCCTCTGTCCAGCAATGGGAGATCCTACATTCAGTTGCTCGTGGTTTATGAGCGTGGAAGACTCATGGACGCCAGGTTAGGAAAAGTATTATTAGTGATTTTTTTTTTTCTTACCAAGGGCCCAGTTCCAACACCATTAGTAAAAGGGCGCTGCTAAGGAGAAAAAATTGTGTGGTCCAGTAACTGTTAGTGGCTCTCTGTTCTATTGCTCATTTGTAATAGAGTTGGTATCAGCAGTTGCTTGAGCCATAATAATGGGGAACAGCTCAAAGTAAGCAACGTAAGCTCACTCGCCACTTCAAGGCACCTCTTTACAGAGTGAGTACCTAACAATTGTAACCAAAAGGCCGCTCTACTGAGCAGCTCCAAGCCCCTCCTGCTGCTTTTCAGCCAAGGAGAGGCAGAGATGGTGGGTTTTATTTATACACGCACCAAACACTTCCCATTTGGGATTAAAAACAAAAACATGGAAAGAGGAACAGCTGCAGAATGAAGGACTGGTGTTACAAGCATGATATGCATAAATACAGAAAAAATGGCGTCGCGCCCATACTCACCGGAGCTCTCTTCAGCCTGCGTCCACAAATGGCAAGGGACATGGCACAGGCAGCGTGTCACCCACTAGGCCGGATCCTCTGGCCTCCACGCTCTCGCAGCCACGAGGAAGGTCCTCGGGTCTCAACAAGGTTCCAAACGCACCACAAGCTCCATTACCAGAAGCCCGCGGCAGGATCGGGCCAGATCGCGGCGGGAGCGTCAGAACCATCCAGACTGTCGGTCGGGGAGCGCCACTCCTCCCCGGTCAGCGAGGGAGAGCCTTCAGCCCCTGACTCGTCAAAACGGCCATCTCCCTGGGCTCGCAAGTCTCATCAATCCCACGAGCACTTGGAGCCAGGGACCGCAGAGATGGTTGGAACACCCGGGACAGCACCACCTCAGAGACGCCGTCTTCAGTGCCCTCTTCCACTGGGTCAGCAGCAGGTAAGCAAATCTCAATGGTCGTATCAGCCCCGATCACTTCCCTCTTCGGGTTCCCTTCCTCCTGGCAGCCTCACAACGCAGCCATCATCTTGCGCCAAAATCCGGCAGTAAGTGGGCCTTCCTCATCCTCTCCCGCCAGCATCAGTAAGCAGACGTCTAAGCCGGAAAGAAAAACCCCCACACCTTCAGCGGAGGGAGGGGGTCCATCCCGCCGCCATTCCGTGGGTCCATCTGCCACCTCCATGAAACCTCCGCCCAAAGCAGCCGGGAGACGTGGGCCCTCCATCACCTCAGACTGCGATCGGCACTCGGTCTGGAGGAAAGGGGAGGACAGAGTCCTGAGTCGGCAGGAGCCCAATACTAGGCCTCAAGATGGCCGCCGGCACAACGCGTCAGCTACCAAATAGCAGCTGCCAGGGATGTCTCTCGTCCGGAGCAGGGGACTCAACAGGCTCCGGACAGTCCAAAACTGATGGCCAGCCTCCTAGGATTCAGCAGCATCAAACATTTTGTGGGTAAAGTCCTCTATATGTCTCTAGGAAGAGCGGACATGCGGAGTCCATGAAAACACGTCCTCTCCAGTAGACAGCCGGCCACACCCCCCTCATATGGATATATTTGCCCCAGCTCATATGGATATATTTGCCCTCAGCTCACATGGGTATATTTGTCCCCAGCTCACATGGATTTATTGCCTCCAGCTCATATGGAAATATTTGCCCCCAGCTCATATGGACATATTTGCCCCCAGCTCATATGGACATATTTGCCCCCAGCTCACATGGGTATATTTGCCCTAGCTCACGTGGATATATTTGCCCCCAGCTCACGTGGATATATTGCCCCCAGCTCACATGGATATATATTGAGCCCAGCTCCTATGGTTATATTTGCCCCAGCTCTTATGGGTATATTTGCCCCCAGCTCCTAAGGGTATATTTGTCCCCAGCTCTTTTGGGTATATTTGCCCCCAGCTCTTATGGGTATATTTGCTCCCAGCTCTTATGGGTATATTTGCCCCAGCTCTTATGGGTATATTTGCCCCCAGCTCAAGGGTATATTTGTCCTCAGCTCTTATGGGTATATTTGCCCCCAGCTCTTATGGGTATATTGCCCCCAGCTCTAATGCGTATATTGCCCTGCCCCAGCTCTTATGGGTATATTGCCCCAGCTCACCTCTCTGCCAGGCCCCAGTTTATCTAGCGCACATTGCCGGCGGCCACATGTTTTTCCGCGAGATTGCGGCTGCCTGGTGGATAGATCCCAGGTGAGCCAGTGGTAGAGGTAGAGCTTTAGGCTGGCGGCCATGCATAGGAGGAGGAAATAGATGCGGCTGCCGGCAATGTGCGCCAGATAAACTGTTTCGGGCTCGGACCACAGCGGGAACCTGCGTGGGTGAAGTGCGGGAATGCCATTCCCGAGCGTTGCCGCAGGACTCGAGCCCTGGATTTGCCCCGCATACTTCTGACATATACTGGAGGTCTTCCTTGGAAATTGGCATGATGGGGCACATTTGATGGAACTGCTCTTTGATCATGCCGCTGTGGAAAGATATTTCTCTACTGGCAACGGAGGTCCTCAGCAGCCAGATTCAATGCTCACCGAAATTCTATTACTGGGAATGATCCACTTGCCGAGGCCGCATCTCAAAATGTTATTTATTATAGTATCCACAACAGTGTTGCTCATTGCCAGGAACTGACCTCTGTTCCAACTCGCCCACAGATAATCACCCTGTTGGATCATTACCGCTCCTTTGACTCAAAAATCACCTCGACATGTGGCCTCCGTCCTCCTAAGAAAGACCCGTGGGTCATATGGGACATTCATAAAATATATAAGGCCTGTGTTTTTTTTAAACCTTAGACTTTGGGCCCTGAGATCCCCCCCTTTCCCTCTCCTCCCTTCCTGTGTTTTAAGTTATTTGCATGAAAGAAAGATTGAGAGACTCTACAGCACTTGCTCTATGGTGTAAATGTCATTGTGGGTACTGTGTTCATGCTATTATCTCCTAAGTGTTTCTAATATTAAGGTGAACTAGTACTTCAGATTTCTCTGTACCACACTACTCTCAATAAAAACTTTATATTGAAAAAGATAGTACACAATGTCCAACAGACCGACAAAAATAAATTCTGTTTCTCCTTCCCTTCTTCTGTCCTCTGTTGGGATTTATTATCTCTGCACGTGACTACAACATATTGAGATTTATATTCGATAAGAAACTTATACGAGACAGAAATATCAATTGTTTATATTTCCTAGAAATTCTCCTAAATTCTTTTATTTGTCTGTGTTTTGCTTTGAAGAATACACTAATCAATAATCGGATAAAAATATATATTTATTACATATACAAAAAAGTTTCAAATCTCATATCATAAACAAAGATTTATAACCAACAATAAAATCCATCAGCACATAGACACTAACATCACAATATATGTATCTCCGGTTAGTAACTGCATATATGATTTAATATCATTTACCTTATCAGTTAGTAATTATACACAAATGGTTAATAAACATTTCTGCTTAACGAAAACAATCAGTTATATTTCCCAGCAAACCAATGTTTAACAAGCTAGATCTTGTAGAGATATATATATCTCTCTATGCTACATGGATCAACAAAAAAATGAGCTATCACTTATTCTATTTTTAGAATGATAAGTAATAAAAACTTATTTAGTGAATCCTCCCCTAATAGAGAATTAAACTTCTAATCTTCTACTTTTTATATTGTAGTTATATAATTCCTTGCTTATTAATTTCAATCACAGTAATTTCCAAATTCAATATATATATATATATATATATATATATGTATATCAATCTTTGCAACAGTTTCTTTAGGATAATCCATATATCCGATTCTTCTTCATATCTCTATCTGCAGATATAGAAATATTTTGAAGACTCTAGATCTATCTGTTGCAAGAAATACTCCAGATATATATTGCAATGGACAATGGAGTCCGTCCTCGGATGCCAGTTTCTGTTCTAATTCGGTGGAGAAATCAGATAGCTTTGCGCATAAAGAAATCACACAGACAATGAATACGTCTATATAGCTTCCAAGCCAATGACTTCTCTGAGTCCTTTATTGATTTACAAGGCTTTTATGCTACCTCGTATGTAACGAAAACAGGCTGTTGCTCAACATTCTATTCGTCATTATATTGTGAAATTACAGACTTTGTTTAATAACAGATAAAGAAAATAAAACAATAGTGTCTCCGGATGTTCCTTTAGCCGTCAAGGACGTTCGTTACAGGACGTTCCCGGATGTTCCCAAAACATTCTCTAAGATGACCTCCAAGATGTTCTCTTCTTGAGACACAGGACAAGAAACTTCATGTGCGTACAAAAACAATCAGCTAAGATAGCGTTTTAAAGAATAATATGCATTTGATTCATAAATCTTGATTAACCATTTAAACTACTCAAATGAGCATTTTTCTAGGCCTCCTTCTAAGCCTTTGAATATTATAAAAGCGAATATATACATTTCTGTCCACAACAATATAATTACATTAATCTTAACAAAAATAGCTTTCATACATTACCTCTCCAATCAGGATTCAATGAATTATAGCCCTTGAATATTCTTTATGTAATATTGTTTTTGGAATATGTGAAAATTATCAATATCAGATAATCAATGCATGGGAGTTAGAGATTTGGTGTGAATTAGAGATTTGGTGTGAAATCTAGAGTGCATTGTGTCCTCGGATGGTCTGACTGCATTGTTGTGTCCTGGAAGTCTGAATGCATTGTTGTGTAAGTCTCTGAATGAATGCAACGAACAGTGCGGCTCCAATCTATTCTCTATATTGAATATAATATTTACTATCCTCAAGAGGGCAGTGTTGCATTTTAGATTAATTCCACCATTTAATTTTAATATCTCCGGTCAAGAGGTCAATCTGACTCACAAAGACCCTCTATTTTCAATATAGACTCTGAGTCTATCCTGTCAAAATTAGAATTATTTTTCTACTCCTCTCAAAGTTTTTACTAGGTCTCTTTATCAGTTGAATTCCTTTCTCTGTTAAAATCACAGAATCTATTCTTCAGTAATTATACTATTTACCAATCCTATACTCTACAATATTTATTGGAGCATCTATTTTCTACTGTAAATATAATAAAATATACCTGGATTATAAAAAATATATTTTGTGAATATAAACATACATTATAAAATTTTTTACTTTTATTCCTTTACCCATAGAGAAAATATCTTTATGTTTTAAAGACTTAAGACAAACAAATAAATTTAATTATGACACGTCTAGCATTTAGCGTCAGCATTATATCACATAAAGACATGTTAAGGTTCCTTCATGTCTGGTATCTATAAAAACAAAAACATAAAATTTCACCTAGCCGTGAACTATTAAAAAAAATCTCTGTTCATTTCTAAAACTAAGGAAAATTGAAAAAGAAAAAACTTTCTATTTAAAACAAAATGGCTACAGGCATCCATTTTAATTTTTCCTCCTTCTAATATACCCGACATAACTCCCCCTTTGGTTTCATCTGTTCCTTGTTCAAGAGAACTTGTGAAAACATGCAATATTTCCACCTTTTGGCCAATTAGACTAGGTTTCCACCTTTCGCAACACGTTTTTCTTCTTTCATCCATTTAATAATTGAAGATGCAGTGTTTTTAAACTTCAATGTACATACTTTCTTTGTTAGTACAATCATCCAGACAGTTAGATACATAATTACTATACAAATCACAATCTCTGTAATTTTCGGCACGTTATAAGCAGATAGCAATTGATGATCAAGCTGTGAATACATTGGAGCATAAATAGTTAGATTATCTTTCTTTATTAGAAGTTCAATAGTATGCTCAGGCTTGTTCTCTAGCAGAAATTTAAAATCTGGATTCATAGGTATCTCTTGCCCTTGAAATACGTCAACGATTTGTATCTCGTCATACCAGACTTCATTTAGAAAGAGTAACTTCTCAGATAACAACTCTTGATTCTATAGAAACTTTTACAAGAATCACTGGTGTAGGTATCAACACTTTCTGGTTTTGTACCAGATCCTTCCGGTAAACATTTGCTTCTCTTTCTGTGTAAAACAGCAGTTGCAATAAAATATGCGGCAAATCTTTTCCTCCGGTGGTTCTTGTACATAGCAATAAACGGTTTCCTGGCTTTATCCAGCATGTCTTTCAAGCTTCATGAGCTTGATTCACATGGGACTTTAACATTCTCCTTGGTCAGAAGAAATCCAGGCGCCTCTTGGATTATTATGCCAAGAAACGGTCCTGGTTCAAATATTTGATCTGCTCAGAATTGTGCGGAAAACAGTAGAATTTCCGGATAATCGCAATATCCTTGGTGGTCCGACTCATTTTTGCAGATTAGCGTCGCAGTTCGGATTAACCACTTTTCTCTATTTCTGTTGAAAGAAAGAGTATAAATAACCATTCATAGATTTCAATCTATACATCCTCAGTTTTCCTTAAACACAACTAGCGATTTCATTCAAATTTCCTATAGAGACTCTGATCTCTGATTAAATTTAATTAACTGTACGGATCTATTCTATCTACTAACTTGAGTTAAACATCTGAATGCTGGGAAGAAGAATCACATATTAATCAGAACAATCACTTCACATGATACCAGTTAAGTGTCTTCTGCTGTTCCATCTTCACATTCTGTTGAGATCTAGGATGACAATCATGCAATTGAGCTTGGCAGTTTTATTTCTTATTGGAAAATGTATGTTATGTATTTCTATAACATTATGACTGTCTCCGTCATTATCTAGATCTGTTATCCACTCATCTTGAGGATTTGGGTAACTGATCACTTTAAGGTTAGCTATTTTATTCAGCAGCTCCCTGCTAATATAGCTATTTTCTTGGCGCAAATCTATCTTAGCCATTTTTTTCTAGCTAAACTATTTACGCATATAGGGAAAAATACCTCTTCATTTATCTTCTCTATTTCAGTTAAGAACTGAGACTGGTCACTATGCCCATTAGGTTCTGCCTTTCTCTTGTGGAGATGAATGATTAGCATGTCATTTTCCAGACATATCTCGAATTCTCTCAGGGGGAACACATATGGTGTTATCCTCCCGCTCACCTGGAGTCAGGGGCTCTGGCCTTAAGAAGGAGATATTAGGTGTCTGGCTATTTCTAAAATGGACTTCAATAGAGTCCGGCCTTTCCTCAATCACGTGGCAGTTACGCTGAGCGTGATGGGATTGGGATCTATTGTAGCTAATTGGAACATTTACTTGGGACCAAATGACCTCATTGATAAAATCAATGATTGGATTTAACCTTTTGAGAAGGTCCATTGCAATAATTAGGCAATTTTGGGGCAGATCCACGATAAGCGTTGGATGCCGAATTACTTTATTCCCCAATTTAAAATCCAATTTAGCTGTGCCCAGAACTTTCAGAGATGTGCCACTCACACTCACTAGATGGGCATTAGATTTATCTAATCTACGTTTCCTGGTGGACAGTTCTTGAACCTGATCAAAATAATTAGCTGATACTAATGTAACCTGGCTTCCAGTGCCTAGCCAGGACGTAATATGTGGTAAATTATCTTGTAATTCTACATTCACATAATATCGGTCTTCAATGCTATGCAATTTACAGAGAAATTTAGAGTGAGATATGAAATTAGGTTTTGTACAGATTTTACCGACAGAATTTCCTCTCTCAGGCATGCTCTTGGCAGCTGTGCTGTCCTTCTCGGATTCAGTCTTTTCAACTTGCTCGCACTTAGTCTGGGGAGATAAAATACATTTTCCTTCTCTTGGCAGGGAAGGGATTAAATTATCAACCATACAAACATTTGTATTAACCATTTCATCATCACTTTCTGGTAAATTGTCATGGACACTGGTCACTTCATCAGAATCATCATCTAGTCACTGGTTGGGCGGGGCTGCAGGTGTTGCATCGCTTACAACCTGGCCAGGGTTATTTCCAGTCATTAACTGAGTGATCTGATCCAGTTTTTCTGTCAGCACACGGAAATTTTCCTGCATTTGACCAATACGCTGGCGTACATTATATCTCCGCTTTCTATTCGTCCTTGGGGACGAAGCTTGCGCATTATCAGTCTCATCAGATTCAGCTTTACCTCTGGTCGCTTCCTGTCTAGGCAAATTTTCCCTTGATTTAACCCACTGACTTCTAGTTACCCAATGCTTCCTAGATTGAAATTTACTTCCTGAATTTTCTCTGGCAAACCCTCTTTCCTGATCTGGCTTGGATTTCTCCCTTTTAGGTATGGAGTCACGCAATATTTCCGCATAGCTCTTTTTCTGGGACTCAAATTTAATATCACCCTTTTTAACGTGAGTTTTCGCTATTTCTTCAGGTGAGTTTTTCACTCTTTTCCCTTGAGTTTCTTCACTATATTCAAATACAGTAAATAGGGTCATACTCTCTTTTAGTACCCAATCCAAACCATTTCTCGGGTCATAATCTCTTGCCAAAATAACCTTTATTTTATTTGGCAATGCGTCATAAAATAATTGGATAAATTCAGGGTTTTCAAAATCTGGGTTTCTTTTAGCCAAGCTATACGCATTTTTAAGGACTGAAAGAAATTCACGGGGGCTTTGATTAGGTCTGCATTTTAGAGTTAAAATTGCTCTTTTCGCAGCTAGACTGGTGCGGTGAGGCCCAAATTCAGATTTGACCTCGGAGATTATTTTACTCCAGTTACGTATACCAGATTCTTTCAAAGACTGAAAAAAATACCTATGTTTGCCTTCAAAGACCCATGGGATAAACTCAATTTTCTGAGCATCTGAAGTAATACCTAAAACTGATAATGCTTCTTCAAATACCTCTAAATGGTTTATGATCTTTGGAGAGTCCTTTTGGTCCCATATCCTCACTGAGTTGTTTAAGAAATGGACAATTCTCGTTAATAGGCTGTGGCTGGCTAGAGTGATGTGATTTGAAATACTCCTGTGTAAGAGGCTTCGCTCTTTTTTCTTTTTTTTGTGAATCAATTTTTATTAAATATTTCAAGAACACATTTTTAACAAATAATAATAGAATATAGCGGAATACATAACATCTTCGCAGTGTACAAGAAAATATCAAACTTTCTGATCTTGTAAGGGTGTTCATATTCGGCGAAACGTCAGATACAATAAGGTCTAGTAAAATATATTCAAGCATAAAAAAAAAAACATAAAAAGGAGTATATAAACAAACAAGATATAGGTTGAAGAAAAAGGATATGGGTTGTGGGGACGGTCTTATAACAAAAAGAGGCGTGTATGGGGGCGTTGGTGTGGGTGTGTGTATGATCGTAACTTCTTCAGTCTCGGTGTGTGGACATAATAGTTTTAAAAGAGGATGAGGATGTAACCAGGGACCATCTGGACCAGATCGTAGTATACAGCTCTGTTTGGTCTGTTGAGTTAAAAATCAGCTGCTCTAGGGCGTGCAAGTCTTCCATCTTAGACCGTCAAACCTTTAAAGACGGGCAGATTATTTGTTTCCAATATAACGGAACAACACTCTTAGCCACATTCAAAATCCTAACCAGTACCGATCTCTTGTAAGTGCGCGTGGATATTGAGGTGTGATGAAGGATCATTGATGCGGGGCTGAAAGGTATTGGGGGGTCTACAAATTCCGAGGTTACCGCATGAATGGTTCTCCAGAAGGGTTCAAGGATCGGACAACTCCACCATATGTGTAGCATCGTGCCTTCATCTTCGTTGCACCTCCAGCATATCGGAGGTACATCGGGAACATCTGGTTAATTTGTGTGGGCACTCTATACCATAATGTTAAGACTTTATATGCCGCCTCCTGCACCTTGCTTGCTATGGAACAATGATGTGTGAGGTCTAGGATTTTATCCCATTGAGGCTCAGAGAGGGGTATTCCCAGCATCGTCTCCCAGCGCCCCATAAAAGGAGCAGGTGTGTCCCCGGCCGCTGTTTGGAGCAATGAGTAAATGTAAGAAATACCGTGGGCCACGAGGTTAGGCATCATGCATTGTTGTTCAAAACCAGTAAGTTGTCGAACTAGTTTATGTTGTTGTGGGATTGCTCGAAGAAAATGACGTAACTGGCTATATTTAAAGCTAATTAAGAAAGGTGGTGGTCATGTGGTATACAATTCACTCAATGGTATGTATCCGTTGTTTCGCAGCATGTGGTGTACCCTTGGGGTCTCAGTTGAGAATAATGTGCAGAAAGTCCCTGACTGCAAACCTAAGGTGAAATCCCGGTTATGTACGATTGGGAGTAGAGGGGACGGGGAAGTGGAAAGGGAGAAGGTTTTAGAGGCGAGTCTCCAAATGGCCATAGTGGCCAGTGTGTAAGGAGATGTGATGTCGTGGTGTTTATCCTGGGCTGGTGGAAGCCATGGTAAGGTGGCTAGGGGCACTTTTAAGGCGTCTTGTTCCGCATCTTTCCATTTCTTTCTGACCCCTGATTTTGACCAGTCTAGAATGCGTAACAAGTGACTCGCTATATGGTAGCGCCGAAAATCAGGTACCGCCAAGCCCCCCCCGTGACTTCTGTCTAGTGAGTATGTCAAAACGAAGCCTTGGAGTCCCGCCTTTCCAGATGTATTTGATCAAAGCTGATTTAAGGGTACTAAAAAACTGTTTGGGCAGACTGATGGGTATCGTTTGAAAAAGATATAGTAATCGTGGAAGAAGATTCATTTTAACTATGGCCACTCTTCCTAACCATGATATGTGTGCGTAATTCCAAGTAGATAAGTCTTTTTGTAGTGTGGCCAGGAGTGGAGCAAAGTTGTCTCGGTAATTCTCCGCTGGATCTGCGTTTAACCAAATCCCTAAGTACTTGAGTTTCGTGCGTGAGATTGGGAATGGGAAATGTTGGAGATGCGATGGGTAGTGTGTGTCAGCTGTCTGTATACTCAGGATATTTGATTTGCCAAAATTTATTTTTAGGTTAGATAAGACCCCATAGTCCTTAAAAGTAGACAAGATGCATGGGAGGGACACTCGTGGGTTTGTCACGAAAAAGAGCAGGTCGTCTGCATATGCTGCTATTTTGTGTTGAGTCGTGCCAATAATGGGTCCTGTTATGTCTGAGTGTTGTCTAACGGCGGAGAGAAAGGGTTCCAATGATAGAATAAAAAGTAATGGGGATAGGGGGCAACCCTGTCTCGTGCCGTTCCGTATTGGAAATGATTCCGAGTACACCCCGTTCACACATATCCGGGCCGATGGATCAGTGTACAAGGCTTTTACCCAGGATTGCATGTGCGGACCCAACCCTATGTGTGCAAGTGATGCAAATAGGAAGTCCCAATTGACTCTATCAAAGGCCTTCTCTGAATCTGTGGATAGAAGAAGAAAATCCTGTCCTGACAATCGGCCTCGATGAATCAGCTGCAGGGCCCTTATCGTGTTGTCTTTGGCTTCCCTCCCCGGGACGAAACCCACCTGGTCACAGTGAATCAGATTAGGGATGTGTGGTTGGAGGCGTGTGGCCAGGACCTTAGCGAAAAGTTTAATGTCTGAGTTGAGTAGTGATATTGGTCTATAATTCGCACAATTAGTAGGGTCTTTGCCCTCTTTAGGTAATAAGGTGACATTGGCCATTAGTGCCTGCGGTGGTAAGTTTTCTCCCTGGGTCAGGGCATTAAAGGCTTTTAGGAAATGTGGTACGAGGACTTTCCGGAAGGTCTTATAATAACGAAGCGGGAGACCGTCTGGGCCAGGGCATTTGCCTGTTTTAGAAGATTTAAGGGCAGCCGACAGTTCCCCCTCCGTTATCGGATCCTCCAGGAGAGCTGCATCTATCTCAGAGAGTTTGCGTGTGGTGTGTTTAGAGTGATAAGTTTGAATCTGGTCGAGTAGTGTCTGTCTAGTTTTGTCTGTCTGGGGGCCTGTAAGGGAGTAAAGTTGTTTGTAGTAGTCACGTAGGGCTGTCATTATTTGTGGTGGCATGTATTGTGATCGACCCTTCCGATCTGGTACACAAGCTATATACGTAGCAGCCCTTTTTTTGGCTATCATACGCGCCAGAAGGTGGCCACTTTTATCTCCATGGGTGTGGAAGAAAGCCTTCGTTTGAAGACATGTTCTATGGTGTATTGTGTTCATAAGGTCTGACAGGGAGCGTCGCATGGTCATAAGTGTAGCAAAATGTGCTGGGTCCGTGTCCCGTTTGTGTAGGCGTTCAGTGTCGGAAATCTGGCGTACCAGATCACTAATTTGTGTGGCTCTCTTTTTTTTAAGTTCTGCCCCCTTCTTAATGTAGTGACCCCTTATTACGCATTTATGCGCTTCCCATATTACAGCGTCAGATATGTCTGGGGTCGCGTTTTCAGTGAAGTAGGTCTCAAGCACCTTTTCACCGTCTTCTATAAGGGAGTCGTTTGCCAAGAAAGAGTCGTTTAGACGCCAAGAGAACGATGCTGGGCGGTAGAGCTGGGATGTGAGAGTAATGTGTATTGGAGCATGGTCTGACCAGGTTGCAGTACCTATAGAAGCTGTTTTCAGTGTGTGTAAATGGTAGTGTTGCATAAAGAAATAGTCCAGACGAGAGTAGGATTGCTGGGGTTGTGAGAAAAATGTATAATCTCTTCCTTCCGGGTGTTTTGCCCTCCAGCAGTCTACTAGGCGATGTGCGTGTAGGGTCTTGCCGATAGATCTAAGTATATGTAATGGATGGGATGTGGTTCCTTTAGATGTGTCAACTAGTGGGGTCAAGGGGACATTAAAATCCCCACACATAATTAGGGTTCCCTCTGTGAATTCCATCACTTTCGGAGGCAGGTAGCGATAAAGCGGTGTTGGGCTCTGTTCGGGACGTATAGGTTAGCGAATGTGTACAGTGTGTTTGCTATATGTCCTTTAACCACCAAAAGTCTCCCCTCCCCGTCTGTCAAGGACTCCTTGCTGATAAAGGGAATGTGTTTGTGAAACAGTAATGCCGTGCCCTTGGATTTAGAGGTTGGGTGGTTACTATAGAACCCGGTTGGGAAGTGCGCGTCTGTCAGTTTAGGGTGAGTGTCGCCCCTGAGGTGTGTTTCTTGTATAAATACAACTGACGCTTTACAGGTCCTGAAATCGCGTAACGCCTGGGAGCGTTTTTCAGGTAAATTATGTCCTCTTGCATTTATGGACATGATCGAGAAGTCATGCGGGAGAGACATGTTATCTCAGTTGCGAATAACGCACCCGACCCGTGTTATAACGAGGATATTAAGGAAAGACCGAGGGGTAAGGGGGGGGAGGGGGAACAATGAGAAAAAACAACAAACTATTTACAACTAAGAGGTATGTGTGACCGTGTTTCCGGCAATCCGTGGGCTGGCTGTCGCCTGGGACACGGGTCGGAACACTACAAGCACCTCGGTAAGTGTGGAGGGCGTGGATCCGGAACGCCTCACCGCGGCGTGCAATCACACGTTTACTTCGGTCTCGGAAGTGGATGTATTCCCGTCCTTTGGGAACACCTAGTTGTCGGGGTGAGATTTAAAACAAATCTGTGGTCGACTACTTGACCGGAGATTAAGCCATAGATGTTATACATATTATATGTGCGTAACGCGCGGCGCGCCTAGCATAGTATGTGAGAAGGGGAACACAGATAGCATCTATTTCTTATTGCCCCCCGTGCCCTGGGATTGTGCTAACATTTAATAGCGGACCTGCGGAAAATTATAAATCAGTCCGATATAGTACAAGTCCTGTCTCCATAGAAGACAATATATGCGTCATGCACCGAAGGGTTAAAATGGTGTTAGGCAAGTGCATTAATACGATACCGAGCTGCCATTATTGTTCAGTGATATCAGAAGCAGTTCAAGGGGTAATGGTGAATGTCTTGCAGAGAGATAAAGGGCCTCCCCCAGGTGGCTGACCCCAACGGCTTATAAACACGACATTTCAGTTCACAGGTATGCCTGTCTCCGTGTTAGTCGATCTTGCCTCCTTGGAGTGTTCCATCGCGAGGTTGGTGCATATAAGTGAGGTATGTCGTACCTAATCAGGCAGTCACCGGAGTGTAAAAATGGTGTTAGGCAAGTGCATTAATACGATACCGAGCTGCCATTATTGTACGGGGATATCCGAAGCAGTTCAAGGGGCTATGGTGAAGGCAACTCCGGTCATCTGAAATCCAGATCAAGTTTGATAATAACTCCATTGTTGCTTGAAACGGTCCGAAGTGTTGGGTCTAGGGCACGGGGAGTCGTTCCTATTATAGATCAGGTCAGTGAAATCCGTTCGGTCATTCGAGTTGATATTTTAGGCTTGGGAACCCGATCGCCTTCCTGTGTGGGCAAGTAGCCGCTGTGGTCTAGGTGGTAGGGGTCTCGGCCGTGGAGGTCGTGGGCCTGCTGAGTACACCTGTAGTGGGTCAGGCCAAGTCAGGGTCAATGCAGGCAGTTGTAGCTCCTCTAGCAGTGCAGTCATGTCGTGTATGGTGTTGATCAGGTACGGGCCTTGAGGCGTGTGTACCAGTAGCCCCGTGGGTATGTGCCAGCGGTATCTCAACTGTTGGGTTCGTAGCAAACTCGTGAGCGGTTTAAGCGCTCTGCGGTACTCCAAAGTGGCCGGTGATAGATCCGGGAATATTTGAAGCGGGGAGCCTTCGTAGGAGATCTGGTTAATCGCTCTGGCTTTTGATAGTATGTCCTCTTTAAGTCCAAAGTCTGCTAGGCAACATATCACATCTCTTGGAGGAGCTCCCGGAGGTCCTTTCGGTCGTAGTGCTCTGTGCGCGCGGACAAATTCGATAGGTGTTGTAGCGTCACGTTCCAGTACAGAATTTAAGATGGCCGTTAATGCCTCGCTGAGTTGCGGTTGTGTGTCTTCCCTCTCTGGGAGACCTCTCAGACGTAAGTTATTACGCCTCCCATGGTTGTCCAAGTCCATAATATGTAAGGCCATGCTGCGCATCTGGGTCTGTTGTGCAGCAACTGTCTCTGCGGTCTTAGTGTGTGCAATGGAAGTTCTATCACAGTTTCCTTCTAGAGTCTCGACCCGTGTAGTCAGGCCTTGAATGTCGGTTCTTACGTGTTGTAATTCCGTCAGGATCGATTGTCGAAGCTCTGCATTAGCTTGGTGTAAATCAGATTTAGTGGGCAGGTTTTTAAGGAGGTATACCCAATCTGGTGTTCAAGGTCCGCCGATCTGGTATCAGACATGGCTGGGGAAGGCGCTCGGGATGTTAAACTGGGAGATGTCGGTGATCCCGTCTGTTCTGGGGGAGCGCTCCCGGTGTTGGTAGCCGGTAACAGGTACCTGCAGAGGGAAGGTGTTTCAGGTATCCTTTTCCCCTCCTGTGTCTTCTGGGTGACCGCCCCTTTGCCTGATTTCCCCATTGTAATCAAATTAAATATTGCGCTCTCGGCGTTGTCCGTTAAATCTCCTCAAGGTCGCCGCGTTAGGCAGCCATTGCCTGCCTTAGACAAGTTGAAATTTCCTGTTTTCCCCCCCCCTTTTTGTCCGTTTTCCCCTTTCTGTTCTCTTTCTTTTTCCCCCTCTTGAGGCAGTGTCTTTCTCTCCCCTCCTGTGTTCGAATATGTGTGGCATGAACGTGGGACACCGCGCTGGGCCGTTGTTCTGTTTATACGTTAGGGTAGCGTGGAGGTGTCTCTGATGGCGCCTTCCCGCCAGCGAGGGTTCATGAGGACCTTCGTGCCATTGGCTCACTCTTCGGGCTGTTTTTCAAGTGGGCCTGAGTGCGCCCCGAAGCCCGGCAGTACTGCACTGCCCAAGGCCTCCGGATGCCAGGGAGAAACCGCCGTGCTGGGTGTGAGGGGAGGAGGAGAGCGGGTCAAGCGGTAGAAAAACGCTCTCTGGGTCTTACCCCTAGACCGCAGCCCGCGGTTCCGATGGCTCTTCGACCGCGTCCCCGGAAGCGAGGCCCAGCGTGTGCGCAGATTCACCGGGCTCAGGCTCCACACGTGGCTCAGGCCCACGTTCCGCCAGCGACACCTCCGCAGCGTCCAACGGGTCCGGGATGGTGGATGTGGCTCCCCCTCGGTCCCGAATGGCCCTTTCAGACCTGTGGTTCCTCCGATACGGGGAAAGTTGAAAGTATTCACCGTTTTTGGTGCTTTTTATGCGGGAGCTCTTCTCAGGCATGTCCGCTTCGTTCGGCGCCAGACCACGCCCCCCCTTCGCTCTTTTTTCATCATGAAATTTAGTTTCACTTTTGCATTCACTATCTTCACTCTGCAGCGATCTGTCACCAGGCCTAATCAGTGATGAGTTATAGCTCACAGCTTTCAAAGGGAACTTCTCTAAGGAAGGAGTTTTAACCCTTTTAGCATCAGCTTCAACCTGACATAACTCATCAGCGAATTTCTCATGTTCGTGTTTCAATCTCGCCAATTTTGCATTCAGTTCCTTATTTGAATTTGATAATTGATCAATCTCATCTTGCAATTGATCTTTCTCTTTTGCACACACTTTCAACTCCATTATCATTCGTTCTGACTCATCTTTTAATTTATTTACGGTATCATGCAAGTCACGATTTTTATTTTCTAAACTGTCTCTGGTTTCTTTGTCATCATTCAATCTCTTGTTCTTTCTGCGATCAAGTATATGCATTCAGGCACAAATTTGAAGACAAGAATCTCTTTGTCTTTCTTATTGTTGGCTGCACTTATCTTTCGCAAACACTCAAGAAAATTTGACTGATCTGACCAGTTTGAATCCGCATAACTAGAAACATTTGATTGCAATTCCTTTATCCAATCAAATAAATTGTCTGTGACGCGTAACTTGTCCTTTAGATAAGACATAACATCTATACTATTTGATCTGCATGTATATGTACATCTTCATGAGTCTCAGATTCTGACTCTGACATTTTTACACTGTTTAGTAGACAACCATAAAACCACAAGTCAAAATACAACAACAAGGAATCAAAATATATATATATTTTACCTCTGTCTAATCAGACAATACTGACAGTTATATTCCAAACAAAAACTACAATCTCGGTTCAGTGCCTCCAATATGTTGGGATTTATTATCTCTGCACGTGACTACAACATATTGAGATTTATATTCGATAAGAAACTTATACGAGACACAAATATCAATTGTTTATATTTCCTAGAAATTCTCCTAAATTCTTTTATTTGTCTGTGTTTTCTTTGAAGAATACACTAATCAATAATCAGATAAAAATATATGTATTTATTACGTATACAAAAAAGTTTCAAATCTCATATCATAAACAAAGATTTAGAACCAACAATAAAATCCATCAGCACATAGACACTAACTTCACAATATATGTATCTCCAGTTAGTAACTGCATATATGATTAATATCATTTACCTTATCAGTTAGTAATTATACACAAACGGTTAATAAACATTTCTGCTTAACGAAAAGAATCAGTTATATTTCCCAGCAAATCAATGTTTAACAAGCTAGATCTTGTAGATATATATATATATATCTCTCTATGCTACATGGATCAACAAAAAAATTAGCTATCACTTATTCTATTTTTAGAATAAGTAATAAAAACTTATTTAGTGAATCCTCCCCTAATAACGAGAATTAAACTTCTAATCTTCTACTTTTTATATTGTAGTTATAAAATTCCTTGCTTATTAATTTCAATCACAGTAATTTCCAAATTCAATATATATATATATATATATATATATATATATGTATATCAATCTTTGCAACAGTTTCTTTAGGATAAATCCTTATATACGATTCTTCTTCATATCTCTATCTGCAGATATAGAAATATTTTGAATACTCTAGATCTATCTGTTGCAAGAAATACTCCAGATATATATAATTACATTAATCTTAATAAAAATAGCTTTCATACATTACCTCTCCAATCAGGATTCAATGAATTATAGCCCTTGAATATTCTTTATGTAATATTGTTTTTGGAATATGTGAAAATTATCAATGTCAGATAATCAATGCATGGGAGTTAGAGATTTGGTGTGTGTTAGAGATTTGGTGTGAAATCTAGAGTGCATTGTGTCCTGGGATGGTCTGAATGCATTGTTGTGTCCTGGAAGTCTGAATGCATTGTCGTGTAAGTCTCTGAATGAATGCAACGAACAGTGCGGCTCCAATTATAGTCAATTTGACGTCACGGACAATCTATTCTCTATATTGAATATAATATTTACTATCCTCAAGAGGGCAGTGTTGCACTTTAGATTAATTCCACCATTTAATTTTAATATCTCCGGTCAAGAGGTCAATCTGACTCACAAAGACCCTCTATTTTCAATATAGACTCTGAGTCTATCCTGTCAAAATTAGAATTATTTTTCTACTCCTCTCAAAGTTTTTACTAGGTCTATTTATCAGTTGAATTCCTTTCTCTGTTAAAATCACAGAATCTATTCTTCAGTAATTATACTATTTACCAATCCTATACTCTACAATATTTATTGGAGCATCTATTTTCTACTGTAAATATAATAAAATATACCTTGATTATAAAAATATATTTCCTGAATATAAACGTACATTATAAAAATTTTAACTTTTATTCCTTTACCCATAGAGAAAATATCTTTTTGTTTTAAAGACTTAAGACAAACCAATAAATTTAACTATGACACGTCTAGCACTTAGCTTCAGCATTATATCACATAAAGACATGTTAAGGTTCCTTCATGTCTGGTATCTATAGAAACAAAAACATTAAATTTCACCTAGCTATTAAAAAAAATCTCTCTTCATTTCTAAAACTAAGGAAAATTGAAAAAGAAAAAACTTTCTATTTAAAACAAAATGGCTACAGGCATCCATTTTAATTTTTCCTCCTTCTAATATACCCGACACCTCTAACCTACCATGCAAAACAGGGAAAAGACATCTTTGTCCCCTCTCAAATACAGACAGAAGTTCGAGTAGAATACTATAGAACTACGGATTAAAATTCAATATATAAACGCCATACCAAGGCAAATCACCATAACTCATCGAGCCATAGAAATTTTAATTAAACTTTATCTGGCACACCGCCTCCATAAGACATCCCCTCAATATGGGATATTAACCACTCCTATGGCTCATGAATAAACATCATAATCTACCTTCTCCTTCCCCTCCCTTCCCCTCCCTTCCCCTTTCTTTCTTCCTTCCCTGTTCTTGCACGAATGCATCTATAGGGATAAATACCTATGTACCTTGAACAACATAGACAAATGTTTATGTTATGAGCATACACCACATCATTCTGCCAATCACCTGCATATTTTTTTACATGAAGACACCTGAAAAGTAATATTTATATCACTTCCCTTAAAAACGTCTAAAACACACAACAACAGTGTACAATTTCATATAATTTGCTAAATGCAACCAAATAACCGGTTAAATAGAATGTCTGCTCAAGTACTACAACAGAGATCACAGGTTTGCAATTACAACTGTCTGAAGATAAACTATCGGACTTATCATGTTTAATTAGATATTCTTTTCAAACATTATGGTGGGAGTAACAGACCCAGAATTGTAATTGTTTTAAGATAAACATTTAAGACTGTATCTTTGCTTTTAGATTTTATCTGTATTATATTCTCTGCCTTCCATCTTCGATAACGAAAGAGAAAGGACTTTGATGAAACACACGTCCATCTTTTCTTCCAAATGGAACGCGGGCAGAAGACAGAGCAGCGACACACGCATGCGCACTATCATCCACCATTTGGCGCACTTTCATTTTCGATTACTGATCACTGTATGAACTATTTAAAAGCACAGCAAAGCGGAAAAGAACAATACTCCAGCTGAGGAAGCGAATCATCGTGAAACGCATTCTGGCTGTATTGCTATTAATGATTTTATTTATTTTATTCATTTTATAATAAAAGTTTCTGAATTACATCTACTTTGGTCCTGCTTTTTGCTGCTGCTAAGCGGAGGAACCAGGGAGGGATCAGATGCTGAAAAGGGTGATCCAGCACCCCCACTTCAAATCGCTGGCTGCGCATACATCTAGTGCCAGATCTTGGGCACTTAAAAATGTGAGTTTAACCAGTTTTTTTAATATTTTCACAATGTGTATATAGGTTACGCTATCTTGGCCTATCTCTTTTTGAGGTAATCACCGCTGGAACGGAGAAGAGACCTTATAGAGAATATTTTATTCTGGAAAAGAACTTTACAACGAAGTGTTGACCTCGCCACATAACCCTTGATGTAAACAATAATTACAACACACATACTTACTTTTGGAGTCAAATTTTATAACCAAAAAAGATTTAAATAAGAGCCACCGGGGTAAAAAGTATCACATAAATATTTGTACTGGGGAAAATAGTATTGTATTCACGGAGTCTGCCACCCCTCAATCGCACACACATAGTGACTTGCAGATATTTCTGTTGCAAGGCTCCAATAAAATAAGATCACGTTTATCAGGCCATATTGCCTCCAAGCATGCACAAAGGAACCCAACCTTATACCATTGGACCTCCTACAAAAGGTCCTAATGCGCAGATAATTTCTGCTCTCTCCCTAAAGATCTGGGTCCCTAATGATGCAGATGTCAGGCATCTCATAAAAAATATCACCTAACGAAATACGGCATTCTCTTGCCACATAAATCACTACTGGTAAAATGCAAAAGTAAACTGTAACCCTAGGTCTAAATGTGTTATAGGAACCCAAAATAATGGTAGTAACTGAGCTGCAATAACCTTCAAGTTTCCAGACTGAAAACACAGGGAATAACCCTACTAAGTAATAAAGAAAAGAGCCTCTTTAGAGGTTTTTGGTCAAAAAAACAAGTCATAAAATATGCCTTTTATTATTTTGAAAATTAAATAAAATCCACTATACACAAATTTCTTACATTGAATTTAAAAATAGAACTGTTTTTCCCTGACGCGGATGCATCCTGTTGGCGTTGCGGGGTGCCATTGTTGTGGAAATTTTATTATGTGGACTTTATATTCTAGGATGTGCGTGTTTTATAAGTTGTCATCTGTCTCCCTGTGTTGGATTTGAATGTGGTTTTAAATCCAAACCAGCGGCAAAACTGTCAGTATGAAAACCTTCTTTTGGGTTTAGAGGCATACCTGTTTTTAAGACATTTAAGCCTTGTCTCTACACTGGTACCGTGTATTGACAATAACTGTATTGTCTCTGCAGATAAATTGTCAATAATCCATAGGAACGAGTAGACTGATCTTCACTCAGATGCTGATCACTCTGAGCAGTATCTGAGTGGGGTCCATACTGACAGTGATGGGGGATGGTCAGACAAACATGTCTGATGGGAACCATGGAGATGACTCAGGGATGAGTCATATACAGGGGGCCAGTCGGTCATTCTAGTCCACTCCCCTGTATTTTGATATGTAAATGTAATTACTGGGCAAACTGGTTTTCTGTTGTACAGCCAGTTGGCCACTGGGCGTTGTGCTATTGTGTTTAAACCCAGTTTAAACCCAGACTCTGGACGGCAAAGACCTTAGATGTAGCTCAGATGTAGCTTCAGAAGTCTTTTAAGGTAAACTGACAGGGTATACAGAAGGCGGTTTCAGTCCGGAAGAACCGCATTATGTACACCTGGCCAGAGGGGATAGCCGCGATTGGTAGTCCAATGATGGGAGCGGAAGAGGCTCTTACTGGGCTAACTCTGCTAAGGCAGGCTGGATCCACTAACACTGGATCTGTTGTAGTTTCCTCTGATGTTTCTGTTATCACCAATGTAACTAACTTTGCTCTCTCCAGTTTTTTGTATTTTTACATTCCAGGGTCAACACCTAACATGGACACGTCTTCATCAGGGGTCGGTGACTAGTCCCTCGGAATACAGTTGCAAGCTGAAGATCGTGTTAGATTAGTGGGCCCCAATCGATCCAGGGGTGGTATGTGGATGACTTGGTACTTTGATGTCCTACACGGGAGGTTTGTTATCGGCATACTGTATCATTTCTTAACCATCTGGTGCCCACAGGTAATAAGGCTAACAAGGAGAAAGTACAGTTTTGCAAGGAAAATGTTATCTTTTTAGGACATTGCATCTCTCAGGGTACCTGACATTAACCACCCAGAGAGTAAAGACATTAAGTGGCTCTAACACCCACTAAACTTACTCTAAGATGATGCACCATTTTGAACCCAGCGTCTCTTCTTCCTGTTATGAAGGAGGAAGAGAAGGGGGGAGATAATGGTGTGAAAAACGTAAAATTTCCAACTTTTACTAACTATTCTAACCTCTCAACCTCTAATCAATTTTTCAACCTAGTAGGGAAACACTTTGAGAACCATCATGATTGCTTTTCCTTGATGAGCTCCAAAAAAGTCCACCAGGTCCGGGAGTCTCTCCCAGACCCAAACTCAATAACCAGTGTTCATTCTTGTCAACCAGGTGATTGGATCATGCTAAAGAAACATCCGAGGACGGGACTAGAGGCGAGATATTGTGGGCCATTCCAGGTGCTGCAGACGATGCCAACCTCCATGAAGTTCGAGGGACGAGACAACTGGATCCACGCCGGTCACTGCAAGAAGTTTCTCAACTACGTCAAAGAGTGAAGAGTATCATTTTCTTTATTTGTTTAGTTTAGTTTTTAGCGAGGGAAATGTACCTAAGACTAGCAAGGGCCACAAGGAGACATTTGTAATAGTAACTCTGGCTCCTGCCGTTCGCTTGTTTAAATTCTTGTCCGGTGTTGTAGTGAGGGAGATCACCAAGAAACAACGACAGTAGAGCGTCCAAAGGGGGGGGGGATTTACAAGGGTCAGGTGCACACTGATGGGAGCAGGGCAGAGGCGGAGCCATAGCTAGTGAGGGTTGGAATCTTTTTTTAAAGCTTTGGGAAGCTTCGGGGGATTTCTTGTTTTCCATTGGATCCTGGCTAAAGGTAATGGGAGTATAAATACTTATGGTGTTTCTGTCTCTATTCCTTCTATATGCCGGAGTGAGATGTTCGTGATGTCTAATCGACCGAGTTACCGAAGCCCGAACAGATGAGACGCCCAGAAGACCAACCCATGGACCGGATACAGAGGATTTCAGACCGACCGAGTTACCGGAGCCCGAACAGATGAGATGCTCAGAAGATCAACCCATGGACCGGATACAGAGGATTTCAGACCGACCAACGATCGACGCAACCCACCACCTCAAGTCCTCCCTCTGAGTCACCTCCCCTAAAGCAGATTCTACGTGTCAAGATCCACGTATCAAGATTTGTTTTAGATTTGCTTTATGATTCACGTGTCAAGATTTGTTTTAACACTTGCTTTAAGATTCGGCGCGTCAAGATGGACTGTCTGTTGTTTTCTATCATCGGTTTGGTTTTTTGCATTCAGAACTTTGCAAGATGAACTGTTTCTTTCCAAGGAAGATCGAGATTCATTGAGGGACACTGGGGAGCAAATGACAAAGAGGAGGGACTGTTGTGGAAATTTTATTATGTGGACATTATATTCTAAGATGTGCGTGTTTTATAAGTTGTCATCTGTCTCCCTGTGTTGGATTTGAATGTAGTTTTAAATCCAAACCAGCGGCAAAACCGTCAGTATGAAAACCTTCTTTTGGGTTTAGAGACATACCTGCTTTTAAGACATTTAAGCCTTGTCTCTACACTGGTACCGTGTATCGACAATAACTGTATTGTCTCCGCAGATAAATTGTCAATAATCCATAGGAACGAGTAGACTGATCTTCACTCAGATGCTGATCACTCTGAGCAGTATCTGAGTGGGGTCCATACTGACCGTGATGGGGGATGGTCGGACAAACATGGCTGACGGGGACCATGGAGATGACTCAGGGATGAGTCATATACAGGGGGCCGGTCGGTCATTCTAGTCCACTCCCCTGTCCTTTTGATATGTAAATGTAATTACTGGGCAAACTGGTTTTCTGTTGTACAGCCAGTTGGCCACTGGGCGTTGTGCTATTGTGTATTAAATTAAGTTGACCAAGAGTCACACGGACACTTGGGCAGATGAACTCCAGCTAGAAACAACATGTGTGTGTGTGGCTTTTTCTGGGTGAGGATACAGAAGACCACAGCAGAGTCTCTGGGTCTCCTTGTTGGGAGCGTTCAGGTAAGTAACTCAGGGATAGCAGAGAGCTGCTTGTAAGTGCAGCGGATCAAACTACATTAGGGAATTGATAGTAGATTAATTTCTACGACACCATAGGTTCATACCTCCACATCTGGTGAGACTGCCCTAAGATACGGCCCTTCTGGTTGAGCGTCCACCCGTTCCTGGCTGGCCTGATTGAGCCCCCATTGCCTTTACCCTAGCTGTCATGCTCCTGCACCACACTACGATGTCCTCATCGATCTACAAGAACTCGATACTGATCCGCGCATTAAATGTTGCCAAGGGCCTTCTCTCTATGCACTGGAGGCAAGTGATTTGTCCTATGGCTCGCATGTGGTGCGAGAAAATGGAGGACCTCCGGTCCACCAAGCAGCTTGTCTTCAGTGCAGAGGATAGGTCAGACAGGTTTCTCAACATCTGGAATGGGTGGATGCATCTTACCTACTCCTCTGCCTTTCACTCTGGGATTGCTGCTATTGCTGGAGCATCCTGAATCCTTGTGCCCAGCAGCTGAGAGGTGGGTCCTGTGGGACTTGGGGGCTATACTACACCTGGGTATGGTTCAGGCCCTGCGATGGTTGGCTCAGTGTTTCCCCCTCCCTATAGTGATGTCCTGTATGCTGCACTGTGTTTAGGACTAGCATGTAGTTAATTTATTTTTCATATTCAGAAATTTTTATTTTGAAAAGTCAGCAATACAATAGACACAGAAATTGAATAAGAAGTCGCATAGGATAAATGCAGTAACCAGAATAAAGTGACCGTGCAGGGTCAGCATCTTAGAGAGAAGAGGCCATGATACAACAGGAGCATAGGAACACGTCGATATGTAACAAATGCGAGGTGCCGCGAAGTATGGGTAGAGGGAGAAGAGAGAAGAAAAAAAGGAGGGGAGCGACAACAACAAAAGGAACACGCCGTACAAAGATGCGTGGCGCTCACGGCTCACCCCTGTTCCTCCACAGAGGTTCGGAGGCCGGGAAGGAGACCACAGGGTAAAGACCTTGGCAGGGCCTAAAAAGGCAGCAAAGGGGGGGCGTGGCTGGCGGAAGAGCGAGGAGTACGTGGAGCTCCGATCCTACCTCCCTTACAAGCAGACTTTGGGGCACCTGTGGACCGGAATATTCCCCCCAACTGTTGCTCTGCCAGCGGCCATCAGTTTGTAGACCTCCGGAGCCTGTTTAGTTCCCCCCTCCGGACCTGCGACTCGAGCAGTGGCCGCGGTGTTGTGGCCTCATCTATCTCCCGGTGGCCATCTTGGAGGCCTGGTGTGGCTGTACTCATCTCACCCCACGCGGTGATGGGGAAGAAGAGCAAGGGTGGTGGAGTGGCGGAGGGACCCCTCACTCCCGACATTCATCAATCGTTCAGCGGGGGAATGGGGGGGCGCTGGCTGCGGGCTGCCCTCTCGGACGCTGACTTGGAGGAACAGCCAGTGGTAGAGGAAACTGGTACCCCCTCTGTCTCGCACGTGGCATTGTCGGACCCGAGAGGAGATTCCCTTCCCACCACCAAGGGACATCCGCACACTTTTAGAAGACGCCAGAAAATCCTGGCAGGCAGACTTCCAAGCTCTCAGTGCAGCAGTTGCAGAGACCGGGGCCCAAGTGGAGGACCTCAAGACTCACACACAGAGGGTCGAGGAGACACAGACGGCAACCTCCTCTTCCTTGCAAGCGATGCAACAGCAGATCAGCAGCCTACACAATGCCGTGATTGCGTTGGAATGGAGGCCCAGACGCCGGAATGTGAAGGTACGGAGAGTACAGTCGAACATCACAGACTTGGACTTTGTGTCTTATATTCTACGTTTTTTAGAGACTGTTCTCAGTCCCTCAGAAATGCCACAAGACCCGGTCCTCCCGGCCCTACGCGTAAGGAAAGCTGCCATGGCCCGCGCGAAAGCACCACGTGATGTGATTGTCACCTTTTGTGAAGCGACCCTACACTCCTCCCTATTTCGGGCAGTGCAGAACAGGCCTGTGGTCCTCTTTAAGGGAGCCTCCATCGCAATATTTCAAGACCTTCCTTTCCTAGTCCTGGCTGCTCGGCGACAATTCCGACCTGTTATGACCCTCCTCCGAGTCCATGCCGTTGGATACAAATGGGGCGCTTCTGGCTCCCTCATTATCTCCCCGGAGGCAGGGCCGGATTTACCTCTCAAGAGCCTGTAGGCAGAGAAATCTGAAGCGCCCCCCCCCCCCGTAAAAAAGATAAATTTTTCCAAGGGAATTTTTTATTTACTTATTTAGAACAAAAATAAATATTACACATTTTAAATCAAATAAATTAGGTATCAGAACCCTTAAGAAAAGTGCGGTAATACTTTTAAATTTGTGCAAAATCAAAATATGTAAATCAGTCTGTTAAACACAATTAGAACATAACTAAATAAATGCAATTCAAGCAACTGGAAAAGTGCCCCATAAAACATTCACAAAAATATTATGTAAACTTACAAAGTAAAAGGGTCATTCTAAGAAACATAACCACTACAAAGTGCTTCCTTTTAAATACAATGTGTACTAGTAAACATCAACCAAAATATTATGTAAACATACAAACAACTTAAAGTGCTTAAAACCTTTCAAGAACAGTGTATTCTGGGAGATGAGTTTTCACAGTTATTAACAGAAGTAGACCTCAAATTTGTACAGTATTTAGTTATATCAAAGGTTTCCTTCTTGATCTCCAGCATTAATAATATCTCCACATTCCATACTTTTTAAAAGTTCTCCTTCAATAGCCAAAAGGGAGAGTGTATTCAATCGTTCTTGAGACATTGATCCACGCAAAATTTTTTTTACTCGTCTCAAAGTAGAAAATGATCTTTCTCCAGAAAAGTTTGTAGCAGGAGATGTTAGGAAAAGTCTCAAAGCAATATGGACATTTGGATATAGGTCAATCAAGTAATCCTCATGAAACAGTCTGCATCAACTTCTGACAACAAACAACGTCAGAAGCGTCTTACCTAGGCTAAAGAAAAACAGACCTGGTCTGTTGCTCAGTGGTCCAAAGTCCTCTTTTCTGATGAGAGCAACTTTTGCATCTCATTTGGAAACCAATGACCCAGAGAATGGAGGAAGAATGGAGAGGCACAAACCGCAAGATACTTGAAGTCCAGTGTGAAGTTTCCACAGTCTGTGATGATTTGGATGATTTGGGGAGCCATGTCATCTGTTGGTGTTGGTCCACTGTGCTTCATTAAGTCCAGGGTTAACGCAGCCGTCTACCAGGAGATTTTGGAGCACTTCATGCTTCCTTACGCAGATGAGCTTTATGGGGATGCGGACTTCATTTTCTAGTGTGCAGGCTTCCAACAGGTGGGTAATTAGCAGATAATCTCACTCAGGTGCCAGAGCTCTCCCATCACGTGGCTGCTCAGTTCAATCGTCCGGACATGCCCCCCTCTGGCATCTTCTAATCTTTATTGCCTTCTGTAGGAATAAAGAGAAGAACATCAATTATAAAACTGCCTGGTTCTGGCATCTTCTAATTTTTATTGCCTTCTTTTCACTGTGCCACTTCTAAACCTTTGTTTCAATGCTGGGCGTGTTTCCATTCTCTTTTTATACCTTCCCCCTGTGTGTGTGTTTTTCCCAATTGTGAACTGTAAAATAAAGTCAGTCTGAGTTTGGTTTTCCCCCTGCGAGGATCTCCAGTTATTGCCTGGGTTTTGGGCCAGAATCAGTACTCCTGCAGGATACAGACGGCGAGGGGAGCATTCTGCACATGGGCAGGGAACCCTCACATTACAATATGTAACAAAAAAGTTACAGGAAATGCAGCAGGGTGTACAAACAATATAAAATGCGTAAGAGAAAGAATAACAGTCAAGAGTAATATTCAACAGGTTTGTACAAAAAGACAAAGTGCATACATTATCATAAGGATCAAAGGGAAAGTACAGGAGGGATAAAGGAGAAAAGAGAGAGGCCAGCAGCCAAACCAGTAGTGTTGGGACAAGGATGGGGGATATATGGATGTCTAGGCAACATCTAGGGCGGCATGGAGAGAGCGGTCTAGGTTCAATAACAGGTATAAGGGAAGTTATACAAGGGGACAAAAGGAAGATCAGTAAAATCAACGACGTATGTGTTGTGCAGATGTGACAGCAGCACCATGTGTGACGAAACTGCCGCTGCAATGTATTTGCATTTATTTTCCTTTACATTTCATTGCTCTGTATAAAGGGTAGAATGTTGTGATGTGCTGTGCTGTTGTTAAAGTGTGCATCGGTATGTTAGTTACAAGTTGTTATAAAGTATTAATAAGTTCCATAGCGCTGTGCAATGGATAAGACAGGATAACATGTGCATGTAAGTTGCACTCACAGAACAGTAGGAGAGGACCCTGCTCAAGACCTTGCAATCTAACCTTTCGTCTGCTTCCACCCCCACCTGTAAGTAATGGATTCCTTTGTCTTCACATGCTTCCATCAACCCACACCTCCCCCCAGCAACAAGTCATCCAGATAATTGTTATCTGACTCCTAAGCCATGGTTCCAAGGCTAGGTGTGTGTGGGGAGTGGGAGGCTTTGGGAGGATCTGGTATAGAGTATCGTAGGGGTGTGGTTTTTACGTTTGAATGCGTCTGTACCTGAAAACCTGTAAATAAAGCATTCTGCATTTTTTGTGTGCAAGCGGCAGCATCACAGTTTAGGTGTTGTTTATTCTATGTGGGTACGATCATCTCTTTGTACAGTGGAAAGGGGCACCCAGACAGAGGGTCCCAAGCTTGGGGGTACCATGATCTGTAACACCATGAATGAGGTTTTCAATATTTCTGATGTCGTGGGTCTCTAGGAGCCACTCACGAATGGTGGGTACGGAAGGGTCAAGTCCAGTGTCGGGGCAGTACAGCTTTCACAGCACTCAAAAGCCATATGTCAACCGAACGTTTGTATGCTGTCGGATCAGCTGGGGTGTGGTGCAGTAACGTAGCAGCTGGGGTGAAATCAGGGGGTGATGCCGAAACCTTACAAATTATGTCATGGAATGACCGCCAGCACGGTTGAATCAGGGGGCAAGACTACCACACGTGAAGTAGGTCAGCGTGGGGTGCCTGACATTTTCGTCAAAAGCCATTAGAGTTGGGGGTCAAAGGCAGCTAGGGCCACAGGGTAGTGGTACCAGCGTGAGAGAAGTTTATACGCCATTCTTGTGACTTAGGGTAGAGATTTGTTCTTATTCCTCATCCGTGAAGGAGAGTTGCAGGTCATCCTCCAATGGGGTGAATATTTTAAACAGGATACCTAGATCTCAAAAACAGAAGATGTAACAGGCGGGAAAATTGGTAATTACAATATTTTTGTAGAAATAAAAAAAACACGTGTTTTACCAAAAAAACAGGTAGGGGGTGAAAAAGGGGTGTGAATACTTATGTCTTTATACCCATATTTCAAAAACCTAGGATGTTATAGGTGTGAAAATTGGTATTTAGATTCTTTGTGCAAAAAAAACCCAAACATGTGTCTTACCATTTTCCAAAAATCCAGTTAAGAGGGGGTGGAAACTTTTAGCAGTATACCTAGATTTCAAAAACCAAATGTGAAAATTGGTGTTTACAATCTTCGTGAAAAATTTAAAAAGAAAGGGTTTTACCATACTCTAAAAATCCAAGTGGGGGTGAATATATTAAACAGGATACCTATATCTCAAAAACAGAAGATGTTACAGATTTGAAAATAGGTATTTCCTCACTGCCCCAGAATGTCTGCTTTGCTCTCACAACCTAGGCTCACACACTCCCTCACTGCTCCAGCATGTCTGCTTCCCTCTCACAGCCAGGTTTTGCAAACTCCCACACTGCTCCAGCATGTCTGCTTCCTTCTCGCAGCCAGGCCTCACGCACAACCTCAATGCTCCAGCGTGAGAGAACCTGTGATATTATTGCGGAACCTCAACCCACCTAAGCTCTGTAAAGGCACCAGATTGCAAGAAAAAGCACTACACAGAAACGTGATTGAGACAAAGGTGCTAAACGGTTCTACCCAGGGGAGTCTGTGCTCATACCATGAATACTTCTTATACCTTTAGAATATCCGTTTCAATTCTAAAGACTTCAGATCACCATAAAGATTTGTTTAGCGATGACCATCAACAAGTCTCAGGGACAGACTTAAAAGGTAGCGGGGATTGACCTAAGAGCAGACTGCATCTCACATGGGCAGTTTTACGTTGCCTGCTCCAGACTGAGCTCACCTAACTGTAACGGGTGGTAGGGTGCTCACCCCAGATCAGCAGGTTTTGGATCTTAAGAGATTTCTATAGCCTGAAAAGCAATGACGACTGTAATGCCTAATCTCCCAAGCCAGGGAGTTAATATACGATTCTGAATACCACTCAAGCCCACTTGGTTTCAATACCAAGAGACTGCTGAGTGAAAACACATAAACTCTATTCACATAGATACATTGACTGGAGACATAAGCATGACTTGGTATAAGAGGTGTAATCAACAGTAGATTTGTTTGCGATGATGGTGAGTTGAGCAGCCTGCAGGGCAGTCACACAATCATAGAACTTGTGGTTAAAGCTGCACCCAGAATAGACATACAACAAACCACTGGATGCCTTGTGATTAGGACTCAAACCAGATTGATTTGTTAACAAAACTTGAGTGGTAGATGAATTCACCAAATAGGCGGGCAGACCTCCAAACAGCAAACAAGCGGTTAAACAAACATAAACACAGAAAACCGCACATACAAAATACCATGGGAACAACCAAGAGAATCGTCAAAAAAGAAAGCCAGGTCAAAACGTATACAGGGTCCTCGTACAAGCTAGTCGGCAAATGGGTAATTAATCAGCAATGAAATACAATACAGCAGGTTATGCGGGAACTTTACTCCACGTCAGGGTGACGAGCAATCTCTCGCGCCCTGCTTTAAACCCGGCGGCTCCTCGTGACCACGCCAGGCCTCGCAACCTTCAGATGCCGTTTCGGCCATTCCTAACTGCTGGCACCTGGTCAGCCAGCGACACCGCCAGGCACCCAGACCCCCCAGGCAGCGCTGCAGGGGCTGAGGAAGTAACACGAACTCTGCTGATCCCAGCACCTGAAAGAGGTTACAAAGAAGTACTCAAATAGTTTTTTTTTCTATGTTCCAGATGGCAAGAAACAAGTTTTTTTTTCTGTCTCATTGTCGGTTTGTATTTAAATCAGCTTTGTTTTGTAGCCAATACGCCCTGACTAACGTCTGCAATAAATATTACTTATTACTTTAAGACATCAACCTGTAAATTATATTTTGTCCAGTTTCGATAAAAAGCTCATGTTTCTTTTAAAAACAATTGTAACAAATCCCAAAACCATGCGAGCGAAGCTGCGGGCAAAAGCTTGTCTATGTAGAGTATATAAAAGGAATAGTCCTGACTGATCAATGCCCAGCTCAAACTGTTAAACCACTTCGCTTATATAAACAATAATAACAAACATTATTATTCTTTATATTCTTTAGTTCACACAACATTTGCATAATCCATTGTTCTAACACATCAGATTAAAGACAAACACTATCACAGATCCCTTGAATTAAACATGCAGCCAGATAAGGGGGAAAGCCCTGTTGCACAAATTACACAGCAGTAAAGCTTGTTTACTGGCTATACAGAAACACATTTACCTACAGGAATATAAGTATATTTAAAACTAAAGTTACGGACTCCGTTTTGCTCTCTATTCCTGGTGCCTCTCCCTGTGGACATCCCTCGCTAGTGTGGCCATTCTGCCTGTTCCGGGTGGATGGAGGGCCCCCATCCACTGGCCGATGTTGAAGCCAATGCGGCAGAGACGAAGGGGGAGCGAGTGGAGTGGCGACCGCAGTCTCACCCCTCTCGGAGGCTTGGAGGCCGCGCTCACGCGCATGCTGAACTGTTTGGAGCAGCTTCCAGGGGATGAGGGGAGCCCGATTTCTAGAGGCACTTGGAACCGGCTGATGAAGGCACTGAGAGGGGACGGAGAGTTGGTGGCCCTGAACGGATCAGAACCGGGAGCTGACTTACCTGAAGGTGGCGCCGCTGGATTTCCTGCCACAGCTGAAGGTGCGTTGCAGAAGACTGATCCTGGCGGTCCTGATCCAGTGCCTGGCGGGGGCTCTCCGTGCTTGGAGGCGATGCCTCGGCTGGATGCTATTCACGGGAGACATGCTGCTGCGACAGACGACCCAGTAGCACAGCTGATGGCGACCGTGGAGCTTTCTTTGGGGGTCGATTTGGAGGCACCGTCCGGGTCTGATAGGCCCTGCACTGTGGGGAGGCGGTGTGGGCCTTGGCCTTGTGGCGCGGCTGGATCGTACACCGGAGCGGCGTTGCGGATGCGTGTTCCTGGTATCCTAGACGGGATTTGTTCGCTGGGAGACGAATGGGGCCCTAGTATGTCGCTGGACACCGGCTAAATTGTTTACGGGATTTTATGCTCCTGTTCCCGGCCTACACTGCAATGCTTAGCTCCCCTACGATGATAACGTTTCTTCTACGTATACAGCTGACTTTTTGTTTCTTTTTCATACGGATTTAAGATGATTATATGCTGACATCTTATATTTCATGCTGATTTCATGCTGACTTTTTAGTTTCTATTTTTCATGCTGATTTCTGCTGGTTACAAGCTTTTTTTTTGTCCCCCACCTTTATGCTGCGAATCGATATGGCCGTCTTCTTGAGGACTTATGGCTGATTCTGATGTTTTCCTCGGCCGTTAGCTCCCCTCCGTGCGGAGTACTTCTGACTTATTTTTGGTTTGGACTCTCTTTTTTTTTTTTCTAAACCATTTTTATTTGTAGAGACAAGTTTTTACTCAATCTTAAAAGGCCGCGAGCGTGAAATATCTGAGATGTGAGGTTTCCTGGTCAGGCTCCCTCCATGGAGGTGGCGATGTACAAGATCTCATGGTAACGGTTCACACTCCAGAGAGAGCGTTTCAGATTCTTCTTTAAAAAGTCTTCAGTCAAATTCCGGATTGTTTTTGAAGAGAAATTCTGCCAGATAGTCCACGGGGTCGTCCGGCCTGATCTTGCAGCACTCGTTCAGTCCCTGGACCAGGGTGGGCATGACATTCCTCATCAAATAATTCCTTAAAGGGACAGACTGAGCTTCCAACACCTCCTCTTCCTGGCGCTTTAACTTCTCGTGGCGCTTGTTCCATTCCTCCCAGCGAGCCCTCTTTTCGGCAGCCTCCTCAGCTTCCCTCCTTTCCAGCTCGGCTGTCCTCTCTGCCTCGCGAGACACAGACTCATGCGCCGCCCTCAGCTCCAATTCCACAACTTCCTCCGGTGTTAACCCGTAGTTCTTGGGTTCTCCCACCTCTTTGATGATCTGCTTGAACGCGTTTCTGTAACGAGGATCGTCATCTCTGGATACGTCGATGTGCTGCGGGTTGATTTCTGCTTCATCAAAATAGTTGAGGATGGTTTCGTCTTCTGTGTTCAGATCTCGGAAGGTGTGCAGCGCTTGCAGGAATTGATCGTGGGTGTAATGTGTCCCTTGAATGACGCTTTCCGGGAGATTTATGACCCAGTTTTTGAGGAAGTCGTCCGGCGCGTCCAGCGATATGACGTAATCTGGGGTGATGGTTTCATCGAAGAGGTGGGTCTTGCCCCTGGTTTGCTCCTCTTCACCTCCATCTTCCAAGTTGAAAAGCTCCTTTGCTTGTTCGTAAGTCTTGGGGTAACCGTCCAGCACGTAACCCTGGTTCTGGCATGGCATGGATTTCAACTTGTCTCTGATGAACTTGATCACGTAGCTATCGTCAAGGCGCCCTCCGTTTTGCTCCATGTTTTCCTTTACTCCGTCCAGGATTTCCTGCCAGTTCTCAGAGCTCTCCTCGCCTTCTTCTTCTTCGTCCTCTGGCGTTTTCACCAGCGCTTCCAGCTTGGCGATGGCGTCTGTGATCACATCTTTAATTTTGATGTGATGCAGCTTGTAATGCTTGCACAGCATCTCACATACCGTTGTTTTCCCGACCGCCTGCGGACCAAGGACGCAGATTCTGATTGGCAGGAGACCGAGACTTCTTGTACTCTTGGATGACAGACTCAATGTTCTCCACCAGACCCGTCTGAGAGACCCAGCTGATGTTGAAGCTCTCCTTCAGGAAGACGGCCTCCATCCTCAGGTTCACCAGCAAGTGGTCGATCTCCAATTGAGTTATGTCCTTTCGAAGGAAGGCAGCTTCTTTGGGAACCTTCTGGATTTTTCCGGGTCCGAGGTGCTCGCTGATACACTTGGTGATCTCCTCCAGAGTGTGCAATGAATCGTCCACAGCCACGAGGAAGTGAGTCCGCGGCCTGTGGTCTGCAATGTTTTGGACCACGCTCGCCAGATCTGTGATGTGAATTAACGGGATGCAATTCAAACCGTTTCCAAAGAGGGGCCGCGCAGGAGTTTCTCCAAGCCAAGCTTCTTTGAAAAAGCTGTGCAGGATGCCTTCTTCTGCGCTGCAAGGGACCGCTGAACAAACCACGTAGGTCGAAAACAATCCTTTGTTAGATTTCCCCAGCTTGATCACCAGCTTCTCGACGCTGAGGTGGTCTTTGAAGTCCAAGTGACATTTCCTCCTCCGGTAATCGTCTTCGGTGAATGGAAGTTCTGGGTCGTCCGGATCGAGAGATTTGCTTCGGGCCCAGGTCATGATGGAAAATATCAGGATGAACATTTTGGGGTGCTGAAACTGCTCCAGCTCCGTGTGAAGTGCAGACGATGCCCACGAAGCCTCGTCGATCTGAGACGCGTCCTCCGTAATGTTGTATATGATGACATCACACTCTAAAAGGTGACGCAGTAAGTCATCCCGGCTCGAAACCGTGTAGGTTTCCACTGGGTACTTTAGTTTCTTTGCATCGGGGTTGGAAAGTGACCCGACGACCTGGAAAAGCCCCTGTTTTGGCTGATTCCATGACGCATCCTCACGGGCAGGGCCGCCATCAGGGGGGTACAGGTATTACTGGTGTATGGGGCCCGGTGCCTCCAGGGGGCCGTGAAGGTTCACTGACAAACTTAGCTATGCCTAGTTGTCATGGAGACCCTGAAGCTGCTGGGCTCCTGGTATGGACGGACTAATAATATGGACACTGAGGGCCCGGGTCGCCAGCACAGCTGCCCCCCCCTTACAGGGCCCTACCACGTGCCTTTGTAAAGAGTAACACACTGCAGCAATAGCAGGAAGCTGGTTGTGGCCCCGCCCCCTAATGTCCCTGACTCGCAGAGGCCCTGGCGCCGGTGAGCTGATGTAGAAGTGGGAGCCTGGGCCCAGCATGGAGCTCCTCTTCCCCCCGACACAGGCAGACCCAGAGGCAGCAGAGAGGATTCCACTCACCAATGTAAGTATTTTCTCTTAGGCTGCCCTGGGTCTCCTCCTTAGCTGCAGATTTTCCCAGAGGGGAGGGAAGGGATGAGAAAAAATAAAAAAAACGGCCCTGTATTGACATGCCCCGCCCACACGAAGCTGGTGGATAATGAGAGGGTACTCCAGGGTCCCCCTGCTTAATGAGGAGGCCTTCATTATGTATGTGCCGCCTGTGTGTGGGTGTGGGTGTGTGTGTGGTATGTGTGGTGTATGTGTGTGTGTGTGTGCAGCCTGTGGTGTGTGTGTGTGTGTGCATCCTGTGGTGTGTGTGTGTGTGCATCCTGTGGTGTGTGTGTGCATCCTGTGGTGTGTGTGCATCCTGTGGTGTGTGTGTGTGCGCATCCTGTGGTGTGTGTGTGTGCAACCTGTGGTGTGTGTGTGTGCATCCTGTGGGGTGTGTGTGCGCATCCTGTGGTGTGTGTGTGTGTGTGCATCCTGTGGTGTGTGTGCATCCTGTGGTGTGTGTGTGTGTGCATCCTGTGGTGTGTGTGTGCATCCTGTGGGGTGTGTGTGCGCATCCTGTGGTGTGTGTGTGCGCATCCTGTGGTGTGTGTGTGTGCGCATCCTGTGGTGTGTGTGTACGCTTCCTGTGGTGTGTGTGTACGCATCCTGTGGTGTGTGTGTGCATCCTGTGGTGTGTGTGTGCGCATCCTGTGGTGTGTGTGTGTGCATCCTGTGGTGTGTGTGTGCGCATCCTGTGGTGTGTGTGTGCGCATCCTGTGGTGTGTGCGTGTGCGCCTCCTGTGGTGTGTGTGTGTGCATCCTGTGCTGTGTGTGTGTGCATCCTGTGGTGTGTGTGTGTGTGCCTCCTGTGGTGTGTGTGTGCATCCTGTGGTGTGTGTGTGCGCCAAAGCGCATCCTGTGGTGTGTGTGCATCCGTGGTGTGTGTGTGTGTGTGCATCCTGTGGTGTGTGTGTATCCTGTGGTGTGTGTGTGTGCATCCTGTGGTGTGTGTGTGTGTGTGTGCAGCCTGTGGTGTGTGTGTGTGCAGCCTGTGGGGTGTGTGTGTGCAGCCTGTGGGGTGTGTGTGTGTGTGCAGCCTGTGGTGTGTGTGTGTGCAGCCTGTGTGGTGTGTGTGTGTGCTGTGACTGCACAGCATGTATGGGTTGTGTGCGTGCTGTTACTGCGCAGCATGTATGGGGTGTGTGCGTGCTGTTACGGCGCAGTATGTATGGGTGTGGGTGTGCTGTGACTGCGCAGCATGTGTGGGTGTGTATGTGTGCTGTGACTGCGCAGCATGTCTGGGGTGTGTGTGTGCTGTGACTGCGCAGCATGTATGGGGTGTGTGCAGGGCTGCCATCAGAAATCCTGGGGCCCCTTACGAAGCTCTGATCGGGGCCCCACCGCAGACGTATTATTTTTGTATTTAAAAAAATCTATAACATTACTCCTACACACATACACATGGAGATCACTCTATACATTCTGCGCAGTCACAGCACACACATACACCCCATACATGCTGCGCAGTCACAGCACACACATACACCCCATACATGCTGCGCAGTCACAGCACACACAGACCCCATACATGCTGCGCAGTAACAGTTCACACACCCCATACATGCTGAGCAGTAACAGCACACACACCCCATACATGCTGCGCAGTCACAGCACACACAGACCCCATACATGCTGCGCAGTCACAGCACACACCCCATACATGCTGAGCAGTCACAGCACACACCCCATACATGCTGCGCAGTAACAACACACACACACCCCATACATGCTGCGCAGTAACAGCACACACCCCATACATGCTGCGCAGTAACAGCACACACACACCCCATACATGCTGCGCAGTAACAGCACACACACACCCCATACATGCTGCGCAGTCACAGCACACACCCCATACATGCTGAGCAGTCACAGCACACACCCCATACATGCTGCGCAGTAACAACACACACACACCCCATACATGCTGCGCAGTAACAGCACACACCCCATACATGCTGCGCAGTCACAGCACACACATACACCCCATACATGCTGCGCAGTCACAGCACACACAGACCCCATACATGCTGCGCAGTAACAGTTCACACACCCCATACATGCTGAGCAGTAACAGCACACACACCCCAGACATGCTGCGCAGTCACAGCACACATACACACCCACACATGCTGCGCAGTCACAGCACACCCACACCCATACATACTGCGCAGTAACAGCACGCACACACCCCATACATGCTGCGCAGTAACAGCACGCACACAACCCATACATGCTGTGCAGTCACAGCACACACACACACCACACAGGCTGCACACACACACACCACAGGCTGCACACACACACACACACCACAGGCTGCACACACACACCCCACAGGCTGCACACACACACACACACACACACACACACACACACACAGGATGCACACACACACCACAGGATACACACACACACACCACAGGATGCGCTTTGGCGCACACACACACCACAGGATGCACACACACACACCACAGGAGGCACACACACACACACACACCACAGGATGCACACACACACACCACAGGAGGCGCACACACACACACCACAGGAGGCGCACACACACACACCACAGGATGCGCACACACACACACCACAGGATGCGCACACACACACCACAGGATGCGCACACACACACCACAGGATGCACACACACACACCACAGGATGCACAAACACACACCACAGGAGGCGCACACACACACACCACAGGAGGCGCACACACACACACCACAGGAGGCGCACACACACACACCACAGGATGCGCACACACACACACCACAGGATGCGCACACACACACACCACAGGATGCGCACACACACACCACAGGATGCACACACACACCCCACAGGATGCACACACACACACACCACAGGATGCACACACACACACACCACAGGATGCACACACACCACAGGATACACACACACACCACAGGCTACACACACTCACCACAGGCTACACACACTCACCACAGGCTGCACACACACACCACAGGCTGCACACACACACCACAGACTGCACACACACACCACAGCACAGGCTGCACATACACCACACATACCACACCCACACCCACACACACAGGCGGCACATACATAATGAAGGCCTCCTCATTAAGCAGGGGGACCCTGGAGTACCCTCTCATTATCCACCAGCTTCGTGTGGGCGGGGCATGTCAATACAGGGCCGTTTTTTTATTTTTTTCTCATCCCTTCCCTCCCCTCTGGGAAAATCTGCAGCTAAGGAGGAGACCCAGGGCAGCCTAAGAGAAAATACTTACATTGGTGAGTGGAATCCTCTCTGCTGCCTCTGGGTCTGCCTGTGTCAGGGGGAAGAGGAGCTCCATGCTGGGTCCAGGCCCCCACTGCTACATCAGCTCACCGGCGCCAGGGCCTCTGCGAGTCAGGGACATTAGGGGGCGGGGCCACAGCCAGCTTCCTGCTATTGCTGCAGTGTGTTACTCTTTACAAAGGCACGTGGTAGGGCCCTGTAAGGGGGGGGGGCAGCTGTGCTGGCGACCCGGGCCCTCAGTGTCCATACCAGGAGCCCAGCAGCTTCAGGGTCTCCATGACAACTAGGCATAGCTAAGTTTGTCAGTGAACCTTCACGGCCCCCTGGAGGCACCGGGCCCCATACACCAGTAATACCTGTACCCCCCTGATGGCGGCCCTGGGTGTGTGTGTGTGCTGTTACTGCGCAGCATGTATGGGGTGTGTGCTGTTACTGCGCAGCATGTATGGGGTGTGTGTGCTGTTACTGCGCAGCATGTATGGGGTGTGTGTGTGCTGTTACTGCGCAGCATGTATGGGGTGTGTGTGCTGTTACTGCGCAGCATGTATGGGGTATGTGTGCTGTTACTGCGCAGCATGTATGGGGTATGTGTGCTGTTACTGCGCAGCATATATGGGGTGTGTGTGTGCTGTTACTGCGCAGCATGTATGGGGTGTGTGTGTGCTGTTACTGCGCAGCATGTATGGGGTATGTGTGCTGTTACTGCGCAGCATATATGGGGTGTGCTGTTACTGCGCAGCATGTATGGGGTGTGCTGTTACTGTGCAGCATGTATGGGGTGTGTGTGCTGTTACTGCGCAGCGTGTATGGGGTGTGTGTGCTGTTACTGCGCAGCGTGTATGGGGTATGTGTGCTGTTACTGCGCAGCATATATGGGGTGTGCTGTTACTGTGCAGCATGTATGGGGTGTGTGTGTGCTGTTACTGCACAGCGTGTATGGGGTGTGTGTGCTGTTACTGCGCAGCATGTATGGGGTATGTGCGCTGTTACTGCGCAGCATATATGTGGTGTGCTGTTACTGCGCAGCATGTATGGGGTGTGCTGTTACTGCGCAGCATGTATGGGGTGTGCTGTGACTGCGCAGCATGTATGGGGTGTGTGCTGTTACTGCGCAGCATGTATGGGGTGTGTGCTGTTACTGCGCAGCATGTATGGGGTGTGTGCTGTTACTGCGCAGCATGTATGGGGTGTGTGTGTGTTGTTACTGCGCAGCATGTATGGGGTGTGTGCTGTGACTGCGCAGCATGTATGGGGTCTGTGCTGTTACTGCTCAGCATGTATGGGGTGTGTGTGCTGTTACTGCGCAGCATGTATGGGGTCTGTGTGTGCTGTGACTGCGCAGCATGTATGGGGTGTATGTGTGTGCTGTGACTGCGCAGCATGTATGGGGTGTATGTGTGTGCTGTGACTGCGCAGCATGTATAGAGTGTGATCTCCATGTGTATGTGTGTAGGAGTAATGTTATAGATTTTTTTAAATACAAAAATAATACGTCTGTGGTGGGGCCCCGATCAGAGCTTCAGTAAGGGGCCCCAGGATTTCTGATGGCAGCCCTGCTCACGGGCAGAGGTGTTGTCCGCTTCTTCTTCTTCCCCGGCCACGACGCACCCAGAGAGATACTTCCCGATGTTTCTGGCCACGTACGAGTCGATATTGTTGATAAATATCCGCTTTGCTCTCGGTTTCTCCGCCGTTTCCTCCGCCATATTGCTCGCAGCAATCCGTCTGACGCCGTTGCTAGGGAACGCTCGGACTCTATCTCCCCCCCCCCCATTATCTTAGTTGGTATATCAGATGCTTGCTCTGCTGGAGATGGTGTATCCATTCCCCCCTCCCCCCCTTTTTTTTCCGTGTTTGGCATTACTGGGTTGCCTGAGGCGAGCCACCATGACTTTGTGTCATGATCGGCCCTTAGGATCCCGGGCCCCGGGACATTGTCCCTCCATGGCCTCCTTCGGGAGCGTGCCAGGAGCATCATGGAGATGGCCTTTGCCATTCTTCACACTCCCCACCCCCCCTTTTTATTTATTTTTTATCTATTATTTTTTTTTTATTATTTTATTTCTTTACTAGGTGTAAAGCCTGCCCAGAGGGCAGTCTATTGATAAGTGTGGTGCGTATGAATGTTTGTGGAACGGAATACACAGCAGCGTCAAGAAACGTTAAATATTTTTAGTGACTATTTTGAATATATTTCTTTGAATACAACATTTTTAGTGAAGCTCAGCTCTGCGCCTTTAATGGGTTGTGCTCTGCTCTGTACCGTCTTTTGTGCTCTGCTTGGCGCTCTGCTCGGTGCTGGGCTCAGGTGCTGGGCTCTGGGCTCAGGTGCTGGGCTCTGCGCTCGGTGCTGTGCGCTGGGCTCGGTGCTGTGCTCTGGGCTCGGTGCTGTGCTCTGGGCTCTGCGCTCGGGCTCTGCACTCGGTGCTGTGCTGGGCTCTGCGCTGTGCTGGGCTCTGCGCTGTGCTGGGCTCTGCTCTCGGTGCTGTGCTTGGGCTCTGCGCTCGGTGCTGTGCTTGGGCTCTGCGCTCGGTGCTGTGCTTGGGCTCTGCGCTCGGTGCTGTGTTGGGCTCTGCGCTCGGTACTGTGCTGGGCTCTGCGCTCGGTGATGTGCTGGGCTCTGCACTCGGTGCTGGGCTCGGTGCTCGGAGCTGTGCTGGGCTCTGCGTTTGGTGCTGTGCAGGGCTCTGCGCTCGGTGCTGTGCTCTGTGCTCGGTGCTGTGCTGGGCTCGGTGCTCTGCTGGGCTCTGCGCTCGGTGCTGGTGTTGGGCTGGGTGCTGGGCTCGGAGCTGTGTGGCGTTTTCGCAGCTTACATTGGTGGTCCAGCGGCGGGAGGCGCGTGCAACCTCCGTATACTGCTTTGGCGGGAGGCGCGCGAGGATCCAGCTGCGTGCGCATCCTACCTCGCAAGACGCTTTGGGTGTGCTGCGGCGGTGGGATGCGCACGCACCCGGCTGGGTGAAAGGCTTTCGTGACATCATGCCGGCGACGAAGGGAGAGAGAGAGGACGCTGGAAGCGGGACCGCCATCGCTGGAGGAGCTAAGGGCCGATGTCGGTGAGTATGTGTGGAACCGGTGGAGGACTCGAGGCCAATGTAGGTGAGTATATGCTCTCCACACCCACCCTGCTTGCTCGGCCGGTATCCAAGCTTAGGTGAGCCCCCGGCTTGGCTTGGGCCTAGAGGACCTGTCGAGCCGGGGACTTGCCTGAGCATGGAGGCCGGTCGAGTTGCATGCTCGGGCGTCCTCCAGGCTCAAGCGAGTCCCCGGCTCGGCTGGGCCTCTAGGCCAACGCCAAGCCGGGGGCTCGCCTAAGCTTGGATACCGGCCGAGCAAGCAGGGTGGGTGTGGAGAGCACATACTCACCTACATTAGCCCTGAGCTCCAGCGGTGACTGTCCTCCGGCTGTCGCAGGCTGCTCGGCCGGCCTCCAGGCTCAGGCGAGCCCCCGGCTTGGCTTGGGCCTACAGGCCCAGCCGAGCCGGGGGCTCGCCTAAGCCTGGAGGCCGGCCGAGCTGCCTGCGACAGCCACCGCTGGAGCTCCGGGCCAATGTAGGGGGATGTTGCCTACACATACTCACCGACATCGGCCCTTAGCTCCTCCAGCGATGGCGGTCCCGCTTCCAGCGTCCTCTCTCTCTTCGTTGGTCGCCGGCATGATGTAACGAAAGCCTTTGACCCCGGCATTTTGACCCGGGGTCAAAGGCTTTCGTGACGTCATACCGGCGACCAACGGAGAGAGAGAGAGGACGCTGGAAGCGGGACCGCCATCGCTGGAGGAGCTAAGGGCCGATGTCGGTGAGTGTGTGTTGGCAACATCCTCTTACATTGGCCCGGAGCTCTACCGGTGGCTGTCCTCCGGCTGTCGCAGGCTGCTCGGCCGGCCTCCAGGCTTAGGCGAGTCCCCGGCTAAGACCAGAAACGGAAAAAAAGGTGAATAAAATTATTTAAAACGAAAAAATAAATAAAAAAATAATTAATGCAGCATATGAATCCGCACACTGCGGGGAAGCGCCTCTCTGCGGTATAATTAATGCAGCATATAAGTCCACACACTGCTGGGAAGCGCCTCTCTGCGGTATAATTAATGCAGCATATGAATCCGCACACTGCGGGGAAGTGCCTCTCTGCGGTATAATTAATGCAGCATATGAATCCACACACTGCTGGGAAGCGCCTCTCTGCGGTATAATTAATGCAGCATTTGAATCCACACACTGCATGGAAGCGCCTCTCTGCTGTATAATTAATGTATACGTCTGTGTTATAATATACAGACAAGATACAGTGGGGTAAAAAAGTATTTAGTCAGCCACCAATTGTGCAGATTCTCCCACTTAAAAGATGAGAGAGGCCTGTAATTGTCATCATAGGTACACTTCAACTATGAGAGACAAAATGAGAAAAAAAAAATCCAGAAAATCACATTGTCTGATTTTTGAAGAATTTGCTAATTATGGTGGAAAATAAGTATTTGGCCAATATCAAAAGTCCATCTCGATACTTTGTTATGTATCCTTTGTTGGCAATGACAGAGGTCAAACGTTTTCTGTAAGTCTTAACAAGGTTTTCAAACACTGTTGCTGGTATTTTTGCCCATTCCTCCATGCAGATGTCCTCTAGAGCAGTGATGTTTTGGGGCTGTCGCTGGGGAACATGGACCTTCAACTCCCTCCAAAGGTTTTCTATGGGGTTGAGATCTGGAGACTGGCTAGGCCACTCCAGGACCTTGATATGCTTCTTACGAAGCCACTCCTTCGTTGCCTGGGTGGTGTGTTTGGGATCATTGTCCTGCTGAAAGACCCAGCCACGTTTCATCTTCAATACCCTTGTGTCAGGCAGGCACACGTATATCCAGGGACGTGCTACGGTCGGCTCTATACGTAACAATAGGTAACCCTTAACCTAGGTGCGATACCAGTCCTTGAGGTGGCTGCGTTACGCAATAGCGAGAGGTAAACCTATAAGGCAGGGATAATAAGCAAGGAGGACGGAAACCAGTCCTTAGAGTGGCTGGTATGGAGACAGGTAAGTATAGAAAAAATGTGAAGCGGTAACCAGAGACAGTACGAGGTACCAGAGGGGTCTAAACAATCCAAAGTCGTAGGGATACAGCCAGGGGCGGATCCAGAGACTAGTCTCGGGAGGGGCACTTACAGAAAATAAGGTGTTTTAGCAGAGAGCCGACTCACGAGAATTTACAGAGGGCCCGGCTCACAGGAGTTTACAATCTAGAGGAGCAGAGGGCCCGGCTCACAGGAGCTTACAATCTAGAGGAGCAGAGGGCACCCAGGAGTTTACAATCTAGAGGAGCAGAGGGCACCCCGGATTTTACAATCTAGAGGAGCAGAGAGCCCCCAGCTCACACATGGATTTGCCCCCAGCTCATGGATTTGCCCAGCTCATGGATTTGCCCAGCTCATGGATTTGCCCCCAGGTCATGGATTTGCCCAGCACATGGATTTGCCCAGCTCATGGATTTGCCCCCAGCTCATGGATTTGCCCAGCTCATGGATTTGCCCCCAGCTCATGGATTTGCCCCCAGGTCATGGATTTGCCCCCAGCTCATGGATTTGCCCCCAGCTCATGGATTTGCCCAGCTCATGGATTTGCCCCCAGGTCATGGATTTGCCCCCAGGTCATGGATTTGCCCAGCTCATGGATTTGCCCCCAGCTCATGGATTTGCCCCCAGCTTACACATGGATTTGCCCAGCTCTCACCTGGATATTGCTCCAGGCCTCCAGCTCCGGCAGGGGTTGACTCTGAGCCGGGGACCCAGATGCCGGGCAGCGCGGGAGTGCCTGCCCGGTCCTGAAGAGTCCGTCCTGTTGAGTGATGCGGCTGCGTGCAGGCGTGCGCAGGTCACGCGGTCCGGCCAGTCAGGTGGTACAGAGACTCAGTACCACCTGATTAGCCGGACCATGTGACCGCCGGCGCCTGCACGCAGCCGCATCACTCAACAGGACGGGGCAGGCACTCCCGCGCTGCCCGGCATCTGGGTCCCCGGCTCAAATCTCGGGGGGGGGGGCAATTGCCCCATTGCCCCCCCCTGGATCCGCCCCTGGATACAGCAAAATACAAAGTCAAGTTCCAAAAGCCGAGTCAAAGGAGAATAGAGGTACACAGGTCAATATCCAAAAGCCAGGTCATACACAGAAAATCAATCAGAGGTATAGGAAACAAGCACTTAGGGTTAGGCAAGCAAAACCACGAAAGGGCAATGAGAAAAGGCAAAAAGCAAGTTTAAATATCACGCCCGGCACTCTGATTTCCCATCATGATCACATGGTGCAGGGAAACCCACGGTGGAGGCGTGATGACGTCACATGCGGCGCGCCGCCGGTAGGAGCTCAAAGCCTCGGCGGCACGCGCGCATAGGGCGCAAGGAAGGGCTGCGGGGAAGGCGCAGACCCCGAGGCCGCAGGGAGGGACACTGGAGCTGCGCCAGCCTCCGAGGTATGACACCTTGCTGATGGAAGGAGGTTTTCACTCAAAATCTCACAATACATGGCCCCATTCATTCTTCCCTTTACACGGATCAGTCGTCCTGGTCCCTTTGCAGAAAAACAGCCCCAAAGCATGATGTTTCTGCCACCATGCTTCACAGTAGGTATGGTGTTCTTTGGATGCAACTCAGCATTCTCTCTCCTCCAAACATGACGAGTTGAGTTTTTACCATCTGACCATATGACATTCTCCCAATCCTCTTCTGGATCATCCAAATGCTCTCTAGCAAACTTCAGATGGCCCGGATATGTACTGGCTTAAGCAGGCGGACACGTCTGGCACTGCAGGATTTGAGTCCCTGGCGGCGTAGTGTGTTACTGATGGTAGCCTATGTTACTTTGGTCCCAGCTCTCTGCAGGTCATTCACTAGGTCCCCCCCCATGTGGTTCTGGGATTTTTGCTCACCGTTCTTGTGATCATTTTGACCCCATGGGGTGAGATCTTGCATGGAGCCCCATATCGATTGAGATTATCTGTGGTCTTGTATGTCTTCTATTTTCTAATGATTGCTCCCACAGTTGATTTCTTCACACCAAGCTGCTTGCCTATTGCAGATTCAGTCTTCCCAGCCTGGTGCAGGTCTACAATTTTGTTTCTGGTGTCCTTCGACAGCTCTTGGTCTTGACCATAGTGGAGTTTGGAGTGTGTCTGTTTGAGGTTGTGGACAGGTGTCTTTTATACGGATAACAAGTTCAAACAGGTGCCATTCATACAGGTAACAAGTGGAGGACAGAGGAGCCTCTTCAAGAAGACGTTACAGGTCTGTGAGAGCCAGAAATCTTGCTTGTTTGTACTGTACTGTAGGTGACCAAATACTTATTTTCCACCATAATTTGCTAATAAATTCTTTAAAAATCAGACAATGTGATTTCCTAGATTTTTTTTTTCTCATTTTGTCTCTCATAGTTGAAGTGTACCTATGATGACAATTACAGGCCTCTCTCATCTTTTTAAGGCCCCGTTCACACTGTGCGATTTGAAAATCGCGCGACTTTCCGCGCGATTTTCATATTCGCGACATGGTGCGATAATGTCGCGCGACATCACTGTTTTGTGCGATTTTTGCAAAGCACCACCAATACAAATCGGAGATAGCAAATCGCAAAAAAAGGGTCATGTGCCTGCGACATGCTTCTGCGACTCGCGACATGCTTCTGCGACGCGCGGCAAGATGTGAACAGCTCCATTGAAATGCATTGGAGAAGCTACATAGTGCGACGTCGCAGCAAAATCCGCACAGTGTGAACAGGGCTTAAGTGGGAGAACCTGCACAATTGGTTGCTGACTAAATACCTTTTTGCCCCACTGTACATATACATACAACTTAAAATGCAATAAAATTTGAATTTTCAATAATTTACCAAGGTGTAAAGTGTTTTTTTTTTCATATTTTAACATGCGAGCATTTACAGTTATATTTTCTATGAGTTGTGCTTGTTAAAAAAATTTGAAATGGGGACTTTTTACATACATTTTTTTGGGGGAAAATTACATGATTTTTTTTTTTTAATATTCAAATTTTTATTTTGAAAGAGGCATCAACAATAAAGCATACAATATATTAGGGTGGCCGCGTAGGGCCAAACAAACAACAAAAGAAAAAAGGGGGGGGGCAAACAGACAATCCAGATGAGCAAAGCAGGAGAATTGGCCGAGTCAGCAGAAAAAACAGTATTAGGGGTCCAGGTATACGTGCGGACAGAAAAAAAAAAACAGAAATAGGGGAAGGGAGAGCTGGAGGAGAACTGCCAAAAAATATGTGGCATTCCCGGCACACTCTGGTGCCTAAACAGGAAGCCAGAGGCCGTGGAAGAGGCCGCATGGCCGGGAGAGCTAGGGCCAAAAGAGACGGACAGAGCCATGGTGCTCGCTCTAGCGGCTCGCCCAGTTCATCCCAGTGTTCTGCCGCCAAACAAAAAAAAAAAGAGGGTATCATCAGGGGGAGGTGGGGGGGGCATCAAACACAGGTATGGGACTGTCAGCCAGTGTCCAAATGTGAGCAGGAAAAAGAGGGTAATAATAACAGAGTGGACTACGGCGCAGCCAGGGAAACAGTTAGCCCGGATCCGTCAGTGAAACCCCAGGATTCAGTGGCGCATGTACGATCCCCAGCGTGAAGAGTAAGGCTCTCGCTTCATCCAAGGTTGCCGCAGGGTGTGGTTTACCTCCAGCGTAGACGATCAAAGAGCCAGAAGTCCCCCATCTGTAGCGCACTCCCTGGTCCCGCAACAGGACAGTGACCTCTCGGAAGCAGCGCCGAGCCGCCAATGCCAAAAAGGGTAGGTCCCGGAAAAAAGTAAGACAGCTGGAGGCATAGGTGACCCGGAAGGACGGGCCAGCTGCCGCCAGGATCTGAGAATGAACATCCACCGATCTGGTCACTACAAGGACATCACGAGAGGCCGTCTCCGGCGCAGCGACAGCTTTGCGGAGACGCATCACCGATATCACCGGAGACTCCGAGGATACACCCTCAGCTGGGAGAAGGTAAGCCAGTAAACCTAACACGTAGGGCAGGAGGTCCGCAGGTCTCACATCTTCAGGGATCCCTCGGATTCGTAGATTGCGACGGCGATGGCGATCCTCCAGCGTCAGGATCGCTGAGCTAAGGCGAGCCACTTGAGATTGGAGGTCATCCAATCTGGAGGCGGTGGAGGACTGCGATGCTTCCATCTCCTGGACCCGGGCTCGTACTTCTGCTAATTGTGACTGCAGGGGTTCCAGGGCTGAACGTACTTCTCCCAAGTCCTGACGCCACAAGGAACGGAAATCCTCCATAACTGTGTGTAGATCTGCGGTGGTGAGCGGCCGCGCAGAAGGGGGCTCCCCCCGATAAACATCAGATTCAGGAAGAATGTCTCCTCTCAGAGATACAGGCAGCGTTTCAGATCCATGGCGCCGGCTTTCCTCCACTCGACCAACACCCAGAGAGGTGCGGATGTCAGGGAGGCGGGTGCCCGGCGCCTCCGGCTTAACAGTCTTCTTGCCCATCTAGGCAAATGCGTGGAGGCCTCAACCTCAGGGGTACCAGGCCGCAGGTGCACTATGCTAGGCCTCAAGATGGCCGCCGTCTCAGCAGGGTGAGGTAGAATCAAATTACATGATTTTTAACAAACGCACCCCATACAAAAATCATTAGTGCAGCATCATTGTTCACATTAGAATTGAAATGGGAACAATATTGCTGCATTAACAAAACAAAAAAAACTTTTTTAAAAAAATTATTTTTATTTTTTTAAATTCAATAGGTTTTTATTGAGGGGTAATAAACAATACAGAAAAGAGAAAGTACAGTAGAGTCCCGCTTTGTTTACGGTTCAATCGCCTTCCAAGAGACTCATCATAAAAATATACATAACAGGGGTCCGATCAAACACCCCCCTCAGTTATTCTATAACTCAAAGAGCAAAATGTTGACGGAGCTGCCGTATCGAATATGAAAAGACAAGGGTAGCGAGAGAAGCATCAAATAGAAACATCCGTTACTTAACATACCGTCATTAAGGAAAGAAAAACCTTGTATAAGTGCTACCAACGGGTACCAAAAGGGGAAGAGAAAGAAAGAAGAAAAGAAAAAGGAAAAGAAAGAAAAAAAAAAAAGGAGAAAAAAGGGGACGGGGGAAGAGGGAGCGAAACTGCAGGCCCGTCCTCTCAGGATCCTCCTCTAACCTGAGAAAGCAATGCGTGCAGAGGCCGGGAAAGCAAACGCCGCCAACCAGGGCGACCAAACCACCTCATAGTGGGTCATTTTGTCAAGGACAACTGCCGTAACCATGTGCCAAATTTTGGCCTCTATCAGCTGGCACGGGGGCCCTTCCAGGTCTTAGTCAAACTGATGCGTACCGCATTGCACACCCTAGAGACCAGAGAATGCTCGCCGCGCGTGAGGTGTGCCATGGGGTGGACGGTTAAGGAGCGCCGTCCAGGGGTCCGGACGTAAGTGCATCCCTAATGCCCTACTCAAATCCCCAAACACTTCCGTCCAAATAGGCCTGACCATGTCGCAGTCCCACCAAGCATGCAGATACGTCTCCTCATCACCACATCCCCTAAAGCAAGTAGATGGCGTCCCCGGGTACATCTTCGCGAGGTGGCGCGGGTGTATATACCACCTTGCCATGACCTTGTAACAGTTCTCGCGAACCGCAGTGCAGATTGTGACCCGGGAGGTCCTGTCAATAATATCTACCTACTCATCACCATCCAGAGAGCCCCCTAGATCGTCTTCCCACCGTGCAACGTAAGGTTGCGTTAAGGATGTGGGAATAGAGCGAGGATATCATGCCACGCCCTCGATGCGTCCGACGACAGCAGGTCTCATAAGGGTCAGTCTGCGGTCCAGCGTCTCTCTAAGAGTTCCCCTTACAAAATGTAGCAGTTGGAGGGCTCTGAATTTCTCAGAGGGGGTAACGCTTTCGACTCCCTTAGGTATCCAAGGGTGACCGGGCGGCCCTGCAAGATTAGGTCACGCATTTCCGTAATATCAGATCGGAGCCACCAACCGAACGCCCTAGGAGGGTTACCCTCCGGGAACTTCGGATTATAAAATAAAAGGTTGGAGGCCCGAACCCGGAGGAAACAAACCGTCTCCATCTCTATAGAGGTTCTAGAGGCGCAGTGAATGCTGCAGCGTGGGGCTATTATGGAGGATTCGGGAAGTGGCTTTAGGGGCCCATTGAAGCCAGCGCAGATGCCTTGGTCCCCCCATATTTTGTTGAAGGGTAGTACAGAGTGCGGTCCTGCTTCTCAGGTTAATCATTGAGAGCATTGCAAACTGGGCCACCTTGTAATACGAGTAAAGGTGTGGGACTCCCATGCCCCCCCCCCCGCCTAGATTGAAACATAAGGGTTTTGGGTACCCTACCTCGACGACCACCCCAAATAAAGGAGTGAATAGCTGACTGAAGAAAAGTCAAGTCTGCCCTGCGAATAGGAATTGTCAGTGTTCTGCAGAGGTATAGCAGCTTCGGAAGCAGGGTCATCTTGACCGCACATATCTGGCCGAAGAGTGAAAGATGTAAATGGGACCATGCAGACAGTAGTGCGTGGAGGGTGGGAAGTAATACCCCATAATTTGCCGCGTACAGCTGATCCCATTTGGGAGTCAGCTGGGTTCCCAAGGAGCCCATAGAGGAACTGCACCATCGAAAAGGGAATCGATCTCGAACCACTGTCTTCTCCCCCTCAGACATGTTGAGGTCGAGCACCTCGCTCTTATCCACGTTAATTTTATATCCCGAGACCCTGCTGAAGTCTCTCAGGGCCCTAATCAGATTGGGGAGGGTAGTGATAGGTGAGGTAAGGGAAAGAAGGACATCGTCAGCGAAAAGAGAAAGTTTATATGGTTTCCCACCTATCTCTACCACCCAGATGTCAGGGTGGTCCCTAATATACGTTGCCAGGGGCGCTATAGATAGGGCAAATAGGAGCGGCGACAAAGGGTATTCCTGTCAGGTCCCGTTTGAAATGGAGAAGGGGGCCGAGAGGAAACCCCAGTGTCTACCTGCGCCCCGTGTATAAATCCTGTATTGCTGTCAAAAGGTCCCCCTTATTCCAAAGGATTCCAAAGTCACCCTATAAGTAGTTCCAATCTACCCGGTCAAAGGCCTTTTCAGCATCCAAAGAGAGGAGAATAGAGCTTCTACCCGAGGTTCTAGCAACCTGAATCAGATTGAGGGCCCGTCTGATATTAACCCGGGGCCTCCCTACCGGGGACAAATCCTACCTGATTGGGATGAATGACCTCGGCAATATAATCGGCCAAGTCTGTTGGCCAGGATTTTGGCAAAAATCTTCATGTCCACGTTTCTCAGGGAAATAGGCCTGTAGCTAGGGCATACCATTGGGTCCTTGCCTGGCTTGGGGATGACCACAATACGGGCCAGGAGCATGTCAGAAAATCGGACCTCCGTTCCCTGCATATAGGTAATAAACAGTCTGGTCAGGGGTTGGAGTAGGGCCGGTCTTAATTACTTAAAGTAGGGGACCGAGAAACCGTCTGGATCGGGGGATTTAGAGGAGTGTAAGCTTTCAATTACCTCGAAGACCTCCTCCGCCGAGATGGGGGCTGCCATGTCCATGCGATGCGGGTGGCTGAAGGAAGGCAAGTTGGTTCGAGAGAGAAATTCCCTGATAAGTACATTCCCTGCTGGACCAGGCATCGCTGTAGTGCCATCATAAAGGGACGCATAAAATGAGCAGAAGGCCTTGGATATTTAACAGGGGTCAGAGGTCATTTCGCCAGAGCTAAGACGCACTGCACACACTGTGCACTCTCGGGTCTGCTGCTTCAGCCGACGGGCCAGAAGAGTGTCAGGTTTGTTGCTCTTCTCAAAGAACTTCCGACCTGTCCACTGAAGAGCCACCTGGACCTGACGGGTTAACAACATGTTAAGACTTCCCCTAGCCTCCAGTAATTCTCTCAAAAGATTGGGGTCTCCAGTCCTTTTATGTTCGCGCTCTAGGTCGCCCACCCTAGTCGTAAGTGATACCATCTCTGTCACTTGTTCCCTCTTACGACGGGACACTATAGCGATTAATTTGACGCGCATGAAAGCCTTGTGAGCCTCCCATACTGTGGTGGTAGCCATGCCAGGAGTGAAGTTGCCTTCAAAGAAGTCCGTCAAGTCAAGGATCATGGTATCTTTCAGACCCGGGTCAAGAAAGAGGGAACCATTAAAGTGCCAAACACTAGCTGACCCCGATACTCCCCCACCCCATTAATGCTATCTCAACTGCAGCATGGTCAGACCACGAGATTTTGTGAATGGTGGAAGAGACAAGGGCCGTAATGTTATCTCTACTGCAAAAAATATAGTCTAGTCTGGAGTACGAGTCGTGGGGATTCAAATAAAAAGAATATTCTCGGTCTCTAGGGTGAAGCAACCGCCAGGAATCAAACAGTGTCAGGACCGTACCTGTCCGTTCCTGTGTCATTCCATGAAAGTGGCAGCTGCATGAAAGGAGCTGCCCTTCTGCTGTGAACCAGCTAATAAACAGTTAAATCACCATACACACATACCTCAGGTCACGTGACACACCCATGTGGCTAACCAATAAAAAGTTCCCTCCTTCCTTCCCACAGTGCTTCATTGTTGTATCCTGTTCCTGTGAACAAGACTAGCTATTCAAGCTCCAGAAAAACCTGATTCCCCCTATCATCCCACCGTGCTCTCCCAGGAGCAACTACCCTTCCCACTGTGCTCTCCCAGGAGCAACTACCCTTCCCACTGTGCTCTCCCAGGAGCAACTACCCTTCCCACTGTGCTCTCCCAGGAGCAACTACCCTTCCCACTGTGCTCTCCCAGGAGCAACTACCCTTCCCACTGTGCTCTCCCAGGAGCAACTACCCTTCCCACTGTGCTCTCCCAGGAGCAACTACCCTTCCCACTGTGCTTTCCCAGGAGCAACTACCCTTCCCACTGTGCTCTCCCAGGAGCAACTACCCTTCCCACTGTGCTCTCCCAGGAGCAACTACCCTTTCTACTGTGCTCTCCCAGGAGCAACTACCCTTCCCACTGTGCTCTCCCAGGAGCAACTACCCTTCCTACTGTGCTCTCCCAGGAGCAACTACCCTTCCTACTGTGCTCTCCCAGGAGCAACTACCCTTCCCACTGTGCTCAAGGATTGCTTTCCCCATCACCCTCAGCCAACCTGTGAGTTTCACTGTGCCCTGTCCCACAGCCCTCCTGTGTTGTTCTCCTCTCCCAGTAAGTGTGCATCCCGAGACCTGCATATCGGCCTCATCACCTGAAAGGCAAGTCTCTGCAAGGTATTAGACCTGACAAACAGATTGGCCGCCTGGACCACACCACGGAAGGTCTTGGAGAGACGGAGTGGAGCAAGACTAATCGCCGTCCTATTGCGATCGAGGTAAGGGTTCATGACTGCATTGAAATCTCCTCCCACAAAGACTCCCCTCTTTGGTAGCTGCACAAGTCGGTCCTCTAATGTCCTCCAGAAAGGCCCCTCTGGGGGGGGAAGGAGCGTATACACTGACAAAAGTAACCGGCTTACCGCCAATCGTCCCAGTCACCCACAGGTATCTGCCATCCAGAGCTGACTCCTGATGGGTAAGATGGAAATGGAGACTGCCTCGCATCAGTATCGAAACCCCCGTCTTGCAGGAGCTACCAGCGGAATGGTAATGCACAGTATAACCCTCCCCCCAGTATCCTGAGACCCTGCCATGTGTAAAATGAGTCTCCTGTAGGAGGACCACATCGGCATGAAGTTTTCTGTAATATCTGTTGGCCCCTCGTCTCTTGTTAGGGGACAGGAGGCCCTTAACATTATGGGAAATTACCTTGAGATGGGCCCGCGCCTCGCTCTCCCTCTCCGCCATGAAGAAGCAAGTGAGAGAAAGCGATGTAAGGAGAGGTGAGCAAAAAAAAGAAGAAAAAAGATGTAACGAGAGAGACAAAAGAGGGAGAGAGAGAGAGAAGGGGAAAAAATAAAATCAAAAACCTTCCAAGAGAGGAAGGAGGGGTAAAAAGGAAGACTAAAGAAAAAAGGGGGAGAGGGGGTAGAAGACACAAAAAATTTGTCTAGTGGTGGATTGTACCAACCACTAGATACGCACTCTGGGGCGAGAGCGACAACGAGGAAAAGGCCGCCGGCCCATAGACTCCTCTGAGTACAGTGACCTAAAAATCAGTAGCGAGACCCCTGAAATCCCACCTAACCATCTCCAAAGGCAACAGATAAGCCGATGACCAGCACAACTGACCCACCCAACTCCCCCCCCCCCCAGTCTCCGAATGGTCAGGGTTGGAGGCTCAAGAGGACTCTGGACAGCAGGAGCTGGAGGGGGGTTCATAACAGAAAACAAGTATCGGGGGATCCTCCGTGAGACGTAGAGCCAACCCAAAAAAAATAAAAATGTCCTGTGAGGACTCAACCCATCCATCGGATATGTCTCCCAACCCTCCAGTCCTGTCCCAAAAGGGTGCACATGGAGACCAAATGAAAACCGACGGGCATGGCCCCATGGAGAAGGTGAAAGAGGAATCACCCGTAGGCGATATAGGCCAACTGGGCCTGGGGGGGGGGTGGTATTGGCGTCCTTGAGGTTAACGCATTGGGGAGCATCTCCGATCTTGCCTCCGTGGCCTGCCCCTAACTTCAACCTGCTCAAAAAAAATCCGGGGGTTCCGGAATGCCCAGCATCTCCAATACCATCGAGCAATCGGCTGGTGAGCGGTGGGACAAGAAAGTGCCATTATGAGGTATGAGAAGACGGAATGGAAATCCCCAGCGGTATCGGATGTCCCTCTGGCGAAGAAGGTCGGTGAAAGGCTTCAGCGCCCGGCACTTCTGAAGTGTGGAATGTGCCAGATCATTATAGAAGTGAGGAGTCACATCGTCGAGGGTCGGGGCAGCATTACGCACCGCTTGAAGTATAGCTTCTTTGGTGGTGTAATAATGACAACGAAGTATCATGTCTCTAGGAGGTTCTGTCACCGATGGCTTCGGACGTAGGGCTCTATGGGCCCGGTCAAGAAGCAACTCCTCCTCAGGTGTCTTGGGCAGAAGAGCCTGGAAGTAGCGGTGAAGAAAGTCCCGAAATTCACCACCGTCTCGGGGATATTTCAGGGCCGGAGGTTGGAGCGGCAGGATCGGTTATCCATATCCTCAACTGCCTCCCTGTAAGAGTTCATATTTGTTCTGCAGGGCCGCCATATCCGCACGGACTTCTGCATTCGCCACCTGTGCCTTGTCCACTCGTAGCTCGAGGGCAGCCATGCGCGTCCCAAGGGTCCCCAGATCTGCTCTCAGACCATCAATCCCAGGCCTGAGGTCTGCGGTCTGCTTGTAAGTCATCTTTAACGGTCAGAAGGAGTTGGCGTAGATCTTGTATGTCTCTGCGAGTGCAAGGTATGTCAGGTGTCGCCATCTTTGGAGATGCAGTGGTCGTTGATCTAGCTGGGGTGGAACCCCGGGAAATGTCCTTTAGATCTGGGTTACGTCCAGATTTAGTCGCGGGCTGCCAAGGGATCGCGTAAATAAGCTGTAACAGAATAGGTCTCTTAAAAGGCTTTGAGGGAGTCACGTGGGCTCGGAGCTACAGCGTCAGGCAGACATTCTCCCTGCCCTCCAGGGCGCGCCTCCTTAGAAAAATTTGTTTTATAATATTCCGTTCGAGGACCCCTGTATGTAGTGGGCCTCTCAGTCCACCAAAAATATTGTAAAAGTAATAAAAATTGTTCAGGAGTAGTGGGCCTCACAGGGACCACCAGAAAAAATTAGAGGGGAGCAGTCCGAACGTGATGTCCCAGGGGCACCCGTGGAGTCTGAATTTTTTTTTTAGTGACCAGAGGTGGTGGGCCTCGCAAAGACCACCGAAAAATTAAATGTCCAGAGGGAAAAATTGCACCAGAGTAGTGGGCCTCACAGTGACCACCAGAAAAATTGATGAAAAGTCCCCACAGCGGTGAACAATGGTGTGGCTCTGATCCGGAGCAACTAATGTCCCAGAGGGGCACACAAGAGGCAGGTGACTACACAGGGACTGGGCACCACCTTTGTCAGCCCTACGTGATCAGAAATCCGTATCGTTTCCCGCTTCCATCCCAGATGAAGGGCAGCAAGCAACCGTGCGGGGAGCCTGCCTCTCCCGCAGAGCGTTCAACTGAGGAGCGGTGGGGGGCCGTGCCGGTGTCGACCAGGGGCTCGACAAGTAGGCCTCAGCACGAGGCGGCATCCGTGCTGGAGTTGATCGGAGGCCTCTGTCGGGTCAGGCCACCCCCTCCCTCCCATGGAGGGGGCCGCGGATGCGGCTTAGGGCAGGCTCCAAACGAAGTCCATGGGGGGGTAACTCACCCACCCGATGTCCCTGTACGGAGACGGCCGCTGCCCAGTCCAGGAACTGCGGTAAAGGGGGAGACGGTCCATCCCGGAGCTGCGGTGGAAATGGAAATAACTCCCCCTCCGGAGGTCCCGCTCAGCGGCTGGCAATGGGCGGGTCCTCCTCCAGAGGCTTCCACAATGGCCGCGTCCTCTAGGCCTCAAGTCTGGGTCTGGCCTTAAGTAGGTATAGCCGTATGCCAAAGCGGGAAAAAGCGTCCGGGATCGAACTCCACATGCTCCCAACCACCCGAGGGAGCGAGAGGATCACTCAGGGAGTTGAACTGACCTCAACAGGCTGCCAAGATCACGGGCGTCTCACAGAGCTCCACGAGGATGCGGCCATTCACCTCGTTGCTCAGCTCCGCCCCCCAAAATTTATTTATTTTTAAATATTTTTTTCTTTTCTTTTTTTCTTAAATTTTAACATGGTCATGTTTAGTATGGTTGGAAAGGCCATGCTCTGGCCGATCCAACGATACCAAACATTAACCCTTAGCTGCCACGGATCGGGAAATAGGGGGTTCATTGGAACCACCCTTGGTGGCAGCTAGGGGTTAACTCCAGCACTTTTCACATCGGGACCTCGGATAAACAAAAATAGATGAAGTTTATTTATTTTCACATCGGGACTTTGGATAGTGTAAGTCTGCCGTTAACACTTCAGCAGACTAATTTCTACAGTTCAGGACCCTGGATAGCAACAAGTTGTTGCTATCCAGGGTCCTGAACTGTAGAAATTAGTCTGTTGAAGCGTTTAACGGCAGACTTACACTATCCAAAGTCCTGATGTGAAAATAAATAGACATCATCTATTTTATTTTTACATCGGGACCACGGATAAAGTGCTGGAGTTAACCCCTAGCTGCCACCAATGGTGGAGATGGTGGGTTCCAATGAACCCCCCTATCTCCCGATCTGTGGCAGCTAGGGGTTAATGTTTGGTATCGTAGGATCGGCCAGAGCATGGCTTTTCCAACAATACCAAACATGACCATGTTAAATGTTAAGAAAAATAATTAAAAAATAAAAATGAAATAAAAAGATATGTAAAAAAATAAAGTTTATTTTGTTTTGTTAATGCAGCAATATTCTTCCCATTTCAATTATAATGTGAACAATGATGCTGCACTAACGATTTTTGTATGGGATGCGTTTGTTACAAATCGTGTAATTTTCCCCCCCAAAAAATGTATGTAACAAGTCCCCCATTTCTAAATTTTTTAACAAGCGCAACTCATAGAAAATATAACTGTAAACGCTCACGTTAAAAAAAAAAACACTTTACACCTTGTAAATTATTGAAAATTTAAATTTTATTGCATTTTAAGTTATATGTATCCTGTCTGTATATTATAACACAGACGTATACATTAATGCAGAGAGGCGCTTCCCAGTAGTGTGTGGATTCATATGCTGCATTAATTATACTGCAGAGAGGCGCTTACCCGCAGTGTGCGGATTCATATGCTGCATTAATTATACCGCAGAGAGGCGCTTCCCAGCAGTGTGTGGATTCATATGCTGCATTAATTATACCGCAGAGAGGCGCTTCCCCGCAGTGTGCAGATTCATATGCTGAATTATTTTTATTTATTTTTTTCGTTTTAAATAATTTTATTTATTCTGTTTTTTTTTTCGTTTCAGATAATTTTGTTCAGCTTCTTTTCTGTTTTAAAACCTTTTGTTCTGGTTTTTATTTTTAACCCTTTCGCTGCTGAGGCTTTTCCCGCCCCTGTGCTGAGGTCATTTTTACCGGTTTTGCTCATCATGTTTAAACGTGTTTTGAAGGCTTATTTTAGTATATGACCCAGACATATTATATATCGTTCTTTCCGTCAGACTCGGTAGATTCATAATATGTCATTATTATATGTATACGTTATGTCATGTCTGTATATTATAACAAAAAAGGCAATAAAATATGTATTTTCAATAATTTACAATGTGTAAAGTGTTTTTTTTCACATTTTAACATGCGAGCAATTGCGGTTATATTTTGTATAGGGTGCGCTTGTTAAAAAAATTAGAGATGGGGTCTCGTTACATTTTTTTTTGGGGAAAATTACACTTTTTAACAAACGCACCGCATACAAATATCGTTAGTGCAGCATCATTGTTCACATTATAATTGAAATGGGAACAATATTGCTGCATTAACAAACCAAAAAAAATAACAAAAAAGTGTTTATTTTTTTTTTATAATTTTTTTTATAATTTTTTTTTATTTTTCTTTTTCATTTTTTTTTTTTTTTACAACATTTTTCACTTTCATGTTTGGTATCGTTGGAACGGCCATGCTCTGGCCGATCCAACCATACCAAAATTTAACCCCTAACTGCCACGGATCGGGAGATAGGGAGTTCATTGGAACTCCCTATCTCCACCGTTGGTGGCAGTTAAGGGTTAAGTCCAGGACTGGCGTCATCGTGCTACGCACGATGACGCCAGTCCTCAGGGGGAGTTCCCGGAGGCTTGGCCGACATCCAAGATGTCGGCCAGCTCCGGGAAAGGATCGCGAACCAGCGCTTTTCAGCGCCGATTCGCGATCCAGCTCCCCAGGGGTTAATGCCAGGCATCATTTGGAAGGGCAGGCTGTGCCCTTCCAAATGATGCCTGGGTTAACCCCCGCAGAGCCGCCGATCGGGAGGGAGACAGGTCCGAAGGACCTCCCCCCCTCCCTTTCAGGCGCCTCCTCCGCACATGCGGGGGGGGCGCCTGAATTGGGTGTCATCGCGCTGCCGCGATGACACCTAATTCCGGCGGCTGTGGTCCCGGATGCGCGGCTGACATCCAGGATGTCAGCCCGCACCGGGGGGGCCAGCGATCGGCCGGAACCCGGCCGAACGCTGACCCCAATGGGAGGACGCGCTGAGCGCGTCCTCCGCATACCAGCGGGAATGCTGAGGACGCGCTGAGCGCGTCCTCAGCATCGAAGTGGTTAGAGTCAGACCATTTGGGTCAGTATTTTTGCGTTTTTTTAAATCGTTTTGTTAATTTTTGTTCCTTTCGTACCATTTTAATATGATTAAATAAAGTTGTGCAATGCATATTCATAAGAAAAAAAGGATCTTTAATAAAAAACGATAGAATCGGCAGAATTACCGTATCGTCAGAAATATCGGATCAACCGAAATACCATTAGTATAAGTCAAAACGAATAGACACTTTGAAACGAGGAGAACAGACGTTCCGAAAAACCCCAAAATTTCCGATATCACGAAAAAAAAAGTCGATACGATAAACGAGCCGAAACGAAAATCGGCTGTAACGATCCAAAATGAAAATTTTAAAAACCTGAACGTGCCGAACCGAATTGAAAAATCGGTGCACATCCCTACTGAGAAAGTGGCTGATAGAAATTACTTAGAGAGCAGCAATCTTGAGCATGTTTCCTACTTTTTCTATTTGCTGTGAACCCACGAAAGCTCACATTTCCAAACTTCACCTTTTCTGTTAGGGAGCCAGTAAGCTGACTCTCTATAAAGCCATAAACAGCCACCTCTCGGTGTGTGGGCAAGTTCAGCCCTCCAAAGGACTTAACAACCTGCCAGTACTCTTGTTAGAGAAGGCAGGTAATTAATGGTTTCTATACTTTTCTATTTCTGGTAAACCCTAGAAGGCTCACTCTTATTTCCCTCTGCTTTGTGAAAACCACAAACATAGGAACCATTTACAGAACCCTGGGGAAAAACGGGCTTTTACTTGCAATCTTCCTAAGTATAGCAACTTTTGCTAATCTATACCACCTGTGAATAGGGGATCAAGGACACATAGAAATAAGAGACCCTTTAATGAAATAGGGTCCTCTAAAGTGAATGCATGAATGAACACAGGTCCGTTAGTGTCCCCACGTCTTTAGGCAGTCCTGACACACTTGTCTGTTTTTATGCAAGCTCACCTTGATCCTTACGGTTTCTTGTCCTCTGAGGCCACCTAGTGGTCCAGAATACAAACGTTTATCTGGCTTAATAAAAGTGATGTTTTAACACTGTATATCCTCCACCATTGACTTCTAATACTTACCTGGGTTACCCCCATACTTTTGAGCGATACTTAGTGACATTTAGTAGTTCAATTGACTGCCACTCATTTTCCTTGTCAACTACATCGGCAGGTGTCACACATGTCACCCAGGACATACTTGAAAACGAGAGAAATCTCAGTGTATCCTTCCTGATAAAATCCTTTTATAAAAAAATAATAAAAAAAAAAGATGTACCGCATACACACCCTCACTGCTCCAGTGTAGGTGAAATTGTGATATTATTGCGGAACCACACCCCACCTAAGCTCTGCAATGGAACCAGATTGCAAGTAAAAGCATTCCACAGAAATGTGATTGGGACAATGGTGCTAACCGGTTCTGGCTGGGGGAGTTGGTGTTCATACCACGAATACCTCTTATACCTACAGAATATCAGTTTCAATTCAAAAGACTTCAGTTCACCATAAAAGTTTGTTTTGCGATAACCATGAACAAGTCTCAGGGGAAGACTTTGAAGGTAGCAGGGATTGACCGAAGAGAAGTCTGCTTCTCACATGGGCAGTTTTTCGCTGCCTGTTCCAGAGTAAGCTCACCTAACTCTCTGGTGATCCGGGCACCTGAAAGAAGACCCACTAATGTAGTTTACAAAGTGCTTAAGAAAGCAAAACACTTTCTATGTTGCAGATGCTAAAAAACCTTTATTTCTTTTGCCTGTCTCATTGTCTGTATTTACAACACAAAGAGAATTCATGGACCAATATGAATGAAACAACTTTGTTTTGAAGCCAATACGCCCCGACTAACACTATCAATAAACATTATTACTTTAAGACATTAACCTGTAAAATATATTTTGTACAGATTGGACAAAAAGCTCATGTTCTTTTTAAAACAAATCCCAAAATTGACATGACCGAAGCCACGGGCAAAAGCTAGTACTGTATAACCTTACCAAATTTTGTATCAAATGTGACTTTTTAATACCCCTTGCAATATCAATACACAGAACCCTGAGGTATTCTACTTACCACAGTAAAAGTAAACAGTAAAAGTGGCATCCTTAGTAAGAATTTTATTCTAGAACCCCAGGGTCATATTTATTTATTTATTTGCAAAGTATTTTACCAGGAAGGATACATTGACTTCTTGCATAGGAGAAATCTTAATGTCACATGCAGGTTATGATTGAAGTCAGCTTAACTCATCGCCTTTTTAAAGTCCTTTAGATTTTCTTCACTTTATTGGGAAAGTAACAGCAAATAAAAGGTTTCTTGTGGGAAGATAGGGCTTCTTTTGGTATACTTTGTTATGGGGAGAAGGTAAAAACAGGATGCAATCACCCAATACAGAACAGGATCTTTACGCTCATTTCTCTATAGTAGACTGGAGTATTGGCAGCTTGCAGAATCAGGAAATAGGGATTGACCAAACTAAGTGAGTTAGACAGGGAGAGTGGACTAATCCATTTTAAGTAAAATCATTGGGGTAAAACAAATCTGGTTCCATGATAATTTTTTAATAAATGAACAAGCACAATCCAGTAATCATTTAGTTTGACACAGTTTAACATAAATGGTCTCTACACTAAATCATTAGCAAACCTAAATATATCACATATACGTCATCTACTGTATTTGAGAGTTAACATTTTAATACAGGAAATGGCATCACATTTCACTACATATACAAAATTGGTTCACACTGAATTAGTTTTCAAAGCTACAATGTACATGATATGATCATTCATCTAGAAATCTGGCTAAAAGATCCAAGCTAATTCTAGAATTAGCAATTAACTGAACCAAATTCATAACTTATTTTCATTTGGATATTTAAAATCTGTTTTGTCAAGTGAAACAAATTAACCTTTTCATTAAAATAGTATATAAAAAAAATCTCAGACTGCTTCAGGTGAAGGGAGAAAAATGGTAAAACTTATGTAGACACTAAAATAAAGTACTGTACAGGCAGCAGTGTGCAGTTCACTATTTTGCAGCACAGTCTCTGTAGATGCTTCGGGTTGGTGTCTAAGAGCAGCCTTTAGCTTTGTGTTTAAAATATCTTTTCATAGCGTTTAAAAAAAAAAATCTTTAAAAGGTCATTGGGAAAAACTTGCATCCTGTAACAGTAATACAAGAAGAGGCAACATTGATTATGGAGGTAGTTTAAAAAGAATTTGTTCTATGGGATGAGACTGGATTCTCTTCTGATAGGGCCTTTGAATCAAATGAGGGAACATCATAGTCATCTGCAAAATAAAAATATAGAATAGTACAGGATTAGCAGCACCAAATAGCAAAATTTAGTTTCATTCTTAACCCCTCCACTACCAAGTAATTTTCCAAAAAAACATTGTCAGGAACCAGTGGTTCTTTGAAAAATCATTTCAAATGAATTATACCGTAAGAAATATTTGGGCATTTTCACAATGAATTTCTTACTGTACTAACACATTTGGCTAGTAGATGGTGTCATCTACTGCCAAATCGAGTTACAGCCATTTCAGTTAACAGTGAACCATGGGCTGCAACTGTATCGGCTTGCTGAATGTCTGATGTTTTACGGATTTTGGCTGCTTTTACACAGTTCTAGCTCATTGAGCATTATGCCTTTGGGCATTATGCCAGATGGTGCCAGATATATCTCAATCTCGGCAGGGACAGATTAAGATCTCTATGGGCCTGGAGCTGAAGATTTCGATGGCTTTTTTTTGGAATTTAGTGAAATGAAAACATATTTTAGGTTACTTAACAGTGCAGATACAGGTATATCTAACCAGGCAGTTACTGTGTGAGTAAATTTCCATTCAGATTTCAATGTGTAAAATTATTTTTTTCAAATTTTATCATCCAAACCTTTGTGGTTATATATTTGTAAGAATTCTTATTATGGAATTCTTGATAAGAAAATTGAAATGGGAACCTGTTACTGCATTTTTCTGAGAAAATATAAAATTTTAACCAAAAAAATTTAAAAAGTAATATTTCCCTTGTGTTTTGGAGGATTGTGTTTTATGAATAATGACTGTATAAAATACTGAATTTGCTCCCAGTGTGGGAAATGAGAAGGTATGTAATGGCAGTGGTATTGCTCATCTTAGGCGTGACAAAAGGACAATGCCATCGCTTTGAAACTAAATATATAACTTTAGTTTTGTCTTTTAAATTTTACATGGTCACGTATAGACGCTGACCTGTCCAATGACACCTCACTTTACCTTGTGAGGTGTAAAGATTAGTGACAAAGGGTTCCAAAGTCCACCGCCCAGAGCTCTTTGCTGCAGTTTGGCATTTATGTTTTTGATGTAATAATTAGTAATAACGGATTGTGCCATCACCTTCACACTTGGTGACATGAGAAATGAGATGGTGAGATAGTCCAGCATCATTGTTCACTTTATAATTGTAAAGTGTAAAATATTGCTGTGTTAGAAAGAAAAAAGTAAAGAAATATTTTTTATTTTTGTTACATAAAATCTGGTCATATTTGGTATCATTGGAAAGGCCATGCTCTGGCCCCTGACAGCTGTAGCTGCTGTGGAGCTGAAGATACAGGGGTCCAAATGCCAATGCAGACATGGTTATCCTTTCTCTGGGCCTGGAGCTGCTGCTCCATCAGCCCCTATGTTAATATGGCCCTGAATTTTAGTAGTGAAGGGGTTAAGTTATATATCAAAACCATACTTAACCCACTATAATACTTTCTAAGAACACTGGAGACTCCCACATTACACATTGTCTTCTAAGAAAGACCATTATGATGGCTACAAACAAGCACTACTTCTATGATAGTATACTTTTTATGCAATACAGTAAGCTGAGAATAATGCATTGTTCATCATGATCAGTTTTAGATTTCATTATGTTAGAAATTGCTCCACACTGATTTGCCTCAGTCCTGTCATGCCAGCTGGTGGTGGTGGTGCAGTGAGTTTTTCTGGACAAAGAGGGCGCCAATCAAGCATCTGAGATGGCTGCCCCTGGTAAGAGACTGAGGAGGGCTTTAAATAGAAGCAACTGAATTAGCGCTGTGCCCTGCCGTGGTTCCTAATGACCCCTCCGTGTGTTCCTGAACCCCTGGTTTGACGACTTCTATTCTCAGATTCCTGCTCTTGTCCCTGTTTGGTTTATATTTGTTCTGTGTACTTACTCTGGCTCTGGACTTTGGTTTTTATCTATATTCTCTGGATCAGCGATCTCAAGTACCGGCCCGTGAGCCATTTGTGGCCCATGGACCAGTTACAAATGGCCCGCAGACAGGGGCAGACTGACCTATCGGGCACTCGCCGCCCGAGGGCACAGATGGCAGGCCGGTCCGGATTGGCAATGCTGCCCCTGCATCCCAGGACATGCATGGAGCATCATAGGGATTCCCGCCCCAGTGCGCAAGACAGTCCATGACCGTCCTATTGGGCCCCTGCTCAGCAGGGACGTGCAGTCAGGGCCTCCCCTGCCATTCCAGTAAATTAATGTGCTGGTCTGTTTGTATTTAATCTGTAAATAAAATTTTATTTATTGAAAAAAGTTCTCATACTCACCTCTCCATGCTTCTCTGTCCTCAGCTTTATTTCCCCCTGTACTTTCAGTTTGCCTGTGTGTGTGTTTCACTACACAGACAGCAGGGGCAGCACTGAGCCAGCCTAGCCTATGCTATTTGCGCAGCTGAATGCAACGCTAATTGCGTAGCGCAAGCTGGCTTCCTGGTTCTACGCTCTTCAGTGCCTCTAAGAGGCACTGAGAGCAATTGAAAGCTTGAGCCAATAGGAAAGCTCCAGTGGTCTCAAGTAATTCATTTTTTAAACCCCCCCCCATGGGAGGCAGAGCCTCCCATGGATTGATCGACGCAGGCCAGTCATGTGACTGTCCTCGTCAGTCGTGGGGGGGCGGGCAGGCAGGCAGATCTCAGCATGTGTCTGTGTTGCTGTGGGGGGGTGGCCTCAACTACCGACACGGAGTCATGCAGTGTCAGCGATGAGACGAGTGTCAGTCACGTAACTGACTACTCGTCCATTGTGCACAGGAGCGCAGAAGAGAGACACTGCGCAGCTGGAAGTGGGAACCGGATGCAGCACGCCAGTAGGTAATGTATTTGTAAAAAATAGAAAGATGCTCATACTACTGATATATAGAGTGGCAATTTCATCATCATGCTATATACGGAGTCAGTATATACGAGGGCAATCCCAAAAGTAAGGTCTATTTTTTTAGAAATACAAACAACCGTTTATTTTCTATAATATTTACATCATTTTAAAAGGTTGAAGAATCATTTATTTTTCTACATAATTGCCATGTCGGTCAATGCTTTTTTGTAGACTCTATGGCAGTTTTAGAATGCCCATGTCATACCAGTTCGCCGCCATGTCCATCAGGAAGCGTTGAACCTAATCTTTCACCTCTTTGTCAGAGCAGGATCGCATTCAGGACAAATATTCTTTCAATTTAGGGAACAGGTGGTAGTCACTGGGAGCCAAGTCCGGACTATAGGGTGGGTGGGTGATGGTGTTCCAACCAAAGTTTTGCAGGAGAGCGACGGTTTGAAGGGCGACGTGTGGGCGAGCATTGTGGAGAATGCTTACGCCCTTCCTCAACATTCCTCTTCTCCGGTTCTGAATTGCCCTGAGTTTTTTCACTGTTTCACAGTATCTGTCAGGGTTTATTGTGGTCCCAGCAGGCTTAAAGTCGACCAACAATACCCCCTTTCGGTCCCAAAACACAGTTGCCATGACTTTACCGGCAGACTGTGTTTGTTTGAATTTTACCGGCTTGGGAGAAGAGGGATGACGCCACTCGCGTGATTGTTGTTTGGTGTAAAGTGGAACGCCCAGGTTTTGTCACCCGTGACAATCGAGTCCAAGAAGTTGTCCTTTTCGTCTGAATAGCATCGAAGAAATTTGCGGGACGAATCAACTCGTTACCGCTTGTGGTCTTCTGTCAGCATAAGTGGTACCCATCTTGCGCACACCTTCCGATATTGCAACTTTTCCATTAAAATCCTGTGGATGGTGCTTCGGGACACCTCAGAAACCACATTGCAGAGAGCATCCAGAGTGACCCACCGATCTTCATGCATCTTTTCCTCAATCTTCGCGACTGTCTTGTCGGAAATTGACGGTCTCCCGCTCCTTTGTTCGTCGTGAATGTCAGCACGACCGGCTGTATATAGCAGGATGGTTAAATAGAAATTGCCACTCTATATAGCAGTACTAAATATAGTTATTGAGGTGACTAAGGTGAGGTCACCCTAATTTTACTTTTCTGAGAGCATGTTGTCAGCAGCTGTAGCAGGATGGAGCAAGCAGATGTGTCAGTCTCCACCAATGGTTCCTACCTAGCTAGATTATAGCTGGGCAGAGCTCCTCCTTTAGGCTCACATCTAAACCATCCCTCCATTTGTTTCTTTCCATTTTCTCCAGATTGAGAAACTAGTGTTCAGCAACCATTGTTTGCTTACTCTCCCCCTCTTTTCTTTTATGTGATGTGATTGAAGCAGAGATGTGAATGGCTTGAATGACTAGAACTGAGCTCTCAAAAAAGCAGCCCCTGTGTAGTAAAAATGAGCATGTTTTACAATCTACGTTAGTAGGCTCCTGACATCAAGCTGAACCATGCATTGAGTAGCAAAACCAAAAGTAATAAGCAATTTGATCTGAGTGTGTGCTAGAAGTAACTTCAGAACGCAGAATGAGAAATTCGGAATGTAGAACAATCACCAGACACATTCCACCGGTTTCCATGGGGATTGCTCCATGTGTAGAACTGTGCCCTACTTTATCTTATTATTTTTTTACATAAAATTCCTTTTAAGTAAACATTTTTTTTTCTATTTTTTTTATCCTATGAATCGATTAATCGATTATGAGAATAATCGTTAGTTGCAGTCCTAGTGTTATTCCCTATCAGAATACGGGGAACATTCTGGGATCACTCTCTGCTGCACAGGCAGTGCTTTTTTTCTGGAAAAATAGGTGGGGGTACTCACGCCCAGGGAAAAACTGATTATTATGAGGATTTTTCGTGTCCTAATAAATACTCCTTTATTCACACTGGATATATTGCCCCCAGTTCACACATAGATATATGCTCCCCCTCCCCTCTACTGGAATTAGGGAAGTTCAAGGTCCACATACTGCTGTACAATGTGCTCCCTGTCTCTTCTACTCTTTTACTCTGCATTCATCCTAAAATGGAACTCCTACCTCTGTACCACCAACCCCTCCACTATCTACATCTCTCCATCTCGTATAAGACATTCCTATACAGGGAAGTCTGCCACCCAACTCACTAATACACCTCACTGCCCCAACCAGTCCATCACTCTCACATTGCAGTCCTCCACTCTTGTTTCCACCCCAACCCTTCCTTCTAGATTGTGAGTTCCCACAGGAATAGGGCCCTCGTTTCCTCATGTATCAGTTTATCAAATGTTGTTCATTCTCAATGTATTGTAACTCTGTCTATATCATGCCCATTGTTCAGTGCTGCGGAATATGATGGCGCTATATAAAGTAGAATAAAAATATATATTTGCCCCCCGCAGCTCACACATGGATAAATTTGCCCCCCGCAGCTAACACATGGATATATTTGCCCCCCGCAGCTCATACATGGATATATTTGCCCCCAGCAGCTCACACATGTATTTGCCCCAGCAGCTCACGCATTTATTTGCCCCTAGCAGCTCACACATTTATTTGCCCTCAGCAGCTCACACGTGGATATATTTGCCGCCAGCAGCTCACACGTGGATATATTTGCCCTCGCAGCTCACACATGTATGTATTTGCCCCCAGCAGCTCACACGTGGATATATTTGGCCCCAGCAGCTCACACGTGGATATATCGCCCCACCTCACACATGGATATATCGCCCCAGCTCACACATGGATATATCGCCCCAGCTCACACATGGATATATCGCCCCAGCTCACACATGGATATATCGCCCCAGCTCACACATGGATATATCGCCCCAGCTCACACATGGATATATCGCCCCAGCTCACACATGGATATATCGCCCCAGCTCACACATGGATATATCGCCCCAGCAACTCACATGGATACATTTGCCCCCAGCAACTCACATGGATACATTTGCCCCCAGCAACTCACACATGGATACATTTGCCCCAGCAACTCACACATGGATACATTTGCCCCCAGCAACTCACACATGGATACATTTGCCCCCAGCAACTCACACATGGATACATTTGCCCCCAGCAACTCAAACATGGATACATTTGCCCCCAGCAACTCACACATGGATACATTTGCCCCCAGCAACTCACACATGGATACATTTGCCCCCAGCAACTCACACATGGATACATTTGCCCCCAGCAACTCACACATGGATACATTTGCCCCCAGCAACTCACACATGGATACATTTGCCCCCAGCAACTCACACATGGATACATTTGCCCCCAGCAACTCACACATGGATACATTTGCCCCCAGCAACTCACACATGGATATATTTGCCCCCAGCAACTCACATGGATACATTTGCCCCCAGCAACTCACACATGGATGTATTTGACCCCTGCAACTCACACGTGGATGTACTTGCCCCAGCAGCTCACACGTGGATGTATTTGCCCCAGCAGCTCACACGTGGATGTATTTGCCCCAGCAGCTCACACGTGGATATATTTGCCCCCAGCAGCTCACACGTGGATATATTTGCCCCCCGCAGGTCACACGTGGATATATTTACCCCCCGCAGGTCACACGTGGATATATTTGCCCCCAGCAGGTCACACGGATATATTGCTGCAGGTCACACGGATATATTGCCCCAGCTCACACATGGATATGTTGCCCAAACTCACACATGATATATTGCCCAAACTCACACATGATATATTGCCCCAGCTCACACATGGATATATTGCCCCAGCTCACACATGGATATATTGCCCCAGCTTACACATGGATATATTGCCCCAGCTCACACATGGATATATTGCCCCAGCTCACACATGGATATATTGCCCCAGCTCACACATGGATATATTGCCCCAGCTCACACATGGATATATTGCCCCAGCTCACACATTGATATATTTGCCCCCTGCAGCTCACACATTGATATATTGCCCCAGCTCACATTGATATATTGCCCCAACTCACACATGGATATATTGCCCCAGCTCACACATGGATATATTGCCCCAGCTCACACATGGATACAGTTGTGTTCAAAATTATTCAACCCCCACTGAAATTGAGTGTTTTGGCCAATTTGACATTGATTTTGATCAGTCATCTTGCTTACAATTAAATCAAAGAGGCACGTGTAGGTCAGACAAATATAACACAACATTTATAATGAAATAACCACAAATGTCTTTTCTGTGCTCACATCATTATCAGTTTTATTCAACCCCCAAGCGACATTCAATCTTAGTACTTAGTACAACATCCTTTAACAGTTATAACAGCTTTTAAACGTGAAGCCTAGCTTGACACAAGTGTCTTGCAGCGATCTACGGGTATCTTCGCCCATTCGTGATGGGCAAAAGCCTCCAGTTCAGTCACATTCTTAGGCTTGCGCACTGCAACTGCTTTCTTTAAGTCCCACCAGAGGTTCTCAATCGGATTTAAGTCAGGTGACTGCGATGGCCACTCCAAAATGTTCCAGCCTTTAATCTGCAACCATGCTCTAGTGGACTTGGAGGTATGCTTGGGATCATTGTCCTGTTGAAAGGTCCAACGTCTCCCAAGCCTCAGGTTTGTGACTGACTGCATCACATTGTCATCCAATATCTCCTGGTACTGAAGAGAATTCATGGTACCTTGCACACGCTGAAGCTTCCCTGTACCTGCAGAAGCAAAACAGCCCCAAAGCATGATTGACCCCACCGCCATGCTTCACAGTAGGCAAGGTGTTCTTTTCTTCATAGGCCTTGTTCTTCCTCCTCCAAACATAGCGTTGATCCATGGGCCCAAACAGTTCTAATTTTGTTTCATCAGTCCACAGAACACTATCCCAAAACTTCTGTGGTTTGTCCACATGACTTTTGGCATACTGCAGTCGACTCTTCTTATTCTTTAGAGACAGCAAGGGGGTGCGCCTGGGAGTTCTGGCATGGAGGCCTTCATTACGCAGTGTGCGCCGTATTGTCTGATCTGAAACTTCAGTACCCACATCTGACAAATCTTTTCTCCGTTCCTCAGCAGTCACACGGGGACTTTTCTCCACTCTACGCTTCAGGTAGCGCACAGCAGTCGAAGTCAGCATCTTCTTTCTGCCACGACCAGGTAGCGTTTCAACAGTGCCCTTTGCCTTGAATTTGCGAATGATGCTTCCTATGGTCTCTCTTGGTATGTTTAACATCTTTGCAATCTTCCTATAGCCATTGCCCTTCCTGTGAAGAGTAATCACCTCTTCTCTTGTCTTCCTGGACCATTCTCTTGACTTCACCATGTTTGTAACCACACCAGTAAATGTCTAGAAGGAGCTGAGTATCACAGTCCTTTTAAAGCTGCCTAATTGGTGCTTATTATGCTTTATTGCTGCTCTGTGACATCCACAGGTGTTTTCAATACCTGATTGAAAACACTTGAATGAACCTCTGTTCTTTAGAGTGGTAGTCTTTAAGGGGTTGAATAATTGTGTCAATGAAGAATTCACAAAAGAAACATTTACTACTGTATTACAAAACCAATTGATGTCATTTTAGTTGCATATGGTTCTTTAAAAAGTCCTTGTAGGATTTCATTCTGAATACAATTACAAATGTACACTAAATTCCCTAAAACCCTTTACAGCATTGGGGGTGGAATAATTTTGAACACAACTGTATATTTGCCCCCAGCAGCTCACACATGGATATATTTACCCCCAGCAGCTCACACATGGTTATATTTTTTTTTTTGTAAATATCTGTTTATTGGTTTATCAAACAAAGACAGGCAACATGGAACACGTAGGTTCATTAAAGCAGTTTGAAAATCAACAGAGGGACGCGCAGGACCCCTATAATGTTGCAGTATAGACACAAAGATATAAACATAGTCATGGAGAAAGTGGGGAAGGAACAGAGGGAATGAGGATAAGTGCTTCAAAACGACCTGACAGGTATTGCAATGAGTGTCTGGGTTTCATTGCTGAGCGTGTTTATGTCATGTGGGGACGGTAAGTAACGCTTGAAAAGCTTGGGACGAGGATTGCAGTATCCAGCTGGACCAGATCGCCGTGTATTGGGGTAATCTATCGGAGGCACTAAAGACCAGCTGTTCCACTGTGTGCAACTCTTCCATGCGAGTAAACCATAGTGAAAGAGGCGGTGGTGTGAGCTGTAGCCAGTAGAGTGGCACCAGCGCTTTGGCAATGTTCAGTATGCGAATGGCCATAGTGCGTTTATATGCTGCAACAGAGTATGTATTATGGTGTAAGAGGAACGCGGCCGGTGTAAACTCTGGGGGAGGGTCCGTGAACACCTTAAGTATATCATGAATCCTTGACCAGAAAGGTTGTAATTTCGGGCACTCCCACCAGATATGTAGCATGTCTCCCCGTGCCCCGTTACATCTCCAACATTGAGCTGGAACTTGAGGATCATAACGATTAATCTTATCAGGGGTGCGGTACCATAGGCTGAGGACTTTATATGCAGTTTCCTGCGTTTTGACATGGTTATATTTGCCCCAGCAGCTCACACATGGATATATTGCCCCCAGCTCACCTCTGCCAGTCATTGCAGAGGGGCGGATCCAGCAGCCACCGCCGCATTCTTTCCCTCTACAAGCGGCTGCCTGCATGGATATCTGCTGCTCGCTGGGATCCATCCTCCAGCCAGCCGCAATCTCGCAGAGTTCACGTGAACTCTGCGATCTCGATCGCAGCTGGCTGGATCCCAGCAAGCGGCAGATATCCATGCAGGCGGCCGCTTGTAGAGGAAAAGAACGCGGTGGCTGCTAGATCCACCGCCGCGCCGACGAGACCGCTCCGGATTCGGACTCCGAGAGTTCGATACCGGACCTGTCAAAAATTAAAGGACGGCTGGCGGTGAGGTGCCAGTACGGCGTACCGGTGCGTCCAACCTCAAAAAAACCCCTGTGCACAGGTATAAGATTCAGATGGTTATAATTGCTGAAAAGTCCTGTACAGCATATGCACTTACAATAGTGACCAATAGAGGGTGCAAATAGTGCCCTCTATTGGTCAGTATTGTAAGTGCATGCTCTTAGAACAGTAAAAAACTAAATGTGAACTTTATAAATAGTGAAACTCTATTCTCCTATATAACGATAATCAAATGCGTAAATAGTGACTGCGTAACCCTGTGTATATCTGGCTGATACTAGCCAGTGCCTCACCAGCCACTGACCTCACCGCATGTCACTGCTGCTCAGTTCCAATCTGGCCCTGAGCAGGGACGTCACCCGCAGCTGGAGTCATTGCAAATGCGCGAGATGACGTCACCCTCTGGGATTCCCCCTGCCAGTAGTACAGGAGATGCAGGGGTTCTTTAGACCCCTGTATCTCCGCATCTGTAAGAGCTGCAGGTACAGTTGTGGTGTCATTGGAAAGGCCAGAACCTTTCATCACTATAATGTGTAAATACAAAAAGATAATAAAATAAAAATAATAAATTTAAATAGAGTTAGACATTTTTATTTAGTTCTAAAAATAGAGGCATTGTATTTTTCCCTCCTATAAAATTACCAATGCAGTTGCATAAATTTTTTCATAAATATTTTAACCCTTCCCCAGCGGAAGACTTGTGGGGAATGTCCTCATAGGCTCCCGCTGTAAGCAGAGGACGTTCGTCCGCTCGGCGGGGGGCCAGAGAGGTACTCACCTCTCTGGTCCGGGGTGCTGCGGCGTTCTGGCTTCCTAGAAGCTACTTTTAGGCGACGAGTGGGGGATCCTTTCGGATCGCTCTTTCTCACGATCGGGAGGGTCTACAAGATAAAGACAGGCATCGCTTTGAAGGCAGGGTGTGCCATTTCAAGCGATGCCTGTCTTTAACCCCTGGAGTGCCAGACCGCGATCCGGCACCAGTTCGCTGCCTAGCACCGCTGGGGGCCGCCATCTTAAACAGCGGCTCCATCTCCGGTCCCCCCTCGGCACTCAATGTCACACATGGCGTGATGACGTCAGTTAGCCGGGGAACCCCTAGCTGCCCAGGTATTTCCCTAGGAAATCCCCTGGTAGAGATAGGGGGCTTCAAAGGAACCCCCAATCTCCTGAACGGTGGCAGCTATGCGGTCATGCATGGAGTCATTTGAAAGGCCAGAGCATGGCCTTTCAAATGATACCAAAACGTGACCATGCTAAATGTAATAGAAAATAGAAATATAAAAAATTAAAAACATGGGTTTTTTTTGTGTGCTATTTTTATTAATGCAGCAATATTGTTCCCATTTCAATTATGATGTGAACAATGATGCTGCACTAATGATTTCTTTCTATGGGGTGCGTTGGCTAAAAATCACGTAATTCCCCCCCAAAAAACTGTAACGAGTCCCCATTTCTAATTTTTTTAACAAGCGCACACCATAGAAAATATAAACGCAAAGACTCGGATGATAAAATTTGAGAAAAAAAACACTTTACATGCTGTAGAGGATTACAAATTTAAATTGAGAAAGGATTTTACCAGGAAGGATACATTGAGATTTCTCTAGTTTTCAAGTATGTCCTGGGTGGCGAGTATGTACCGTTAGGTGTCTTGCCCAAGGACACTTACTGGAGGGGTGCTCTTGCCGGAATCAAACCCATGTCTCCACAGGCTCTCTCCATGCAGAGCAGAGATGTTACCTCTACTCCACCAAGTCGGCACATACAGTTGTGTTCAAAATTATTCAACCCCCAATGCTGTAAAGGGTTTTAGGGAATTTAGTGTACATTTGTAATTGTATTCAGAATAAAATCCTACAAGGACTTTTTAAAGAACCATATGCAACTAAAATGACATCAATTGGTTTTGTAATACAGTAGTAAATGTTTCTTTTGTGAATTCTTCATTGACACAATTATTCAACCACTTAAAGACTACCACTCTGAAGAACAGAGGTTCATTCAAGTGTTTTCAATCAGGTATTGAAAACACCTGTGGATGTCACGGAGCAGCAATAAAGCATAATAAGCACCAATTAGGCAGCTTTAAAATGACTGTGATACTCAGCTCCTTCTAGACATTTACTGGTGTGGTTACAAACATGGTGAAGTCAAGAGAATGGTCTAGGAAGACAAGAGAAGAGGTGATTACTCTTCACAGGAAGGGCAATGGCTATAAGAAGATTGCAAAGATGTTAAACATACCAAGAGAGACCATAGGAAGCATCATTCGCAAATTCAAGGCAAAGGGCACTGTTGAAACGCTACCTGGTCGTGGCAGAAAGAAGATGCTGACTTCGACTGCTGTGCGCTACCTGAAGCGTAGAGTGGAGAAAAGTCCCCGTGTGACTGCTGAGGAACGGAGAAAAGATTTGTCAGCTGTGGGTACTGAAGTTTCAGCTCAGACAATACGGCGCACACTGCGTAATGAAGGCCTCCATGCCAGAACTCCCAGGCGCACCCCCTTGCTGTCTCCAAAGAATAAGAAGAGTCGACTGCAGTATGCCAAAAGTCATGTGGACAAACCACAGAAGTTTTGGGATAGTGTTCTGTGGACTGATGAAACAAAATTAGAACTGTTTGGGCCCATGGATCCTATGTTTGGAGGAGGAAGAACAAGGCCTATGAAGAAAAGAACACCTTGCCTACTGTGAAGCATGGCGGGGGTCAATCATGCTTTGGGGCTGTTTTGCTTCTGCAGGTACAGGGAAGCTTCAGCGTGTGCAAGGTACCATGAATTCTCTTCAGTACCAGGAGATATTGGATGATAATGTGATGCAGCCCGTCACAAACCTGAGGCTTGGGAGATGTTGCACCTTTCAACAGGACAATGATCCCAAGCATACCTCCAAGTCCACTAGAGCATGGTTGCAGATTAAAGGCGGGAACATTTTGGAGTGGCCATCGCAGTCACCTGACTTAAATCCGATTGAGAACCTCTGGTGGGACTTAAAGAAAGCCGTTGCAGTGCGCAAGCCTAAGAATGTGAATGAAGTGGAGGCTTTTGCCCATGACGAATGGGCGAAGATACCCGTAGATCGCTCTGCAAGACACTTGTGTCAAGCTATGCTTCACGTTTAAAAGCTGTTATAACTGTAAAAGGATGTTGTACTAAGTACTAAGATTGAATGTCACTTGGGGGGGTTGAATAAAACTGATAATGATGTGAGCACAGAAAAGACATTTGTGGTTATTTCATTATAAATGTTATGTTATATTTGCCTGACCTACACGTGCCTCTTTGATCAAAATCAATGTCAAACTGGGCAAAACACTCAATTTCAGTGGGGGTTAGATAATTTTGAACACAACTGTATAATAATGACATATTATGACTCTGCAGAGTCTGCCGGAAGTAACGATATATAATACGTCTGGGTCATGTAATAAAACATGGCTTCAAATCGCGTTTAAACATGAGCAAAAGCGGTAAAAATGAGCTCAACACACAGACATGAAAAGGCTCGGCAGTGAAGGGGTTAATATACAGTTGTGCTCCCAAGTCTACATACCCTGGAAGAATTTAGGATTTCTTGGCCATTATTCAGAGAATATGAATGGTAACAATTGCAAAACCTGTCGCAACCCTAATCAATGAATCACTGGCGACTGGATCTATACCCAAACTCTGGAAGACAGCGAGAGTGGTACCTATCCATAAAAGTGGAGACAATATTTTGGTATCCAACTACCGTCCAATATCATTGCTTCCTGTAATGTCAAAAATCCTGGAAAAATGTGTTTACACTCAACTACGCGATTACTATCAGTATTGGAACTGTTTAACCCCAGATCAATCCGGTTTCCGTCCAAATCATTCAACCACAACTGCCCTTTTAAAAGTTTCCAATGATATCCAGGCTGGCATGGAATAAGGAAATCGAACTGGAGCCATCTTCCTTGATTTTGCCAAGGCCTTTGACACAGTAGACCATGGCATCTTATTACAAAAACTTAAAAACTCTGGTATTGGTGATCGCACACTAACCTGGTTTCAATCATATGTGTCTGATCGGTCGCAATATGTGTCCATATCTGACAGCACTACCCTCCCCCTCCCAGTCACGTGCGGTGTACCCCAAGGCTCGATACTCGGCCCCCTGCTATTCATAATATTCATAAATGATCTGCCCAATGTCTGCAAAGCCTCAACTGTACACATGTACGCAGACGACACTAATCAATACCAGCAAACCAGATCTCCCACAGCTGGAGGCCGTGCTGTAAGACCAATCCACAGAGGTAGAAAAGTGGATCAAAGATAAAACCTTTTTCTATATGCTGACAAAACTGTTACAAAGCTCTTTGGAACAGCACCTAAACTACACAAACTGCAAACACCCCATCTATGTGTCAGGACAAAATCAAATGGCACGCTGACCACAGTCACTTCTCTCAAATATCTAGGTATGTGGTTAGACCCAAATCTATCCTTTGGCCCCCACATTGAAAAACTTTCATCTAAAATTTACTTCAAACTAGGTGCCCTGTACAGAAACAAATCCTGCCTGAGCCCCGCGGTAAGAAAACATATCGTATTCAATAGCTGGCATAAGCATTTGCTGTACAGAGATGTACTGTATGCAGCCGCCCCGCAAACGCACCTCCAGAAACTTACTACATTGTATAACTCATTCTGTCGCTTTGTGCTACAATGTAACTACATGACCCACCATTGTGACATGTTAAAAGAACTAAACTGGCCGTCGCTGGAATCTAGACGCACCCTTCACCTTTCCAACCTGGTGTTTAAGAGCTTTTCTGGGAAGCTACCCCCCTACCTGAATAGGCTGCTTCCCTCATCCTATAACCTCCGATCCAGGACCAGCACCTTACTTGCAATACCACAATACAAAAAGAGAGTGGCTCGATCCTCATTTTCCTACAGAGCACCACAATTCTGGAATAACCTCCCAGACGCCATCAAATCTTCCCCCAGTCTAAAGTCCCTTAAGAGCTCCATATTAACATACCTCAATAAGGAATGCACCTGTAAACATGTAACATAGGGACTAAATTTCCTACATATTTATTTTCTGTTAATCTGTATATTTGTTTTGTGTTAATTTCTTGCATTTTACTACTTTGTATTTCTGTAACCATGTTCTTGAACCCAGGACATACTTGAAAAAGAGAGAAATCTCAATGTATCCTTCCTGGTAAAATCCTTTATAAATAAATAAAATAAATAAACAAAAACATTTCTTTCACATGTGGTTAGTGTTTGGCTGAAGCCATTTATTATCGGTCAAGCGTGTTTACTTTTTAAATCATAATGACAACAGAAACTAACCAAATGATCAAAATAATAATAATACAGTGTATTGCCCCCTTTAACATCAAGGACATCTTGAAGTCTTTTGTATTTGTGGATGGGTCGCTTTATCGTCTCAGATGGTAAAGTTGCCCATTCTTATTGGCAAAAAGCCTCCAGTTCCTGTAAATTCTTGGGCTGTCTTGCATGAACTCCACGTTTGAGATCTCCCCAGAGTGGCTCAATGATATTGAGGTCATGAGACAGAGATGGCCACTCCAGAACCTTCACTTTAGTCTGCTGTAGCCAATGACCGGTCACTTGGTCTTGTGTCTTGGATCATTGTCATGTTGGAATGTCCAAGTACGTCCCATCTGCAGCTTAATAATTGTAATATATGGAATTTAGCAAAAAGTTATGCTAAGGCCACCGGCACATGAGCGTATTTATGGCTCATATGCTCCCGCACTTCCCTGTGTCCGTGGGTTTTTGACGGGGAAGGCCATCCACCGGACGTGAAAAAGCCCTCCCCGTCAAAAAGCTAAACGGACGCTGAAAGGATACAAAGCGTGATTCTTCATAGGAGGATCGCGCTTTGTACGCCGAGCGCAGAGAGCGGAAGGAACGTCCACTTTTACGGACGTTCCTTCCTCTGCTCGTGTGCCGCCAGCCTTAATCGTATACTTATTTTATTATTATTTATTATTGTGACTTAACAAGGAAATATATGACTGAACACCTGAATATAAAGCTTTATAGTATGGATAGACCGATATCACTTTTTAGGTGCCGATACTGATAATCGGCTACCTTTCAGGCCGATATCGGGTGCCAATATTCTGTACATTAAAAATATACCCCCCCAGGAGAGGGAGGGGGGTTCAAGGACCATGACGTACATAATACATCCTTGATCCTTAAGGGGAATTTTGTCATGCACACTGCACATTACTGTGGAGCTCTGTGACACCCTCATAAACACTGACTGCACATTACTGTGGAGCTCTGTGACTCCTTCATGCACACTGCACAATACTGTGGAGCTCTGTAACTCCCTCATATACACTGCACATTACTGTGTGGAGCTCTGTGATGCCTTCATACACACCGCACATTACTGTGGAGCTCTGTGACGCCCTTAGATACACCACACACTTAGAGCACCAGAACTTCTAGATCTGCAATTCAGCACTGACCTCAAAGCTAAGTTCCGAGATAGAAACCTAGAAAATGTCGGCAGATAAGAACCTGTCGGCCCAATTACATGGATACTTTACCTGGATTTATCTTTTGTTTAGGATAGCCTTATGCCTATCCCATGCCCGCTTAAATTCAAATCACTGTTTCGGCCTCTACCACTTCTACTGGAAGGCTGTTCCATGTATCCCCCACCCTCTCAGTAAAATAATGCTTCCTGATGTTACTTTTAAACCTTTGCCCCTCTAATCTAAGACTATGTCCTCTTGTTTTGCTATTTTGTTTCCTTTTAAATATACTCCCTTCCTCTACCTTGTGGATTTCCTTTACGTATTTAAAAGGTTTCTATCATATCTCCTCTGTCTCGTCTTTTTTCCAAGCTATACATGTTAAGATCATTAAGCCTTTCCTGGTAACTTTTCTCCTTCAAGCCGTACACCAATTTAGTAGCCCTTCGCTGAACTCTCTCTAGGATGTCTATATCCTTCTGGAGATATGGTCTCCAGTACTGCACACAGTACTCCAAGTGAGGTCTCACCAGTGCTCTGTACAGTGGCATGAGCACTTCCCTTTTCCTACTGCCAATACCTCTCCCTACACAACCAAGCATTCTGCTAGCATTTCCTGCTGCTCTATTACATTGACTACTTACTCTTAGATCCTATGCAATAATAACCCCTAAGTCCCTTTCCTCAGATGTTGAGGTTAGGACTGTATCAAATATTCTATATTCAGCCCTTGGGTTTTTACGCCCCAGGTGCATCATCTTGCACTTCTCCACATTAAAACTCAATTGCCACAGCTCCATTTTTTTAGTTTACCTAAATCATTTGTCATTTGGCTGATCCCTCCAGGAATGTCAACCCTGTTGCAAATCTTTGTGTCATCAGCAAAAAGACATAATTTACCATTAATACGTTCTGCAATATCACTAATAAAAATATTAAAGAGAATGGGTCCAAGTACTGACCCCTGAGGTACCCCACTGGTAACAAGACCTTGCGCCGAATAAACTCATTTACCACAACCCTCTGTTGCCTGTCACTCAGCCACTGCCTAATCCATTCAACAATATTGGAATCCAAGCTCAAGATAGCAATTTATTGATAAGCCTTCTATGCTGAACAGTATCAAAAGCCTTACTGAAATCTAAATAAGCAATGTCTACTGCACCACCTGTGTCTATTATTTTTGTTACCCAATCAAAAAAGTCAATAAGATTAGTTTAGCATGATCTCCCTGAGGTAAACCCATGTTGTTTCTGATCCTGTAAACTATCAGGGTTATTCAGATAGTGTGAAAAGCAGGAGAATGACTGGAGAATGAAAAATTCTAAGTCAAAATAGCCAAACCAGAAAAATTCTCACTTTCCAAATCGGCTATTTTGACCGAGAATTTTTCATTCTCCAGCCATTCTCCTGCTTTTCACGCTCTCTGAATAACCCTGTATATGTTTTTAGATGTTCAGCAATCCTTTCCTTTAACATGGTTTCCATTAACCACTTCAATGCTAAGGACGCGCTCAGCGCGTCCTCAGCATTGCCCCTGGTATGCGGAGGACGCGCTGAGCGCGTCCTCGCATTGGGGTCAGCGTTCGGCCGGGTTCCGGCCGATCGCTGGCCCCTCCGGTGCGGGCTGACATCCTGGATGTCAGCCCGGCATCCGGAGCAGTGGCCGCCATCATTATGTGTCATCGCGCCCCCGCGATGACACATAATTCAGGCGCCCCCCCCGCATGTGCGGAGGAGGCGCCTGAAAGGGAGGGGGGGGAGGTCCTTCGGACCTCTCTCCCTCCCGATCGGCGGCTCACAGGGGCTTAACCCAGGCATCATTTGGAAGGGCACAGCCTGCCCTTCCAAATGATGCCTGGCATTAACCCCTGGGGAGCTGGATCGCAAATCGGCGCTGAAAAGCGCCGATTTGCGATCCTTCCCGGGAGCTGGCCGACATCTTGGATGTCGGCCAAGCTTCCGGGAACTCCCCCAGAGGACTGGCGTCATCGTGCGCAGCACGATGACGCCAGTCCTAGCATTAACCCCTAACTGCCACGAAGTGTGGAGATAGGGAGTTCCAATGAACTCCCTATCTCCCGATCCGTGGCAGTTAGGGGTTAAATTTTGATATCGTTGGATCGGCCAGAGCATGGCCGTTCCAACGATACCAAACATGAAAGTAAAAAAAAATGTAAAAAAATAAAAAAATAAAAAAATAAAAAAATAAAAAAAAATTAAAAAAAAAAATTAAAAAAAAAAAAATAAACACTTTTTTTTTTTTTTTTTGTTAATGCAGCAATATTGTTCCCATTTCAATTATAATGTGAACAATGATGCTGCATTAACGATTTTTGTATGCGGTGCGTTTGTTAAAAATGGTGTCATTTTCCCCAAAAAAAAATGTAACGAGACCCCATCTCTAATTTTTTTAACAAGCGCACCCCATACAAAATATAACCGCAATTGCTCGCATGTTAAAATGTGAAAAAAAAACACTTTACACGCTGTAAATTATTGAAAATACATATTTTATTGCATTTTTTGTTATAATATACAAACATGACATAACGTATACATATAATAATGACATATTATGAATCTACCGAGTCTGACGGAAAGAACGATATATAATATGTCGATGTCATATACTAAAATAAGCTTTCAAAACACGTTTAAACATGATGCGCAAAACAGGTAAAAAATGACCTCAGCACAGGGGCGGGAAAAGCCTCAGCAGCGAAAGGGTTAATTTCCCCACTACTGACGTAAGACTAACTTGCACAGGGAAACCCAGAAACGATAGCTCAGTTTTTGAGAGAGTTACCAGCTACCTTTCCGGAGTTGTCCAAACGTGTAACGTGCTTATTTGGAAGTACATACCTGTGTGAAAAATTATTCTCAGCTATGAACGTTAACAAATCTAGAACCATGTCTAGGCTAACTGATGCCCATCTCTAGGCTGTTAAGGTTTCAACTGCTAACTCACTTAAAGCAGACTTGGCTCATCTGCAGAACAAACACTGCCAGGCATCTGGCATTAAGCAGTGAAAACACACACACACGTATTTAGTTTAATGTTGTTTTTGAAGTTTGAAATTTTGCATGTGGCCCCCATGGGATATGAAAACTTGTCATGTGGCCCTCTGGTAATTTGAGTTTGAGACCCCTGCTCTGGACACTACACTGACAGACACCGCAAACCTTCTTGCCACATCTCGCATTGATGTGCCATCCTGAATAAGCTGCACTACCTGAGCCACTTATGTGGGTTGTAGACTCCGTCTCATGCTACCACTAGAGTGACAGCACCGCCAGCATTCAAAAGTGACCAAACCACCAGCCAGAAAGCATAGGAACCGAGAAGTGGTCTGTGGTCACCACCTGCAGAACTACTCCTTTATTGGGGATGTCTTGCTACCTGCCTATGCTTCCCTCCTTTTGTCTATTCCATTTGCACAACAGCATGTGGACTTGACTGTCAGTGTTGCTACCTAAGTGGACAGTTTGATTTCACAGACGTGTGATTGACTTGGAGTTACATTGTTTTGTTTAAGTGTTCCCTTTATTTTTTTGAGCAGTGTATATATGTGTAGGAAGGGGGGCTGGTGTGTGTATAAATCTATGTATGTTTAGAGGGGAGCCTGTTGTGTGTGTGCCAGCATGTGTGGGTGGGTCATGGTTTGTTTATACAGAGATGGCCCTGTATATCTGTATACAGAGATGGCCTAGAAAATGCAACATGTTTCGCAAGCCTCTGTATTACAACGCTTTATTTTATGACTGTCCCCTTCATGACATTGTCAAAAGGGCAGAATATGGATGCCAGTAAAATTCCCCCCCCGGGAAAAATTTCTGCGGCCGCCCATGGTTGCAGAATGTGTTGGTGCTTAATAATATATGGAATTTAGCAAAAAGTTATGCTAAATCGTATACTTATTTTATTATTATTGTGACTTAACAAGGAAATATATGACTGAACACCTGAATACAAAGCTTTATAGTAGGGATAGACCAATATCACTTTTTAAGTGCCGATACTGATAATCGGCTACCTTTCAGGCCGATAACCGATATCGGGTGCCAATATTCTGTACATTAAAAAATTTAGAGGGGGGGGAAATAAACCACAATTTCTGCATTAATCTAGTGTCAAAATTGTAAACATAACATCCGAGAAAAAAGCGCTTGAAAAAAAGTGTGATGGGTTAAGAAATCGCAACCACCCCATTTTTCTTTCACAAGCTACAGCTTTTTTTCTTTTTCTTTTTTGGTATAACAAAGCAACCTGCAGTGCAAATTGATTTCCAGTGAAGGGCATGAAAAGCTTTACACTGCAGTTTGCAGGCAGATAAATCGATGCCGTGAACTATTTGAGGCATTTATTTATTTAGTTTCCCCGTTCCTTGTTGTACTGTGCTGAGGAACCTGCTCGTGCTATAGAAGTGATGATCTGTAAAATGCTGGTCCCGGCCGCTCGGCTCACAGGAGCTTGCAATCTAGAGGAGCAGATGGACCGGCTCACAAGAGTTTACAATCTAGAGGAGTAGAGGGACCGGCTCACAGGAGCTTACAGTTCATTTAAGGGGTTTATTCACTAAACAGTTCTTCCTGTTGGTTGTCCTTGCTGCTATGTGGTTCATAAATTTCTGGTTTATTCTATACAAAGCATGCCGTGCACAAAACATAACAAGGGGAAAAAAGTGTCATCTGCGCTCGTTTCTATGTATTCCATGTACAACAAAACACTATGAGGTTTTGGTTTGTTTCAATGGCCACTGCAACGCAAGCTCACTCGCCACTTCAAGGCACCTCTTTATAGAGTGAGTACCTAACCAATGTAACCAAAAGCCGCTCTACTCAGCAGCTCCAAGCCCCTCCTGCTGCTTTTCAGCCAAGGAGAGGCAGAGAAATGGTATTTTTTTCCCTTGTTATGTTTTATACATTAACTGGGCTGTTACTCCTGGCTGTTGCAGCCGCTCCGGTGAGTATGGGCGCGACGCCATTTTTTCTGTATGTATGTATACTATGCTTGTGACACCAGTTCGTCGTTTTGCTGCTGTTCCTCTTTCCATGTTTTTGTTTTTAATCCCAAATAGGAATTGTTTGGTGCATGTATAAATAAAACCCACCATTTCTCTGCCTCTCCTTAGCTGAAAAGCAGCAGGAGGGGCTTGGAGCTGCTCAGTAGAGCGGCTTTTGGTTACATTGGTTAGGTACTCACTCTATAAAGAGGTGCCTTGAAGTGGCGAGTGAGCTTACGTTGCAATGGCCATTGAAACAAACCAAAACCTCAGTGTTTTGTTGTACATGGAATACATAGAAACGAGCGCAGATGACACTATTTTTCCCTTGTTAGGTTTTATACATTAACTAGGCTGTTACTCCTGGCTGTGCCGCTCCGATGAGTATTGGCGCGACACCATTTTTTCTGTATATATGTAATATATATGTATGGTCAGATAGATCTTTGCGGTAATACCGCTCTCCATTTTACATTAAAATAATAACTTTTTATATGATAACAATTAGGAGTGTTCACAGATTTTTAAATTCTAGCAATTGCTAGTTTTACGGCCGTTAGATAGTGAATTAGAAATGTTCTTATCCGGATGGGAACATTAGGAAAATTGATATGCAGAAGGGCGGCTGCGGCTGTAATGTTATTAATGGTAATGCCCAAAAGGGTATTCAAATTGTGGATACATTTGTGCCAGACAGGCTGTATCACTGGACATGACCACCATATATGCAGAAAATCTGTGTTATCCTCACCACATCTCCAACAGTTTGCGTATTACCATACATCTTAGCAAGTTTTTTTTGGAACTAAATACCATCTGTTCAGTAATTTATAGTGAAGAAACACATATATACATCACATTTTTCAAACAGTCTAATTCAACAAGGGGAGGGAATGGGCTTAACTACATCCACAATACAGAGACCGAAACCTTCACACAGAAACACTTTTTTAGAAGAACGTTGGAACATCTAGAATGGCAACCTAGAAACACAGCCAGAACACACCTTTAAAAAAAAAAAATATAGCCTGGCTAAGTGTCCGACAGGAGGTTTTCGGAGGGGTCATCCGTCAGTCCTCTTCTCCGCACCCCACTAACATTTTACGGAGTTGTGATGTTGATAAAGCTCTCGATAGGATCTCCTGGGCCTACCTTGCCCCCTTTTTTTTTTTTTTTTTTTAAAGTTCACCACTTTAGTGGAGAATTCTGGAACCTTTTTCAAGCACTTTTCTCCCCTCCCTGGTTACGGCAAACTGGCTAAACTCCATTCCTTTTGTACTACAGAAGCGCACCAGACAGGGCTGCCCACTTTCCCCCCTTTTATTTAACCTCACCACGGCACCCCTTGTATGTCTAATTGAGGCAAGCAGTGAAATTGCAGGTATTCAGCTGGGCCTCTACTACTTTTAAGGTGGTAGTGTGGCCGGAGTGGCTTAGAAATTAGCCGCCATCTTGTATCCTGGAAGCCATCTTGGATAGAACTATGGTTCACGTAATTGCAAATAGCTAATAGTAATGGACTTTAGAAAAGTTTGCTAAGATTTCAACATTCCAGAGACTTTCTGGTGTAGCAATTAAATAGAGAATCAGGCCTGAATAAACAGAGGTGCCAAAGAACAATGCATGCTGCTTTGGCGCCACCCTTTAAAAACTTTTTTTTTTTTTTTAAAACTTTTTGTCCTGGTTTCCTGTCCCCCAGGGCACTACCCGGACCCCCATATACCTTTTAGGAGGGCACTCTAAAAATCGAATTTTGAGTCCCATTGAGTTGTATTGAGTTCGTGTTCGAACTTCTGAAAAGTTCGAGTTCGAATGCGAACCGAACTCGGGGTGTTCGGCTCATCCCTACCTACAGGCTCCTGAGATGTAAATCCGGCCCTGCCTGTAGGGCTCCAGAGAGACCGGGGTCTAAATGATTTTAAATTATTATTATTTTGTTTTCTTTTTAGAGAGCAAGGTGCCCTTTGTGGCAGGCGCCTGTAGGTACATGCCTAGCCCACCCAAATTATAAATTTGGCCCTGGCTGCTACATACACAACTTCCATCCACAAATCCTTTAATTGGCACTTTTCCCTATTTGTAGCCTCTTCGGAGGCATTATAAATCCCATTTGGAAACTTGTTGGAACAATTTAATGGTAACATAGCACATCTGGAAGATATCACATTAATTTTAGAAAACAGCTAAACAGGTGATGCAGGGCCACATAAACGAGATTGATAGCCAATTACTTCAGGTGCATATTGTCCTGATGGAGAGCTATAGATCCCACTTTGATAAACTATCCCCACAGACTGCTAGGTTGTACAAGGAGAGGCAATTGATCTACAGCTCCTTAATGGTGGAATGAGACAAATATTCTTGGTTCCATCAGCAAAATCTTATTTTGCATGGAGTGGCAATCCCTGTGAGCTTGCCCTATGAAAGTGGAAAGGGGAGTTTGAAGATGAGAAGTCATACTACCAGAGAGTAGTTTCAGGTCACTTAAAAGCGAAATGGGACGATGAGAAGTGGGTATTTACTAGGCTTTAAAAGGTCAATGAATCTGGCGGCATTAAACTATGGTGGAAGGGCTTTTCCTTGTAAAATGTGATTAAATAAAGTAGTTAAATGCAGAGTGAGTTAACTGTTTAACATTTTATGATATTCAGGACTGAAACCATACGGGCCCGGGGGTCTTTTGGTTGGTGAGGCAAGATATGGCATTAGCTACCTCTTGTGACTGGATTGGGGTATTGAGAAACTCTGTCCTTCGTTGTTACTTCAGGTATGGCTGCCTGGATAAAAAAGGATGCACAGGGTTCCCAACTATCACATTGCACCATATAAAAATTTGCAAAGTAGTCTCTGAAGAATTGGGAAATCTGTACTGGATCACTTAACATCTCTCCCAAAGGAGTTTTCATTTGGGAAATCAGAGGTATGGAAGATTGTATCAAATTGGACAGCAACTTGCTCTGCTTATTGCCTTGAAGTGGAGCCAAATATCGGATAAAATATAGGATTACTTGTACCAAAGAATATGTGATGTATAAAATAACATGCCCCTGTGGATTAATATATATTGGGAAAATCAATCAATGGACTACGCAGTCGTATGGCGAACCATCGTTCAGCCATTAGGGCTGCATTGGCAGGGGTGAAAATCCCCAACCTGTGGCCTAACACTTTAGAGAAGCAGGTCATTCCCTGCCATCCCTTCGAGTCATGGGCATCGACCACGTCCCTCCTATGGGCAGAGAGTGGGACCGGGACAAGGAATTACTTAAAAGGGAATCCTTTTGGATTTTCACGCTCTATACCCTGGCTCCACTGGGGTTGAAAAGAATTTATACTCTTTGCTATCGAATTGATAGATATCAAGGAATAGTAGGCAGATGTCTCTATTTTGAATATATATCCCTGTATTGAGCAATGACAGAATGGCTTAATGCGAAGGGAAATCATCGGGGGTTGCTGCTCCTCTCGTGCAGGGATGATGTCCTTGGCAATCAGTACTGGCCACCCTTTCTGGGTGAGAGCAGGCTGATTTGCATATGGAGTATTCATCCCTGTAATGGCACAAGCAAGCTAAAACCTTGTGAGACCTGAGCGGGCACCCACCCTAGAGCAGGCCACTAGTGCCGTTGCTGGTTCTCAGGACCCTCACAACCCCCCTCCCTTTCCTCACTATACTGCTGGTCTGCATGTGATTGGGAGGTAGTACTTTTCTGTATATATGTTTCCATGACGACCGGGTGATGCCAATATGCCGCTAAGCACATTGGAGTCATTAAAATCATGGATGCTATACACTGAATGTGTTTCTTTCAAATATACCTGTATTTATACAATTCACACACCTTATTCGGGCCACATATTGGTTTTATTTCACTTTGTTGTTTTTTTCTGTTTTGTGTATATGTCTCCATGTTGCCCGGGGCGTACCAATCGGTGGACAGACACATTTCTGGGTTTGGGGAGACTGCCTCGTGTATTGGGTTTGGTTTAATTCATTGGTATATATGTTCACATTGTTTGTTTGCATTATCTTGAAAAAAATCCCAGAGGGGACGGAAACGTCGATCTTTGGAATAAACTTCGTATGCGATTTAGGCTTGTGTCAGACAAGCGTCTTTGGAGAGCGGAAAGGAATGTCTGTGAGAGTGGACGTTCCTTCGACGCCCGTCTGGCCACCTCGCTGAGCTCACTCAGTGCGCTCAGCACTGCAAGGCTCGATCCTCCTATGGAGAATCACGCTTTACAGCTCTGTCATCGTCCATACTAGCGCTTTTCCGTAGAGGCTTGTATAACGGACGCTTGTTGCGCGCACATTTTGTGTGCGCGCACAAGCGTGTGACCAGCCGGTAAGCACGTCCAGTGAGGGCGCACATAGCACGCTCGTCTGACGCCAACCTTGGTCTTCGTGTGCGTCTGGATTTTTTTCCGATACAAACAGTGATTGGAGTTTTAAAAGAGAAAGGACAAGGGTTGAGGTCAATGGGTACTTAAATAGGGATTAAACCCTCAAATGTATTAACTGAAAAATCTGAACAATTAAGTTAAGAGAAAAAAAGTACCGTAAAAGTAGCCGTGTAAGGTACAGAGAGGACCTTATTTTATTTATTTATAAAGTATTTTACCAGGAAGGATACATTGAGATTTCTCTCGTTTTCAAGTATGTCCTGGGTTCAAGAACATTGAGAGGTTACAGAAATACAAAGTAGTAAAATGCAAGAAATTAACACAAAACCAAATATACAGATTAACAGAAAAATAAATATGTAGGAAATAAAGTCATTATGTTACATGTTTACAGGCGCATTCCGTATTGAGGTATGTTAATAGGGAACTCTTAAGGGGCTTAAGATTGGGGGAAGATTTTATGGTGTCTGGGAGGTTATTCCATAACTGCGGTGCTCTGTAGGAAAATGAGGATCGAGCCACTTTCTTTTTGTATTGCGGTATTGTAAAAAGGTTTAATAGGAAATTGTAATTTCAAAAAAACAAAAAACTAAAAACACAACATTTGCCACAATCAAACACTATAAAAAACAAGGATATGTAGTTGAATGCAAGTGGTATAAGGTCTATTGGTTAGGGTGATATATTAGTCAGTAGTTTCAAATTCAGTTAAGATCTTTCAATGGTTGATATAGTAATTATTCACAACCTCCATCTCATAGCTATCCAAAGTGTATTGATAAGCCAATTCAGATGTTCAAATCGATGAAAACCACCTGATTAGGATTTTAGTAATCCACACAATGTTCCCAATGTTGTCAACGTTCTTTTAACAGATAATTTTGGGAAGGTTTCCCACAGTGGTATTTGGTGGTTTAAATTTATGATCAATGTGGGTCAATATAGTGGCTAAAATCCAGTATGATTGCATTGCACGATCTGTGTTACCTCATTGTGGAGGTTTAACAGTGTACCCCAAGGCTCGATACTCGGCCCCCTGGTATTCCCAATATTCATATATGATCTGCCCAATGTCTGCAAAGCATCAACTCTACACATGTACGCAGACGACACTGTAATCTATACCAGCAAACCAGATCTCCCACAGCTGGAGGCGGTGCTGCAAGACCAATTCACAGAGGTAGAAAAGTGGATCAAAGATAAATCAAACTTTTTCTAAATGCTGACAAAACTGTTACAATGCTCTTTGGAACAGCACCTAAACTACACAAATTGCAAACACCCCATCTATGTGTCAGGACAAAATCAAATGGCACGCTGACCACAGTCACTTCTCTCAAATATCTAGGTATGTGGTTAGACCCAAATCTATCCTTTGGCCCCCACATTGAAAAACTTTCATCTAAAATTTACCCCAAACTAGGTGCCCTGTACAGAAACAAATCCTGCCTGAGCCCCGCGGTGAGAAAGCAGATTGTACAACAAATGCTTATGCCGGCTATTGAATACGGACATGTAGTGTATGTAGCCGCCCCGCAAACGCACCTCCAGAAATTTACTACATTGTATAACTCATTCTGTCGCTTTGTGCTACAATGTAACTACATGACCCACCATTGTGACATGTTAAAAGAACTAAACTGGCCGTCGCTGGAATCTAGACGCACTCTTCACCTTTCCAACCTGGTGTTTAAGAGCTTTTCTGGGAAGCTACCACCCTACCTGAATAGGCTGCTTCCCTCATCCTATAACCTCCGATCCAGGACCAGCACCTTACTTGCAACACCACAATACAAAAAGCAAGTGGCTCGATCCTCATTTTCCTACAGCGCACCACAATTATGGAATAACCTCCCAGACGCCATCAAATCTTCCCCCAGTCTAAAGTCCCTTAAGAGCTCCATATTAACATACCTCAATAAGGAATGCACCTGTAAACATGTAACATAGTGACTATATTTCCTACATATTTATTTTCTGTTAATCTGTATATTTGTTTTGTGTTAATTTCTTGCATTTTACTACTTTGTATTTCTGTAACCATGTTCTTGAACCCTTGAAAACGAGAAAAATCTCAATGTATCCTTCCTGGTAAAATCCTTTATAAATAAATAAATAAATAAATTAAGCCTGGGGCTTACCTGGTATGCTAGTGAAGGAGATAAATCTCCATCCTTTAATTGTTACAATCTATTCTTATGAACAATGTCAATGATGTCAATGATTTATGTACAGTGGCAAGAAAAAGTATGTGAACCCTTTGGGATTACGTGGAGTTTTGCATGAATTGGTCATAAAATGTGCTCTGATCTTCATCGAAGTCACAACAATTTGAAAAACACAGTCTGCTTAAAGTAATACAACACAAACATATGTTTTCATGTTTTTATTGAACAGAACATGTAAACATTCACAGTGCAGGGTGCAAAAAGTATGTGAACCTTTGGACTTAATAACTGGTTGACCCTCCTTTGGCAGCAATAACCTCAACCAAAAGTTTCCTGTAGTTGCAGATCAGACCTGCACAACGATCTGGAGTAATTTTGGACCACTCCTCTTCACAAAACTGTTTCAGTGTAGCAATATTCTTGGGATGTCTGGTGTGAATCCCTCTTTTAAGGTCATGCCACAGCATTTCAATCGGGTTGCGGACAGGACTCTGACTGGACAACTCCAGAAGGCGTATTTTGTTTTGTTGAAGCCATTCTTTTGTTGAATTACTTGTATGCTTTGGGTCATTGTCCTGTTGCATCACCAATCCTCTGCGGAGCTTCAGTTGGCAGACAGATAGTCTTACGTTTTCCTGCAAAATGTATTGATAAACTATGGAATTCATTTTTCCATCAATGACAACAATCTGTCCAGGCCCTGAGGCAGCAAAGCAGCCCCAAACCATGATGCTCCCTCCGCCATGTTTTACAGTGGGGATGTTGATGTGCTGTGCCTTTTTTCTCCACACATAGTGTTGTGTGTTTTTTCCAAACAACTCAATTTTGGTTTCATCTGTCCACAGAATATTTTGCCAGTAGTGCTGTGGAACATCCAGGTTCTCTTTTGCAAACTTCAAACGTGCTGCAATATTCTTTTTGGATAGCAATGGCTTCCTCTGTGGTGTCCTCCCATGTACTCCATTCTTGTTTAATGTTTTCCTTATTGTAGATGTGTCAACAAAAAGGTTAGCATGTGCCAGAGATTTCTGTAAGTCTTTAGCTGACACTCTAGGATTCTTCTTTACTTCATTAAGCATTCTGCTCTGTGCTCTTGCAGTCATCTTTACAGGACGACCACGCCTAGGGAGAGTAGCAAGAGTGCTGAACTTTCTCCATTTGTAGACAGTCTGTCTTACCGTGGACACATGGATAATATCACACTGATTGGACTCAAGGTTGGCTCACTCCTGGCTCCAATTAGCTCTTTGAGTCATTAGGCTACGGGGTTCACATACTTTTTCCACCCTGCACTGTGAATGTTTACATGTTATGTTCAATAAACAAATGAAAACATAGGTTTGTGTTGTATTATTTTAAGCAGACTGTGTTTTTCAAATTGTTGTGACTTAGATGAAGATCAGAGCACATTTTATGACCAATTCATGCAAAACTCCACGTAATCCCAAAAGGTTCACATACTTTTTCTTGCCACTGTATGTATATGAGGTATAACTTCTATCCAATATACTAATTATCTCTGGTCTAATCAAGACTGCGCAATACATTAACTTTACAATTCATATTTGATGCTGCAGTTCTGATTAGGCTTTAGCTATCCATCGCTCAACTAGTAACTATTATTGCAAGTAAATTGCTAATATAATCGTGGATATTTGAAGTTATTTGCTGCAGGCTATTATGCTCTGAATCATTTCTAGTAAATGCTCTTTGCAACAATTTTATTACTGGGCCACTTGCTACTATATTCAATGTTGTGGTTGTATTCTATATCGCTTCATTGCTAATTACAAGCCATTTTTTACGCCGTGAATGAATTTATCACCTTGAATAAGGAATCTCTGCAACAGAGCTACAATACCTTTTCTGACTCTAGCCTTTTCTAGGCCATAAAACACCTAATGCCAGCATTCTATACTTTGTGAATTTATCTTGCTTTTTAGCAATCGATGTACCATTACTCATTCTGAGATGTTGGGCTTAGACAATTGATGTCACTATTCAATATTCCATCAATTATGATACTGGTTTCACCAGTTATCGCAGATATCTCTCTAGAATCGCTATGTGTGTTTTTTTATTAATATTTAAATTAAGCAAATCATGACTAGGGAACATTGTGTGGATTACTAAAATCCTAAATCAGGTGGTTTTCATTGATTGAACATCTGAATTGGCTTATCAATACACTTTGGATAGCTATGAGATGGAGGTTGTGAATAATTACTATATCAACCATTGAAAGATCTTAACTGAATTTGAAGCTACCAATATATCACCCTAACCAATAGACCTTATACCACTTGCATTCAACTACATATCCTTGTTTTTTATAATGTTTGATTGTGGTAAATGTGTTTCAGTTTTTTGAAATTACGATTTCCTATTAAAAGGTTCATTAAGGTCCTCTCTGTACCTTACACGGCTACTTTTACGGTACTTTTTTTCTCTGAACATAATTGTTCAGATTTTTCTGTATGAATGATTGGAGTTTTCCTAGATCATGTGATGTAACTAGACTTTTTCATGTCCCCCGTTTTAAAGCAAAAATATATTACATAACAAAAAGTAAGCTACCTTTGTATCAAATAGGACGTATCTGTGATGCCCATTGTTCAGTCACCCTTAGAGCTGCCTGTTTTTTTTTTAGCTTTCAGTTTTATTGGTTTTGCATTTACACAGCAAAAGCACTATACAATACTGTAATAGTAGTATCGAACACAGGAGAATGAATTGCCTTGATGCTTTTAAGTAAGGAAGTATATTCTAAAGTATTCCCGTGGGATCGATAATACCTTGGAAGGGTGCTACACAATAAAGAATACATTTGTGAAGTAGCAGCATCCATTGAAACCTACCTGTCTCACACTGAAGTTTGTTTAGGGGGTTTTTGTGTTGTTCCTCAATATGCTTAGTCATCTGGTACCGAGTATCTGTAGAAAATGTGCACTGCATGCAGTTATAGCTGTCTCTTGTGTGTTCCCACAAAATGCGGCTGTTGGTGGAGTGTCCTGAAATACAAGAAAGCTTAATTTGGCATGTTTCACAGCAAACACAGTAATCAAGCAAAAACATTCCTTAACACTGTAGAGAACACTACATAATGTCACTTTTCCAGTCTCGCTTTTCCTACCCTTTCTAGTTTACCAAATTGTACAAACATTTCCCCAACACCAAATCTTTACATACTCTCAGCTATTGAAGGTATTTATGCTAGATCTTGAAACATTACCCCTTTGTCCTTCACTCTGTCATTGTCCCTTGCATTATTTATACCATTACTTATGTATATTCCCTCTTACATACATTGGATATACAATTGCTGGGATGTGTTAATGTCTTATGCAACTATAAACTTTATTTCCTGTGTGGAGGCTTTTAATCTCACATTTTTGCCCTTAAATGAGTGTGTGTAGATATATATATATATATCTCATCAGGCATGTTACTGGCCATCGGTACTACCGGCAGGATGGCTCAGTGGGCCGCAGCCTGGGGCATCCCTAGATCGGCGGGCCGCCTGGGGCTCCCCTAGGTTGGCCAGCCCACTGTGAGTGTAGTCAGCCCTGTCCCTCTGTGTCAGGCCATCCGGGACCTGTGCTCCTCCGTGGCCGCCACTTAGGATAGACAGGTTCCAATAAGAGCAGCAGCTTTTTTTAACCCCTTATTGACTGGGCAGTTTTACACAAATCCGTCTTTTAGTGACCGCTTTTTTTTTCACACGTCTGCGCTGTTCGTGTTTAGGTCAAATTTTCCTCTTACTCGTTTATACAACCCACACATATTATACACCATTTTTCCGGCCATTAAATGGACTTTCTAAAAATACCATTATTTCCATCATATCGAATAATTTACTACAAAAAAAATCTGAAATGGAAAAGAAATAAAAAATGGTAAAAACACTTTTCCGTAATTTAATCCCCAAAATCTACAACCACTAAAAAAAGACCCCGCCTAAATGGTTTCAAAATTTTGTCCTGAGAATGGAAATACACAATTTTTGCATGTTTTTGCTTTTTAACCCCTTCCAAAGGATCCCCCCATCTCCACATGGCAGCTAGGGGGTTAACTGGCCCACTGACACATATGGTGAGGATGTCCGTGGGTGGGGTGGGGGGGGTGACCTGGAGGCTAGGCTGACATTAAATATGTCAGCCCCCTCCAGGTTTGAATCGCGATTTGGCGCTGAATCGTGATCCTGCAGCGAAACGGTTAATGCTGTACAGCGTTGAAAAGGGGAGACTCTCCCCTTTCCAGCGGTGCAACTTGCATCGCTGTACCTTAAACGGTTGGGGAGATAGAGGGCTCCAAATGCCCCCCTCCCCTTCCTGATTACGCTTTTTCCGTGGACGGGAAAGAGCAGGAGGCTCCACATGACAGCCAGACCCAGCAGGACCTATTTTGTCATCGGCGTTTGCATTGCTTGGAGGCAGCAGCAGCGCACTCTAACCGCCCAACGCCCCACGAGTGATGCGTCACAGGCGCAGTGGCAGAAGAACACCGACAGTGTCCACTGAAGGAGGACTGAGAGCCCAGGCCCTGAGGAGATTTATTTTTAAAAGTGTATGGTGAGCAACCCACCCGTAGGAGGAGGGGGGGGGGGGGTTGAATAAATTGATGAGGGGGGCTTTTTATTTGAATAATTTGATGGGGTTTAATAATTTGATATGCTGGGGGGCGGTTGAATAAAGTTGTATCGGTACATTACAGTGAGTTTTATTGCTGTGGGTGCTCTATGATACAGTAATGTGTGTATGAGGGTATCACAGAGCACCCAGAGCAATAAAACTCACGCTCATACACACCGTACATCACACTGAGGTTTATTGCTGTGGAGCTCTGTGATACACTCATACACGCCGCACATTGCTGTGAGTTTTATTGCTACATACCCCCGCCCAGGGTGTAGGGGATATATGGTTATGTAGGGTTAGAAAGGTTATCCTATTAAATTCTTCTCAGAGATCAACGCTAACATAAAAAAATCCACACCCCCGCCCCAAATTAAAAACGATGGTACCTAGAGTAAAAAATGTAGACTTTCAGGGTTATTCAGAGAGGTGAAAACCAGGAGAATGACTGGAGAAGTGAAAATTCTAGATCAAAAAAGCCGATTTGGAAAGTGAGAAATGGGAGAATTTCTCTGGTTTGGCCATTTTGACCTAGAATTTTCAATTCTCCAGCCATTCTCCTGGTTTTCACCTCTCTCTGAATAACCGCATTTTACACTGAGAACTGAATACAGTCAAGAATAGCATGAAACAATAGTAGTACTGTGTGAAGCAATATTCATACTTTTTTCAAACATCAGTACTACGATTGACAATAAATTTGATGTATTGAAAGCTCAACAGCAGTATCACCTTCGTAGAAAAAAAAAATGCAAATTGGTAACCCTAAACCAATTTCTTCAATTTAATTCTTGAACTCCACTTCATACAACAGGACAACAGTTTAAAACTAATCAACTATTTTACATAGTAGACATTTTAAAACTGAAATTAGATTCAGAATGAATGAATTCTTTGCAACATGTTATGAAGAGGTGTAGGAAAGGGTGGAACACACTGCCTGACCTTGGCTTTTTTTCCAAACAGCATTAGAGACTGGTTGACCTTGGTTCCCCAGGAATGACTTAATCCTCTGTGGGACGGAGGCCTGTGGAATTGTGTAAGCAGATGGGTGAAGAAAAGGAAGATAGGAACCAGCAACAGATGCAGAGGCTGGAAACTGACCGCCAAACACTGAAGGTTCAAGAAGTGGGAAAGTATTAGAAGACTGAGAGATCAAGGAGTTCATTGATTTGCGAAGGTCATCAGTTAAGTAAGGAGACTGTGACTTAAGGACTTTGTTAGTTAGTGAAATAGGAGCCTCCTTCTTGATGCACTGAATAACACTCTGGTGGCGCGGCTTTGACGGCTCCACAGCTGCTGTAAACTTAGAATCCAATGAAGGCTGGACACTCAGTGGGGCAGAATTTGCATTATTTTCAATGCAAACATGCAGGTGCTTGAAGAGAGATCTATGAGTACGGAAGTGTTGCATACAATTTTCACACCTGAAAAAGAAAGAAAGAAAAAAAAAAGGATTAAAACCTATGACAAACACAGCAAAATCCATAATTCTTTCTGTACTTCATTGTAACGGTAATGATATACTATATTGATGCGCTGTCTGGCCTTAGAGCCCTTGGTGTGCGTCAAATGTTTTTTCTTTTTATGGTTTTCTCCTCCCACTTCTTAGCTCTTACCAGCAGCATAGCGTGGGTTGTCAGCGCCCGGGCAAAGCAAGAATTGTGCACCCCCCCAAACTGTGGACACGGTAACACACCCTGATTCCCTTCTACCAGTAGAGTAATGACCCCCTTACCCCACAAGCACATATATTGTATATTAACAAAATACGGTTATTTAAAAAAAAGGAAACACACATGCCCCCCCACTGCTACCAGTCACCCTAGCATAGTTCCACTCTCACACTATACCCACTCTCCCTCAAGTACCCCCCAGTCACTCTCTCTCTCCCAGTACCCCCAGTCACTCCCTCACTGTGTGTTGGTCACGCTGCTCTGGTGTCACACAGTGTCGCCTACCTGCGTGAAGTTACTGGTGGCCTGGGGGGGGGGGGTTGGCTGTCCAGGGGCTTAGTGGAGTCCAGATTTTAAATGTGCTGCAGGGCAGGCACCTCCCTCCCTCCTTCTTGTTCAGCAGCAGCTGGGGGCTGGCACAGAGCTTCAAGGGGGGCTGACAAGCGTAGTACAGGGTGCTCCGTCGGATAATGCTGCGCTGCTTCATGTGACTCATGTCAGCGTTAAGGAGGAGTCAGGACAGGACCAGAATTTTCTGTCCTTGTCCTCCCTTCTGGACGCTGAGTGCAAAGTCACCGCCGGCGCCGCAAAACTGGAGGCTGCCCATGCAAGGGCTTCTCACGGACAACAACAGTGTCTGTGAGCGGACACCTTGCTGATCCCTGCTGGAAAATATTAGTGGTTCAAATTTCTTATTAAATTTTGCGCCCCTAAGAAAACTGCGACCGGGGCGACCGCCCCCGAGGTCCCCCCACGCTACACCACTGGCTCTTACCCCCGATCATCTCTTCGCCCTACCATATGCCTGCTCTGTCTTTCTCACCAACCTAGGGCTAGAATCCACAGTTGTTATGCTAATGTCTCGAGTAGTAGCGGTTAGCATTGCATTAGGAAGTTTAACGTGAGCTATTCCAAGGTGCTGAAGTTAATGTCTGGATGCGAATTGACAATTTTTAACAACTCCTGAATTCTGGTGTTAATTCCAAACTTTGATAACCTAGCGAAGCGCTGGATCTTGACCCTTTAAAACGGAACGCAACAGAGCCCATGTACCAAGTATCACAAAGGATGTTGCCAGGCATGTGAGAATTATAGCTTGTGGTTTATTCCTAATACGCTGCCGTATTCGGCGAAACAGTCCCCAACACCAGTAGGAATAACAAAGAGCACAGGGAATTCCACTGGCACCTCATGTCCAAAGGACATGGCTATCTTTGGATGGCATGACTTATGTGGAGTTCCCCCTGCGTTACAGACTCAGTCATGAGCTACAGAATCATCATGAGTCCAGGTCTGTATCACGCAGTTGCTTGACTGTCTGCGGTTCCTGGCCACTGGGACGTTCCAGCATCTCGTCAGAGCTAGCCAGTATTAGCCAGAACAACTTTTCCACGACGCTCACCCGCTTCCTCATAGCTATGCAGGGCAAGTGCCAACAATACATTGGATACCCTACACCTCTGAGGAATGGCACAATGTTAAACAGGGGTTTTGTGACAATGAAGGGTTTCCCAGTGTCCTGGAGGCAAGCGATTGCACCCACATAGAGATCCGTGCAACCTTGAAGGATGCTGTGGTTTATCTCCCTTGCAAGCACTTCCATTCATTAAAAGCGCAAACTGTTTGTGATGCCAACATGTGTATCATAAATGCACTTGCAGTGTTTCTGGGGAGTACCCAGGATTCATAAAGCCTAGCTAATTCCTCAGTGTTGTGAGATTTCCAGGACAGGAGATTCCCTGGTGGCTGGATATATGGATATATAGATATATAAAAAGGTTGTGGTGGAGGACAAAAAGGGAGATAAAAAGCCTCCACACTATAATTAATTGTGCTTATTATTGCAGAAGCCACTTGAACATCACAGCAATACAATGAATTGCATCCCAGAGATATATACATATATATATATATACATACACACACACACACACAAAAGTCCTGACTGACCTGACTGACGCCCAGGTGAAACAGTTTATCCTAGGAATGTGAAATTTTGAAGGTACCACTGTTTGTATGACGTAGGCACCCACTAAGGAAGGATTTTTGGAAACTCCGCCCCTAAGGGGGTGAAAAAAGGGGTTGAATATTTTAAACAGGATACCTATAGCTCAAAAACAGAAGATGTAACAGGCCTGAAAATTGGTATTTACAATTTTTGTGTTTCAAAAAAAACTGTAAAAAGCAATTTTTACGCCTTTGGCATATTTGATTTTTGAAATATAGGTATACTGATAAAAGTATTGATCCCCTTTTTCACTCCCCCACTGGATTTTTGGAAAATGGTAAAACACGTGTTTTTTTTTATTTTTCATGAAGAATCAAAATACCAATTTCCACGTCTGTAACACCTTCTGTTTTTGAGATATAGGTATCCTGTTTAAACTATTCACCCCCTTTTTCACTCCCCTCCTACTTGAATTTTTGGAAATTTTAAAAAACACTGTGTTTCAAAGGGTTTTAAAATTTCCAAAAATCCTAGTGGGGGGTGAAAAAGGGGGTGAATATTTCTGGAACAATAAAAAAACACGTATTTTGCTATTTTCAAAAATCCAGTTGATACACTGGATGAGTGGATCAGAGGGATGCTTTTACTTCACACAGAATGGAGTCTCTATGCAGCTCTTCTCACAGCCAGGACTCACACTCCCTCACTGCTCCAGCATGTCTGCTTCCTTTACACAGCCAGGCCTAACACACACCCTCAATGCTGCAGCGTGGGAGAACCTGTGATATTATTGCAGAACCTCAACCTCAAGCTCTGTAATGGCACTCCACACTAATGTGATTGCGGCTATGGTGCTAACCGAATCTGGCCGGGGGAGTCAGTGTTCATACCACGAATACCTCTTAAACCTTCAGAATATCCGTTTCAATTCAACACTTCAGTTCACCCTAAAGGTTTGTTTTGCGATGACCATCAACAAGTCTCTGTGGCAGACTTCGAAGGTAGTGGGGATTGATCTAAAAGAAGTTTGCTTCTCACGTTGCTTGTTCCTTTTCCCCACTTTTGCCACTTCAGCATAACCCAGGATTTCTTCCCGGGGTGTGCTCTGCTCTGAAACGGAGGCTGGTACATGATGTGATTCACACCGGAATTTCGATTCGAGGCTTCCACTTGCGTTTTGCTACAATTTCCGGTATCTGTCAAGACTATGCATAAACCGGTGGCGTTGCACCTTGTGTTCGCGGCTAAACTCTTAATTCCTCTTCACTGGGGGAAACAGACAGTCCCTTCTTGGCGTGCGTGGGTGTCAGGTGTGGAAGCATTGAGGACCATAGATCAACTAGTGGCCGTGGAGAACGGCCAGACAGAGACCTTCTGCTGGTCACGGTTCTATTGGGAAGACTACCTAGCGGGGGGTTTTAAGGTAATAACCACCTCTTCTACTGTTGGGAACAGCTGATATGAGATGGGTTTTATACCGTTTTTGGCTCACCCTGGCCATCTGTCTCCTGCACCCCTCTTCTCATGCCTGTCATGTGCACACCCGCGTCACCGGATAACTTTTGTTTGCATCTGTGACCCCCTCCCCTTTTTATTTTTTTTAATTCTCTTCTTCGTTTCCTTTTCCCTTCAGCCATTTCCTCCCCTGATGTGTTCTCTGTAGTGGTTCTTGTACGTCCTTTTTTCTCTTTGCTCTGGTCTTCGTTAGCACAGCTTTGTCTGCACTGGCGCTTGCCCATGGGGGATGGTTCCCTATGCTACAATAGAAGTTGGACGCGTATACCCCCGTAGGTTATATATACACCATGCGGCAACTCTGGATCTCCAGGGTCTGGTTCAATGCTTATCACATGTTTTATCTAACTGCTCTTATGTATATTGGCGTTGTGACTTGACAGTATTCTGTATCACTGTTCTTGTTCGCTCTTTTGTTTATGCTATTATGTATCTTCTCTATTTTTCAAAATACAATTTTGATTACGGAAATATATTAGTTACTACATTAAAAACAAAGTTCGACGTTTCAGCTCTAACTACGAGCTTTCCTCAGGACATGTTGATTTTTCTATCATACTGTTTGACAAGACCGGGGATGCCGCCGATACATTTCTGTATGTGGATATATAGATATATATATCTATCTATGTATATACAGTATCTCACAGAAGTACACCCCTCACATTTTTGTAAATATTTTATCATAACTTTTTATGTGACCACATTGAAGAAATTACACTTTGCCACAATGAAAAGTAGTGAGTGTACAGCTTGTATAACAGTGTAAATTTGCTGTCCTTTCAAAATAACTCAACACACAGTCATTAATGTCTAAACTGCTGGCAACAAAAGTGACTACACCCTTAACTGAAAATGTCCAAATTGGGCCCAATTAGCCATTTTTCCTCCCTGGTGTCATGTGACTCAATGTTACAAGGTTTCGGGTGTGAATGGGGAGCAGGGGTGTTAAATTTGGTGTTAGCGCGCTCACACTGGTCACTGGAAGTTTAACATGGAACCTCATGGCAAAGAACTCTGAGGATCTGAAAAAAAGAATTGCTGACCTACATAAAGATGGCCTAGGCTATAAGAAGATTGCCAAGACCCTGAAACTGAGCTGCAGCACGGTGGCCAAGACCATACAGCGGTTTAAGGCTGGTGTCAGGCGAGCGCGCTATGTGCGCCCGTACCGACGTGCTTACCGGCATCTGTAGCAGCGTTGTGACGCTGCAACGGGGCCAGTCACATACTTGTGCACACGCACAAAATGCGCGTGCAACATGCGTCCGTTATCCAAGCCTCTCCAGCAAAGCGCTAGGACGCGCGTTGACGGAGCTGCAAAGCGCGATTCTCCATAGGAGGATCGTGTTTTGCAGCGCTGAGTGCACTCCGTGAGGTGGCCAGATGGGCGTCGAGTGGAAGGAACGTCCACTCCCACCAACATTCCTTCCACTCTGCAAAGACGCTCGTCTGACACTAGCCTAACAGGACAGGTTCTACTCAATATGACATGGGATGAAAACCTTTACTAGCGACTTGTGATGTCAACTCCTTATACACTGTGATTCCGCATCATATTGGATGTGAAGCAGTACAGATTTTTCTAAGGCAGTCTGAGAAATTTAAACAAGAACAGATTGAGTATATAAATCGAGGGAATGCGATTGATATTAGGGAATAATTATTTTTGGTTTGGGGAGGACTTTTATTTACAGACAATGGGGATAACTATGGGGACCAGGTTTGCCCCCTAGTTATAAACAAGCAATTTGGTGTCTACTTATTTGTAAACACACATGGCATTGGGAAACAAAGTCCATATTATCCATGCAATATCGATAACATGAAATCAGTAACTTCGTACCAATTCACTCACTGAGCGTTTGAAGTAACAGGCATATAAAAAGGTATCTTTTGAGGTTACCAATTCGCCGATCTCCTCTGGTATACCCCGCCGTCACAGGACCACCATGGAAGCCGGTTTTAAAAGGTTTATTTGGAACCCATCACGATACAAAACAGCAAATCTCCAATGCGTTTTGTCCTTGTATTCTACAGATTTCATCAGGGAGAAAACAGCATATACAACCTCTCATCTCTGACTCTTAAATAGTAAATGGTTTAACAATTAACAAAAACTTAATTCGGGCGACTAATCCGTAGATAGGCTACAGCTCTGCGGATCCGTCCGTACTTCCGCTTTCTTGTGTTCCTTCTACTGAGCATGTCCGGTAACGTTTCAAGCAGAAGTGACGTGACAGAGCTTCTTGTTGCTTAGCATCCAGAAAGCAAGAAATCAGAGCTAGAGGATTCCTCTGATTAACGGCGCATGCTCCCGCTGATCAGAGCCTTTCAGAGAAACGTGTCCTATACGAATAAATCTTTAACTCCTAAATGTCCAGGGGCAGGGACCCACCTGGGTCCTGCATCAATCCTCCCAGTACATATGGAGAAAAAATATATAAAAGCAAAACATTACATTCACATTAATATTTAAACCACAAAATTTAAGAATCTAAAAAAGGGGGTCTCAAAAAGATTCTAAAAAAAGGATCTAAACATAAAGACATACTGCTTAGAGACAATTTCTATATCCATGTCAATGTTTAAACCACCTGACTTCCATGTACCCATTCTGTATATCCACTCTCTTTTTTAGCTAAACACTTCACAAAATCCCCTCCTCTCCAGTCTTTCTTTACTAGATCAATCCCTAACCATTTAAAAATCCTTAATGTATACTGAGAACAATTGTTACAGTGTACTAGGACACTATGATCTGTTTTTTATTTTCTAATATTTCCCAGATGCTCAAGTGTTCTTATTTTCAAATCTTAGAAAAAACAGATCATAGTGTCCCAGTACACTGTAACAATGAGAGAGGTTGTATATGCTGTTTTCTCCCTGATGAAGTCTGTATAATACAAGGACGAAACGCGTTGGAGATTTGCTGTTTTGTATCGTGATGTGTTCCAAATAAAACCTTTTAAAACGGGCTTCCATGGTGGTCCTGTGACGGCGGGGTATACCAGAGGATATTGACGAATTGGTAACATCAAAAGATACCTTTATATGCCTGTTACTTCAAACGCTCAGTGAGTGAATTGGTACGAAGTTACTGATATCAGGTTATCGATATTGCATGGATAACATGGACTTTGTTTCCCAATGCCATGTGGGTTTACAAATAAGTAGACACCAAATTGCTTGTTTATAATTGTTAGGAAGAAACGCTTATTGGGAACAGAGGTTAAAATATATTTATACCCAAGTGTGATAACACGGTTTTTTATTGATTGCCCCCTAGCTATGCCAACCTGTTCATGGCCTATTGGGAGTACAATAGGGTGTGGATGGGACATTACTGGGGGGCAAAACTGGGTCTTCTACAGGTGTTCTATCGATGATATTCTGATGGTTTGGAAGGGGACAGAACAAGAACTGAAACGGTTTATTTCCTACCTGAATGAGAATCAGTGGGGTATCAAACTAGACTCTAAGATAGATAAATTCAATATAGATTTTCTGGACCTACATATTTATGAAGAAGAGGGACAGATTAAGACAAAACCCACTTCTAAGAGATGGATGTTAATAGTTATATTGGAGTGGGAAGTGATCATTATCCACCTTGGCTCAAAGTAGTCCCTAGAGGACAAATGCTTAGAGTGCGTAGAAATTTTACTGAAATAGAACAGTTTGAACTTCAAGCAAACTCATTTGGTGACTTTTGAGCCAAAGGCTATAAGAAGGAGGAACTTGAGAAGGTTAAAGAAAAGGTCCTCAATTTACAGAGAAAACCATTACTAGAATATAAGCAGAAGACGACCAATACAGCATTCAATGTCCCTCTAATTTTAGATTACAATGTTGGAAATCTTAAGATTAAAAAAAACATACAAACGTACTGGCCCCTTTCACTTTTAAAAGAAGATCCCATCCTGAGAGATATCTTACCAACACAGGGGTGGATCGGGGGGGGGGAGTGCAATTGCCCCCCCCCCCGAGAAAATAGCCACCACTGCCCGCTTTTCTCCCTACGAGTGGCCGCTGGCATGCAGCTTTGCCGCAGGCCTGGGAACCACCTGACCAGCGCACGAGATCGTGAACTCTGCGATCTCGCAAGAATGCGGCTGCACTGGTCAGGTGCTCGTGGGAAAAAAACGGGCAGTGGCGGCGATTTTCTCGGTGGGGGGTGGCAATTGCAATTGGGAGAAAAATGCCCAGTGGGTATGTTGTATTCGGAGCGGAGCCGGGGCCTGGCAGCAGAGGAGGGGAGAGCTGGGGGCAAATATATCCATGTGTGAGCTGGGGCAAATACACTATATTGCCAAAAGTATTCGCGCACCCATCCAAATAATCAGAATCAGGTGTTCCAATCACTTCCATGGCCACATGTATATAAAATCAACCACCTACGCATGCAGACTGTTTTTTGAAACATTTGTGAAAGAATGGGTCGCTCTCAGGAGCTCAGTGAATTCCAGAGTGGAACTGTGATAAGATGCCACCTGTGCAACAAATCCAGTCGTGAAATTTCCTCGCTCCTAAATAATCCACAGTCAACTGTCCGCTGTATTATAAGAACGTGAAAGGGTTTGGGAACGACAGCAACTCAGCGAAGTGGTAGGCCACGTAAACTGACGGAGCAGGGTCAGCGGATGCTGAGGCGCATAGTGCGAAGAGGTCGCCAACTTTCTGCAGAGTCAATCGATACAGACCTCCAAACTTCATGTGGCCTTCAGATTAGCTCAAGAACAGTGCGCAGAGAGCTTCATGGAATGGATTTCCATGGTCGAGCAGATGCATCCAAGCCATACATCACCAAGTGCAATGAAAAGTGTCAGATGCAGTGGGTGTAAAGCACGCTGCCACTGGACTCTAGAGCAGTGGAGACGCGTTCTCTGGAGTGACGCTTTTCCATCTGGCAATCTGATGGACGAGTCTGGGTTTGGCGGTTGCCAGGAGAATGGTACTTGTCTGACTGCATTGTGCCAAGTGTAAAGTTTGGTGGAGGGGGGATTATGGTGTGGGGTTGTCTTTCAGGAGCTGGGCTTGGCCCCTTAGTTCCAATGAAAGGAACTCTGAATGCTTCAGCATACAAAGACATTTTGCACAATTCCATGCTCCCAACTTTGTGGGAACAGTTTGGAGCTGGCCACTTCCTCTTCCACCAGTGCACAAAGCAAGGTCCATAAAGACATGGATGACAGAGTCTGGTGTGGATGAACTTGACTGGCCTGCACAGAGTCCTGACCTCAACCCGATAATCTCCGCTCTAATTCATCCCAAAGGTGTTCTGAGAGCCAGGCCTTCTCGTCCAACATTAGTGTGTGACCTCACAAAAGCACTTCTGGAAGAATTGTCAAAAATTCCCATATATAGTTACATAGTAGTTACATAGTTATATAGGCTGAAAAAAGACATGCGTCCATCGGGTTCAGCCTCTCCCACATAACCTACTGCTGTTGATCCAAAAGAAGGCAAAAAACCCAGTCTGAATGCTTGCCAATATGCAACATACTGGGAAAAAATTCCTTCTTGACCCCAGAATGGCAGTCAGATTTCTCCTTGGATCAAGAAGCTTTTACCCACATATTAAATATTATAACCCTTAATATTCTGTGTCTGCAGGAAGTCATCCAGTCGTTTTTTAAAAGTCTGTACAGACTCTGACCCAACCACCTCAACAGGCAGAGAATTCCACAGCTTTATTGTTCTCACCGTAAAATAACCCTTCCTATGCTTTAAGCTAAATTTTCTTTCTTCCAGTCTAAATGGATGACCCCTTGTCCTATGTATAGTCCTGTTAATGAATAGGTTATCAGACAATGGTTGATAATGGCCCCGTATATATTTATATAAGGTTATCAGATCCCCTCTAAGGCGCCTTTTCTCTAAACTAAACAGGTTTAAGCTTGTTAGTCTTTCCTCATAACTTAACCCTTCCATCCCCCTTATTAATTTAGTTGCCCGTCTCTGCACTTTTTCTAGCGATATAATATCTTTTTTTTAGACAGGTGCCCAAAATTGCACGGCATATTCAAGGTGCGGCCTGACCATTGATTTATACAGAGGCAAAATTATGTTTTCATCCCGTGAGTGAACTCCCCTTTTAATGCATGCCAGTACTTTGCTGGCCTTGGCGGCTGCTGTTTGACATTGCACATTGTTACTTAGTTTGAAGTCTATGATTATTCCCAAATCCTTCTCCTGCTTGGATTTCCCCAACTCCGTACCATTTAGGGTATACATTGCTTGTGTGTTCTTCACTCCAAAGTGCATAACTTTACATTTATCTAGATTAAATTTCATCTGCCATTTAAGTGCCCAGTCCCCCAATCTATCTAAATCCCTCTGCAGCAAAGTAACATCCTGCTCACATTGTATTACTTTTCCTAGCTTTGTGTCATCTGCAAACACTGATACATGACTTTCAATGCCTATCTCAAGGTCATTTATAAATAAATTGAATAGTATTGGTCCTATAACAGACCCCTGAGGGACACCACTTACCACTGGTGTCCATCTTGAAAATGTACCATTTATGACCACTCTCTGTACCCTATCTTTTAGCCAGTTTTCTATACACACTCCTAAACCTTGTGGACAGCCTTCCCAGAAGAGTTGAAGCAGTTCTAGCTGCAAAGGGTGGGAGGACGTCACATTGAACCCTATGGATTAGGAATGGGATGTCACTTAAGTTCATATGCGAGTCAAGGCAGGTGAGCGAATACTTTCGGCAATATAGTGTATATCCATGTGTGAGCTGGGGGCAAATATATCCATGTGAGCTGTGGGCAATATATACCCATGTGTGAGCTGGGGGCAATATATACCCATGTGTGAGCTTGGGGGGCAATATATACCCATGTGTGAGCTTGGGGGGCAAATATACCCATGTGTGAGCTTGGGGGGGCAAATATACCCATGTGTGAGCTGGGAGCAAATATACCCATGTAATACCCATATACCCTGCCAGGTGGGTGGCTTCAGGCAGCGTGAAGGGTCTCCAGTCCAGGACCTAGTCACGTTACCTTTGTCGGGGTGAAATTGAAATATTGCTCAAGCAGGACGAGCTGGGTGACTTGCTCAAGGGTGGTCGCTTGACATCCTTGAATCCAGCTTCTCACTGATGCATTTAATGGCTCCACTCTGTAGGTTTCTTTGTCCCCTTTCTGCAGGTTCCAGAACGTGAAAGGGTAGGCTTCTGGGGGGGGGGAAGTGCAGCAGGCAAGCAGCTGTTCTTTTACCTGCTAATAAATTGTGCTGTCTTTGTCAGCCACTGCCCAGAATGCTTCAGCCACTCTCCCGGTGAGTTTGCTGGCCAGGATGAGGACCCAGTCTGGGGCAGCAACACCCTCAAGGACGCACAGTCTTTTGTAGTCCTGCATTAATCTGTCAGTAGCTCTGTCCCCCTCGGTAAAAGATTTGAAGGCTGCATACGCCTTCTTGATGAGCCCGGTAAGAGCCCTGGGATGCAGTGGATCCTACAGACTGGTGCTGCAACTCCTCCATTCGCAGTTGGGTGGCCTCCGTTCGCAGAGTAAAGATTACCTCAGCTGGCAGATCTACTTCATAGAGGGCCAATCGCCACTACACCTTTGGCTGGAAGTCTGATGATTCCGAACACTCAGAGTGGGCCATGCTCACCTGGTCGTCTTCCATCAACTCTATGATAATAACAGTCTTCAGCCTGATGTTGGCGACCTTTCCCAGGCTTCGATTGGTTCTTCAGCGTGGCTCTCTTTAGGTTGGAGTACAGCTCTTCCATGCACTCAGCAGGCCGTTCATCCAATGAAGCTGGTAGGATCCCGGTGGTGGATTGAATATTCTCTTAGCTGAGAAGAATCATCCCACCGCTGCCACCAATGTGACCGAAGCCGCTACTCTGGCGTAGGAGTAGTTCTGCCGAAGGTTTCTTCCTTGCTCTGCAGATACCAAGGAGCTGCTCTTAATTCCCTCAATCACTTGTTGAGATGAAGAAATGTGGTACATTTATTGCGTGAAACAGTCAACCTTTTTATGTAAAAAGACACGATCTGATAACATTGTTCATATACCCTGGCCTCCCAGACATCCCGGCGCTTGCCAACAATGAGGGCACATGCGTTCGCCTCGAGCCCAATTCGGTTGGAATGCACCCCTGACCTCAAGCCCACCTTGGGTGCCACATAAGCAGTGTGCCAGTTTGAAGGCTTCTTGATGTACCACAACCGATGATGGTTTTGGGGGTGATTCTGGGGAAGCGGTGATACTTCCCGGGTGCCGCTGGCAAGTTCTGATCCCCCTTATAATTATACAAAAGGCGCTTTAATCCACAAACAGGGAACCGAGCAGCATCGATGTTGCTTCCAGCATCCGGATGTACCCAGGACATAGGGACCTCAGCTGCTTCTATGGAGCTGAGTGGGAAAGGGAGGTCGGATGCTCGTGTTCCCGATTGAGTTCCCTCCCAAGAATTACCCCCAGTCAGGCTCCATCTATGGTGGACAAATCCCAAAAAAGCACCAATGTAGGGTCAAGGGCTGCTGGAGCACTTAGGTGAAAGAAAGCAGGGTCTGTCAAGCCTCAGCCGACATATATCACAGTGTCCTCCTAGCTCCCACCTGGGCACATCTATCCAAGGCTCCTGCAAGCATACTCAACTCCATACGGCTTCCAGGGTCAGCCTCTATCACAGTGTCCTCCTAGCTCCCACCTGGACTTAGACTCTGACATAACCCAAATTCTTAGTAAATTAGTCGCTCAAAACCAAAAAAGCGAACTGCTGGTCCTCGGCGACTTTAATGTTGATTGGCTGAATCCTAAAAACAATAAACACTGCTCACTGTTTAAGGCTTTGCAGCTAACACAATTAGTCTCCTTCCCCACTCGCATTAATATGAAAAGCCCTAACCACACCTTGCTGGACTGGATTCTCTCCTCATGTCCTGATCGAATACAGGAGGCAGGCGTTCTCGCTAACAGTTTCAGCGATCACTGCCTAGTGTACTGTGTGCAAAATAAGAGCCACAAAATGTCCACCAAAGGTAATAATCACCAGGTCTTTCAAGAAATTTAATCTTGAATCCTTCCTAAATGATCTCAAACAGCTCCCATGGTACAGACTAAACCTAATCCCAGACCTGGACTGTGCAATTGAATACTTTCAAGCCGAGCTCCTGAAAGTCTGGAACACGCATACCCCACTGCGCAAAGTGCGAGTAAAAGGGGCCCATCTCCCCTGGGTTACAGCTGACCTCACGCATATGTACCAGTTTAGAGACTCCCTGTGGTCAAAGTTCAAGAGTACTGGATCCATGAACGATCACTGAATACCGAAAATGCCGGAATGAATGCACAAAAGAAACAAAAATGGCTGAAAGCCCAATACTTCAATGAAAATTTAAACAATAACATATCAAACCCCAGACATTTTTGGAAAATCATAAGTAACATACAAGCACCCCCCATCCACTCACAACCAGCTGCTTTAAAAGTAAACAACCAAACTGTACAACACCCCCTGGATGTAGCAAATGCTTTTAATAATTATTTTGTTGGATGGGCCACCACCCTGATTGCTAAGCTAGGAATTGACACGCAATCTGAAAGGCCGCACGCAGGTCAGGACCCACCAACAGTGCAAAGACCCCGTAACCCAGAGAAATTCAGTTTTAGGCCAGTGCCTGTCAGTGCCATCACTAAACTTCTCCATAACCAAAAAATGAAATACCAGTCTGGACCTGATCAAATCCCAGCAATGCTGATGAAAATCAGTGCACCAGCAATTGCAAAACCTGTCGCAACCCTGATTAATGAATCACTGGTGACTGGATACATACCCAAACTCTGGAAGACTGCAAGGGTGGTACCTATCCATAAAAGTGGAGACAATACTTTGGTATCCAACTACCGCCCAATATCACTGCTCCCTGTAATGTCAAAAATTCTGGAAAAATGTGTCTACACTCAATTACGTGATTATTATCAGTACCACAACTATTTAACCCCAGATCAATCAGTCTTTTGGCCAAACCATTCAACTACAACTGCCCTTTTAAAAGTTTGCAATGATATCCAAGCGGGCATGGAACAAGGAAATCTAACTGGAGCCATCTTCCTTGATTTTGCCAAGGCTTTTGACACAGTAGACCATGGCATCCTATTACAAAAACTTAAGAACTCTGGTATTGGTGATAGTACATTAACCTGGTTCCAATCATATCTGTCTGATAGGTCTCAATTTGTGTCCATTTCCGACAGCACTTCCCTTCCCCTCCCAGTCACATGCGGTGTACCCCAACGCTCGATACTTGGCCCCCTGCTATTCACAATATTCATAAACGATCTGCCCAATGTCTGCAAAGCCTCAACTGTACACATGTACGCAGACGACACTGTAATCTATACCAGCAAACCAAATCTCCCACAGCTGGAGGCAGTGCTGCAAGAACAATTCACAGGGGTAGAAAAGTGGATCGCAAATAACAAACTTTTTCTAAATACTGACAAAACTGTTACGATGCTCTTTAGAACCGCACCTAAACTACACAAATTGCAAACACCCCATCTATGTGTTGGGACAAAATCAAATGGCACGCTGACCACAGTCACTTCTCTCAAATACCTAGGTATGTGGTTAGACCCAAATCTATCTTTTGGCCCCCACATCGAAAAACTCTCATCTAAACTCTACCCCAAACTAGGTGCCCTGTACAGAAACAAATCCTGCCTGAGCCCCACAGAAAGAAAGCAGATTGTACAACAAATGCTTATGCCAGTCATTGAATACGGAGATGTAGTGTATGCAGCCACCCCACAAACACACCTCCAGAAACTTACTACATTGTATAACTCATTCTGTCGCTTTGTGCTATAATGTAACTACATGACACACCATTGTGACATGTTAAAAGAACTAAACTGGCCATCACTGGACTCTAGACGCACCCTTCACCTTTCCAACCTGGTGTTTAAGAGCTTTTCTGGGAAGCTACCACCCTACCTGAATATGCTGCTTCCCCCGGCAGTTCCCTCATCCTATAACCTCAGATCCAGGACCAGCACCTTACTTGCAATACCGCAATACAAAAAGAAAATGGCTCGATCCTCATTTTCCTACAGAGCACCGCAAATATGGAATAACCTCCCAGACACCGTCAAATCTTCCCCCAGTCTAAAGTCCCTTAAGACTTCCCTATTAACATACCTCAATACGAAATGCACCTATAAACATGTAACCTAATGACTTTATTTCCTCCATATTTATTTTTCTGTTAATCTGTATTTTGGTCTTGTGTTAATATCTTGCATTTTACTATTTTGTATTTCTGTAACCACTCAATGTTCTCGAACCCAGGACATACTTGAAAACGAGAGAAATCTCAATGTATCCTTCCTGGTAAAATCCTTTATAAATAAATATAGTCTGAACTGGTCCTGTTCAGAGTAGGGTTATATCAGGTAAATACAAACCTCAAATTAACAACAACCATAGAAATTGACAGCTGTATAGGGATGAGCTGTTCGGTTCGGAGTTCGGAGTGAACTTAGCCTGTTCGTTTTGCTCGCGAACTCCGATCATTTCCTGGTGTTCGGAGCAAGTTCGACCACAATGGCCCACAATGCACTTTTAAACTGGCCTGAAGCTCGTAATTGGCTACAGCCTTGCACCTGACTACAGGTCTGGTGCAAGACAGGTTCAACAGTATGCCAATCACGGCTCAGAGTCCTGATTGGGCAAATTTTGCCCAATCATGGGCTCACAGAGATAAGTCCCGCAGCACACTATATAAGGTTTCCACGCAGCGCTTCAGCATGCATTTGAGAGGAGATTTCATAGGAGATTGTTGTTGTGTGTTCTTACTGCCGGTCTGCCACGCTACGGGGGGGGGGGGGTCTCATTTCTACCAAATATCTGGGAATTGAGGTGATGTGTGTCTTGTCACTGCCAGCAAGTATTTTAGGGGTCACTAATTTATACAAAACATTTGGGAATTGAGGTGATCTGTGTCTTGTCACACAGCCAGTACCACGCAGTATTTTGGGGGTCACTAATTTCTACAAAATATTTGGGAATTGTTATAATACGTGTGTTCTCACTGGCTGCCACCCATCAGGGGGTCTCACTGATTTATAGGAGGTTTCTGAGACTTGTAATCTGTGGCTTCTCACTGCCACCCATCAGAGGGTCACACTGATTTATAGGAGGGAATTGTAATCTGTGTCTTGTCACTGGTTGCCAGCTATCAGGGTGTCTCACTGAGTTATACCAGAGTTCTGTAAATCTTTAATCTTTATACCAGAGTTGAATCAGAGTTCTGTATATATTTAATCTATATATCACTTACCATGTCTGAAAGAACAAAGGACAGGCAGACGCTCCCAGACACAGATAAGAGGGCAAGCAGCCACTGTGTCGGGAGGCTGTGCCTCTGGTCATGGTGGACGTGGTGCATCCTCTGCAGGGGCACACTTGTCCTTTCTAACTGGTGCTGGCCGTCTTCTTAAGCAGCAGCAACATACAGAGGATTTGGTGGATTGGCTAACCAGGCCATCCTCATCCTCCGAGTTCTCTGCCAGCCAGGCTTGTAGTGCTTTACAGTCCACCTCAGCTGCCAAAGCATCTAATGCAGCCTCCATGTCCACAGCTACTCCTGCCGTAGCCTCGCTAGCACACATGGAGGAGTCAGCTGAATTGTTTGACTACAATGACAGTGACATGCTGCTTGAGGATGCGCAGCAAGTACAGTGCTCTGGATTCAATCTCTGAGGTTGAGGAAGGGAGTATAATCAACCTAGAGGAAGGGGGTGCCAGTGATGACACACAAATAACTGGCACTCATGTTGCCCCAGCAGCTGCAGCATACTGCCAAGTTGGCTCCAGTGATGAGGAGATAGGGGGTGAAGATGACATTGATGAGGAGGTCACTGACTCCACCTGGGTGCCAGATCGAAGAGAGGAATCAAGTGAGGAGGAGGAGGAGGAGGCACAGCAAACACAATGCACAACATCCTCTATGAAGAACCATAGCACTAGCCAGTCCAAGGCATCAGATGTCAGAGCTGCTCCAGTGCAGAGCGCTGTTGTCTCAAAGCACACATGGAGGAACTCTGCTGTCTGGGAGTTCTTTAAGAAATGTGCAGCAGAGTGCACCGTTGCTATTTGTAATCTATGTCAGATGAGGCTGTAGCGTGGGAAAGACACCGGACACTTGGGTACCACGTGCTTGAGGCGACATATGAACACCTGCCACACATCCCGTTGGCGCAAAACTTTGCGTAGGTCCTCCTCCTTCTCATCTGGCTCTACCCCCACTGTATGTCCTGCCATGTCATTGCCTACAACCTCCACTGATAGGGATGATGCTACAGTAATGGATGTACCAGGTCCTTCCTCACAATGTGACATCATCCCATCAACTGAAGATTTACGCAGTCAGATTACGTTGCCGCAGCTGCTGCAGCGTAAGAAAAAATATAGTCCCAACCATCCCCAAGCACAGCGTCTAATTGCCAGCTTAGCAAAATTACTCGCATTGCAGCTGCTGCCTTTCCAGCTGGTGGACTCTGCTCCCTTAAGTGAATTTGCTGAATGTGCTGTACCACAGTGGCAGGTTCCAAAACGCCATTACTTTTCATGCAAGGCCATTCCAGCACTATACCAGCACGTGGAAGACAATGTTATCCAGTCATTGGGAAAGGCAGTCAGCAACTTTAGACACGTGGTCCAGCAAGCATGGACAGGGTCGTTCCATTTCCTTCACGGCACACTGGGTAACTCTGATTGCAGCTGGGATGGATCCAAGACGGGGCTCTGTGCTGGAGCTTGTTCATCCACCACGCCTCCAGAAAGCTGCTTGTATGAGGTCTGTCTGCTCCACCACCACCACCTCTCCCTCTTCCTCCTGTGTCTCGGGTGAAGTGGCAGTTAAACCGACGCCTGACAGGGTCTACACAATGGCTCAAGCAAAAAGAAGCCATACTGTGCTTGAGCTGGTTTGTTTAGGGGACAGGAGCCACACCGGGCCAGAAATTCTGTCAGCTCTGCAGGGCCAGGTGCAGAGATGGTTAACACCACGCCAGCTTCAGCTGGGAATGATAGTCTGTGATAATGGCAGCAACCTTCTCTCCACCCTACGCAAGGGTAAATTGACGCATGTACCATGCCTAGCACACGTCCTAAATCTAGTGGTACAGCGTTTCCTAACTAAGTACCCAGGGCTGGCAGAGCTTCTCAGCCAGGCCAGAAAAGTCTGCAGCCACTTCAGACGGTCATTCCCAGCAAGCGTTCACCTGGCAGAAATTCAAAGAGAACTCCACCTTCCCACAAACCGTCTGATCTGTGACATGCCCACCAGGTGGAACTCGACATTAGCAATGCTGCAGCGTCTGCACAAGCAGCAGAGGGCCATCAACGAGTACCTGTGTGAGTATGGCACAAGGACAGGTTCAGGTCAACTTGGTTCCCCCCCCCGCAGTAGCTGATGATCAAGGATGCATGCACTGTACGGTAACCATTTGAGGAGGCAACGAGGATGGTGAGCAGGGACAGTGCATGCATCAGTGACACAATTCCTTTAGTGTTCCTGCTGGAGCACACTCTGCGGGGAATTATAGATGTGGCTCTAGAGGCAAAGCAGCGGGAGGAAGAGGAGGCCTTCCCTAGCTCTCAAGGCCCCAGTCTGTCCGCAGACAGCATTCCAGCGGGTCCTACTCAGATCAGACAGGAGGAGGATGAGGAGGAGGAATATTTAAGTAGTGGGGGCATTGAAGGTGGGGATTCCTCAAGCGAGGGTTTCGTGTGCCCAGAAAAACAAGGGCTAGTGCGTGGCTGGGAGGAGGAAGTGCACGATGGGGTCATCCTCATTGACCAGGAAGACTCGGAAGCTAATTCCACCTCCAACCTACGCTGCATGGGCACCCTTATAATGCAAAGCCTACTAAAGGACCCCAGGATTCGTGCTATCAAGGAGAGGGATCATTACTGGTTGGCAACCCTTCTTGATCCACGATACAAGGGTAAAGTTGCAGAGCTCATCCTGCCCGCACAGAGGGAGCACAGGATGAAAAAAATTGAGGACGCTCTAAAGCGACACTTGTGTAACACCTTTCCAGGCACTGGTAGGTTACCAAGTGATGACACACGTGCTTCTGAGGCTGCAGATGATCAGAGGAATAGTGGTGAAGGCCAGGGCCGCTTGACTGATGCATTTTTAATTTTTATTTAGTCCACGACGCCCAGGGACGTCAAATGTAGGCACCCATTGCCAGCGTCTTCACCATATGGTGCAGGACTACCTAGGGGCAAGGGCAGACCTGGATACCTTTCCAGCAGATGATCCACTGGCTTACTGGGTGTTGAGATTGGATCACTGGCCAGAACTTAGCCAATTTGCTATGCAGCTACTAGGTTGCCCTTCATATAGCGTGCTTTCTAAAAGGACGTTCAGTGCCGCTGGAGGTTTTGTCACAGACAAAAGAGTGAGTCTGTCCACCGACTCTGTAGACCGGCTGACATTTATAAAAATGAATCAGTCCTGGATCAGCAGCTATCAATCCCTTGATGCTGAAATAACGGAATAGATCGGGGATGTCTTCTGCATTCACAAAACCTCCAGCACTGAACTCTTCCACAATACCACGAAAGGGTTACGGTGTGAAGGCACTTGCTGCCATGAAAGGCACAATATCTGGGTGCACTGACGCCCATTACCAGATTCATATCTTTTTAATATAGTACCGCAAGGTCCACCCCAGCATTCTTCCACAATACCACAGAGGGGTTATGTAGGAATGCACTTGCTGGCAAGGCACCAAAAGCACAATATCTGGGTGCACTGACGCCCATTACCAGATTCGTATCTTTTTAATATAGGACTGCAAGGTCCACCCCTGCATTCTTCCACAATACTACAGAGGGGGTACTGTATGATAGTACTTGCAGGCCTGGGACCAAAAGCACAATATTTGGGTGCACTGCCACTGACGCCTGTATCAGATTCATATCCTCAGAGGGGTTACGGTGTAACGGCACTGTTGCCGACGCTAAAGGCCCAATTTTAAAGCAACTATTGTTACTTTCATCCAAAGCCTGCATAAGTTTTACAATAATTTAGCCCAAAAAAAATCACTAAACTTTTTCTGCGTGTCCGAAAAGGTCTCCTCTTCTCATACAGACTGCCGCCCCAAGCAGTTGTTTATGGATAGATTAAAGGAAAAGCATTTACCGTCATTTGAAATGTAATTTTTTTGTTTTTAAGGGTTTCTATACATCCTAGAAATCCGCCACTTCATGGGCAGGTTATGGGGGACCTCCTAGGCACGATATTTGAAGGAATTTTTCGTTTTAATTTTTAACCCTCATTTCATGGAAAACTCGCTGTCCCTTTAAAAATGTTTTTTTTTTAAACTTTTTGTCCTTGTTTCCTGTCCCCCAGGGCACTACCCAGACCCCCATACACCTTTTATGGCAAATATCTAGCATATATGCCCTCTTGGAGGGCACTCTAAAAACCGGATTCGAACATTTCTAAAGTTCGGGTTCGAATACGAACCGAACTCGGGCGTGTTCGGCTCATCCCTACAGCTGTACGGTCACATGTCCCATGAACTTAATGTACTTAGAAGCCAGAACATGGCTAAGACTGGCAGTAATGACTTACAATAGCCACCGCTACCGGGTTACGCCTCCACTTGTAATGAAAAACTAAAGTACTCAAAGTGCAGAAATTGGTACTTGCTTAGGATGGCCGTCTAATATAAAGGAAGGGAAGCTCAGTACTGGGTGATATACAGAACCAACAGACAAGACAATAGGGACAATTCCAGAGACATGGCCAAAAACTAGCCAAGGATCAGAACACCAGAGAGGGAAATCAGAACAAGCCAGGGTCATACACAGAAGATCAAATAAACCATACACACAGATCTGAAATAAACCAATATCACAGACACGACAAAGAAGACAAGAAACCAGAAATAAACTGAACACAAGGCAAAATAACAGAAGTCCATACAAACTCAGAAACAGATACTGCAGGCAAAACCTCAAGGAGCAAAGTAACACAAATAGAGCTCATAGGCAGAAGCCCTGGGCAATGGGAGAGACTGCCTTATAAAAGGGAGCAGATGAGAGCAAACAGATCAGGTGATCCAAAACCAGAGCGGCTATAGGGAATTCCTGGAGCGGAGAAATGGTCCAGATAAGGTAAGAGCTGGCCCAGATCGCTGTCACCACCATGGGACAGAGCTGGAAACATGACAGAGCTCTAGGATTACTCCGTACCGTACAGGAATACAATTCTGTGGGGTTATAATTGCTGAAAATCCCTTTATTTTTATAATATTCAATTGGCATCGTTTGGAAACTGCATTGCTAATATTTTCAATAGGATCACTACAAATACACATAATAAAATAGAGGAGATATCATGCTTATCAATCTTTATCACATTTACTGGATTTGAAACAATGGCTATTTCTGCCTGTATGTTAATAATACAGATGCCATGTGAAATTTTGTATAAAGAACACCCAGAGTTCAGAACCTTTCACTCCAAAATTTCTGAAAAGATAAATGAATACATAATTAAATTTTTACGTTTTTCCTAACACTACTACTTTCTGTGCAAGCTTTCTATTGTTGCCTATAGTCACTTGTTAACTATGCATCCCATATTTTAAATAATTTATGATAATAATCATTTAAAACGGTTGTGCTTGGTAGTGCCGGAGTTAAAAGTCCAATTACTTGTTAAAAAGGCTATGAGGGAGATTCACTATGCATCTTTCAAGACATATCTAAGCAAAACATTGATAATGCTAAAAGTTACAGTTTAAGAATCATTATACTTTCACATCCAGAAATATTCACTTACTTGAAATAGCGGTTAGGCTTATAATGGACCTTAAGGTGGTTCATTAGTTCTTGCATGCTATCAAGTGACTCTCCACAACCACCCACTGAGCATACGAACAGCTTGTCTGAAAAGAAAATATTTATAAATATGATGACTAGCACACTGAATTGATTGTAATTGTTACAGTAATACTGGAGAAACATGTGAACAAGAAATGTGTACCATACAGTAATGGACATTTTGTTCAGTTAGATGGAAAGGCAAGACTTATTGAAGATACAAAGGCTCATTATCCTTACCTACAATTTTTCCTTTCGGCAGCAAAGAAGAAACTGAAATAACAATTGTGACGCAAGTCACTGTGGACTTGGGATGCAAAGTGTTACGTAATCTGAGTTATGCATGAATAATGTTATTGTTATGTTATGGTTAGGAGAAGTCCAGTTTAGATGCAGTCATTGAAGAGGTTAGGACATTAGATCGACAAGATACCCTTACATATAAATCTACTAATGAGAGCACAAATGATGAGATCATGTTTATAAGTGATTATAATCAGCACACAGGAGCAGTACATCAAATAATTCGGAAGTATTGGCTGGTACTGCAACGAGATCCCACTCAAGGGTATTATAGGCGACAAGCCCAAACTTGTCAATCGGGGAGTCTCAAATATAAAGAAGATTTTAGTAAATAGCCATAGAAACCCATTGAAAGATAGAAATTTATTTAATCTGAAAGAGGGCTTTTATAGATATGGGCATTGTCCTGCTTGCAAATTTTTAGGTCTAGGAAAAACTTTTATTTCCAGCTTTACAGATCGGAACAACAGGGAATATAGAATAAAGGGTATAATCACGTGTAGAACGAAGAGTATTATCTATAGAATCACCTGTCCGTGTGGGTTACACTATATAGGGCATACTATTAGACCCCTATGTACTAGAATCAGAGAGTATAGATTATAGATTATAGATTATATATATATATATATACACACGCGAAAGTCCTGACTGACTCATCAACGCCCAGCTGAAACCGTTTAACTAGGAACGTGAAATTTTGAAGGTGCACTGTTTTTATGATGTAGGCACCCACTAAGGAAGGATTTTTGGAAACTCCTTCCCCCAAGGGGGTTGAATATTTTAAACAGGATACCTATAGCTCTAAAACAGAAGATGTTACAGATGTGAAAATCGGTATTAAGGCTGGGGTCAGACTAGCGCACTTTTAACGTGCGTTCTGGCGCACTTAATTACGGCCGCAGTAGCAGCAAATGACGGGCAATGACGGCCAATATACGAAGTACGGCCGCACAAAAGTCCAGCTGTGCAACGCAAATGGAATTTGAATGCATTTTTTCGAGAACGCAGAACCGCTAGTACTGACGTACAGAGTGTGCTGCGTCCGCTATTAGGAGACATCAGACGCTGCTCATGTCCGGCCAACATAACGTCCAGACACCCAAAGTTTTCTGGTTTGGATCTGAATAAAATCACGCACAAAAATGCGCATCGTATGACCGTTTTCGCGCATTCCGTGAAAAAATACGTCAATGCGTTCGGACGCACTTTTTGACGTTCGCGGGGAAAAAATGCTTTCATTTGACCCTAGCCTTAGATTCGTCTAGAAAAATAAAAACACGTATTTTACCGTTTCTCAAAAATTCCACTGGGGGGGGGGCGAAAAAAGGGGGTTGAATATTTTAAACAGGATACCTATATCTTAAAAACAGAAGATGGTACAGACGTGAAAAATCGGTATTTAGATTCATCTTGACAAATAAAAAAACACGTATTTTACCATTTTCTGAAAATTCCTTGGGGGGGGGGCAAAAAGGGGGGTTGAATACTTTTATCATAAACACGAAAGCCCTGACTGACTCATCAATGCTCAGCTGAAACCGTTTAACCTAGGATCGTGAAATTTTGAAGGTGCACTGTTTTTATGATGTGGGCACCCGCTAAGGAAGGATTTTTGGAAACTCCACCCCTAATGGGGTGAAAAATGGGGTTGAATATTTTAAACACGATACCTATCTCTCAAAAACAGAAGATGTTACAGGCGTGAAAATAGGTAATTTAGATTAGTCTTGAAAAATAAAAAAAACACGTATTTTACCGTTTTTCAAAAATCCAAGTGGGGGGCGAAAAAAGGGGGTTGAATAGTTTATTTTAAACAATATATCTGTACCTCCAAAAACAGAAGATGTTACAGACCTGAAAATTGGTATTTAGATTCGTCTTGAAAAATAAAACACGTATTTTACCATGTTCTGAAAATACCTTGGGGGGCAAAAAGGGGGGTTGATTACTTTTATCAGTATACCTATAGTTCAAAAACCGAAGATGTTGCGGGTGTGAAATTTGGTATTTCCAATCTTCGTGAAAAAACAAACAAACATGTTTTTTGCCACTTTCCACAAATCCAATTGGGGGGGGGGGGTCGGGGGAAAGGGGTCTGAATATTTTTGTCATTATACCTATATTTCAAAAACCAAAGATGTTACAGACGTGAAATTTGGTATTTACAATCTTCTTGAAAAATAAAAACCGGTGTTTTACCATTTTCCAAAGATCGCAAGTGGGGGGTGAAAAAAAGGGGGGCTGAATACTTTTAAACAGGATACCTATATCTGAAAAACAGAAGATGTTACATACGTGAAATTGGTATTTAGATTCGTCTTGAGAAACAAAAAAACACCTACTTGACCATTTTCCAAAAATTCAGTGGGAAGGGGAAAAAAATGTGGGGTTGAATACTTTTATCAGTATACCTATATTACAAAAACCAAAGATGTTACAGGTGTGAAGTTTGGTAATTACAATCTTTTGAAAATAAAGAAACAGGTGTTTTACCATTTTCCAAAAATCCAAGTGGGGGGGGGGTAAAAAAAAGGGGGGTGAATACTTTTAAACAGGATACCTACAGCTCAAAAACAGAAGATGCTACAGACGTGAAAAATGGTATTTAGATTTGTCTTGAGAAACAAAAAAACACATATTTTACCATTTTCCAAAACCCAGTGGGAGGGGGAAATTTTTTTATCAGCATACCTATATTTCCAAAAACCAAAGATGTTACAGGTGTGAAATCTGGCAGTTACAATCTTCTTGAAAATAAAACACGTATTTTACCATTTTTCCAAAAACCCAGTGGGGGGGGGGGGGGAGAGGGATGAATACCTTTATCACTATACCTATATTTCAAAAACCAATGATTTTACAGGTGTGAAATTCGATATTTACAGTCTCTGTGCAAAAACCCCCATGTTTTACCATTTTCCGAAAATCCAGTTAAGGGGGGTGGGGGAAAGGGATGTGAATACTTTTATCAGTATACCTATATTTCAAAAACCAAAGATGTTACAGGAAATTTGGCACTTACATTCTTCTTGAGAGAAAAAAAAAACACGGATTTTTGGAAAATTGTAAAACACAAGTGGGGGGGGGGGAAACAAGTTTCTTTTAAAAAACAATTTTAACAAATCCTAAAATCCACGCGAGCGAAGCCGCGGGCAAAAGCTAGTACATAATATTTGCAAGGGAGTAGAGAGTCATTTATTGCCATCCAGAAAATTTGTCGATATTGGAGAGGTGGGGATTTTAATGAAACATATATATATACATACATACATACATACATACATATAGATACATACATATACATACATACACATATATATATACATATACATATATACACACATATATACACATATATATATATATATATATACATGCACTTTAACCCCTCTAGGTTTAAACCTAGACTTTGAATTCTGTCATTTCTTATAAATTCCAGGTTCAGTTATTTTTAGATTTCATTCTCCGTTTTTATTTATTGTAGTGGATGTATAGCTTCCAGTTAGACCCCATGGCATATATTTTATATGGCTTAGTATATAATTTTTTAATGTTTGTAGTTGGGTTGCAGTCCCCTCTCTCATAGATAATGGAGATAGCTGGAGCTGCAACGCAGAGATACGCTCTTACGTATGCAGTAAGTAATACTTACTCCCCTACAGTAATACTCTCCCCTTTATAGTTATAGGGAGTTTTTCAATGCATGCGCACTTTTTTCATCTAGTTTTTGATGCACAGTGTGCAATGACGGGTTCCGGAAGTAAAGATGATGACGTTCGTGCGCAGGGCCAGCGCTAGTGTAAAGCGGCACAGGCGGCCGCCTTACTGTCCTTGCTTGCTGTCAGTGTGAGGGGCGGAAAAATTCTGTTTTTAAAATACCGGAAGCGGAGCTATGAAATGATCGTCAGACATCAACCAGGGGCCCAGCCGCGCACTCTCAAACCGAGTCAGTGTGCCTGCCTCAGTCCCACATTCTAAACATGAGCAGGCACACTGCATAATTTGGCACCGCCCCCCTCACGTGACACACATAGCCAGGGCACGCAGCAGCAGAAAAGCCTGGAGGCCGAGAGAAGATTTTTAAAAGGTTTGAATAAACTGAGGGGTGTGTGTGTGTGTGTGTGTGTGTGTGTGTGTGTGTGTGTGTGTGTGTGTGTGTGTGTGTGTGTGTGTGTGTGTGTGTGTGTGTGTGTGTGTGTTCTGCTGGGGGTGTAATGTATTGCTCGTGGGGTGTAATGTTCTGCTGGGGGTGTAATGTATTGCTCGGGGGGTGTAATGTTCTGCTCGGGGGGTGTAATGTTCTGCTCGGGGGGTGTAATGTTCTGCTCGGGGGGTGTAATGTTCTGCTCGGGGGGTGTAATGTTCTGCTCGGGGGTGTAATGTTCTGCTCGGGGGGTGTAATGTTCTGCTCGGGGGGTGTAATGTTCTGCTCATGGGGGGTGTAATGTTCTGCTCGGGGGGGTGTAATGTTCTGCTCGGGGGGTGTAATGTTCTGCTCGGGGGGGTGTAATGTTCTGCTCGGGGGGTGTAATGTTCTGCTGGGGCGTAATGTTCTGCTCGGGGGGTATAATATTTTGCTGGGGGGTGAAATGTGGGGAGTGAAACTGGGGTGTGTGTGTGTAATGTGCTGCTGGGGTGTGTGTAATGTGTGTGTAATGTGTGTGTGTGTATGTGTAATGTGTGTGTGTGTGTAATGTGTGTGTGTGTGTAATGTGTGTGTGTGTGTGTGTGTGATGTTCTGCTGGGGGTTGGAGTAAACTGATATCGGTACATTACTGTGAGTTTTATTGTTGTGGAGCTCTGTGATACGCTCCTACACACCACACATTGCTGTGAGTTATATTGCTGTGGAGCTCTGTGATACAGTAATGGGCAGTGTGTAGGAGTTTGAGTTTTATTGCTGTGGAGCTCATTGATACTTTCATACACACAAACTGAAAATTACTGTGAGGTTTATTGCTGTGGAGCTCTGTCATACGCTATACGATACTTGGCCCCCTGCTATTCACAATATTCATAAACGATCTGCCCAATGTCTGCAAAGCTTCAACTGTACACATGTACGCAGACGACACTGTAATCTATACCAGCAAACCAAATCTCCCACAGCTGGAGGCAGTGCTGCAAGAACAATTCACAGGGGTAGAAAAGTGGATCAAAGATAACAAACTTTTTCTAAATGCTGACAAAACTGTTACAATGCTCTTTGGAACCGCACCTAAACTACACAAATTGCAAACACCCCATCTATGTGTTGGGACAAAAAAAAAAATGGCACGCTGACCACAGTCACTTCTCTCAAATACCTAGGTATGTGGTTAGACCCAAATCAATCTTTTGGCCCCCACATCGAAAAACTCTCATCTAAACTCTACCCCAAACTAGGTGCCCTGTACAGAAACAAATCCTGCCTGAGCCCCGCAGAAAGAAAGCAGATTGTACAACAAATGCTTATGCCAGTCATTGAATACGGAGATGTAGTGTATGCAGCCACCCCGCAAACACACCTCCAGAAACTTACTACATTGTATAACTCATTCTGTCGCTTTGTGCTACAATGTAACTACATGACACACCATTGTGACATGTTAAAAGAACTAAACTGGCCATCACTGGACTCTAGACGCACCCTTCACCTTTCCAACCTGGTGTTTAAGAGTTTTTCTGGGAAGCTACCACCCTACCTGAATATGCTGCTTCCCCCAGCAGTTCCCTCAACCTATAACCTCAGATCCAGGACCAGCACCTTACTTGCAATACCGCAATACAAAAAGAAAGTGGCTCGATCCTCATTTTCCTACAGAGCACCGCAAATATGGAATAACCTCCCAGACACCGTCAAATCTTCCCCAGTCTAAAGTCCCTTAAGACTTCCCTATTAACATACCTCAATACGAAATGCACCTGTAAACATGTAACATAATGACTTTATTTCCTACATATTTATTTTTCTGTTAATCTGTATATTTGGTCTTGTGTTAATATCTTGCATTTTACGATTTTGTATTTCTGTAACCACTCAATGTTCTCGAACCCAGGACATACTTGAAAACGAGAGAAATCTCAATGTATCCTTCCTGGTAAAATCCTTTATAAATAAATAAATACGAAATTAATTTAAGGGGGGAGGGGGTGAAAGTAATTAAAGGGGAAAAATGAATTAAGGGGGAGTGAATTGAATTAGAGGACGAGCACCCTGCTGCCAGTCTGCTTCTGGAGACCTGGAGTCAGACAGTGGACCACAGCAACAGAGTGAGAGTGGTAGGTAGCAGGATCACAGGGAAACACTGCACTGGGAGTGGCAGGCAGTTTGAAATATGTGGGTATATTGACACAGCAAGACCAGGAGGCACCACCAGGCCACAATGCAAATTTGTGCAGTGCCTGGTGCCCCTCCTATGCCACATTGCCAAAGGAGGGGACCACATACTCTGTATATGGGCCCTGTGGCACAGGAGGGGCACCAGGCACAGCATAGATTGGCAATGCGTGAGGACACCAAACACTTCCGATTGGCATGGCACAGATTGGGTGGAGGGGGGGCACCAAAACGCAACTTCGCCTGAGTAAACAAAAATGCTTGCACCGGCCCTGTTCGTGTGGTATATGGTTCCGTCTAGTGCGCACGACGCAAATGCGCATCTTTTTCACGCATATGCGCAAGACACCAATTTTCGAAACGTTAGTTGAATCAACTCGTAGTTTCGTTCGTACGATATATGGTTTCATTTCATACGCACAATAATAATTTTAATACATATGCGTGTCTTTTCGTTTTAGTGTATACACGAAAAACACCAGTTTCCGAAACTAAAGTTTAATTGTTTTAGCTTTATGCCCATTGAATTAACAAAAAGAAAGGAATCAGATGATTGGTGGAGGTGGGATTCCCGCCAAAAAGAGGGCTTCCAATTGGGCAATTAATGATAGATTAGGGTATTTAAAGGGAATAATGGCCATTTGATCGGTATAACCAGCTGAGGAAGCCACTGAGGATATATCAACGGGCGAAATGCATTCTGGTCATTAATTCTCTTATGCTGTGTTTTATTAAATTTAGATTTTTACTTCACTGCATGGGGTATTATTTGAAGTTGTACCCCATAACAACTTCTCAGCCTAATTTCTAAGGACCTAGGTTAGGTCCAAGAAAGAGTCTATTTCCATTCCACCTTTCTGTCTCTATAGTATTACAGTCTATGCTATGCCCGGTCTTCATCCATATTTAACCCTTTCACTGCTGAGGACGTGTGGGGAACGTCTTCATTGACTCCTAAGGAAAGATAGGAGTTTGTTTGAACCCAAATATCTCCAGACTGTTTTCAGCTAGCAGGGTCATGTTTGATATCATTAGAAAGGCCAGAGCATGGCCTTTCCAATGATATCAAACATGACCATGTTTAAAGTAAAGAAACAAAATAATACTAATAACAAAAAGGAAAAATTTGTTTTTTTTTAAGACGTGAAATGGCTCAGCAGTGAAGTGGTTAAGGGTTTCAAGACTCGAGGTTTCAAGATTGTCTGCACCAAAAGGGCAAATGGGTAGCCGGTAATAACCCAGAGGCGCATCATCCAGAGCCAGGAGGGCTCTATTTCACGTGAGTGTGCTGACGTTTCTCTGGACTTTCTATATATCAGATCGCACGATGATGTTCTTTTTTGAGGTTACCCTAAGAAGGACGCTCTCTTCAGGATCTGAAAATTTGCTCCTGGGATTCAAAGATGGGAACACGGTTTTCGCTGCACTCCATTTGTTTGGACTATTGGTAACTGTATTGTGGTTTGGGACAGGAACCACGTGTGAGTGCTTATAGCGACTATTCCTAAAAACTTTATCAGCGCTGCCGTATTGTGTGTATAACTACGTACATAATTGTATGCGTAACAGAGGATTTTTTACGTTGTTGAACAGTGCCATCTAGATGAAAAAGCAGATCCATTTCTGGTTCACAACCCCTGCGACAATACACCAAAATTCCACCATCTTTGGGTCAGTGCCACCATGTATGATGAATCCAGCATCTGAAACACACGGGCCAGCTGCGATACCAGAAGGAGACTAATTTGTACGTGGTCTCCGTGAGCCCCAAAACCTTTGTGCCGTGTGAGCAAGTTGAAGCGTTTTATTTCCAGTAGCGTCCTCTAGGTTTAGACTGAACCCCCACTCTCATCCATCCATATATTCCGGTGAGGCATCATTCACTGACTGCAGTAGTTTGTATACCATAGACCAGGGGTCTCAAATTCAAATTACCTGAGGGCCACTGGACAAGATTTTATATCCCATGGGGCCGCATGCAAAATTTCAAACTGTTCATATGTTTATTAAACCGTTTGACTTTTTCCTGTAAATGAAAAGACTAATCTTTTGTTCCTAAGCAATGGCACTGCCCATTTGTCGCGTATAAAATTAGCAATACCACTGCCGTTACTCACCTTCTCATTTTCCACGCTGCGAGCAAAGTCATTGGGGTTTTATACATAGTTATATTATTCATCATAAAACACAATGCAGCAAAATAAAAAATGCTTATTGCATCTATGGCTGCGCCACGGCACACCAAGTTCCTGTGGCACACGTGGGAAGCTGCCGCTCACTTTTAAGTTTAGAAGATACTGTACCTTAGTGGTACACTTGTACACACTGCACATTACAGAGCTCCACAGCAATAAAACCTATGCACACACACACAAACCACACGCATTACTGTTTCACTGAGCTCCACAGCAAAAAACTCCCAGCAATGTGTGATGTGTATGTGCGCATCACAGAGCTCCACAACAATAAAACTAAATTATTTATTAAACTAAAGTTATATCAAAATGCAGTATTTTATTAAAATAAAAACAGGCGCAAGAAGCTGAGCTCTCCACTGCGTCCCCTGCTCGCAGTATTCCCCCCCAGCACGTGGACATTGGAGTGGTCCGATCGAGGGGGACCCTCCCTAACGCGTTTGCACCTGACCCAGGATCTCTGCCTACTTTTGTGGCCTGCATTGGGCGGTCATCTTTGTGGCCTCCCGGGAGGTACTGTGTTTCTGTTATAGCGGGAAGACCGGCTTGGAGCCATCCCACCAAGGTGCCATGGGTAAGAAGTCTGTCCAGAGGCTCTTTCTTGCGGAGGATCTCCGTCAGCGGAACATAGGAGAATCGCTGGAGGAGGATGGGAGACCATGTCCCCCCCCAGCTTCAGGCGCTCCATGCCAGTGAGGAAGAGGGTTCTGGGACCAATTTGGAGGAAGCATCTTGGGAGTCCCCTGCTGTTAAGGGGGGGGGGGTTCTACTCCTAGGACAGTGAGGCAGGCCCGAGAGTCCCCTGTGAGCCTGTGGCAGCTTCCCCGGGGTCCATACCTACCTGAGATCTCTATGGGGGAGGGGGGAGTCAGGCATTCATCAGCTGATTACGAAGAGTGATCTCCGTCTGATGCTTGCTGACATGAAGGTCACTTGGCAAGTGGATATTGGTAGTTTGCAGGCGGAGCTTGTTGAGATACAGACCCAGGTGACTGCTGTGCAGGATCAGATGACTAGCCTGGAGGCTGCCCGGGACCACTTAGCGACCCGTACGGACTCTGTGCGGCCAAGTGGAACACCTTACGAGGGTAGGTGGAGTGGGAGTCACGACACAGACACCGCAATATCAGGATACACTGTATCACAGGGCTCCACAGCAGTAAAACTCACAGTAATATGCGGTGTGTATGAGCGTGAGTTTTATTGTCGTGGAGCTGTGTGATACGCACATTACTGGGAGATTTATTGCTGTGTGATACGCTCACACTGCACATTACTGTGATCTGTAATGTGTGGGTTGGAGTGTGAGAAAACTGCAATGCAATAAGTGTTGTACTTAAACTAAATACCTGTTTTTCTTGATCGCATTAATGTGTTTGTTCTCTATGTAGTTAAGAATAAAGACCTAATGCTATTTTGTTGAAATTATATTTGTTATCTGGACATGTAGATTGTCATGAGAGACAAGTAGATCGGGCTACCACTTTAGTCCATTGGACAAGTAGATTTTTTTTAAATTTCCGCACCCCTGACTGCCCACCCTTTTTGTGTGAGAGCAGGCCGATTTGCATATGGAGCATTCGTCCCTGTAATGGCACAATCGAGCAAAAACCCTGTGAGACCTGAGCGGGCTCCACCGTAGAGCAGGCCACAAGTGCAGCTGCTCATCCTCAGGACCCTCACAAACCTCTTTTTTCGACACTGGATAGTAGCCTGGGTGAGCCATTGGGGTAGCGACCATGGCTCTGGCTGCCCTTTTAGCCCCAGTTCTCCCGGCCTTGTTGCCTCTTCCAAGGCCCCCGGGTTTCCTTTTTGGTTGCTTTGGCGAGCCATGTACACCATGGATTATTGGGCAGTACCCTGCCTTTTTCAAGTCTCCCCCCTTTTATTTTTTATTGTTTTCCTGTTGCTCATTGATGGACACCTGATGATTTTTTTAGTCAGAATCATCCAGCTGGCTTTGCCCGCCCTCGTCCCGATTGCTGCTTCAGCGACTCCACATTTAGCAAATTACGGTGACCAAGGCAAGGGTTATCTCACACCAGGTAATATTGCCCTAAATAAGTATATATACAAATAAGATTCCAAAACTCCCGATTAATGTGATGCAATGATACCTTGTTATTGTACTAACCCGATACTTAAATTTATTTGCCACAATTTGGCAGTTTTCGCTGAATGTCTGATTGCTGCTTCAGCGACTCCACATTTAGCAAATTACGGTGACCATTTGCTAAATAGGGAATTCACTATATTTTTGGCAAAATTAATTCCCCGAAATGAGACGAAAAGCAGAGGATCTAAAGAGGATTAGACCATTTAGATTCTAACTTCCATAGTAACCCCTAAAATGCCATAAACCCAGGGAAATACAATAAAAATAACAAACAATGTGGCATTTAGCAACCCCTTAACCCCGAATATGCCATTAATCAAGGTAAAACATGAAATGAATACACTGTGAGGCATGTAGCCTACCCATTAACCCCTACAATGCCATTAATAAAAAAAAAAATATATATACTGTTAGGGATGAAGCCTACCCATTAACCCTTAATATACAACTAAACCAAGGCAAAAACTAACGTAATACACAATGTAATGTATAGTCTGAACATTAACCTCATCACTGCTGAGCCATTTCAACCCTGTGAAAATGTTTAAGTGTAAGTGCTTGTTATTATTTAATGTTTTATGACTTTTACTTCAAACTGAATATGGTCATGTTGGGCATCATTGGAAAGGTCAGAATCTGCCCTAACCAACGACACCTTGATCGTCCATTTACGATGCACAGGGACGGAGATACAGCAATTGCCCCCCTATAGAGTCGCCTATGGCCTACACAGAGGAGGGAGCATCTAATTTCTACCCCGCTGCCTGCGGGCCCCTGGCATAAGATTGCTCCAGATTTATGTGAGCTCAATGGGAAAAGGTATCTTGTTGTAAACTACTACTCCAGGTATGTTGAGATTGTACCGTTAGTTGAGGCGACCAGTGCGACTGTCATCACGCGTCTAAAGAGCATGTTTGCCAGGTGGGGTGTTCCGGCTGAGCTGGCAAGTGACAATGGAATACAGTTTGCTTCTATGAAGTTCCAGTCCTTCAGAGGAGACTATCCGGGTTATTCAGAGAGCGTGAAAAGCAGGAGAATGACTGGAGAATGAAAAATTATTGGTTAAAATAGACGATTTGGAAAGTGAGATGAAAGGGAGAATTTTTCTGGTTTGGCTATTTTGACCTAGAATTTTTCATTCTCCAGTCATTCTCCTGCTTTTCACGCTCTCTGAATAACCCTGTACGATTTCCCCCATTCTACTTCCAGTCCACATTACCCTCAGGCCAATGGGATGGCTGAGAGGGCAGTTCAGACCGCAAAGTTTGTTTTGAAGCAACCAGATCCTTATTTGGCCCTCCTGGTTTATAGGGGAACTCCTATTTAGGCCACGGGATGTAGCCTGGCACAGTTGATGGGGAGACAGATTCGTACCACACTTCGGTGGGTGCGTTCCAGCCTTTCTCCCCTGGTCAGTCGGAGAATGTTCGGAGGAGGGATAATGAGGCGAAGCGGAACTACAGATACTCTGCGCGCTCTCTGCCTGAACTTCACCCAGGACAGAATGTCAGGGTCAAACTGGACGACGGAAGGAGGTGGAAGTCACCAGGCACAGTTGTAGGGCGTGCTGCCGAGCCAAGGTCCTATGTGGTCTCCACAGAAGGAGGGACTGTTGCCCGTCGCAATAGACAGCACCTTCAGCCGGTTCCCGAGGAGTTAAGTGCCGAGAATTTGCAACCACAGCCAGTGGACTCTCCAGCCTTAAGTGCAGCCGCAATGCAACCAGATTGCGACGAGGATACATCACTGCCTGCAATGGAGTCACAACCGCTCTCATAGTGATCTGGAGGGGGTCCTTGCAAAATGACTTTGAGTGGTAGAGTTATGAAGCTTCCAGCGCGCTACCGAGATTAGCGCTGTAGTTAGAACAGTGACTGGAAGAGTGGGCAGAATAATCCCATAGTCACTGTGGACTAGGGTAGTCTACCCCGATGTCCAAGACAGCATTGTCCATTTATCTGTAATTGTGTGTGCTTCTGTTTGTTTTATTGACGGTTTAAGAAAAATGTATTGTTATTAAAAAGGAGATGTGCTGAGAGCCAGGAGTGAAAGAGGAAGGGGCGGCTCTGACGGCAGAATGAGGAAGACACCTCAGAGAGAGGATGCAAACAGCTTGTCGCCCCTTGTGTTAGCTGCTGCAATAAACACATGTTGAACCCAGCTCGGTGTGTTCCTTGGATCTCATGACAGTATCTTTGCCACAAACACATTATGTTAATTCGGTAGGAAGAGGTACGTATTTTAGAATACAAGCTATATTCCTCATCATTGGACATGAACAGGGGTGGACTGACCCATCGGGCACTAGGGCACTGCCCGAGGGCCCCCGGTTTTGCGTGCTCTTACACAGTGCACATTACTGTGAGTTTTATTGCTGTGGTGCTGTTACACAGTGCACATTTCAGAGAGGTTTACTGCGGTGGTACTCGATTATTTGTGAACTAGCGACTATAGTAAAATATTGAATTGTCCCTCTGCCCCATTCTTCTCATCTGGATCATGTATTTGCCACATTCTTCCCACCTCTACCCTATCCCTCTTAAGATCGTTGTGTTGAATTCACATAGGCAAGTTTCAACTGGGCCTATTTTGGGGTAATTGCCTGGAGCTGAAGCTCCTGTAAACCCTTTGTTAATCCAGTCCTGTCTTTGTGGTAACAAATGAAGGGTTTATGTGCTTTGAAAAAAATTACCTGAAGTGCAGCCAAATTGATTAGATCATTTTATTGCCAGGTTCAAAAATACTAGCAATGTCTGGATCTTAAGCAAAAAAGTGGTGCCATGAAAAGAAAGATAAGCAGGCAGAGAAAATGTGTCATCTAGCAAAATTTATAAATTTTTTGGGAAAAAAAATCTGAAGTTCCAAAGGAAGATAAGATGCTCCTGTTGAGATCACTGATGAAACAATGGAATCGGTTCCAGAAGAAGTTATTCGACATCCTGAAACAGAATCTAGTGTTGAAATGTGTCTACCAAATGAATAAGATACTCTTGCACCTCTGACCGCCAAAATGCCATCAGGACCGGAAAGTACACCATTAACAGAAGACTACTTTCACCATGGACAAGGCTTGCACAAAGCTGGCATTACTATGGAAAGGTTTTGGGACTGCCATCCTAACCAGCCAATAGACAACACACCATTTAATGATAAGGTTGTTTACCACCGAAAAGGCATACAAGGGACTAATGTTCATAGAAGAAGGGTTACCTTTAATGAAAAAACAAGCAGTGTACATTGTTCCAATTGCTTATTTTATAAACCGGAAAAGTAAAAACAGACTCCATTAATACAAGTTTGCAGCGACTGGAGGCACATCACAACAAGATTAATGGAACATGAGAACTCTCAATGCCATACACAAGCAAGTGACACCAATTTCCCAAATATGAAAGGAAAATCCATCAAGCACAAATTGTTAAGTAGTCAGATGACTCTTAGAAATCAACAAGTACTTCAACGCCGTGCTATTGTAAGTCACATAATAGATAGTTTTTTTCACCTGTGTTCAAGCACTACCATACAGAAGTAGTCATGTTGAGTCTGTGGCCGAAGTGTTTGATGAGGACCATCTAGAAAATCGTGGTATTTTCCTGGAGACTGAAGCTTCTTGCTGACTACAGTCTAGTCTTAAAAGCGCATTTAGCTAATGTTATACAGAAAGCAAAGACACCTGATCCATCAAAAAAGGGAAGAGGAAAGCTTGTAACTTTTCTCAGCAAATCTACAATCAACAAGTTATTTGCTATTATTGGTGACATGTTAAAGGATGAAATAGTCAAAGAAGTGGAGAGTCCTGGAATATTTTCCATTCAAATGGACTCAACGCAAGATGTATCCGCTCATGATCAGTGTGCTATTGTTAGGTATGTTGCTGGTGATAAGGTGAAGGAAAGATTACTGCGTCTAGTCACTGTTGAAGACAGAAGTAGTAAAAACCTACATGCGTTAGACATGTGCATTCGTTTTAGTACTAAAACGATTTAGTCCGAATTTTGGGATAATTTAGTTTTAGTATGACTCAAGAGATACGGAACTGCTCAGTACAAAAAACGAAAGGAACTAAAATAAAATGCACTACATTTTAGTTTCAGTCCTTTTTGTGATATTACATTGATGATTGAAGGAGACCAGCAATGAAGAGCGCAACATCGCAAAGCTACAGAAAAGGTTTGTATGCGTAATCCTTCCTGACCCCTACCCGAAAATCTGACAGTGATAGAGCTCCAGAATACTCACTTGCAGCACAGACAGCCAGCACAGGAGAGGAAACCTTTACTTAACCCTTGCATGTCTTTGAGGCAGACAAGATGATAAAAGCAGCTGGAGAAGGAAAACATTCAAATAAAATCACACTGAAAGCTAATGTCAGAGGAGGGCTGGATAGTAAAAACCCCTTTATAACAAGCAGCGCTGGGAGAAGGGAGGGACTTTATAAAACATGTGTTATCTCCCCTCCCGCTCTGCATAATAGGGGCTTAGGTCTGATACAATTTATATTATCCAGGAGCACTATCCCCCTTTCCTCATCTATAATACACGTTTTATATAAAGTCCCTCTCCTCTCCCAGTGCTGCTTGTTATAAAGGTTTTTTTTTACGTCTGATACATTTAGTATCCAGCTTTCGCAGTTACTCTGTCATTATGAGCCTTCAGTGTGATTTATTTGAATGTTTTCCCTGGATTTAAAGTGCTTTATTTTATTATAAAAATACATTTACACCAGTCATCTCTTCTCTGAGCTTTCAGACCAATTTACGTTAATATTTTCCCTCTCCCCTGCTTTTATATTCCTGTGTCTCCCCCACAGAGATACAAAATTTAAGTAAAAGTTCCCTCTCCTGTGCTGGATAAGCATTGCATTCCGAAGTTCTGCACCCTCCACATGCCAATGCAGTAGGATGTTCTATACATTATACAGAGAGGGATATTAATGCAGGAGGATGTTATATACATTATACAGAGAAAGTTATAAATTGAGGAGGATATTCTATACAGAGAGGGACATTAATTAATTCAGGAGGATATTCTATACATTATACAGAGGGGGTATTAATCAATGCAGGAGGATGTTCTATACATTATACATAGAGGAGTCTTTTTTTTAGCCCTTTAAATCCAGTGGCTGTGAGCGCTGAGATCGGCTGCTTGTTATATTATCTCTCAATACAATATATCAGGCTCAGCTGTTACAGTAACTGACTGTAACAGCGCTCAGAGTTTCAGTAAAACATGGAAATAATATTGTTCTAACCTCTTATATATAAAAATATTATTTACTAGTTTTACTGAAACTCTGAGCACTGTGATGAGCAGCAGTCAGTTACTGTAACAGCTTTGCCTGACACATTGTGCTGAGAGTGAGAGATACTGTAACAAGCAGCGATCTCAGCCCTCTGAGGAGCCACTACAATAGTAATTGTATCCACTGGTTTTCGGAAGAATGAAATTAGTTTTCATACTAAAGAACTGAAAACGAATTTCTTTAGCAACTAAATAAATTGCATTTTAGGACTAATCCATTAGTTCAAAACGAAATTTTGTGCTGTGCACATGTCTAACATGCGTTACTCAGGGAATCACTGTCAGCGACTGGACTCAATCATGAAAAGTGCATTGGTGATTCTTTTGATGGAGCAGCTTATATGAGTGGAACCTAAACAGGTTTGCAGGCATTGATAAAGGAAGTTCATCCTACACATATTCACTAGACATGTGCATTCGTTTTAGTACTAAAACGATTTAGTCCGAATTTTGGGATAATTTAGTGTTCGTATGACTCGAGAGATACGAAACTGCTCAGTACAAAAAAACGAAAGAAACTAAACTAAAATGCACTACATTTTAGTTTCAGTCCTTTCTGTGATATTACATTGATGAGTGAAGGAGACCAGCAATGAAGAGTGCAACATCGCAAAGCTACAGAAAAGGTTTGTATGCGTAATCCTTCCCGACCCCTACCCAAAAATCTGACAGTGATAGAGCTCCAGAATACTCACTCGCAGCACAGACAGCACAGGAACGGAAACCTTTACTTAACCCTTGCATGTCTATGAGGCAGACAAGATGATAAAAGCAGCTGGAGAGGGAAAACATTCAAATAAATCACACTGAAAGCCAATGACAGAGGAGGGCAGGATAGTAAAAACCCCTTTATAACAAGCAGCACAGGGAGAAGAGAGGGACTTTATAAAACGTGTGTTATCCCCCCTCCCACTCTGCATAATAGGGGCTTAGGTCTGATACATTTTATATTATCCAGGAGCACTATCCCACTTTCCTCATCTATAACACACGTTTTATATAAAGCCCCTCTCCTCTCCCAGTGCTGCTTGTTCTAAAGTTTTTTTTTACGTCTGATACATTTAGTATACAGCTCTCACAGTTACTCTGTCATTATGAGCCTTCAGTGTGATTTATTTGAATCTTTTCCCTGGATTTAAAGTGCTTTATTTTATTATAATAATAAATTTGCACCAGTCATCTCTGAGCTTTCAGACCGAATTATGTTAATATTTTCCCTCTCCCCTGCTTTTATATTCCTGTCTGTCTCCCCCACAGAGATACAAAGTTTAAGTAAAAGTTCCCTCTCCTGTGCTGGATAAGCATTGCATTCCGAAGTTCTGCACCCTCCACATTCCAATGCAGTAGGATGTTCTATACAGAGAGGGGCATTAATTAATGCAGGAGGATGTTATATACATTATACAGAGAGGGGTTTTAATGCAGGAGGATGTTATATACATTATGCAAAAAAGGTATAAATTGAGGAGGATGTTCTATACAGAGAGGGACATTAATTCAGGAGGATGTTGTATACATTATACAGAGGGGTATGAATTAATGCAGGTGGATGTTGTATACATTATACAGAGAGGGGTATTAATGCAGGAGGATGCTCTATACATTATACAGAGGAACATTAATGCAGGAGATGTTCTATATATTATACAGAGAGGAACTTTTTTTTAGCCCTTTAAATACAGTGGCTGTGAGATCGGGTGCTTGTTATATTATCTCTCAGTACAATGTATCAGGCTCAGCTGTTACAGTAACTGAATGTAACAGCGCTCAGAGGTATTGGAGATGCAAGTACTGTATGTGTTCCAGCAGTCAGTCTATTTCGGCCTTAGTAACTTATCAACTTTCTTCAATGAGTCATACAAAAGGATGAAACTCTGGGAAGACCATATGAGAGGAAAGACTGACCGTTCTAAACGTAAAAAGTTTGAACGTACTGGAAAAACAAGGTGGTCAAGCAGAGCTAGAGAGAAAAATATTTGGAAGTTTCGACGATCACTCCAACGAATTATGTTCAGACCTTGTTCTAATCTTGAAAGAAGTAAGCGACGCAATGGATTTTCGATCCTCTGTTCGCCATGAAGCTCTGAAATGGAGTAAAAACCTTTGCAAATTTGAAACCATCCTGGCAGCTTTTACTTTTATTAGAGTATTTGACATCACTACCCCTGTATCAGATTATCTGCAAACTACAGGCCTTGATTTCATCCAGGCAATTGAATGGTGGACGATGCTGTAATGCGTCTAAATAAAATATGCAGGGATTTTGCTGCGGTTTTCCAGTCTGCAAGTACATTTATTGATAATATGAATGGGAAATTGGCAGATGACAACATTCATTTGAATAAAAGCCTTTCTGAACTAAGATCAACCAGAACTGCTGAAGGTACTGACAACAGGAAAAACTTTGAAATTTCATGTTACAATGTTATCCTTGACACTGTTTTGGAAAGTGTGAAGTCTAGGTGTTTAACTCATGGAGAACTTTGAAAGTAAATGTCTTGTTCGGATCCAAATAGATTTGATGAAATACTGGCTTCTTCAGACAAAATCCATTTAAACGTTATTTCAGATGCAGTTACAGAAATAGATCCAGTCGCCCTACGTGAAGAATTACTTTCATTTGCGTCCAGTTACAAAAACATCCGCAAAGGCCTGTTAGATGAAAGTGATGAAGAGGAGAGTGAAGCTTGAGATTCGGATTTAGAAGAGCAAGACCCCAGCTCTACCTCTGAGCCATCAACATCCACTCTTGCTGGAATCCTTCTTTATAGCAAGAATTGTGTATCATGTGCTTTCAGATTGCTCTATCAATACAGACTGTGTTCTGTGGCCTTTGAAAATCTGTTTTTGGCATATTGATTTTTACTCAGCATACCATTGACTTTGAGCACCACACAGTGTACATGTGAAAGATCCTCTTCCAAGTTGAAAATCCTGAACTCCAGATTAAGATCACTGTCACAGCAAAACCTAGAGCCACTGATGCTCATTGCTGTAGAAAAACAAGTTTCATTAAACATAAAAAGTGACAAAGATAAAATCATTGACAGGTTTGCCAAGACCTCACCTGAGCGCTTTGCTGCTTTTGTAAAGTGAAGGTCAAGCCGTGTTATATTTATTGAAGTGTGTCCATTATTGTGTCTATTATTGTTCGTGAATCTTAAATGTTTTTCACTTGGGTTTATATATTTTTTCAAACATACACTATATTGCCAAAAGTATTCGCTCACCCATCCAAATAATCGGAATCCGGTGTTCCAATCACTTCCATGGCCACATATAAAATCAAGCACCTAGGCATGCAGACTGTTTTTACAAACATTTGTGAAAGAATCGGTCGCTCAAAGGAGCTCAGTGAATTCCAGGGTGGAACTGTGATAGGATGCCACCTGTGCAACAAATCCAGTTGTGAAATTTCCTCCTACTTCATGTGGCCTTCAGATTAGCTCAAGAACAGTAAGCAGAGAGCTTCATGGAATGGGTTTCCATGGCCGAGCAGCTGCATCCAAGCCATACATCACCAAGTGCAATGCAAAGTGTCAGATGCAGTGGTGTAAAGCACGCTGCCACTGGACTCTAGAGCAGTGGAGACGCGTTCTCTGGAGTGACGAATAACGCTTTTCTATCTGGCAATCTGATGGATGAGTTTGGGTTTGGTGGTTGCCAGGAGAACGGTACTTGTCTAACTGCATTGTGCCAAGTGTAAAGTTTGGTGGAGGGGGGATTATGGTGTGGGGTTGTTCTTCAGGAGCTGGGCTTGGCCCCTTAGTTCCAGTGAAAGGAACTCTGAATGCTTCAGCATACCAAGACATTTTGGACAATTCCATGCTACCAACTTTGTGGGAACAGTTTGGAGCTGGCCCCTTCCTCTTCCAACATGACTGTGCACCAGTGCACAAAGCAAGGTCCATAAAAGGCATGGATGACAGAGTCTGGTGTAGATGAACTTAACTGGCCTGCACAGAGTCCTGACCTCAACCCGATAGAACACCTTTGGGATGAATTAGAGCGGAGACTGAGAGCCAGGCCTTTTCGTCCAACATCAGTGTGTGACCGCACAAATGCACTTCTGGAAGAATGGTCAAAAATTCCCATAAACACAGTTCTAAACCTTGTGGACAGCCTTCCCAGAAGAGTTGAAGCCGTTATAGCTGCAACGGGTGGACCAACGTCATATCGAACCCTATGGATTAGGAATGGGATGTCACTTCATATGCGAGTCAGTTCATATGCGAGTCAAGGCAGGTGAGCGAATACTTTTGGCAATATAGTCAACGCAGAAAAAAATTAAGTCATCTGCCAGTTTGCATGTTAATCGCAAATGCTGCTTCCTATAACAAAACCATGCAGAGCCAGAATACAGCTGGGGAGACCGTAACACATGAGAAAAGGTGAGGTTTTTAGATTCTAGGCCAGTGGTTCCCAACAGCGGTCCTCAAGTACCCCCAAGGGTCAGGTTTTCCAGCTGAAGCACAGCACAGGTGATCGGATTTGCTGCTCATGGATTGCAGGATTCAGCCTGCATTTCCCCAAGGCACTCCTTAAAACCTGGCCTGTTAGGGGTACTTGAGGACTGGGTTTGGGAACCACTGTTCTAGTCCAAAGACTTCCTTTAATAGAATACATAAACTCTTTTTTGTCAATTCTTTAAAAAGCGCAATTATGCTACCGTAAAAGCACCAAACTAATCCAACCAGTTAATGTTACAAAGCATTCCAAGGACGTCTACACACAGTTGGAGGTAGATCAAGCTGTAACTCAGAAGGCAATTATTTTATTTTAAGTATTTCTGAAGCTGACCCCAGCCAACGACAGGCAACCAATTGTGATAAGCTCATACTACACTTTTGCTAAGGTGGACCGGGTTTTTGTCCACATTTTGTATTCTTTGCACTTTTGAGTAGATAAAGAGGCAAATTGTAGCATGGCAGCTCATTCGCTATGACCGTGTATGAAATCATGTCATTTAGTACCTTTCAGCTAGTACTGTTTTTGTGAATGCTGAAGGTGATTATTTCACACAAATTCAAATACAAAGATGACTCTGATGTGTTTTGGTAGAAATGGGTTCTTTAGGTTGATGCAAGTATGGTTTATTTTCTTACCTTTCAAAGATTCTGTAGGTTTGTAGTGGACAGATACATGGGTAATTAACTCATGCATTGTGAGGAATGACCGGTTGCAGCCATGACTAGAACATCTATAACCACGTTCTGTAGGCGAGAAAGACATTTAATTAAATAACAATAGGGTATGGAGAAAGTCTATACTTGCAGAAAACAGAAACTCTGTGACCCACAGGAGACAAATTCCTGTCCCTTGCGAAAATGCAAAAACAGGAACCCCTCAACTCACATTGGATATATCCTGCTGGGGGCCTATTTAAACATAGAAACATAGAAAAATGTCGGCAGATAAGAACCTTTCGGCCTATCTAGTCTGCCCAATTACATGGATACTTTACCTGGATTTATCTTTTGTTTAGGATAGCCTTATGTCAATCCCATACCTGCTTAAATTCAATTACTGTTTTGGCCTCTACCACTTCTACTGGAAGACTGTTCCATGTATCCACCACCCTCTCAGTAAAATAATGCTTCCTGATGTTACTTTTAAACCTTTGCCCCTCTAATCTAAGACTATGTCCTCTTGTTTTGCTATTTTGTTTCCTTTTAAATATACTCCCTTCCTCTACCTCGTGGATTCCCTTTACGTATTTAAATGTTTCTATCATATCTCCTCTGTCTCGTCTTTTTTCCAAGCTGTACATGTTAAGATCATTAAGCCTTTCCTGGTAACTTTTCTCCTTCAAGCCGTACACCGTTGATCTGCTACCACAGGGGGATTTTCTATCCCATGTAACTCCGTTCACCTCCTAAGAGCAGTCATTCGGTTTGGAGGTTTGAAAGGTTTTTAGTACACCAACATTATGGAGGTCTTAAGTGATTTTGATGATATTTTGTAACCAAATCTTCGCCACTTATTCTTTAGTCAAGTGTTCTTTAAATCTTTAAAACTATATTATAGTCAAGTGCTTTGATGTGGGTATAATTTAGCATGTTATCCCATCCCCCATTAACCACAGCCATCCGCTCAGTCCCTAGAAGAGAGGGTGTGTTTGAAACGGCTTTCATTGACACACATAATAATATTAACCACTTCACTACCAATTTTTTAAACATTTATTTGAAACCAGGTATGCAAAGTTAATATAGAGCATATTAGAAAATTTGCATGAAGATTATTTTAATTCAGTACAACAATGAGAAATATGCTCCTTGTTAAATTTTTCATGTATTTGTTTATCCATTACAGAAATATTGATGGAATTAAATATTCTGAACTCTAGGGCCCCTATTACATTCTTCGCGCAGTGTGTTTTGCGTGCGCAAATGCACATTTGCGCGAGAGGCAAAACCCTTTGCGCTGAACGTCGTATTACAACGTTTGCGTAAACGATGCGCATTATCGTTTAACGCGAATGGACCTGCGCGCGTCCTATACTTAACATTGTGAGCGCAAATTCGTTCGTGCGCTGTACACGGATGGTATTTCAAATCGATGTGCATTTTTTACAAACGACGTTTGCGCGCAGAATTTTAACGTCTTTGAAAAGCTGGTGGTAACTGCAAATCAGAACATTTTTGATGAAACGAAAGACACCAGCACGAAAAAAAAATAAAAATACAGCACAGTATAGTTATACATTCTACACATACCCAAACAATTGTGAATTCGTGCATATTTTTTTTTATTGCTGCAGCATATATACGCAGATTTCCTTTGACAGGCGCAAAAACTTAAGTGAGTCAAGTCAATTAATGTTCTTAATTCTGATTGACGAATCCCGCGAAAAAACCAGTCCGCACACTGATTTACGTACGCAACATTACTGCGCGCGTATTACTCTTCGTTTTGCGCGTCAATACGAATGTTATTTTTTGACTGATGAGAAAATGCGTTCGGATCGGTATACCACGTTAATTTTCGTGCGATAACGCTGGACAATGCGCGCAAAAAAATTTGCGCTGCTCAAGCGAAATTGCGCGAAGAATGTAATAGGGGCCTAGATGGGGTCTTTTATCTTTATACAATTTCACCAGGGGTCTGCATTATTAGCATACAGGCAAAAACGCTCTTTGTGTCGGATATATACAGCGCAATGAAATGTAAGAAAAAATAAATGCAAATAAACATTGGGGCCGTTTCGTCGCAATGGTCATATTTGGTATTATTGCAAAGGCCAGACTCTAGCCTTTCCAATGATGACACCTCACATGACTTTGAGCAGTGAAAAATATCAGACACGCAGGGTTGCAAAGTTCCCCATGTGTCACTCGCTGCATTGTGCTGGTTTAGGTTTTCAATGAACCGATGCGTAATAACGCATTGTATTATTATTATTCTTTATTTATAAAGCGCCAGCATATTCCGCAGCGCTGTACAATAAGCACAGTATAGACAGGGTTACAATACATTGAACAACATTTGACCATTGCCTTCAAACTTGCTGGCATCGTGAGAAATGAGAAGGTGAGTTAGTGCAGCATCACTGTTCACTTTATAGTAAGTGAAAAAGAGTGCTGCATTAGAGAAAGAAAAAAAAAGGTTTTATGTTATTTATTTCATTTTTGCCTACATGCTCTGGCCTTACCATGCATGGCCACGTATCTCTTGTATTGCGTTTTCCCTGCCTGGCTGTGGAGAGGTCCCTTTATGAGGTCATCGCTGCCATGCGCGATGACATCAGTGGGCAAGGGAGGTCACCGGGAGACCACAGCGATTGGCTGAATGTGGCTGCGAAGAGAAGATGTACTCAGTGCGCCGCCTGCATGCTGGGAGCAACCGCAACGACACACGTCCTCTGCTGCCAAGTGGTTAATCTACCCCTGGTGATAGTCAACTCCATTCTATGCAAAATACCACACAGAGGAGCAAGTTCTGTGAAAATACTGTGGGCTCAGTTTACAAAACAATGTCACAAAATGGATACACACAGTGACACATATAGAGTTAAGAAAATATTTAAAGTACACATGAGAAAACCATAGTACATGCAAGATATCAGAAATAAGAAAAAAGAGAACTGCAGTAAAGTATACAACCTTTAAATGGTCGATATCTCTGAAATAACAGCCAGTATTTGGATAGATTGCAGTGGCTAAAAATGTAAATAAACCATCATAGCATAACACTGTATGAAATTTAATATATGTAAAATCCAGCAAAAAGGCCACTCACAAGATTAGTGGCACACATAGCAATAAAAGTGTGCACATAAGCATTTTAAACAGTTCGTGCAAATATTCACCGCCACCGGAATGCGTAGTCCTCTGGAAGTAAGTTTTGATGGAGGATCCTGGCCAAGGTAAACTCCAGAGAAAACGGTGCAGCTGTCCAATAGAAGCAAGTTCTCACGGACCAGCAGGTCAGACGACCGGAGGCTTGGGCACATCCAGGATCAGCGGACAGCAGACCGGCGGGAGGACGATATGATGAACAGGACACAAGTCAGCTCAACGCGTTTCGTCCGTAAGACTTAATCATGAGCTGACTTGTGTATTACAAACACTTTTCTTTTAAAGTATACCTTTGTCTTCATTACAGGGAAGACACAAATCACCTGTAGAACCCGGAAGCGGTCAACATCCCCGGCAGCAGGGGCGGATCCAGAGACAAGTTTGGGGGGGGGGGCAGTCTACCAGTTTTGGCTAAGAGCTGGTGTTGGGTTCGCAGTGACAGGCAGAGATGCGCCTAATCTCAGGCTTTGCTTGTCACTCTCCCTAGAACATGGTCTCACAGGGTCTGTCCTCATGCGGCTCAAGTGACACCTGACTGACACCACACAGCAATGCACTGCATGTGCTCTGTCACTTAAAATAAAGCACCACCAGCAATAACACAACACTGCCTGGATTTATTGAGGAGTTTCTAAAAGGAGGAGCATTAGACAAAAAAAAAAAAAAAAGCGGGAAAGGGGGATTCAGGGCCAAAATTGGGACTGTCCCTCAAGAACAGGGACGTTAGGGAAATACGAGGCCAGGTACAAACTCATACACAGCTGCATACAGACACACATTTAAAAGACACATACATAGCTTTATACACCAGAGACACACACTGACTTGGACATAGAGTGTACAGGTTTACATTTTGAGTATCCAGGAAATAACCAGCAAATAGACTCATTGCTAGGAGTTTAATTGTTTTGTATCCATTATATTCCCGCACACCCTGAATATGTGGGGGAGCACAATCAATATATGGATACAATATAGAAAAGACAGGCATACGAGATCAGTGAAAAAGGGTCCACTGGTGCAACCCTTTTTTTATTTCTGCAATGGAGCAAACACAAACATTTCAGGGTGACTTCCTTTCTCAATACTATATGCTCATTGCAGAAATAAAAGGGTTGCACCAGTGGACCAGTTATCACCAAGCTTGTGTGCCTTTATTATCTATATTGAATCTCTGTACAGCCATTGCCGAGGTGATGAAAGGGAAAATACGCTGCTGGCATATACCAGCTCAACAAATCATTAACCCTTTCGCTGCTGAGGCATTTCCCGCCTCTGTGCTGAGGTCATTTTTACCGAATTTGCTCATCTTGTTTAAACGCGTTTTGAAGGCTTATTTTAGTATATGACCCAGACATATTATATATCGTTCTTTCCGTCAGACTCGGCAGATTCATAATATGTCATTATTATATGTATACGTCATGACCTGTCTGTATATTATAACAAAAAATGCAATAAAATATGAATTTTCAATAATTTACAACGTGTAAAGTGTTTTTTTTTTTTCACATTTTAACATGCGAGCAATTACGGTTATATTTTGTATGGGGTGCGCTTGTTAAAAAAATTAGAGATGGGGACTCGTTACATTTTTTTTGGGGAAAATTACGCGATTTTTAACAAACGCACCGCATACAAAAATCGTTAGTGCAGCATCATTGTTCACATTATAATTGAAATGGGAACAATATTGCTGCATTAACGAACCAAAAAAAAGAAAAAAAACTTGTTTATTTTTTAATTTATTTTTATTATTTTTTTTAAAACTTTTTTCATAGTCAAGTTTGGTATTGTTGGAACTGCCACGCTCTGGCCGATCCAACAATAGCAAACATTAACCCCTAACTGCCACGGTTCGGGAGATAGGGGGTTCCAATGAACCCCCTATCTCCACCATTGGTGGCAGTTAGGGGTTAACTCCAGGACTGGCGTCATCGTGCGTAGCCTCAGGGGGCATTCCCGGAAGCTTGGCCGACATCCAAGATGTCGGCCAGCTCCGGGAAAGGATCACGAACCGGCGCCGATTCGTGATCCGGCCCCCATGGGATTAATGCCAGGTACCATTTGGAAGGGCAGGCTGTGCCCTTCCAAACGGTGCCTGGGTTAACCCCCTGCACGCCGCCAATCGGGAGGGAGAGAGGTCTGAAGGGGGGGGGGGCGCCTGAATTAGGTGTCATCTCGCCCCCACGATGACACCTAATTACTCCGGCGGCGGTTCCGGGTGCTGGGCTGACATCGGGGATGTCAGCCCGCACCGGGGGGGCCGGCGATCGGCCGGAACCCGGCCGAACGCTGGCCCCAAAGTGAGGACGCGCTCAGCGCATCCTCCGCAGCGAAAGGGTTAAGTGAACTGGCTGGTGCCACTCCTGTAATGTTATTTTTTTTTTTTTTTTTTTTTTTTTTTAATAATAAATTTTTATTGGTTTTTATCAAACATACATAGTGAGATATTGTACATTCCATAGTATCGTTGCACATAGAATGGTCATTTGTTGTAACAGAGGGGGGGATAGGGGGAGGAGGGGTGGGGGAAAGAGGACAAGGAGAGGAAAAAAAAAAAAAAAAGGGAGGGGGGTTCAGTAAATAACCAGCTTTGCATACGGTAGATATGAGTGACGCAGGTTGTGGATTCACAGATGTCGACATATAATGCTTCTATGAGTGTCAGGGTGTCAGGAGAATAACTCATCACTTGGGCTGTTTGCAATTTCCAGGTGTCACATTGTCCCGGTTCGTGTATATCCTATTTATCACACTCCTCCACCCGGCCCCTCAGCAGTAGATATGGCCACCTGAGTATAGCCTCGTGATCTCGTGGCCCGAAAATCCAGCCACCAATACCACGTGACGAAATATTTGTCATATTTATTGTCCATGGAGAGGAACATTTCCTCCATTTCGCGGAGTAATGTTATTTTTACACATCCTGAATATATGGAGGAGCCCCTAAAAAGACACCCACACACCCTGAATATATGGGGGAGCCCCTAAAAAGACACCCGCACACCCTGAATATATGAAGGAACCCCTAAAGAGAAACACACACACCCTGACTATAAGGAGGAGCCCCTAAGAAGACACCAGCACACCCTGAATATATGGAGGAACCTCTAAAAAGACACCCACAAACCCTGAATATATGGAGGAGCCCCTAAAAACACACCTGCACACCCTGAATATATGGAGGATCCCCTAAAAACACAACCGCACACCCTGAATATATGGAGGATCCCTAAAAAGACACCCACACACCCTGAATATATGGAGGAGCCCCTAAAAAGACACCCACACACCCTGAATATATGGAGGAGACCCTAAAATGAGGGACATTAGGAAAGCGATGCAGAACAGGCTTTTGTGTTCAGTGATGAGAATTTAACTTACAGGGTTATTCAGAGAGCAGTGAAAAGCAGGAGAATGACTGGAGAATGGAAAATTCTAGGTCAAAATAGCCAAACCAGAAAAATTCTCCCATTTATCTCACTTTCCAAATCGGCTATTTTGACCTAGAATTTTCCATTCTCCAGTCATTCTCCTGCTTTTCACCGCTTTCTGAATAACCCTGAAAGTAATTGATGGGCAGCGTCACTAAACGTGCTGTGGATACTCACATATTATGCATAAATCCTCTGTCTCATATCCAGTACAGCAGACTGCAGGCTTCACAGATCATGAAGAAAGTTTAGTAATAAATTAAAACCTTGACTGTAAAGCTGACAGTCTGCTCGTACTGAGCAGGAGACAAATGCCATGGGGTGTTACTATACTGTGGTGTTGTACAGATCATCAATTAAATAATCAGATGGTAGTTCAGGTGTTGCAGTGGCTGAAAGTGTAGGATATTCACAGTGGATAATATATATGTCATATATATATATATATATATATATATGACACAGAAGTGCTGCTATGCGGAGCTTTGTCTCATATATATATATATATATTATATATATTTGTAAAATTAACTATATATAAAAATAATTCTAAATAAAGATAAATATTAAAGTAATATATTGAAATTACATATTCAAACATTAATAAAATAATTATATAAAATTTTTATATTATTTAAAATATGCATGTCGCCCCTTCTCATGCTGGCATTTTTTGGAGAGAGGAGTTACATCCCAAGGGGCCAAGTGGGAACAGAGTTGTCAGTTCTGCATGGAGGGGTGGGGGTTAAATGCTAAGGAGCCCAGTGGGAACAGTTTCCATCTCTGTAGAGAGGAGAGAATTGGGGAGGGGGTTAAATCCTCCCAGCTCTGCAGGGAGGGAAAGGGGTTAAATACTTTCATTTTTGTAGGGACAGGAGAATTGAGGAGAAGGATAACTCCATCCCTGCAGAGCTGGAATGCATTAACTCCTTCCATTTCTGTGGGGAGGGGGTTAAATCCCCCTAGCTCTGCAAGGAAAAAAAGAGGGTTAAATTCTCCAGAGGGGGTTAAATCACCCCAGCTTTGCAGAGAGGGGAGGGAGTCACATCTTCCCATTGATGGATGGATGGTGTTAAATACTCTCCGTTCTGCATGGATGGGGGGGGGGGATTGGGTTAAAACTTCCCAGCTCTGCAGGGAGGGAGGAATGTGACAGCTGGCTGCCATCATACACTCACCAGATCACTCAGGGCTGCTGGGCCGCAGTGTCTCTCGTCTACCTCCTTCACACACACAGAGCAGGCTGTAGGTGGGCGGAGCCTCTCTCACTGCTGCACGCGGGCAGGGGAAGGCAGGCAAAGTGTTGTGATTTTTGCCGCCAGAGAAGCTCTGATTGCTCAGATCGTCAGCCTGGTAACTGCACTGCTCGGGGGGGGGGGGGGCAATTGCCCCGTTGCCCCCCCCCGGATCCGCCCCTGCCCGGCAGCCTCCACAGAGCGCTCCGGAAATGACGCCGCCTCACACGAGTGTCCATCTTGGTGAAGGGCATACATAGCCCAAGTATGTTAATCGTATGGGCAAACATTACATTTAAAACCGCTACGGAGAGCCCAAAAACAACCCGATATATACATTCTGTACATTTGAAAATGGCAATAGAGGAACCTGTAAGAAACAGAAATAGATGCCAGTACATAATATAACAGCAGCTTTTTGTACTATAACAAATAAAAAGTGTAATGAAGAAAAATTAATAAAGGAGCTAGGGAAGAAACCTATCCCGTAAATTGAGAAAACATGATGAAACCAACTGGCAAAAGACAGAAAAACCAGATAAAGAACCAAATATAAAAAATAAAAAAAAAATCAATATAATTTCAATACCTAACCAACTAAACGTAGTAAAGCTGAAACTTGGGCACTTGCACTCTCCTTCCTTGTTATGTTTTATACATTTACTGGGCTGTTACTCCTGGCAGTTGCCGCCGCTCCAAAAATAAGTGAGTATGGGCGCGACGCCATTTTTTCTGTATTTATGTATATCATGCTTGTAACACCAGTCCGTCGTTTTGCAGCTGTTCCTCTTTCCATGTTTTTGTTTTTGATCCCAAATGGGAAGTGCTTGGTGCGTGTATAAATAAAACCCACCATCTTTGTCTCTCCTTGCTGAAAAGCAGCTGGAGGGGCTTGGAGCTGCTCAGTAGAGCGGCCTTTTGGTTACAATTGTTAGGTACCCACTCTAAAGAGGTGCCTTGAAGTGGCGAGTGGGCTTACGTTGCAATGGCCATTGAAACAAATAAAACCTCATTTTTGTTGTACATGGAACACATAGGAATGAGCGCAGATGACACTCTCCTTCCTTGTTATGTTTTATACATTTACTGGGCTGTTACTCCTGGCAGTTGCCGCCGCTCCAAAAATAAGTGAGTATGGGCGCGACGCCATTTTTTCTGTATTTATGTATATCACACTTGCAACAATGTCTAGGTACACTGTGTTTATCACAAAGTTTTCTGATGTTGTAAAAATGTTCGTAAATACGTTCTTTTAATTTTCTCTTCGTTTTCCCAATATATTGGGCCCCACAGCCACATTGGAGAAGATAGATTACATTGGTGGTATTACAGTTAATGAACTCCTTGATGTGATATTCTTTTCCAGTTCTCGTGCTTTTAAATAGATCCACTTTAACTTTAAAATCTCTACACATCGAACACACTCTACACTTAAAAAAGCCTTTTGGCTTATTAAGCAAGGGATGGATATTTCCTTTTTTATTTTCGAGTGGTAAAAAACTTGGGGCTAACGTGTTCTTCACTGTATTAGCTTTTCTATATATAACACGAGGAAACGCTGGTAAATGTTTAGATAAAACCTGGTCGTTTTGGAGGACAGGCCAACATCTAGAGAGAACTTTTTTTTCGATATCTCTACTTCTCCCATTAAATTTTGTTAAAAAAGCAAAATCCCATTTAGTCTGATCTTCTAGAGATCTTGGTTTACGTTGAAGTAGATTTGATCTGTCTTTTAGACTTTTATCGACTAGGGGTTTGAGGTATTGTTTATATAAGAACTTTTCAGAAAGCTCTCTACTTTGGGTAATAAAGTCTGACGTTTCTGTACAGTTACGGCGGATACGTCCAAATAGATTTTTTGGAATGTTATTAAGCCACTTCTTATGGTGGCAACTATTGTAATTAATATAAGAGTTTTTATCAGTAGGCTTAAAGAAAGTTTTAGTGCAGAAATTCGTATCTTTAATAAAAATATTTAAATCCCAAAAATCCATAGCGGTTTTAAATGTAATGTTTGCTCATACTTTTAACATACTTGGGCTATGTATGCCCTTCACCAAGATGGACACTCGTGAGAGGCGGCGTCATTTCCGGAGCGCTCTGTGGAGGCTGCCGGGGATGTTGACCGCTTCCTACAGGTGATTTGTGTCTTCCCTGTAATGAAGACAAAGGTATACTTTAAAAGAAAAGTGTTTGTAATACACAAGTCAGCTCATGATTAAGTCTTACGGACGAAACGCGTTGAGCTGACTTGTGTCCTGTTCATCATATCGTCCTCCCGCCGGTCTGCTGTCCGCTGATCCTGGATGTGCCCAAGCCTCCGGTCGTCTGACCTGCTGGTCCGTGAGAACTTGCTTCTATTGGACAGCTGCACCGTTTTCTCTGGAGTTTACCTTGGCCAGGATCCTCCATCAAAACTTACTTCCAGAGGACTACGCATTCCGGTGGCGGTGAATATTTGCACAAACTGTTTAAAATGCTTATGTGCACACTTTTATTGCTATGTGTGCCACTAATCTTGTGAGTGGCCTTTTTGCTGGATTTTACATATATTAAATTTCATACAGTGTTATGCTATGATGGTTTATTTACATTTTTAGCCACTGCAATCTATCCAAATACTGGCTGTTATTTCAGAGATATCGACCATTTAAAGGTTGTATACTTTACTGCAGTTCTCTTTTTTCTTAGAATTGTTGTATGAGCACGTTGGGGTGGAGAGTGCTGTGAACTGCAGTAGTTTCTTATTTCTGGGTTATACACTTTCACCTTCTTTGATATCATGCAAGATATCAGACAGCAACATAGATTAAGAACATCTAATTTTTTGGTGTTCGCATCTCTTTAGCATTTAAAAATAAGCAAATCTCCAAATGCTAATCAGGAGAAAATCTTGTTTTTTTTTTTGTTTTTTTTAAAGTAATAGCCACTGACCTAGCCGTATTTATTTTTAAATTACCTGGATGAATTAAATTTTATTTGCCCCCAAAAAACTGCGCAGTTCATACTGACCCAATGGAGAAGTCTCCACTGGATATGTGTGACTATGTAACCATGCATGGTTAAGGCTATTGTGTCTCTGAAATATGTACTGTAGGATCTGTATTCAAGATGCACCGAAATTTCAGCCACCAAAATTATTGGCCAAAAATTGTGCTTTTGGCCGACAGGAAAAAAACAGCTGTAAAAAATAAAAAAAACAATAAAATCAGCTGAAAATCAGTCATCCGAACCCAGCTGGGCCGATCTCCAGGTTCAGCGAGCCCCCGGCTTGATCGGGGCTCCAGGCTCCGGCAAGTCCCCGGCCTGGCCGGGCCTCCAGGCCCAGGTTCGGATGACTGATTTTCAGCCGATTTTATTTTTCCCCCAGCTGTTTTTTCCCTTTTGCACAGCACGTGTTCGAGATGCCGGTTGCAGGATGACTTTACAGGGATAGAAGCCTTTGATCCTGCCGACGGCCGGACCAGGGAAAGCTTTGCCGATGGTTAGGGGCTTTGCCCCCAGGCTAATGACTGCCGGAGGAGCTCGGGGGCCGAAATTTTTGAATGTAGGCAAGCAAGTGATGTGAATATAGTCGTCACCCCCCAGTCAGTCAGTCAGTCAGTCATCTGAACCTGGGCCCTGGAGGCCTGGCCGAGCCGGGGACTCGTCAGAGCCTGGAGGACGGCCGAGCTCCTGGCTGAGGCGAGCCCCGGCTCGGCCGGGCCTCCAGGCCTACGTACGGATGTCTGATTTTTCAGCAGAGTTCAGTCACCATTTTCGGCCCAAAATTTTCATTACGGTGCATATGTATGCTTCTATGTCACGCACCTGCTTAATGTACAAATAATAAAAAAGAGAGACACATACTTGATGGATGTGGAGTACGTTTGCGTACTCTTTCCCTTTTCATTTCTACTCTAGACGAAATTGCAGAAGGCAGGATACCATCTTCAGACTGAATTTCTGTTCCTGAACCGCTTTGTTGGTCCTGAAAATAAACAATGCAGAAATTCAATTTTTTAATTTACAATAATCAGTTCCGAGAACAAATTTTCATTCAAACCTACTGAGTGTTATTTTCCTCATCAAAGCAGATCTAATGGTCTCAATAACCAATAGACTTTGGCAAAACAAATCATGCCAAAAAGGAGTAAGGTTTTATTTATTTTTTAGTCTAAAAGATTATTTTTGGTATAAGCATAAGAATACAAAACATACGGCCTAGTTCCAATAAAGAAATAGCGAAAAAAGGGGAGGACAGAAGGAATAACAAAATCAACAATAAGGAAGAACCAAACTCATAAGTTGGGGGGAAATAATACAGCAGTGTAGGAGGGTTACAGCCATTGTGGAACAGTAGAGCTCACAGATGAAGGCAAGACTAATTTAAGATAACCAAAATCACATTCCAATACATTCTAAAGTTGACCAAAATGAATCCCAAATAAACCAGTGATCTTTATGGTGAGAGGGGATCCCCAACATATCCCTGGCCATGCTGTCCAAAAGTCGATTCGCCCCCAGTCGAGTCTTAATCTCCGATACAGTCGGGAGCTGGGTAGATTTCCATCTGGGAGGCCAGGAGATTGGAAGATACGGAGAGGTTACCCAGAACCTGTTTCGTGGGGAACATTTAATGGAGGAGTTCTGGGACAGAGTCTCAGGGCAAATATATCCATGCGTGAGCTGGGGGCAAATATATCCATGCGTGAGCTGGGGGCAAATATATCCATGCGTGAGCTGGGGGCAAATATATCCATGCGTGAGCTGGGGGCAAATATATCCATGCGTGAGCTGGGGCAAATATATCCATGCGTGAGCTGGGGGCAAATATATCCATGCGTGAGCTGGGGGCAAATATATCCATGCGTGAGCTGGGGGCAAATATATCCATGCGTGAGCTGGGGGCAAATATATCCATGCGTGAGCTGGGGCAAATATATCCATGCGTGAGCTGGGGGCAAATATAACAACTTACGTCAGTGCTAGAGTCTGAATTTAAGACGTATTTGTGTGAACTGTGAAGTAAACTCCTGGATTGTTGAAACTAACCAGTGTCGGGTGATTGTATATAGTATATACAACATTTACCACTGACTAATTCAGAGTTGCAATGCATGCAGATTAGCTAAAAGTAATTGGATCTGTATGTGCGTTATAATTAATCGAAATTAAAGCGATAGAAAAAAAAACAATCTAACACAAAAATTGTAATCGTTAACAGCCCTAATTATATATATATATATATATATATATTTAATATTGCTGAAGCCATTTACACATCACAATTCAAAGAACGGCATCACAGAGCTCATGTGCTGCATATACCTGATCTCTGCTAAATAAATCATCTAGTATGGCATGGCATGGATTAGGAGGGTTCTGTGTGAAAGTGAAGCAGCCATCTGGGTGTAATTCGGGTTAGGAGATTGTGACTCGGTGGTAGACAAAGGAGACGGAGGCCTTCTTAAGCAGGAAAAGCATTTATTCGGTACCGAGCCTTGAGTCAGGTCTAGCCCAAAAAGACTCAAGTCCCGAGCCAACAGAGAGACAAAGAATTTATACATGGCTTGTAAAAATGCACACCTTATTCCCCTCCCCAGGTTACCCTCCCACTTATCATATCAACCTTCATTATACATATTGGACTTTATTCATCATTTTGCAAGTCAGCAAGATTCATCTCAAAGCACGACCCTTGAGCCCACCGCAGACACTCTAAATTCTCTGTCTAGTCAATAAGGTTGTAAAACGGAATCATTCTTCAAAACAAACATGGCAAGCTATGGGTTTTACGCATTCCTTCTGCTTTCTCGATATATTAAGCAACTTTTATGGCTTAGGGTTAAAGACCTGGGGGGGGAAGAGATAATTCTTCAGTCAGCAAAAATCAGGTTTAAGACAAGATATTAGAGGCTATACTTAGTTTTATACAGTTCTATTTTCTATCTAAAATGGTGGACAGGGAACAGAGAGGCTGACGCTAGGGGTTATTCCCAGGTAGCGCTCTTTCATTCCCCCCTTTGGCAGAGAGTCACAAAGTGATCTCTCTTAGCCAACTTACTCTATATCATTAAAGATTTATAATCAGTAGGGGTTGCCTGGCTCATTGGATGGTAATCTGAAGTGTCCCCCAGGGGCCTATCTTCTGGCTTCAGGAATTTACGGCAGATTGGCCACAGACACATGGCTAACTTGTAGGTTAGTGCACAGATAAGAATTAGTATACCAATGAGGATCAGGGACCCTACCCTGGAAATAGCACCTAGGATTGCGCCAAACCATGACCCAAATGTACCCCAGATGGGACACTTTCTCTTCTTGGTGCTTGAGAATTACATCAAAATATTCAGGTACATCATCAGTAGCTGTGCGGAGATAAGTACAACATTCATATTGTATCGTCATTTCACACATTCCATTTAATACAGCCTGTATCTGTTCAATAGCTATTTTCTGATATAACTTTAATTTACGAATTTATCGGAGCTCCGCATTCAACAGTTGGATGTCAGCAATAGTAATATTCACAATTTCATCCTTTAGTACAACATATTAAGTCTTCTCATCATTTCAATGCCGCATCCTGTGAAGGAAGGAAACCAAGACCAGGCCATATCATCTTTGGAAAACAGTTCTCGTTTAGCAAAATTTAAGGAATAACGTGGTGTGGTGTCCTAGGTCCAGGGTATCACCTTGGATCCGCTGAAGGGGGACTACCCAGGCCAGGTAACACCACGTCTTTATATCAGTATTTATCCACATGTGACATAAGTTTCCGCAACAAACCATTACTTGGAGACTATTTCCCAATGCCTTGGATCAGATACATCTAGTGTTGCATTAAACAAGGATTCTTTACACATTGAACTAGATGGGGCCTGATTTTTCTTTAGTTTAAAACACCATAAAGGGAAGTAAGCCCAATTATTGATCTGAATAGTGTGGTTTGTTTTTGGCATAATTAAGCTCTTAGTCAGTTTAAGAACACTAGGGACCACTACACCTTTATTCATAGGGAAGTCAGACAAGTTAAGGGGTACCGCTAAGGTGGGAATAACTGATGACCCTTGGTTCAATTTGTTACACACCCAACAGGATTCATATCCTGACTTCTTTGCATACGCATACGTGAACTTAATAAGCAGTTTATCCTCTGGTCTTGTCAATTCTCGTTTCCGTCGGTCCTGTGCTGGTGGGACAGTCATGTCAAATTCCGGTGTCAACACAATAGGGGCTGACATCACTCCCTTAGGGAGCTGGATTGGAAAAAAAAAATAGTCCAGCAACAATTGTCAGTAAGGTCAAAACTAAAACAATAATCCCAATACATATAAGGATCCTTTGGTACTGTTCAAATGGTCCCTTTTTTTAACCTCTTAAAAATAGTATCTGGAAGCAGAGGCTCATGGGCCTCCTGGGGTACCTCTGGAGCTTCCATCGATTGGGAATGTGGTAAACTTAACGGTCTTTCAACAAAGACTGGAGTTTGGAGAGCCGGTGGTCAACTAGACTTGGATCTCCCTTATTCCTCTCCGGTCTGTGCAGCTGCTTGGGTACGGTGGAAACGTAGCTTCAGTGGGTCAGATTCACTGGCTATCACTTTCCATGCCTGGTCCGTAACCTCTGCAGCAGGTTTCAATCGTGAGTGGTGTATCCATGGCACCACTTCGGCCACCTTCACTGCTGTGGGAGTTGATAACAAGACAACATAAAAACCCCTAACGGGTCTACCTTCCATTCCTTAACCCATACTGAGTCCCCAGGACAGTATCTGTGTAAAGGTAAGTATAGGAAATGTGGTATGTGTTCACTAACTCATGTATACATGCTCTGCATCGTCTGAACTAACCTGATCACTTGCTGGCGTAGGTCAGTTTCTCCTAATACCCGGGGATCCCCCCCTCAACCTAGTTATCAAAGGGGTGGGATAACCAAACATCATCTCGTATGGGCTCAATTTTAGGAGTGAGGTAGGGCTGCTTCTCACATGCAGTAGAACTATTGGCAACACATCCAGCCATTTCATTGATGTTTCTTGGCATATTTTAGCCATCAATGTCTTTGGATTTCTATTCATTCTTTCCTCTTTTCCAGAGCTTTGAAATCTGTATGCAATCGGGCGAGCTGCTGCAAACAACTTTGTATGAAGGCTGGGCCATTGTCTGATCCGATTTCAAGAGGCAGTCCATACCTTGGGATAATTTTCTCTCGAGGCACCTTACCTCTGCAGTCTTTTCTGTTCGAGTTGGGTAGGCTTCAACCCATCCCATTAGTGCGCATACTAGCACCAGTAGATATTTATATCCTTTGCATGGTGGGAGAACAGTAAAGTCAATTTATAGGGAGGACATTGGAGATAATCCAACCGATAATACTCCTGGTGGTTGTACTATCCCTTGCCTTGGGTTGTTCTTAGCACAAGTGACACATTGTTGCGCAATCACTCTGCAGACGGAGGTGAGTCCAGGAACGTAGAAGTGTGCGGTTCTAGTTGTTGCTCCATGGCTGTTTTCCTCCATGTGTTCTGGAATGCAGGGCCCAGACAATTTCAGGTGCCAGGGTGGCTGGTAAGACAATTCTTTCACTCTCCAACTGGTACCATCAGTCTTCTCTGTATTCTCCTGGCTCTTCGGAGAGCCATTTCTTCTCCTTTTCAGAGTAGGCCGGAGTTCAGTGCGTAATGGGTGTTGGTAACAGAGGTATCACCACTGAGAGAAGTCTTTTGACATACTTGGGTATTCTGTGCTTCAGAGCATATTCAGACAGTGCATCTCTTTCATGTTCATTCTTTAGTCGGCAAGAAATACTTTAAAGCACTTTCTTTCATATTTGCAGCTGGTCTTCAACCAGTATCTCTTTCAGGAAGAACTTCACCAGCGGAGCTTGGTATTGTGCAGCTCCCAGCTCTTCCATGCTTGTCACAATTCGGGTAATTCTCAGGTTATTGTGGGTGTTAGTATTAAAATTGGAGAAGCGTGTCGAAAAATTTGAGTCTCGTATCACTTCTATCTCCTCTTCCCCCACTAATTTTACGCCGAAGAAATTCAGCATCAGTTTATAGGCTCTCCGCAGCCTATGTTGGATTTCAGCGGTGTTCTTCATAATTTCAATTTCAGAAGTAGTCAGAGGCTTTGCATGTGCATTCCGGCCTTGTTCACGTAGAGGAAACAACCATTGGATGTAGCTGTGGTGCTTCTCTAGAAGTTCATATTCATTGTACCAATGGCAAAGAACATCTTCAATAAATTCTCCATGAGGTGCAAATCTTCTCTTATTCATATAGATGTCAACGTTAGGCATATCTTGAAGCGCAGTATTTAGACAGAGCAGAGTTTCGACTTTCATTTGCAGTGATACGGGTTTACATACCGGAATCTTGATAGGTGAGTCAACTTGAACCAGTCCTCTCTGGGGAACCGAAGTTTCTGTTCGGTGTTCCGGATTTCCATTCCGGAAGCTTTTCAAGTGATTCTCCTGTTGCTGTCGAGTTCTCTTGCATTGGTTTCTTTCCAATCACAGCCACGCTCAAGGGCTTGTGTCTGTCTTGCTGCTTCCTTCGCCACTTGATCTGCTTTATGGTTTCCTCTGGGAACTTCTTCTTTGCCTTTCTGGTGTCCTCGACAATGTATAACACCAACTGCGGACGGTTTTCATACCGCATCCAGTAGATTCAATATTTCAAGGGCATTTTTGACTTGTTTGCTTGCAGATGTTAGGAGGCCACGTTCTTTGTAGAGTGCTCCGTGAGCCTGAATTGTCATGAAGGCATACTTGGAATCGGTGTATGTGTTCACCCTTTTGTTTTCAGATAGTTCTAGACCTTTGGTAAGGGCAATAATTTCAGCTAGTTGAGCAGAAGTGCCATTGGGCAGTGGTTTTGCTTCAATTGTTTCGTCAAGAGTGACTACTGCGTACCCAGCAAATCTTTTTCCATTTTCAACAAAACTGCTTCCATCAGTGAACAGTTGCAAGTCGTATTTGTCTAGGGGTATGTCTTTGAGGTCAGGTCTGCTGCTATATACTTCATCCATTACTTGGAGGCATTCATGTTCATGGTCTTCTGAAGCATCTGGAAGCAATGTAGCAGGATTCAGTGTTGAGATTAGTTCCAGATGAACTCTTGAGTTTTCACACAGCATGGCTTGGTACTTGGTCATTCTTGCATTGCTGAACCAGTAATTGCCTTTTTGGTCTAGAAGAGTCTAGACTGCATGAGGGACTTTCACAAAGAGTTCTTGGCCTATTGTGAGCTTGTCTGCTTCTGCAACCAGGAGGGCAGTGGCTTCAAGCAACAAAGTCTTTAATTGGGTGACAGCCTCAGTTTGTTCTTCACCCCAAATGAATAGGTCAGGCTCTGCACCTTTGGTGGCTTGGTACAGTGGCTCCGCAATGATGGCAGAGTTGGGGATCCACAGGCGACAGAAGCCTGCAGCTCCCAAGAATTCTCTTACTTGGCAACGAGCCTGTGGTTGAGGGACACGGCAGACTGATTCTTTGCGTTCTGGATTGTACGCATGGTACCAGTAAGAAAGCCTAGGTATTTCACACTGCGTTGGCAGATTTAGGCCTTTCTTTTAGAAACTTTGTAGCCTGCCTTGCATAAAATACTTAACAGTTCTGTTTGTGGCATTGAAACAATCTTCTTCAGTTGGTGAGGCAAGCAGGAGTTCATCAACATACTGCAATAGGGTAGCTTTGTCTGGCTGAGAGTCTTTGTTCAGCGCTCTCCCGAGGATAGTAAACCTTGAAGGAGGCACGTCATTTGAGGTTTTGAAGCCATTCTGGACATTTTCCCGCTGAAAGGCAAACAATGGCTTACTCGCTGGAGCCAAGCCGGAACAGAAGAACGCATCTTTTTAAATTAAGTGTAGAATTCTGTGTTGCCGGGTATCAGAGCTAGGAGGTTACACTCAATTGGGCCAAATCCGTATAAAGTCACTGTGGCAGAATTAACTGCCCTTAAATCCTGTACAGATGTGAGTTCTTGAGTGCCCTCTTCCTGAACTGGAGCAACGGGGTATTCCATGAAGACACACAAAACTTTAGAAAACTGTACTTTAGCAAGCGTTCAAGGTGGACTTGGATGTGTTGCCTGGCTTTTTGTGGGATGTGGTACTGGCGCAGCGCCACGGGCTATTACTTTTTTTTTTTTATTCATCTTACTTTCAATAATACACATTTTATAACACGTTTCTCTCTTCTCATCATAACCAACTTCTTTGTGCATTCCCGATTTTACTTGTCTTTTACTTTCTTATGATCACTTACTTATCTTTTCTATTTATTTTACAATTCCTCCAAACTGATCTAACGCCTGCAGTATTTTCCTCTATATCTGCTGTATCTCTCAGACTCCTCTCCTAGAACCTTCCCTCCCACCTTTTCTCCTCTGTCAGTGTTACTTGTTTGCATAAGGGGGGGGGGGGGTTCAAAGTGGCAACAACCTTTTTTTCTTTTTTTAATCAGCAGAGTCTCTTACAATAGACTCAAATGCAATTGAGATGTAACAGCACTGTTTTACAAATGTCAACAAACTCTCGCAGCCTATAGCACACAACACATTCACTTACTGGAGCAAAAATACTGGTACATAAATCATACTAGATCTTTAAATCAAGCATTTATAACATACCAGAACAAGTGGCAATTTTGCCGTAGACATATACACTTAATGAACAACTGTAGCACAGAACGCCACACACTTACAAAAAAACGCATGTTTAGCACACACAATCAAATCACCTTTTGTCTTGGTTTGAACAGACTTCAAACATTCCTCAGTCAAAAACAGGTTTTTGTTTTTTTTTGTTTCTCTTGCTAATTGCAGGTCTCTTCCTAATTTAGCCTTTTTACTCAATGCTCTCTGAAATGTGTTCATTAGAATTCATCCTGTCTTACAATTTTACATTCATTTTAACTATGCATTTTAGGGGTACACCCGAAAAACACAAAACAACGGCTGTACACTGTACACACCATAATACATATACACACACACAGAGATTTCATACATAGATCATTTTCATTGCAATGCATACAAAACCAAAGAGCATATAAACCCACTATACACATATATATCACTTATACAGACTGGGCAGCACATATACATTGCGCCATAAACGCAAACAGCACATATACACACACAACTCTAAATCCATATTCATAACATTTATACACATTTGCTATGTAAATAGCACATACCCACACTGGCTGCAGCCATATATAATACTACTCAGCACACACTCATAGTGTATTCGTTCAATGCAACAAATAATAGCTTCTGTATACATACTGCAAAAGCATATTTACAGGAAACATACACACAGCATTTTTTTTTTCTAAGCAAACGCAACACATATATACAGAGCACATACAATACCTCCATATATCATAAAAACATAGAGAATGTCGGCAGATAAGAACCTTTCGGCCCATCTAGTCTGCCCAATTACATGGATACTTTACCTGGATTTATCTTTTGTTTAGGATAGCCTTATGCCTATCCCATGCTTGCTTAAATTCAATTACTGTTTTGGCCTCTACCACTTCAACTGGAAGGCTGTTCCATGTATCCACCACCCTCTCAGTAAAATAATGCTTTCTGATGTTACTTTTAAACCTTTGCCCCTCTAATCTAAGACTATGTCCTCTTGTTTTGCTACTGTGTTTCCTTTTAAATATACTCCCTTCCTCTACCTTGTGGATTCCCTTTACATATTTAAATGTTTCTATCATATCTCCTGTCTCGTCTTTTTTCCAAGCTGTACATGTTAAGATCATTAAGCCTTTCCTGGTAACTTTTCTCCTTCAAGCCGTACACCATTTTAGTAGCCCTTCTCTGAACTCTCTCTAAGATGTCTATATCCTTCTGGAGATACGGTCTCCAGTACTGCACACAGTACTCCAAGTGAGGTCTCACCAGTGCTCTGTACAGTGGCATGAGCACTTCCCTTTTCCTACTGCTAATACCTCTCCCTACACAACCAAGCATTCTGCTAGCATTTCCTGCTGCTCTATTACATTGACTACTCCATATATCCATACAGGGTATTGGTCCGGATGCCTTGGGCGTCCAGAGACCACTGAATGAACCCTTTGGATCTCTTCAGGCTCCATTGATCCTTCCTGCCGCCATGAAGGAGAAAGGAGGGGCCAATCAACCTCACACAGAACTCGCAGCCTGCTCTTATGCAGCTTCCTCCCATATTGATGAACTGCAAAGAGAGTCTCGAAGTTCTGCAACATATACCCAAGCGGTGTTTCACCTTTCACAATTTTGTTTCCCTTATGGGATTTGGTGTTTCCCATTTCCGCAACTTGGTGACCAGCACCAAGTAATACACAAAAGCACAATCTGATATTTCACTCAACAATTCTTTTGCGTCCCTAATTCGGTGGCCAAGTCGTGGTCACCCAGCTTGGAATCTCACCTACTATAGGGCCACTCTCGTATTTGCTTTACCCCGAAGGGTGTAGGCGTACGTTCACTCACAGTTTCAGTCACCACTCAATATCAGATACAGATAATACAGTTCAGTACACAATCCTAGCAATACAGAATATCTAACAGCTAAGCATCCTTTCTTATAGCCAACAGATGTCGTTTTTACACAATACACTATAGCTTTAGAAGAGGTAGCTACTCTCTTCTGCCGTGGGGTACTGTTTTTTTTTATGGGGTGCACAATTTACCCCCCTTTTCAGACCCAGGCCACAGCTATTGGAGCACTTCAGACTCCTGGAACACTGCAGGTTCCTCACATTGAAGCGCTACAGGCTTCCTAGCTCTCTAGAGGGCGCCTTCCCCTTTATCTGGCATACCAGAATACATACACGGAGATTCAACCGCACATTCAATGTTGGCTAATTATTTACACAATCACTCATTATGCTGTCAAATACTGAATAATAAAATATATTACCTTGGTCATAGCACAACGGTTTTCCTCCAGGCCTCGTGCTTCCGTGGGGTCACGGTCGGGGGTGCTACCACGCAACACGTTGAGATCCACAGAGTGCAGGAAGACCTGCAAGGGCGCCGGCAGACAATCAACTTTTGATCGGCAGCACGCCCCGACGGAGCCCACGGAGTTGCAGAACACTGCCGTTCTCCTGCTGTCACCGAGCCAGGCCTGCCAATCCCGGACGAAGCCCCCAGAAATGAAGCAGCCATCTGGGTGTAATTCGGGTTAGGAGATTGTGACTCGGTGGTAGACAAAGGAGACGGAGGCCTTCTTAAGCAGGAAAAGCATTTATTCGGTACCGAGCCTTGAGTCAGGTCTAGCCCAAAAAGACTCAAGTCCCGAGCCAACAGAGAGACAAAGAATTTATACATGGCTTGTAAAAATGCACACCTTATTCCCCCCCAGGTTACCCTCCCACTTATCATATCAACCTTCATTATACATATTGGACTTTATTCATCATTTTGCAAGTCAGCAAGATTCATCTCAAAGCACGACCCTTGAGCCCACCGCAGACACTCTAAATTCTCTGTCTAGTCAATAAGGTTGTAAAACGGAATCATTCTTCAAAACAAACATGGCAAGCTATGGGTTTTACGCATTCCTTCTGCTTTCTCGATATATTAAGCAACTTTTATGGCTTAGGGTTAAAGACCTGGGGGGGGGAAGAGATAATTCTTCAGTCAGCAAAAATCAGGTTTAAGACAAGATATTAGAGGCTATACTTAGTTTTATACAGTTCTATTTTCTATCTAAAATGGTGGACAGGGAACAGAGAGGCTGACGCTAGGGGTTATTCCCAGGTAGCGCTCTTTCAAAAGCAGACCCAAGATGAAAAAGAAAAAAGACAAACCAAAAGACGGAAATTGCAGATGTAATGTGCATGTCTTATCCAGAGTATTTTACCAGGAAGGATACAGATACATATATATATATATATAACACACATATATATATATATGTATGTATCTATCTCCTTCAGAATGGCTCCTGTGAGGGCCGAAAGTTAATTTTTTAATTATTTATTTGAAACAAACTTATTTTTAATACATGTGTGCAGCCTTCTCTGATGCTGAATACAGTTGTGCTCATAAATTTACATACCCTGGCAGAATGAATAATGGCCAAGAAATCATACAGAGAATGTGAATGATAACACAAAAACATTTTTCACGTGGTTATTGTTTGGCTGAAGCCATTTATTATCAAATCAAGTGTGTTTACGCTTTTAAATCATAATGACAACAGAAACAACCCAAATGACCCTGATCGAAAGTTTACATACCCCAGTTCTTAATACCGTGTATTGCCCCCTTTAACATCAATGACGGCTTGATGTCTTGAGGTATTTTTGGATGAGGCGCTTTATCTTCTCAAATGGTAAAGCTGCCCATTCTTCTTGGCAAAAAAAACCTCCAGTTCCTGTAAATTCTTGGGCGGTCTTGCATGAACTGCATGTTTGAGATTTCCCCAGCGCGGCTCAATAATATTGAGGTCAGGAGACTGAGTTGGCCACTTCAGAACCTTCACTTTATTCTGCTGTAGCCAATGACAGGTCGACTTGGCCTTGTGTTTTAGATCAGTGTAATGTTGGAATATCCAAGTGCGTCCCATGCGCAGCTTCCGGGCTGATGAATGCAAATTTTCCTCTGGTATTTTCTGAGAACATACGGTTTTGACCAAATGTCCTGTGCCTTTGCAGCTCACACATCCCCGAAACATCAGCGATCCACCTCCGTGTTTCACAGTAGGAATGGTGTACCTTTCATCATAGGACTGGTTTACTTCTTTCCAAATGTAGCGTTTATGGTTGTGACCAAAAAGTTCAATTTTGGTCTCATCACTCCAAATGACTTTGAGCCAGAAGGTTTGATGCTCGTCTCTGTGCTGTTTGGCATATTGTAAGCGGTATACTTTGTGGCATTTTGCGTAATGGCTTTCTTCTGGGGACTCGACCATGCAGCCCTTCTATCTTGAAACAACCACACCACCGGGGTTATTCAAAGAGATCCGAATTGTGGCCGAAAGGTGACCGAACAGTGAAATTCAGCGTACGGTTACCTTTCCTGGCCATTCGGCTATTCAGAGAGAAGGCAGTTCGCCAAATGTTAGTGAATTGCCTGCACATACGGTGCCTGTTCGAGGGCAGTGAACTCCCCATAGAGAAGCAATGCTTTGTCTATTCAGAGAACAAAAACCAGCAGTGAAAAGTTGCCGAATTGCCCTGCAGTTCGGTGGTTACATTCGCCAGGTTTGTTCATTATCCCATAGGCTTCAATGTTAAAAATATTCCCGTTTTAATCCAATATCTAATAACCTTTGATTAGAATATTCTGCAGTAAAAAGTATTTATAGATTTGTTTAGGATCTTCTCGGCATTTTTTGCGAAAAAAATTTCCGTTTGTTTTTTTAAATAATTTTTTCTGTAACAGCCCTTTTTATTATCATTCATTGGACCTTCTATGTAAATTTCAGCCATTTTCCTTTACTAAAGTTTTTTGCAAACAGCATTTCACTTTTAAAACATTCAAGCGTACGGTTTTGTTTTGTTTTTTCCACTCCATTGGTCTGCGGTGTCGGCTTTTTCCAGCAGCTGCTCTGCGCTGTGATTGACGGCTGCTCAGGTTTCTCCGGCATGTTTGGCGGGGTTAATCCAGATGTTTTTGCGGGTTTCGGTGTGCGTTTGCCGGGTTTTTGCGGTGGCTTTTCCCTGCACTACGACGGCCTTGTGGTGTTTGCTGGATACACCGCAGGGTTGCCGAAATGGGATCGCCAAATAGCACCGAATTGAAGAGAACGAAAAATCACCAAAGGTGCAGTGACCTTTCAATTCTCTTTGAATAACCCTGCTAGTGTTTTCAGAGTCCTGTATTTCACCTTAAGTTATTTGTGGGTTTTTCTTTGCATCCCGAACAATTTTCCTGGCAGTTGTGGCTGAAATTATAGTTTGTCTACCTGACCGTGGTTTGGTTTCAACAGAACCCCTAATTTTCCACTTCTTAAGAGTTTGAACACTGTTGATTGGCATTCAATTCCTTGGATATCTTTTCATATCCCTTTCCTGTGTAGCGCGGTTTAAAAACCTCTGTTGATGTATTGCTCGGGTTTGGCCACCAGAGGGAGACAAGCGCAATGTAAAGTATACTGGACACAACGGGACTACGTTTTCCATCATGCTTTGCGGCGGGGACAGGAAGTGGGTGGGAGAGAGCAAAGGACATCCGCAGCCTCGTACGAAGGAGAGCCAGTATGAGCCGAGCGACGAAAGGTGGAAAACGCACGTGAGACTGCCAGAGATTGAGACCAGGCTGGAGAGCAGGAGCTGCCTTGCGGGTGCTGAGAATCAGAGACAGTGCTGGCGGAGACCTATCCACACATCGCTGAGAGGTTTTGCGCAGACACAACGTTCCGGTTTGGACCCCGAGTAAGGAGACCGCGATGATCCACTGGGAGTGCAGGCGGTAGGCCGTAATTCTCGTTACCGAAATCGGACAAGCAGGAGAAGCGGATCCGGTGGCACAGAGTTCCAGTATAATCAGATGGAGAGAGATCCTTGATCGGACAGCGGAACAGATTGTCCAGCGGATGGGTGAGAGGCCTTCCAGGCCACAGTCCAAGTTTAAACAAAGCACGCTGCAGTATTGTTTAAATCTACAGGGCCCCAACGTGACTAGTCGAAGAATTACTCAATCCATTCACTGGCCAGTTGAATATAGTACCCGGGTACCTAAATCGCACACACACAGACCTTTTTGGGACATTACTTTTGCGGGACTTACACTCCAGAAATGAAGGGGTTAAACTTTCCTTTTTGCCGCCGCGTGTTTTTCTCGCATTACGAAATCCTGTCGTTCATATACGGTATTCACATTACATATGCCGCTTTATTGGGATCAGTAAAGTATATAATCTATAAAATCCACAACAGTGCTGGTGTATATTTATCCCATAGTGCGGTGAGACTAACCCGAGGTTAAATTCAGCAGCTCCTCCGGGAGTGAGCGCTACACCTGTTTTATACAATTCAACTACCTTTTCCCGCAGATCCTTTGACAATTCTTTTGCTTTCCCCATGACTCAGAATCTAGAAACGTCAGTGCAGCACTGGATGAAAGATGCAAGGGTCTGCCAGAAGTCCAGAAACTCATTGAACGCACACTAATTACAAGCAAACAGATCACAGGTGAGGGTACCTTTAATAGCCATTCAAACCTGTTTGTGTCAACTTGTGTGCATGTAAGGAGGCCAAAATCACCAAGGTATGTAAACTTTTGCCTAGGGTCATATGGGTGGTTTCTGTTATTTAAAAAGAGTAAACACACTTGATTGATAAATGGCTTCAGCCAAACGGTAAACATGAGTGAAAGAAATATTTGTGTGTTATCATTCATATTCTCTGAATAATGGCCAAGAAATCATAAATTCCTCCAGGGTATGTAAATTTATGAGCACAACTGTACATACTTTTCCTTTGGTCTAAGCACCGTGGCTTTCATCATTGTAGACAAATTGTGAGGATAGGGGAGTGCTGGGATAACAGCTATATATAGATATACACATACACCCACACACACTTCCAGGAGGGATTAGAGATAGTAGAGAACTACACCCTGGTGCCCCCCCCCCCTCCAGCCTCGAGTTAACTAGACATGTCCAGACTTGAAACAATATGGGGTCATGTAATCACAGGCTGCGCATCAGAATTCCTTAATTCATTAGATAAGAGTAGAAGTTACATAAATTGACAAACAGTGACCACACAGTAATTATTTAAACCATTGTAACAGTAATTAGATAATGGGGCAGTATTTGCCTTACAGGGCAGTATTTGCCTTACAAGGCAGATCAACAACTCAAATACACGGCAGATAAACATGGACCATAACATTATTTCTGCATAACTCAGATTACATAGACACAAGAGAGGGCAAGGAAATTACACGGAACACCCAGCCTGCACCTCTCAAATATATCTCCAGGTCCATGCACTCCAAGTCCAAATGACGCACGTCACAACAAGTAAGGCTAGGGTCAGACGAACGCATTTTTCGCTTTGTCCGTGAAAATGAGCGTTCGAACGAATGGACGTATTTTTTCACGGAATACGCGATAGCGGTGATACGATGCGCATTTTCGTCCGTGATTTTGTACGGATCATCAATAAAACACTTTTTGCGTCGGGACGTTATGTAGGCTGAACATGTGCAGCGTCTGACGTCTCCTAATCACGCGCACACGGCACTAGCAGACGCAGCGCACTCTGTACGTCAGTACTAGCGGTTTCACTTTCTCGAAAAAATGCGTTTGTTTGCCGCTTGCGTTGCCCGGCCGAACTTTCATGCAGCCATACTTCGTATATTGCCGGTCATTTGATGTAATTTGCTGCTACTACTACTACGGTGGTGATAAAGTGTGTCTCAACGCGCGTTCGCACTGCGTTCGTCTGACCCCAGCCTAAGAGTACCGATAATTTTTGCAGGTACTCGCCAATAACGATATTTTAAGGTCTAGGAAAGTTTTCCAAAAAATTTAATATTTTGCTGAAACCGGTCCTACTTGTGGAAATATTGGACGTTATGGCCAGAAGTCCCATTCACACTCACCCTTTTACAGAGCTCCACAGTAATAAATCTCACAGTATTGTGCGGTGTGTTTGGGCATATCACAGAGCTCCACAGCAATAAAACTCACTCATACACACTGCACATTAGAGTTTTATTGCTGTGAAAATCTGTGATGTACATGACAGTGTGCATGACTGTAACTATGCCGGCCACGGAGACACAGGAGGGGGGGAGCAGTGACACTACCATCCTCTACAGGAGGCCACTAGACGATCACTAGGACTAAGAGGGTGCCCCTAATGAAAGGTACGTGCAAACCAAGGTGCAGGAACCTCAGTAGCAGGAAGCCAAGACCTGCCCTCTGGACCATAACCCTCCCAATCGACTAGGTACTGGAGACGCCCTAGACATAGAATTCAAGATGGCGCAGACCTCATACTCATCTTCACTACCTACCACTGCAGGAGAAGGCGGCACATTGTGCCTACTGTACCTATTACACAATAAAAGTTTCAACAGGCTTACGTGAAAGACATTAGGTACACGAAAGTTGGATGGCAAGGAGAGGGCATAGGACACTGGGTTAATGCGACACATTTGTCCCTACAGAACGCTGTATCTGGGGGCAATCTTCCTTGTGGGAATGAGAAGACAATGTTTTTGGTGGACAACCACACTATCCGCTACTTTGTACGTAGGTGCACTGAGTCTGTGGCCATCAGTCTTCGGTTTCTGCACCTCAACATTCTTCTCCATGTCAGATTTCACTTTTCTCCGGGTCTCTTGTAAGGATTTTAAGTGGTCGTTCAAGGTGGGTAAACTGGACGTAGGAAATTGAATGGGAAGTGCATGAATAGCAAACCCATACGCCATATGAAAACGGGGATTGACCCGTGGTTCTTCGATTGTAAGCTCTCGAAAGCAGGGTTCGCTCTCCTACTGTTTTGTGTATACTGGTATGTATATTTGTTATTCTGTCTCACCAATTTTACAGCGTACGGAACTTGTTAGCACTTTATTTATTTGCAAAGTATTTTACCAGGAAGGATACATTGAGGATTTCTCTCGTTTCCAAGTATGTCCTGGGTTCAAGAACATTGTATTTCTGTAACGACTGTGACATTTCAAAGTAATAAATGCAAGATATTAAAAACAGAAATATACAGATAAACACAGAAAATAGTCATTATGTTACATGTTTACAGGTGCATTCTGTATTAAGGAATATTAATAGGGAGCTCTAAAGGGACTTTAGACTGGGGAAGATTTGATGGCGTCAGGGAGGTTATTCCATAATTCCGTTGCTCTGTAGGAAAATGAGGAGCGAGCCACTTTCTGTAGTGTGGCACTGTAAGTAAGGTGCAGGTCCTGGACCGGAGGTTATAGGATGAGGGAACTGCTAGGGGAAGCAGTCTATTCAGGTAGGGTGGTAGCTTCCCAGAAAACCTCTTAAACACCAGGTTGGAAAGGTGAAGGGTGAGTCTAGATTCCAGCGACGGCCAGAGTTGCTCTTTTAACATGTCGGCACAAAGCGGCAGAATGAGTTTTACAATGTAGTAAGTTTCTGAAGGTGCATTTGTGGGGCAGCTGCATACACTACCTCTCCGTATTCAATGGTCGGCATAAGCATTTGTTGTACAATTTGCTTTCTTACCGCAGGGCACAGGCAGGATTTGTTTCTGTACAGGGCACCTAGTTTGGGGTAAAGTTTAGATGAATTGTTTTTCGATGTGGGGGCCAAAGGATAGATTTGGGTCTAACCGCATACCTAGATATTTGAGAGAAGTGACTTGTCAGCGTGCCATTTGATTTTGTTCTGACACATAGATGGGGATTTTGCAATTTATGTAGTTTGTTCCAAAGAGCATAGTTACAGTTTTGTCAGCACAAAAAAAGTTTGTTATCCGCAATCCACTTTTCTACCTCTGAATTTTAACAGGGACGTACCGTCAGGGCCTCACTTGCCATTCTATTAAGTCAGTGTGCTGTGGTGGTTATAATATTAACCCTTTCCCTGTGTGGGTAACGTCTTCATAGGCTCCTGCTGAATGTGGAGGACGTTCCCCACACGTCATCCACTACCGCGAGCCCAAGGAGAGATACTCACCTCCCTCCTACGGGTCCCGCGGCGTTGTGATTTCCTTGAAGTCGGACGCGATGACATCATTTTCAGGCGACCCTCCGGCAAAGCCAGGAGATCACCTGAAAGGAGGGGGGATCCTTTTGCATCCCTCTCCCTCGGGAAAACCTAGAGGTAGAAGGCAGGCACCGCTTAAAAAGGGGAGAGTCTCCCCTTTTATCGGTGCCTGACTTTACCCCTGAGGCACCGGACCACGATCTGACTCCATTTGGATCGCGGCCTATCTCCGGTGGGGCCCGCAATCTTGGATGGCAGCTCCACCTCCGGGTCCCTCCTCGCCACCTGACGTCATCACGCATGGCGCAATGATGTCAGTGTTAGGCTGGGGTCAGACCAGCGCACTTTTAACGTGCGTTCTGGCGCACATAATTACAGCCGCACTAGCAGCAGATGACGGGCAATGACGGCCAATATACGATGTACGGCCGCACAAAAGTCCGGCCGTGCAACGCAAGTGGAATTTGAACGTTTTTTGAGAACGCTGAACCGCTAGTACTGACGTACTGAGTGCGCAGCTGCGGCATAGCGGCGTGTGTGCGTGATTAGGAGATGTCAGAGACTGCTAATGTCCAGCCTACATAACGTCCAGACGCAAAAAGAGTTTTATTGACGATCCGTACAAAATCACGCCCGAAAATGCGCGTCATCTGACCGTTTTTGCGCATTCCGTGAACAAATACGTCAATGCGTTCGGACGCACTTTTTCACGTTCGCGGGTAAAAATGCTTTCGTCTGACCCTAGCCTTAGCCGGGGAACCCCCTAGCTGCCCGGTGATTTGCCAAGGAAATCCCATGGTGGATCCTTTGAACCCCCATATCTCACGAACAACTAGATGGGTCATGTTTAGTATCATTTGAAAGGCCAGAGCATGGCCTTTCCAATGATACACAAACCATGACCATGTTCAAAGTAAAAAAAATAAAAAGATTATTTTTTTTAACCCCTTAGTGACGGGGCGGTTTTACACAAATCCGTCTTTTAGTGACCGCTGCTGTTTTTACGTTTCTGCGCTGTTAGTGTTTAGGTCAAATTTTCCTCTTACTCGTTTATTCAACCCACACATATTATACACCCTTTTTCCCGCCATTAAATGGACTTTCTAGAAATACCACTATTTCCATCATATCGAATAATTTACTATAAAAAAATATGAAATATGAGGAAAAAAAATGGTAAAAACACACTTTTTCGTAATTTAATCCCCAAAATCTACAACCACCCAAAAAGACACCGGCTAAATAGGTTCAAAATTTTGTCCCGAGACTAGAAATACCCAATTTTACATGTTTTTGCTTTTTAACCCCTTCACTGCTGAGACAGTTCACCTATGTGCGCTGCGCTCATTCTGACCATTTTGTGTTAATTATTTTTAGATGACAGCCTAGGTCCTATTTAATTAAACTCCCCCAGACAAAAAAAAAAACTTTAAAAAAAAATAAAAATTATTTTATTTAATTTTTTATTTATAATAATCAGGCCTTTCAAATGATGTCAAATATGACCATCTAGCTGCCATGGATCGGGAGATATGGGGATCCTTAGGATCCCCTTATCTCTACATTGCAGCTAGATGGTTAACTGGCCCACTGACATCCTCACACATATGGGGAGGTTGTCAGTGGGTGGGGCGGGACCTGGAGGCTTGGCTGACATCCAAGATGTCAGCCCCCCTCCAGGTTTGAATCGCGTTTTGGCGCCAATTGGGAACGAAACGTGATCTGGCGGCGAAACTGTTAATGCTATACACCGCTGAAAAGGGGAGAGTCTCCCCTTTTCAGCGGTGCAAACAGCATCTCCCTAGCTTCAATGGTTGGGGAGATAGAGGGCTCCAAAGGAGCCCACCCCTCCATTGAATTGCATGGGGACACCTGCTGATGACGTCACCACGCAGCGTGGCGACATCATCAGCCTCGCCTGCCCATGTAAATCACATGGGCAGGCTTCCTCCCTGCCAGATCGCCGAGGGATCCAGCGAGGGAGGTGAGCATCGGGCGGGAGGGGGATTAGGCGCCGCTGACGTACCCTGTACGTCCGCGGGTCTAAGGGAGATCTGTGGACAGGACGTACAGGGTACGTCAGGGGTCCTTAAGGGGTTAAAGTTTTGTGTATTATTTTTATTAACCCTTTCACTGCTGAGGCATTTCACCGCTGTGTGCCGAGCTCATTTCTACCGCTTTCGCTCATCATGTTTAAACGCGATTTGAAGCCACATTTTATTATATGGCCCAGACATATTATATATCGTTCTTTCCGGCAGATTCGGCAGATTCAGAATATATAATTTTTATATGTATACATCATGTCCTGCCTGTATATTATGACAACAAAATGCAATAAAAATAGATTTTTTAATAATCTGCAGCATGTAAAGTGTTTTTTTTTTTCACATTTTATCACATGAGCATTTGCGGTTATATTTTCTATGGGGTGCGCTTGTACAAAAATTAGAAATGGGGACTTGTTACATTTTTGGGGGGGGAATTACATGATTTTTAGCAAATGCACCCCATAGAAAAAAATCATTAGTGCAGCATTATTGTTCACATAATTGAAATGTGAACAATATTGCTACATTAATAAAAAAAACACAAAAAAAAACACGTTTTTATTTATTTTTTTTTTTTTTTTTTTTTTTTTTGTTTCAAAATTTTTATTTTGCAATAAACAAAAGGTCACAAACCGACCAGTCCGATGGCCGCACAGGGCCAAATGAGATACTCACAAAGCAAGCACAGAAAACATAAGGGGGGGGGGTTCACATAGGAAACTACAGAAAATCGAAAAAGAATGGGGGGGGTGTAGAAACTCGTCATCCTGCAAATACAAAAGAGAGTGATGGAGTTCGCTGATGGGGCACCAGGGAAACAAACAAAACCAAAAAAAAAAAAAAAAAAAAAAAAGGGGGGGGGGGGTAGTGAGGGACTGCCAAACATATCGTGGCATTCCTGGCTCGCCCCAGCAACCTAAAGGGAACCGAGGGCCATGGAAGGGGCCGCGTGGCCAGGAGACCTGGGGCCAAAAGGGTGTACAGAGCCTAGGTAGCCACCCTAGCGGCTCTCCCAGGCTGCCTCCAAATGTCCCACACCAAAAAAAAAAAAAAAAAAAAAAAAAGGGTGGGGAGTCCCAGTGCTCCAACAGATGAACAACATTAAACCCACAGAATCGGCAAGCAGGACCATAAAATCGTTCAGGAGTACATAAAGAGGGGAAACAAAAATTAAAAGGGTGGAAACACAGATCAGACATGTACGAGAATCACATCTAATCACAAACATCAAAACCCGTCCTCAAGTTGCATCAAAATAAAGCAAAAGTCCTCAGATAATAACGGTATCCCAGAATGATGGGGGGGGAGGATCTCACACAAAGTTGCTGAAAAAAAAAAAAAAAAAAATTGAGAGTCCACAACACAGGGAAAAATGGGGGGGGGGGAAGGTCTCATCGAAAAAAGGAAAAACTCTGCATGTTAAGGGGTGAATAACAGTGGGGGTGAAAAAACAAAGCAACGGTGATAAAGGGTCTCATCAAATAGCAGGAGGGATGTCATCATGGAGGGGGTCATTTCTCAGAGAAGGTTGGGGGAATAAAACATCAGCCTCAGACAGTGCAAGGGTAACAGACGGTTTGGGGGAAAAGTACATCAGTCAGCCTGGGTCCCGCAACTGATCCTGTGAGGCTGGCAGAGCACCTGTTTGCACCAGGCGAGACACCAGAGCTCGCGCTTCATCAAGGGTCGTCGCTGTGAGGGACCCACCTTTAGAAGATACAAGGAGAGAGCCCGAAGATCCCCAGCGGTAGCGGACATCGTGCAAGCGCAACAAGGCGGTGACCTCCTTATAGCGTCTTCGGGCTGCCAGCATTAAAAAAGGCAGATCTCTGAAGATGGTGATTGTATCAGCATCGTGATTTACCCGGAAAGCAGGGCTGACGGCCTGTAGGATACGGGAATGAGAGGTCACATCTCGGAGCACCAGAAGGACGTCTCGGGAGGCCAACGCCGGTGCCGCAGCCACCTTCCGAAGGCGCATGACCGACAAAACAGGTGACCCTGTGACATCGGTAGGGGTCTGCAGGATTCGGGCCACCAAGCCAACCGCATACTGGAAAAGCCCCTCCTCGGCTATATTCTCAGGAACCCCCCGAAGTCGCAGATTTCTCCGTCGGTGCCTAGATTCTAGGGCCAACACTGCGGCGTTTAGGTGAGTAACCTGCTGTCGGAGATCCGCAACCTGGGCATCCATCGCTACCTGCACCCCCTCCACCTTTAGGGTACGGGCATCCACGTCGTCAATACGGGACTGGAGCGTCACCACGGCAGAACGAACCTCCTGAAGATCCTGGCGCCAAAGACCACGGAATTCCTCCATGACCGTGCGCAGGGTAGTCTCCGTCAGCAGCGGCGCCGAATCCAGTGGCAGCACTCCACTCTCCCCCGAGCACGAAGACGTAGGCCGGGAAGTAACATCTGAGGGTTCAGGACAGGTGAGTATCTCTGTGCCCCGGCTCCGCGTCCCTCCACCGGAGCTCAGACCCAGCGACTGTCGGATGTCTGTGAGGCCGGAGCCTCCCGCCTCCACATTCTTCACGGACTTCTTCCCCATGTGTGCAGACGTCAGCCTGTATTGTCGAGGACGGAGCTGCGGGGGTATTGTGTGGGCCGCAAGATGGCCGCCGTCCTATTTATTTTTTTTTATTATTATTTTTGTTTTACTTTTTACCTGCTTAGGCCTTTCAAATGACACCCTCCATGACCCCCTAGCTGTTCTGGAGATTTCAGGGTTCAAAGTAACCCCCTATCTCCACCAAGGGGTTCCCCGGCTATCTGACGTCATCAGGCTATGCGTGATGACGTCAGGCAGCGAGGGGGGATGCGGGGGTGGAGCCGCCATCCAAGATGGCGGCCCCCACCGGAGCTAGGCCGCACTTCAGCGCCACAGTGCGACCCGGCGCTTGAGGGTTAAAGCCAGGCACCGCTTAAAAGGGGAGACTCTCCCCTTTTAAGCGGTGCCTGGCTGTTGGAGCTGCTCCTTCCCGATCGGGAGGGAGAGGGATCCGAACGGATCCCCCCTCCCTTCCAGGCTATCTCCCGGGGGGGGGGGGTCGCCTGGAAATTATGTCATCATGCATGGCGCGATGACGTCATTTACATCAGGTGGAGCTTGACATCAGCGCGTCTGAGGACGCTGAAGTCAGAACGCCGCGGGACCCCGGACAGAGAGGTGAGTATCTCCAGCAGGGGTCCCGCACAGCTGATGACGTGAGGGGGCACGTCCTCAGCATGTAACGTGCGTCAATGAGGTCCTCAGCAGTGAAGGGGTTAATGCAGCAATATTGTTCCCATTTCAATTATAAATGAACAATGATGCTGCACTAAATCTTTTTCTATGGGGGGGGGGGTGTTTGCTAAAAATTACATAATCCCCCCCCCCAAAAAAAAAAAAAAAAAAGAAGAGCCCCCAATTCAAATTTTATTTTAACAAGTGCACCCCAAAGAAAATATAACCGCAAAGACTTGGATGGTAGAATGTGAAAAGAAAAAAAAAAACACGACGTAGATGATTCAAATTGTATTGCAGTTTTTTTTTAAAAAAAAAATGGTACGCTGACAACAGTCACTTCTCTCAAATATCTAGGTATGTGGTTAGACCCAAATCTATCCTTTAGCCCCCACATCGAAAAACTTTCATCTAAACCTTTACCCCAAACTAGGTGCCCTGTACAGAAACAAATCCTGCCTGAGCCCCGCGGTAAGAGAGCAGATTGTACAACAAATGCTTATGCCAGCCATTGAATATGGAGATGTAGTGTATGCAGCTGCCCCGCAAATGCACCTCCAGAAACTTACTACATTGTATAACTCATGCTGCCGCTTTGCAATACAGTGCAACTACATGACCCACCATTGTGACATGTTAAGGCTAGGGTCAGACGAACGCACTTTTTCACAGACAACATAAAAATGCGTTCGAACGAATGGACGCATTTTTTCACAGAATACGTGATAGCGGTCATACTATGCGCATTTTCGTCCGTGATTTTGTACGGATCATCAATAAAACTCTTTTTGGGTCTGGACGTTATGTTGGCCGGACATTAGCAGCGTCTGACGTCTCCTAATCACACACACACGCCGCTAGCGGACGCAGCGCACTCTGTACGTCAGTACCTGCGGTTTCACGTTCTCGAAAAAATGCGTTCATTTTCCACTTGCGTTGCGCTGCCGCACTTTTGTGCGACCGTACTTCGTATATTGGCCGTCATTGCCCGGCACTTGCTGCTAGTGCGGCCGTGATTAAGTGCGGCTGCACGCGCGTTCGCACTGCCTCAGTCTGACCCTAGCCTAAAAGAACTAAACTGGCCGTCGGAATCTAGACACACCCTTCACCTTTCCAACCTGGTTAAGAGCTTTTCTGGGAAGCTACCACCTACCTGAATAGGCTGCTTCCCCTAGCAGTTCCCTCATCCTATAACCTCCGATCCAGGACCTGCACCTTACTTGCAACACCACAATACAAAAAGAAAGTAGCTCGATCCTCATTTTCCTACAGAGCACTGCAATTGTGGAATAACCTCCCAGACGCCATCAAATCTTCCCCCAGTCTAAAGTGCCTTAAGAGCTCCATAATAACATACCTCAATACGGAATGCGCCTGCAAACACGCAACATAATGACTATTTCTAAACCAGTGTATCCTCCACTCACAACATATAGAAAATATAAATGCCAAGGGCATATGGGAGCGCATAGGTTATATACAACGAATATCAGTCACAAATAGCATCAACGGTAATATCGATAGAACAGAATAATCTATAATATTTGTGGCAAATAACTCGTGGAGATCTGCTTCGAAGTTATGTCCTTTTAAACGGTCATCGAATCAAAAATGGAGTTTAAGACACAAAGTGTAAGCCTCTGAGCCTCTTTTAGGGTGCTCCTCCCGCACAGCGATTCTTGATTGTAGCAAGTTCAAATTGGGTTATGTAGATGTAATCTCGAATAAAAAGACATAGTACAGTCCTGCAACATATGGAAAGATTAACAGAATTTAAAAAGACACACTCACGTGCCGCAGAGCCTCTTGCCTAGGTGGCTCGGTAGAATCACCTAGGACCTCTTAAGTTTGAGGGGGTCCCCCACCTCGCCTCTACCGATATGGTCCGTATCCTGCTGGGCTCAAGGTGTATACTTTTAGGCTAGGGTCAGACTAGCGTGATTTCTACGGACTGTACGTCCGTGCAGTACGGACATCGTCAGTACGGATGACGCAGTAGTGGTCACACAGTCCGTTTTTTCACTGAAGTTATTTTTGACGGATGTAGGAGGGAAAAATAAATTACAATGGAAAAACATTCTGTCCGTCAAAAATGCTGGACGTATAAATGCAGTCCGTCTGACCATGCTCCATCACTCACACACAAAGCTATGCAGACGTTGTGGACGTGGCGCACTCCGCACGTCCGTTCTAGCAGTATTACGTTCTTGCCTAACCTGCGTCCGTTTGCAGCGTCCGTCATGCGTCCGCAGTTCAGTGCGGACGTACTTCATGTGTCAGGCTCCAATGGACTTTCTTTCATGCTATCACGGACGTACTTTTAGGCGCAATCACGGACGTGAACACTACGCTCGTCTGACAGCAGCCTTAGATGAAAGAACAGGCTGAGTATACATAAAGCATTAATTATTTTTTATGTTAGAATAAATTTTCAAAGAATAAAATGGGCATAAAACCGAGACGCGTTTTGCCTGCTTGCTGCAGGCCTTATCAATCAGACATTCCTCAAATATTATAGAGTATTCTGTTCTATCGATATTACCGTTGATGGTACTTGTGACTGATATTCATTGTACGCTCCCATATGCCTTTGGCATTTATATTTTCTATTGCATTTTTCATTACAATATTCAGGCAGGGCATGACATATACATATAATAATGATATATTTTGAATCTGCCGAAAAAAAAATAATAATATGTCTGTGTTGTTTAAATGTGATTTGAAGTCACATTTATTATACATGTAAAAATGAGCTCGGCACACAGAGGTGAAATGGCTCAGCAGTGAAGGGGTTAAAATCTATAGAATAAGTGGGGGCGTGGCTTGGGCGCCGACTGCAATGGCCGTTTGAGCTTGGAGCTGCACACAGATTCCACCTCCCCACGGCTCTCCCTGGCCAGCGAAGGGGAAGGTCAACAAGACCCCCGATACCCAGAAGGTCCAGGGCATCGACCGGGCGCCCGAAACGCCATCCTTGCGGCGTTTCCTCATCGCGCCATCTGAACTTTTGGCTGGACCGCCCGACAAAATGGTGGACGACACGCGGCCACTCGCGGAGCAGGGCTCCTCCTCAGCCCCACAGGCACACTCCACGGTGGCGATGGATCCAGCTACATGGCTTCCCTTACAGCAGAACTTACCCACCAAAGCTGACCACAAGGAGGCGAACGCAGAGCTGCCCCTCCTCTATAATGACAGAGCTGCAACTGGTCCACCAGGACATTCAATGCCTAACGAATCGAGTGGACACTCTGGCGCAAGGTACTGACACTCTGAGGCTGGCACCAGAAGACTCCACATCTACTCTGCTCCTCACAACTACGTAACATGGCTCTTTACCAGGCTGACTTAGACAATAGAGGACGCCGCAATAATCTGAGACTCCGAGGCCTACCTGAATCCTCCCCTGACCAGCTCACAGGTATGCTGATGTCGATCTTTAACTCCTTACTGGAGCGACCTGAAACTTCAGCGGTAGACTTAGAGCGCTAGGACCCAAAGGACCTTCGGGGAGCTCGCCGAGAGACGTTGTGTGCTGCCTCTATGATTTTGGACTTAAGGAAGACATCTTGCGAAAAGCTAGACAGTTCTCCAATGAAGGGACAGACTTACAGTTGTTTCCTGACTTGTCACCTGCCACGTTGGCGTATCGCCGAGCTTTAAAACCCCTTATTACTGTGCTGCGTGATCAAGCTTTGCTACCGTTGGCATATACCCACTGGTCTGGCTGTTTTATCCGACCGAGGCCCGTTCATAGTTCAATCGCCGGAGGACGTGACCCTCCTATCAGAAGAATTTCAGTTGCCCCGCTTCAGTTTCCCTGGCCAGATCCACTTGCTCTGTACACCCAGGCGGCGAGGGGTGCTCATTCAAGTTAGCAACTTGCCACTGAACACCGTTCTGCCGCTCAGCACTGCTAACTTAGCACTTGCAGCAACTCGGAGAGATGCAGCGAGTAGCTGAGTGTGACGTAGTAAAAATGGCCACCACCATGGAGCAAGTAACAATTCAGAACGGCAATGTTCATTTTGAGGTTTTTGTTGACCAAAGCACAAAATATTTATTATTTACCCCTGCACAGACATATATTACGGTACAATTATAGATTTTATGTAACCATTACGTTTATTCAATAAAAACTATCATTTGTGTTGTGTGCATACAAAACGGAATTGTGCCGACTGCTTTTAGTTATTTCAAAAGATGGCCTCAGTCTCAGTTTCTGCTAATAAAACTGCGGATATTGCAGAAACTACAGAAATCGGCCATTTTGTTTTGAAATTTGCATCCAAAGAGTTCAGAGACACTGCTGCATCAACTTAATTGCTGCGCTGCCTCAATTCAGCAGCTGCTGAGGTATTGAACGCGGCTCTGGCCTTTTTATGCTATCGGGCGATGCAATGTCTGAAGACAACGTACCTCTACCCCTCCTACGACCAGTCGGTCCCCATCACCCCGGAAGTTCAAATGGAATTTCTATGGTGCCTGCACCATATGGAAGCTTGGAATGGGCATGCCATATTCGGTTCTCTCCCAGATTTCGTCCTGGAATCAGACGCCAGCCAACTGGGCTGGGGAGCGACCTGCGGATCCATGTCCAGTGGCGGTGGATGGACTCAAAAACAGCAGCTCCTCCACAATTACTTGGAGCTCCTTGTCAGGCTCCTTTGCTGTTCGCAGTTTTAACCATGGCCTCAGCGACTGCTCCCTACTCCTTCCGATGGACAACATCTCCGCAGTCCAATACGTCAACCGGCTGGGGGGCTCTCGCTCCAAACCCCTGTCGGACGTTACACTCTCCCTTTTCAACTTCTGCCTGGAAAGTAACATATCTTTCAAAGCAGAGAACCTGCCTGGATCGACCAACTATGTAGCAGATTGGTTTTGTGATACCAGAGAGACCACAGCGACTGGCATCTGGACAGCGCAATGTTTCAACACCTGTTGACGCTGTGGGGCCCCTCCATCTGGACATGTTTCCCTCTTGCCTGAACCATCAGACGCCAATCTACTTCAGATGGCTTCCGGACCTGCAGGCAACAGCAGTGGGTGCCTTTCTCCAATCCTGGCCTCCATCGGGAGCTTATGTGTTTCCCCGTATTCAATGATTATGCAACCACTTCAAGAAGGACGTTAAAAGGCTGTGCGGCTTCTGCTCCTCACCCCCCTATGGCACTCTCAGCCCTGACTCGCATTGGCGCTGGAGCTCTCCTGTCAAACACCCGCTTCTGCTGCCGTCCTTGTCTACCATCCATGTCCTCCCGAATCCTCAAGGCAACCCACACCTGCTTGTTTTGGAAAGGAATCTTCCGCTGATGGAGTGGATGATTTCCGGGGATCCCTCATGCTATAAGGCATACCAGATGCAGCTTGTACCCAGTTGTCAGAGTCCTGGGCTCCTGGACCTCAGAAATGTTACTGCTACACCTGGAGGATATTATGTGGCTGGTGTATGCAACAACAGGCTGATCCCACTACCGCCCCTCTTTCACTGATTCTATAGGACTTGCTGTCCCTGCGCCAAATCTGAGAAACTAACCCTCCTAACCCCCGTTTAGATGGGTTTCGAATGTTACAGCGTTTAATGCACTCAGCATCTCCTTCTAACCTGGGGGGGCGGGGTTGTTTTCACGCTCGCAAGCCATACTTCAACTCGGCGGCCACTTTCCGTACCTTTTACTTCCGACTTCGTTCTCATGCCGCTGAGGGTCTGGTGCAGCTTTAAAACTGCAAAATATGAAGCCTCCTGCCTTGATATAAAATTGTGGATTATTCCAGCCTTGGTGTTAGGAGGCGAATATTTTTCCCACCCTCCCTTCCCGGTACTCCTACTATGTGTGCAACTTGCACGTAGGTACAACCTTAAGTAAAAAATAAAATAAAAATAAAAAAAAAAGTACTCAATTTCTATGTCGGCCTTGTGTCCTTTCTTTAAGCTTCTTTTTCATCAAGTAAATCTGTCATCTTTGCAGGCATGTGTTTTGTCTAGCCTTCGTTAAGTAACCCTAGACTTTTGGTTTTCATTGCTCTTATACCATATCCATATGTACTGTGTCCATTGTGCTAGCTAATTGCTTGTTGACACATTTCCATCACCTGGTACTTTGGCTCCCGCTGACCCGTTGGTCCTCGTTAGCAGGCCTGTCTTCCTCTGATTACCGGACATCAGCCTCACCATCTTGCTGGTTCCTGTTTTACTTCCATTTTCTATGGTTCCTGTTTTGTCTTGTCACCTGATATTTCACCATTCAAGAAAAGAGGACTTGGAAGGGGCTTGATGACCTCTTATGCTAGATTTTATTGTTTACTTAAAGTTTACATAGCAACAGAGTAAAGAAAAGAGAATGCAAAATATTTGCTTCCTGTCTTTATTAAAAGATTATTATTCCAGCCTTGGTGTTAGAATAGACAATTTTCATGGCACCAAAGAGCGCAACGTAGCACTAACCAAACACAGTGGATTTTTGTATTTGTGCCGATTGTAGGGGGGCCAGCTTCACGCAGCTCGCAAACACAACAGAAACTTACTACAATGTATAACTCATTCTGCCGCTTTGTGCTACAATGTAACTACATGACCCACCATTGTGACATGTTAAAAGAGCTAAACTGGCTGTTGCTGGAATCTAGACACACCCTTCACCTTTCCAACCTGGTGTTTAAGAGCTTTTCTGGGAAGCTACCACCCTACCTGAATAGACTGCTTGCCCTAGCAGTTCCCTCATCCTATAACCTCCGATCCAGGACCTGCACCTAACTTGCAACACCACAATACAAAAAGAAAGTGGCTCGATCCTCATTTTTCTACAGCGCACCACAATTATGGAATAATCTCCCAGATGCCATCAAATCTTCCCCCTGTTTAAAGTCACTCAAGAGCTCCCTATTAACATACCTCAATACAGAACGCACCTGTAAACATGTAACAGTGAATATATTTTCTGTTAATCTGTATATTTGAGTTGTTTTTTAAATATCTTGCGTTTTATTACAGTCGTTACAGAAATGGAGTAGAGATAACATCACTGCTATGCATGGAGAGTGCCTGTGGAGTCATGGGTTCGATCCCAGCGAGCAACCTCTCCAGTAAGTGTCCTTGGGCAAGACACCTAACAGTACATACTCGCCATCCAGGACATACTTGAAAACGAGAGAAATCTCAATGTATCCTTCCTGGTAAAATCCTTTATAAATAAAGTAGGACCAATACGAAACTCCTAGGAACCAGATCCCTGACAGAGTGAGCGGTAGAGGTAGACATACATACAGTTGCAAGAAAAAGTATGTGAACCCTTTGGGATTACGTGGAGTTTTGCATGAATTGGTCATAAAATGTGCTCTGATCATCTAAGTCACAACAATTTGAAAAACACAGTCTGCTTAAAATAATACAACACAAACATATGTTTTCATGTGTTTATTGAACAGAACATGTAAACATTCACAGTGCAGGGTGGAAAAAGTATGTGACCCTTTGGCAGCAATAACCTCAACCAAACGTTTCCTGTAGTTGCAGATCAGACCTGCACAACCATCTGGAGTAATTTTGGACCACTCCTCTTCACAAAACTGTTTCAGTGTAGCAATATTCTTGGGAGGTCTGGTGTGAATCGCTCTCTTAAGGTCATGCCACAGCATTTCAAATCGGGTTGGGGGTCAGGACTGTGACTGGGCCACTCCAGAAGGCGTATTTTGTTTTGTTGAAGCCATTCTTTTGTTGAATTACTTGTATGCTTTGGGTCATTGTCCTGTTGCATCACCCATCCTCTGCGGAGCTTCAGTTGGCGGACAGATGGTCTTACGTTTTCCTGCAAAATGTCTTGATAAACTATGGAATTCATTTTTCCATCAATGACAACAATCCGTCCAGGCTTTGAGGCAGCAAAGCAGCCCCAAACCATGATGCTCCCTCCGTCATGTTTTACAGTGGGGATGAGGTTTTGATGTTGGTGTGCTGTGCCTTTTTTTCTCCACACATAGTGTTGTGTGTTTTTTCCAAACAACTCAATTTTGGTTTCATCCGTCCACAGAATATTTTGCCGTAGTGCTGTGCTACAGGTGCTCTTTCGCAAACTTCAAACGTGCTGCAATATTCTTTTTGGACAGCAATGGCTTCCTCCGTGGTGTCCTCCCATGTTCTCCATTCTTGTTTAAGGTTTTCCTTATTGTAGATGTGTCAACAAAAAGGTTAGCATGTGCCAGAGATTTCTGTAACTCTTTAGCTAACACTCTAGGATTCTTCTTTACCTCATAAAGCATTCTGCGCTGTGCTCTTGCAGTCATCTTTACAGGATGCATCTCAAAAATAAAATACAAAACCATGGAGAGAGCACTCCAGTCAAACACATTCAAAAAACCTGCAACAACAGCTTCATGCATGGGTGCATAATACCAGCTTTTACCACATGTTGAAAATTTCTTAAATCTAAAGCTTTGTTGAATAAAATTGTGGTAATTTAGTTCGCAATGAGCTGAACAAAGCTTAGATTTAGGCTGGGGTCAGACTAGCGCATTTTTAACGTGCGTTTAGGCGCACTTAATCACGGCCGTAGCAGGGCTCGAGTCGAGCGGGAACGCAGCATTCCTGCTGTGGCCCGAGCCCGAATGCCGCCGCACATTGCCGGCGGCCGCGTGCATCCTGTTAGAACGGCCCGCTGACCGGAAGTGGAGCCGCTCGGCTTCACTTCCTGTCAGCGGCGTTGAAGCAGGAAGCACGCGGCCGCCTGCAATGTGCGGCGGCCACAGCACAGAAGAAGCAGACGTGAGCTGGGGGCACTATCCATGAGACCTGGGGGGGCAATATCCATGAGACCTGGGGGCAATATCCATGAGACCTGGGGGGCAATATCCATGAGACCTAGGGGGCAATTTCCATGAGACCTGGGGGGCACAATCAATGACAGCGGGGGGGGGGCAATATCCATACGAGCTGGGGGAAATATATACCCATACGAGCTGGGGGAAATATATACCCATACGAGCTGGGGGAAATATATACCCATACGAGCTGGGGGAAATATATACCCATACGAGCTGGGGGAAATATATACCCATACGAGCTGGGGGAAATATATACCCATACGAGCTGGGGGAAATATATCCATATAACCAGTGCTGTGCATATTATTCTGGGGGCTCAGTGCTGTGCATATTATTCCGGGGGCTCAGTGCTGTGCATATTATTCCGGGGGCTCAGTGCTGTGCATATTATTCCGGGGGCTCAGTGCTGTGCATATTATTCCGGGGGCTCAGTGCTGTGCATATTATTCCGGGGGCTCAGTGCTGTGCATATTATTCCGGGGGCTCAGTGCTGTGCATATTATTCCGGGGGCTCAGTGCTGTGCATATTATTCCGGGGGCTCAGTGCTGTGCATATTATTCCGGGGGCTCAGTGCTGTGCATATTATTCCGGGGGCTCAGTGCTGTGCATATTATTCCGGGGGCTCAGTGCTGTGCATATTATTCCGGGGGCTCAGTGCTGTGCATATTATTCCGGGGGCTCAGTGCTGTGCATATTATTCCGGGGGCTCAGTGCTGTGCATATTATTCCGGGGGCTCAGTGCTGTGCATATTATTCCGGGGGCTCAGTGCTGTGCATATTATTCCGGGGGCTCAGTGCTGTGCATATATTCCGGGGGCTCAGTGCTGTGCATATTATTCCGGGGGCTCAGTGCTGTGCATATTATTCCGGGGGCTCAGTGCTGTGCATATTATTCCGGGGGCTCAGTGCTGTGCATATTATTCCGGGGGCTCAGTGCTGTGCATATTATTCCGGGGGCTCAGTGCTGTGCATATTATTCGGGGGCTCAGTGCTGTGCATATTATTCCGGGGGCTCAGTGCTGTGCATATTATTCCGGAGGCTCAGTGCTGTGCATATTATTCCGGAGGCTCAGTGCTGTGCATATTATTCCGGAGGCTCAGTGCTGTGCATATTATTCCGGAGGCTCAGTGCTGTGCATATTATTCCGGAGGCTCAGTGCTGTGCATATTATTCCGGAGGCTCAGTGCTGTGCATATTATTCCGGAGGCTCAGTGCTGTGCATATTATTCCGGAGGCTCAGTGCTGTGCATATTATTCCGGGGGCTCAGTGCTGTGCATATTATTCCGGGGGCTCAGTGCTGTGCATATTATTCTGGGGGCTCAGTGCTGTGCATATTATTCTGGGGGCTCAGTGCTGTGCATATTATTCTGGGGGCTCAGTGCTGTGCATATTATTCTGGGGGCTCAGTGCTGTGCATATTATTCTGGGGGCTCAGTGCTGTGCATATTATTCTGGAGGCTCAGTGCTGTGCATATTATTCTGGAGGCTCAGTGCTGTGCATATTATTCTGGGGGTTCAGTGCTGTGTATATTATCCTGGGGGCTCAGTGCTGTGTATGTTATTCTGGGGATTCAGCGCTGTGTATATAATTCTGGGGGGGGGGGTCTGTGCCTGGAGAGATAGAGATATATATATATATATATATATATATATCTATATATAAAATGCGTTCGTCCAGTTGCCACAATCACGAGTATACCTGTACGTAGTGATACCTTTCACTGATCAGTATAGTTTCCACTCTTGAAAGCTTGTCTTTTAAATGTAATGCTAACCCAATAAAAATGGTATCACCACGTACTGCTATACTTGTAATATATATATATATATTTTTTCTTCAGGTAATAGGGGTTGTGGAATTCGTGGGTGAGTTCCCTCACTTTTTTTCCCAGGACTTGACCCCTGGCAGCAAATGACACGTAATGGCGGCCAATATACGAAGTACGGCCGCGCAACGCAAGTGGAAAATTAAGGCATTTTTTCAAAAACGCAGAACCGCTAGTACTGACATACAGAGTGGCTGCATCCGCTAGCGGCATGTGTGAGTGATTAGGAGATGTCAGATGCTGCTAACGTCCAGACACCCAAAGTTTCCTGGTTTGGATCCGTTAAAAAAAAAAAAAAAAAAAAAAAAAAAATCACGCACAAAAATGCGCATCGTATGACCGTTTATGTGAATTCTGTGAAAAAATTCGTTCGAACGCTCTTTTTGACGGTAGCTGCAAAAAATGTGTTAGTCTGACCCTAGCCTTAAGAATTTTTCAACATGTGGTAAAAGCAGGTATTATGCACCCATGCATGAAGCTGTTGTTGCAGGTTTTTGAATGTGTTTGACTGGATTGCTCTCTCCATGGTTTTGTTTTGTATTTTATTTTTGAGATGCACCCGCACTGAATGCTTAGTTTAGGTTGAGTGCCCCCCCCATGTGTTTTCTAAAAATAATAATAATAATTATATATATATTATATATATATATATCTATATATAAAATGCGTTCGTCCAGTTGCCACAATCACGAGTATACCTGTACGTAGTGATACCTTTCACTGATCAGTATAGTTTCCACTCTTGAAAGCTTGTCTTTTAAATGTAATGCTAACCCAATAAAAATGGTATCACCACGTACTGCTATACTTGTAATATATATATATATATTTTTTCTTCAGGTAATAGGGGTTGTGGAATTCGTGGGTGAGTTCCCTCACTTTTTTTCCCAGGACTTGACCCCTGGCAGCAAATGACACGTAATGGCGGCCAATATACGAAGTACGGCCGCGCAACGCAAGTGGAAAATTAAGGCATTTTTTCAAAAACGCAGAACCGCTAGTACTGACATACAGAGTGGCTGCATCCGCTAGCGGCATGTGTGAGTGATTAGGAGATGTCAGATGCTGCTAACGTCCAGACACCCAAAGTTTCCTGGTTTGGATCCGTTAAAAAAAAAAAAAAAAAAAAAAAAAATCACGCACAAAAATGCGCATCGTATGACCGTTTATGTGAATTCTGTGAAAAAATTCGTTCGAACGCTCTTTTTGACGGTAGCTGCAAAAAATGTGTTAGTCTGACCCTAGCCTTAAGAATTTTTCAACATGTGGTAAAAGCAGGTATTATGCACCCATGCATGAAGCTGTTGTTGCAGGTTTTTGAATGTGTTTGACTGGATTGCTCTCTCCATGGTTTTGTTTTGTATTTTATTTTTGAGATGCACCCGCACTGAATGCTTAGTTTAGGTTGAGTGCCCCCCCCATGTGTTTTCTAAAAATAATAATAATAATTATATATATATATATATATGTAAAAAAAAAATTAAAAAAATTCTATAAAAAGGAGGCCTCAGATCCATATCTATATTCAGACCAGAAGGTTCTAAAAAGAAGTATCAAGATAAAAGATCCATTTTGTCTCAGCTTGGGATAATGATTCAACATTGCTCCCTCTCCAATTTGGGGACACCTCTATCCCAAACCAACTAAAAGCTGGAAGAAATAAATAAAAAAGGTCACTTAGCACAGGGTTTCTCACTAATAAAAGAGGAATAAAAGAGGAATAAAAAGAGCTTGTGGTTGATCATTTGTAAAATGATTCGAGGAGTTGAAGGGAAAAAAATTGGGCCCACATAGAAAAACCATGTTAGGGCTAGAAATGGCAGCAGGTCAGCACAGGGCACACAGATCTGGGACAGTTTCCAATGCATGACGCATCTGTAGGGGTTAAATGGCGTATGTCCGTATTGTAACGCCAGCAACATCCGGGGTTTGCCAGACACTTGCAAAATAACAAACAAACAAGCCTTGAGTTTCAGAATACGGCCGTATGTAGGTAAAAGCGATGAGCGGATGGGATGACATTATAAAACGATTGAGGGAAACAATTCGCAAAGCTCTTACTGGCCATCACCGTCAAATTATAAGATAAAACTACGTCTGCGGGCACTAAGCTTTTCACGAACTATCTTACTGTTCCGTGTTGGAACATAATCCTACCATGTCCGAAGCTAAAGAGCCGCACAACCAAGTCTTTGTAGCAGAGAAGCCGACCGAACATATCATTGCATCGCAGCCATTTTGGATTAGGTGCCAACGCGAGATTTCCGATTACAAAGGAGACTTCTTCCCCTGAGGCGATAGAAGGCGGGGTCGACTTCATACCACAATCGTTCCTATCCAATGGCTGGCATCCTGGGGCAAAAAATGCCATAATATACACATACATACATACATTTCCAAACACTATTAACCGTTGCGGTTACCGACAGACAAAGTGCGCCCATCGCGGCCTGTCCCGACCTGAAAACCTATTGCAGTGCTTGTTTTCCATCAGCAAACACAACATTTGGGATGAGAAGGCTAAGTGGAAAATTGTGTCAGGATGTAGCGGTATAGGATACAGAGGATCTAAAACGGAACTTTTATTAAATGTGGCTCACATTCATAATAATGCCAGAATGGCATTCGGGCTCATGGCCACTAGAGGGCATCAGGGGACAAAAACAAATCACAGACAGTTCCAAATGGAGCTAACAGACAAATAAAAACATGGACGTGTATCAGAAGTCCCTTGAGGATATTGACAGACCTGTAGCGATTAGTGTGTAACACTTATATGATTTCCAAGGTCTCTTGGTTGTGACTCAATAGTCCCATTTGTTGGATAAAAAAATGTTTTTTTACGGCATAACGTGCTGCACTTGGAGGGTCAGGTATTATACCAATGTCCTAATAGGTTGCCTGTAATAGAAGCCCTAACAGCTGATTGATAGAGGGTAGAGACAGATGGAAATGTGAACCTTCTTGGGTCACTGCATGTAGGACAGTGGAAGAAATGGCAAGTGTATCTGCTAGCTAGTTATTGAAAATGCCCCTTTACGTTGGGGCTACACTAACCAGTAGCTAATAAGGTAGCAGGCTAGACTAGTACAAGGTAAAGTGGAGACAATACTTTGGTATCCAACTACCGCCCAATATCACTGCACCCTGTAATGTCAAAAATTCTGGAAAAATGTGTCTACACTCAATTATGTGATTATTATCAGTATCAGAACTATTTAACCCCAGATCAATTAGGCTTTCGTCCAAACCATTCAACTACAACTGCCCTTTTAAAAGTTTGTAATGATATCCAAGCTGGTATGGAACAAGGAAATCTAACTGGAGCCATCTTCCTTGATTTTGCCAAGGCTTTTGACACAGTAGACCATGGCATCCAATTACAAAAACTTAAGAACTCTGGTATTGGTGATAGTACATTAACCTGGTTCCAATCATATGTGTCAGATAGGTCTCAATTTGTGTCCATTTCTGACAGCACTTCCCTTCCCCTCCTAGTCACGTGCAGTGTACCCCAAGGCTCGATACTTGGCCCCCTGCTATTCACAATATTCATAAACGATCTGCCCAATGTCTGCAAAGCTTCTACTGTACACATCTACGCAGACGACACTGTAATCTATACCAGCAAACCAAATCTCCCGCAGCTGGAGGCCATGCTGCAAGAAGAATTCACAGGGGTAGAAAAGTGGATAGCAAATAACAAACTTTTTCTAAATGCTGACAAAATTGTTACAATGCTCTTTGGAATCGCACCTAAACTACACAAATTGCAAACACCCCATCTATGTGTTGGGACAAAATCAAATGGCACGCTGACCACAGTCACTTCTCTCAAATACCTAGGTATGTGGTTAGACCCAAATCTATCTTTTGGCCCCCACATCGAAAAACTTTCATCTAAAATTTACTCCAAACTAGGTGCCCTGAACAGAAACAAATCCTGCCTGAGTCCCGCGGTAAGAAAGCAGATTGTACAACAAATGCTTATGCCAGCCATTGATGTAGTGTATGCAGCCGCCCCGCAAACACACCTCCAGAAACTTACTACATTGTATAACTCATTCTGTCGCTTTGTGCTACAATGTAACTACATGACACACCATTGTGACATGTTAAAAGAACTAAACTGGCCAGCACTGGACTCTAGACGCACCCTTCACCTTTCCAACCTGGTGTTTAAGAGCTTTTCTGGGAAGCTACCACCCTATCTGAATATGCTGCTTCCCCCAGCAGTTCCCTCATCCTATAACCTCAGATCCAGGACCAGCACCTTACTTGCAATACCGCAATACAAAAAGAAAATGGCTCGATCCTCATTTTCCTACAGAGCACCGCAAATATGGAATAACCTCCCAGACGCCATAAAATCTTCCCCCAGTCTAAAGTCCCTTAAGACTTCCCTATTAACATACCTCAATACGGAATGCGCCTGTAAACATGTAACATAATGACCATATTTCCTCCATATTTATTTTTCTGTTAATCTGTATATTTGGTCTTGTGTTAATATCTTGCATCTTACTATTTTTTTTGTATTTCTGTAACCACTCAATGTTCTCGAACCCAGGACATACTTGAAAACGAGAGAAATCTCAATGTATCCTTCCTGGTAAAATCCTTTTATAAATAAATAAAAAATAAATACCTGAGGCTGCTTTGATAGATGGAAAAGTGAACCTTCGAGGGTTCACTGCACATAGGAAAGTAACATAAGAAAGTCTCACCTCATTTGCTAGTCTCTATTAGTCCAGTTTAGCGGTTACCTAGAGACCCCCTCTAAGATTCACCATAAATTACCCACCTACGGTTCAAGGAAGGACTGAGCTCGAATGCCATCTGGCATTATTTTGAATCCGAGACACATTTAATAAAAGTTACATTTTAGATACTCTGTATCCTCTAGCGCTACATTTTGTTAAATCAACTGGGTTACTTCCTGCTCTTTTTGAGTGATAATTAGTAGTAGTTCCCATTCGCTGCTATGTTATTATACACTTTTCTTTAACAATCTCACCAGTAACTGTAACTCACGTACTTTAACCCTTTCGCTGCTGAGCCATTTCACGCCTGTGTGCTGAGCTCATTTTTACTGTTTTTGTTCATCATGTTTAAACGCGATTAGAAATCACATTTTATTTATTTTGCATTTATAGATTTTTATTTTACGAAGAAGGTCACAGAACAATCAGCAAAGAAGGCCTCGCAGGGCCCAGAAAACGTACTCTCATGGTAGACATATATGAGGGAGAGGGGGGTGTCTCAAAAGCAAAAGTCAAAAAACAGACCGGGGGGAGCAAAAACTCAGCAAAAGTCCAAGTCATCAAAAAAAAGTCCACAGAAACACAAAAACGTAGGGGCAAGTCTCAGGGAAACAAAAATCTCAGCCATCAGGGAGATAAAAGGTGCAGAGGGGGGGTCAGAATAAGCAGGAAGGGAAAAGAGGGGGCACTGGGAATCGAAAATGGGCCTCGCACCGGAGAAGGGAAAAACAAAAATAAACAAAGTCCTCCTCATCCCGTATCCAGCCAGAGGATTGGGTGGGTATCTCCACCGAGAGTGACCACCGTACCTAAGACCCGTTGACCCAGCCAGCTCCAGACATCTCCAGTCGCCAGGCAATCGTGACACTCTGAAGGGCAGCTCACCATCTACCGGAGGCTCCACCTGCATGTAATGAGTCTCATATATTACTTTCACCTTTTAAGTTGCATTACTGAAATAAATCAACTTTTGCACCATATTCTAATTTTTCGAGTTTCACCTGTAAGTTCTGATGAATGATAATAAAAAGGTCTTACAGAAAAAAAAGAAAAATTGCTATTCGAAAAATTTTTTTTTGAAAAATACCTAAAAAAGATACAAAAAAATAAAATCAATAAATAAAGAGATTTTTAACTATGGATTAAAGGAATAAACGGTTTATTAGATATTGGATAAAAACAGGAACATTTTTAACATTGAAACCTATGGTGTTCATTCGCCCTGAATAAACTTGCCAAATGAAAACACCAGACATCAGAATATTTCTTTGCTGTTCAGTGTCTCTGAACAGATTAACCATTACTTCTCTATGGGGACTTTCACTGCCTTCGAACAGGCACCGTACTTGCTGTCAGTTTGCCAAAATTTGTGTATGAGCATATGAGAGAGCTCCACAGCAATAAACCTCACAGTAATGTGCACCGTCTATTATGAGCATTCAGTGTTATATGGGAGTACTAATTTCTGAGTAAAAGTAGTTAAAAAAAACCCCGTAAAACTCGGGGGTGACACCATAAGTTACCGCACCGGATGACACCAACCCTAGTGACACCACTGGTCCTACCCATACATGAGACCCCTGATCCTGACTAACTCCCGTTAACAAAGGGGATGCTGGCAGAGCTGGTGGAGGAGTTTAGGGAGATGTGGCAGCTGGTGAATTATGAAACTGGGAGGGCGCCTGATCCTGCCCTCTTAATTAGAACAAGTCCACATTTAGTATAAGCCTACTTCTTGGAAAATGGAATTCCACTTCCTGAGACCATACCCTGTAAGCCCAACACGATCATTGTAAATGTAGTTGCACTGCTACATATTTTTACAGGCATTAATACGCATTTATCAATTTAGTCAGTTATATTTAAACGTTTACAATCAAATATTCAATAACTGCAGTACACATTGCACATAAGTCACTGACTGATGACCGAGTCGTACGCAGGGAGACAATAAATACTCAAAAATACACGACACAGAACTGTGGAATAATATATATATTTATTATATATACCGGCCACAGCTAACAACTCCACACAATATACCCACCACCACGACATAAAAATTCCCATAACAAAATAATACAATAACCCAGTGCTGAAAGAGGACTCCACACAACCACCACACACCTCCAAACCAACCAACCACAAAAACCTCCCAACTCCCAACCATCTGAACCAAAATGAGCCTAAATAAAAGGAACCCCTACCCAGCACTGCCTACAAGCCCCCGCCGTGACAAAAAGGGGCCCAACAAAACTAATACTCTAACTAAAAACCAACCCAATACGTAACTAAATAAAAACAGGGTGGGAGGGTGGGGATTTTTCCAGCTCTACCTCAGGAGAAAAAGGCGCGCAGAGCCTCCCTACACGCGCCTTAAGTACCCAGTGGCGTCGTAACGTGGGGGCGGGGGGTGCGGCCCGCACCAGGTGACAACCGCCCTTAGGGTGACACCGTCACCCTAAGGGTGGGTGTCTCACCCTCCGTCGCGTATTCGCTCCCTGCGAGCGTCCGAAGCATGCAGCTTCGGCGCTCGCCTGGAGGAAACACGTCACCAGCCAAATCGCAGCTGGTCACGTGGCTCCCCCAGGCAAGCGCCCAAGCTGTGTGCTGCCGGACACTCAGAGGGAGCAAACACGCGGCGGAGGTGAGCTGGGGCCATTATCCATGTGCTGGGGGCAAATCCATGAGGTGGGGCAGTATCCATGTGCTGGGGCAAATCCATGTGCTGGGGCAGTATATCCATGAGCTGGGGCAAATCCATGAGCTGGGGCAGTATCCATGTGCTGGGGCAAATCCATGAGCTGGGGCAGTATCCATGAGCTGGGGCATATCCATGAGCTGGGGCAGTATCCATGAGCTGGGGCAGTATCCATGAGCTGGGGCAAAGTATCCATGAGCTGGGGGCAGTATCCATGAGCTGGGGGGCAGTATCCATGAGCTGGGGGCAGTATCCATGAGCTGGGGGGCAGTATCCATGAGCTGGGGGCAGTATCCATGAGCTGGGGGGCAAATCCATGAGCTGCTGGGGCATATCCATGAGCTGCTGGGGCATATCCATGAGCTGCTGGGGCAGTATCCATGAGCTGGGGCAGTATATCCATGAGCTGGGGCATTATCCATGTGCTGGGGCATTATCCATGAGCTGGGGCAATATCAATGAGAGGAGCTGGGGGCATAGCATAAGCCATGAGAGGAGCTGGGGCAAAATCCATGAGAGGAGCTGGGGCAGTATATCCATGAGAGGAGCTGGGGCAGTATATCCATGAGAGGAGCTGGGGCAGTATATCCACGAGAGGAGCTGGGGCAAAATCCATGAGAGGAGCTGGGGCAGTATATCCATGAGAGGAGCTGGGGCAGTATATCCATGAGAGGAGCTGGTGCAGTATATCCATGAGAGGAGCTGGGGCAGTATATCCATGAGAGGAGCTGGGGCAGTATATCCACGAGAGGAGCTGGGGCAAAATCCATGAGAGGAGCTGGGGCAGTATATCCATGAGAGGAGCTGGGGCAGTATATCCATGAGAGGAGCAGGGGCAAAATCAATGAGAGGAGCTGGGGCAAAACCCATGAGAGGAGCTGGGACAATATCCATGAGAGCTGCTGGGGCATATCCATGTGAGCTGGGGCAGTATCCATGTGTGCTGGGGGCAGTATCCATGTGTGCTGGGGGCCGTATCCATGTGTGCTGGGGCATATCCATGAGAGCTGGGGCAACATCCATGTGTGAGCTGGTCTGGGGCAATATATCCATGTGTGAGCTGAGGCGCAATATATATCCATATGTGAGCTGAGGCGCAATATATCCATATGTGAGCTGGGGCAATATATATCCATGGGTGAGCTGCTGGGGGCAATATATAACTGAACTGGGGCAATATATCCATATGTGAGCTGAGGCGCAATATATCCATGTGTGAGCTGGGGCAATATATATCCATGGGTGAGCTGCTGGGGGCAATATATAATTGTGAACTGGGGCAATATATCCATATGTGAGCTGGGGCAATATATATCCATGGATGAGCTGCTGGGAGCAATATATCCAGAGCTGCTGGGGGCAATATATATCCATGTGTGCTTTCACTGCCTTCGAACAGGCATCGTACTTGCTGGCAGTTGGCAAAAAGTTGTGTGAGCATATGAGAGAGCTCCAGAGCAATAAACCTCACAGTAATGTGCACTGTGTGTATGAGCATTCAGTGTTATTTGGGAGTACTGATTTAGGAGTAAGAGTAGTTAAAAAAGATCCGTAAAACTCGGGGGGTTGACACCATAAGTTACCGCACCGGGTGACACCAACCCTAGTGACGCCACTGTAAGTACCCTCCTGGTAACTCCACCCACACCTCTCCCGCTCAAACCTCCACACGCGCTATAACAATTCTAGAAAAATCCTCCCTGCATCCTGGCATCAGAGGCAACTTAAGGGCCCTACGCCTTAGGTGCTTCAGGCCTTCATAAGTCGCCGACTGTTGACCGAGTCATACGCAGGGAGACAATAAATACTCAAAAATACACAACACATAACTGTGGAATATATATATATATATATATATATATATATATACACAGTATTTAATATATATACACCGGCCACAGCTAAAAACTCCACACAATATACCCACCACCATGACATAAAAAGTCCCATAACAAAATAATACAATAACCCAGGGCTAAAAGAGGACTCCACACAACCACCACACACCTCCAAACCAACCAACCACAAAAACCTCCAACTCTCAACCATCTGAACCAAGATTAGCCTAAATAAAAGGAACCCCTACCCAGCACTGCCTACAAGCCCCCACCAAGAGCTCCTCACATAACCCCCTTATGGGAGAACTCCCCCACCAAGGAAAAACAGGGCTTGTTCAATCCCCTCCTTGATTCCCAGGATGAACAGATCCTTGCCCACATCAGGTGAACGCCATCCTCCATAAAATAACACTCTGCATCCTCCTCTTCAAAGGGTAGATGCCGCACCACCACACCATCCATCCGCCTCACAAACCTTCCCATACAGAGATTCACCTTGATCTGGCAAAGCCGCACCGCCTCCTCATTCTCCGCCTGCCTCCACACCATCCTTGGCAACACCTCGGACCACACCACCACTGTCCACAGTGACCACTCCCTCAACTGCCACAGATCCGCCTGCATCTGCTCTAGCAGCACACCAAGAGGGACCACACCCAAATCGTTACCTCCCATGTGTACCACCAGCACATGGGGAACTTCACCGTGCCTAAGGGCACCCAAAACCGTCGGCTTAAAGTCCTCCCACAGGAGCCCACGGATTCCGAACCACCATAACCGTGTTGCTGACCCATGCAAACCCATCTGCACTCCAGATGTTCGCACCAACGCCCTTCTCCGAGCCCAAAAAACCAACAAGTCTCCAACAATCCACCCCACTCTCGAAGGATCTGCAAAAAACAAAACAAATTACCAACATCTCCACCACACAAAATTTACTCCAAAAGAAAAAACTCCCCGCCAAACCACCACACCCAAATAAACGATGACCATACCTGCAAAGAAAAACATAACATAAACAATGAACATACCCATTGCCTCCAAATACTCCAACCCCCATACTCCTCCACATACAAACAAATATACAAAGAATAAAATAGAATAAATATATATATATTCCATATAATAAAGTATAATTCATATTCCATGTATAAGTTTGATATGTTTTTTCGCTTTTAAAAAAAAAATAACAGAACAGATCATACAGCAAACTTTTCTCCACATAACCTCCCAGCATTAACAAAAGTGTTTCCAAAATTCATACAACCAAACCTGGCCACACGTAGGTCTGAAAAGCCCTCAAGTTCCATCTTCCCAATTCTTGAATTTCTGCTGCCGACAAACCCAACCTCAAAGCTTCTGTTGCTGCCCCAACACAAAAGGAGTGAGAACCAAATTCCTCCGTATTTCTCCCTAAACTCAACAAACCCTTCTTAAAAATGGTAGCAAACTGATACCTCGATAAAGTTGAGCCATCCGCGTGACATAAAAAGGCCACTCCAGACTCCACCCTTACCTCCAAAAATTCCTTAACGTTCTTAACCGGACAAACAACGTAGTTATCCACTCTGGATAAACCAACTCTACGCCCCCTACCCAACTTATCAGTCTTGGAGTTAGAAACCCAAATAACAATTTCCTCAACTCCCAACCAAACCGCATCAGCTCCCAAACTACCACCTCCTCTCCTAGAATTGCACACCAGCTCAACCACTCGAAATGCCCCAAAAACCCCCAAACAAAAAGCCACCCTCATAAGCAGAACCTCATAAGGTAAGGAACAAAAATTCCTGACAAAATCCCATAGACCTTCCAATAACTGCTTTGAAACCGGACGCCGAGCGTCCACCCTGCACCTCCCCCTCACATAACCCCGAACTGCACACCTGATAACAAAATCCTTGGTGACATCTCTTTTCCCCGATACTTGGAAAAGGAAAGCCAAGGCGGCCAACGACTGCTGTACCACCCCAGGAGATGCCCCTGATTCGAATAACCGGATGAGGTACGCACTAAGCAAGCTCTCCTCATCCAACCCACCAACCGAATCGTACCTGAAACATTCAGCCAATGCGTCCCAATCCCTCCATACCTGTGAGTGGGCCAAGTGGACTCAGACAAAGAACCTCTCACCCATCCTCCAAAAATTCTGAGCCTAGCTGTCAAAGGCAAAGGACAAGGGGTGCCCACCTCCTCCGCCATCGAAGCCAGAGAATGAAACAAAGCATCCGCCACTGAGTTAAGACGACCCGGAACGTGCCTTGCCCTGAATAAAATATTAAATTTTAAGACAAAGCAACGCAAACCTTTTAAGCAACCTGATGACTGGCAATGATGAAGCCGACAAAGAATTAACCGCCGACACCACCGCCATGATGTCAGAACGGAACAAAATCCTTCTACCCTCCAGAACACCTCCCCACAGCTCCAAGGCCACCACGAACAGAAACAACTCCAAAAATGCTAAATTCTGCACCAATGCAGATGCTAACCAATGATCAGGCCAACGAGAGGCACACCAACGCCCCCCAAAGTATACCCCAAAACCAACACCTCCCGAGGCGTCCGTGAAAAATTCCAGTTCCCTCACCAAAACTTCCTTCGAAGGGAATATGGCCACCCCATTAAACAAAACCAAAAAGGATCTCCACACTTCCAAATCTTCCTTCATGGCACCAGATATTCTAGCAAAATGATGACCTTCCCGAATACCCCGTGTCGCCAAAGCCAATCCTCGCAAAAAGACTCTTCCCACCGGAATAACCCTGCACGCAAAATTCAAACAACCAATCAGCAATTGAAGCTCTCTCAACCGCAATTTCCTAACCGACAGGGCCCCTTCCACTTGCCTCAAAAGGTAGACAACACTCACCTTTAACCGAATCAATCTCAATCCCCAGGAAGGTAATGACTGACGCCGGACCTTCCGTTTTATCAGAAGCCAAAGGAACACCAAATCGGTGCGCCACCCACTGTAAAGACCGAAGAATGTGAAGACAATCTCCTGTCCCTTCCCTACCCACGCAAAGAAAATCATCCAAATAATGTGTCAAATTGGCCGACCCTGCCACCTCACAACCCACCCATTCCAAAAATGTGCTAAAACACTCAAAAAAGGAACAGGAAATGGAACAACCCATAGGCAAACATAGATCCACATAAAATTCACCTTCAAACCAAAACCCGAGAAGATGATGACACAAAGGATGAATAGGTAAAAGCCGAAAAGCCGACACAATATCCACCTTAGCCATCAAAGCCCCCTTTCCTGCATCCCGAACCAAACCAACTGCTGAATCAAATGACACGTACGACACCAAGGCCAACTCCTCACCAATATCATCATTCACCGATCCTCCCTGCGGATAGGATAAATGATGAATCAACCGAAACTCCCCAGCCTTTCCGCTTCGGCACCACCCCCAAAGGGGATATCCTCAAATCCCGCACCGGCGGAGACGAGAATGGACCCGCCATCCTACCGGCCCCAATCTCCTTGAACACCTTCTCCCGAACTACCTCTGGATAATCTCTAGCCAACTTCAAATTCCTCAACTTGCCACCCCCTGGCCTTACCACAAAAGGAATCCGGAAACCATCACCGAAACTGTCTCGCAGAAACTCTGCATCCCTACGTCTTCCGTAAAGCCTTAGCCACTGTAACATCACGTTGAGTTTCACTGGGGAAGCCCCCCTCTCCATACCCTCCAAAAGGCAAACCGCCCTGTCTCGCCCTCTTAAAACATCTGGACAATGAATGCAATCCTCCACAATTTGAACATTCGTGCTTGAACCTGAACCCATTACCAAACTTGCACTGACCCTCGTTAAACTGCCAGCAAGATCCCTTTTTAACACCTGCCGGTGGAGAACTGACCCCTCCCCCAACGGCGACCCCTGGAAAGGGCAAAGCCTTCTGAGCCCCATCAAACGCAACCACAACGTAATGTCCATCTGATCCCACCCCATCCCTGGGTGAGCCGCCAAACGTTGCCTAAACTGTTCATTGTATTTCCACCACACCCAACCACCATAAATCCGATAAGCCTCCCAAATCCCATCCACATAACAAAAAAGAGCCGAACAGTGCTGTGGGTTCTTCTCCCCAAACACACTGGGCAAAATACAAAAAGCCCGGAGCCAATTCCCAAAAGACTTAGGAATCCACCGATACCTCTTCCTCCTTTAAACCTTCCTTAGACGAATCGTCCTTAACCCCTGCCACCTCATCCAACGGAAGCAGGGAAAAGAGCTCCACATACTCACCCCACCAGATACATTTGAAGCAAGAGGTTAAGGAATGTAACTCCAAAAGTCCAGAAAATGACACGTATGCATTCCTCCTGGCCACATCCGCCACCCCTGAGGACTCACCGAGTGAACCCGACACACCACTCGGCCCTTTTGAAGCCATTGCTTCACCACCAAGAGCTCCACCAGCTCTCCCAACTGACCCACCTGCACCCCTCCACGCTTGAGCCAAATCAACTCCCTGGCTCACACCCCCTTTTGAACCTGACCAAACTTCAAAGGCCCCCTGTAAAAAAGACTTGAAGGAACTCATATCACCTCCACTTCTATTACCTGCCGCCACACTAGGCCCAGCTGAACTTCCTGGAACCTCCTGCGCCACACTCTCCGTAGCCGTCACTCCAACTCCACCGGCCTGGAAACCACCAACCGGCTGCGGACTACGCTCCCGTACCATACGAACTGTGGATGAAAAAACATTTGTGCGATGAGCCTCAGAACACGAAGTACCATAACCATTATCCCGCTCCACCACACCAAAACCCACTTCACCTTCACCATCTGAACACCAATCCCCTTCGGGCTCCTGTCCTGAGTAACCTCATCCCGCACAACACCACCTTGTGCCACACCACCGTCCACACCCCCATCCACCAAATGCCTTACCGCCAAAATATCCGTCCCCGAGACAGACCTCGCTCCACCTCTGGGACCCCTGGTGGACAACCGAACTCTTCTACGCGAGGAACTCCTCGACCTCCGCACTCCTTCTCTCCTGGTAGCGCTCACCACACCACCCCTCTGACCAGAAACCAAAGAATCCTTAGCTCCCGATACCGGCCTCAAGCTCCTACCTGCCACCCTTCTTGAAACGCTGCCGCCAGTCTCAGTCCCAACTGCGTCACCTCCAGCCAACATCTGCCGGACCAACCGTCCTCGGCCTCTCACTGCTTCCAACCTCTCAGATGCTGGTCCACTGCTGGATTCTCCTCCCGGACTGAACCGCTCCGGAGGCCTAGAAACTCTGACAGGCCGAGCTCCCTCTTCCGTCTCTGCCGCCAGCACCTCCGTCAGACTCCTTCTTGCCCACTCCACACCACGATGCCGAGCCGCCTCCCGCACTTCCTCCAACAGCGACTCCAGCTCTCCACCTTCCACCATACTCAAAGACAAGTAACTGCAGAAAAGCCGAAAACACCGCTCTCTCAGCAGCTCAGGATTTTTCCAGCTCTACCTCAGGAGAAAAAGGCGCGCAGAGCCTCCCTACATGCGCCTTAAGTACCCTCCTGGTAACTCCACCCACACCTCTCCCGCTCAAACCTCCACACGCGCTATAACAATTCTAGAAAAATCCTCCCTGTGTCCTGGCATCAGAGGCAACTTAAGGGCCTTAGGTGCTTCAGGCCTTCATTACTTTGAGTTTTAATCGCTATGATAAAAAGGTATGTGATACCTTCATACACACTGCACATTGCTGTGAGTTTTATTGCTGTGGAGCTCTGTGATATGCTCATATGCACTGCACATCACTGTGAGTTTCTTTGCACCGGCTTTATTTCATAGGTATCGCAGAGCAATATTTGGGAAGCGCGGTCAGACATTAAATAGGTCAGCTAGCCATTTACCTTTTACGACTCACAAACTATCATATTGCTGTTCATTGCAACTTTAGAAGTCGGTAATGATGGCAGCTCTCATGTGCAGGGCTGGCTCAAAACACTGTAATACCTACTACTATGTCCTACTACCTTTTGTTTGTCCCTTCTATCCTAAGCTAAACACATAGCATTGCGGATTATTAAAGGAAAAATATACTATTTAAATAAATTAAACCATCTTTCTAAAATGGCCATATAAATAGAATATATTACACAGACCTATGGATAATAAACCCATCAATAGACATGTGCACTGCCAAATTTTATTTTTAGGATGTTCAATATATTACCACAATATCTATTTTCGGGCCGACCCCAAAATTCAGATGGACGTTTGTATTTTTTTCTGGTCCATTCGTTTTTTGTTTTTATTGTTAATTTTGTATTTCGGGTTGATTCGTTAATTTGAATGGCCGGTATTTCGTTTTTCGGGTCCTTTCGTTCTTCATTGTTAATTCCTATTTCGGGTTGGTTCGTATTTCTTTTTTGTTAGTTATTTCGTTCTTATTATTTCTCGGAATGTGAAACGGAGTATTTAATTACTTAGAGAAGGGTAAAAAAAAAAAAAAGAAGTAATCCCCTCTACTCCAGAGCCCCGCGGGGCTGCTGTCCTTGGTTCTGAATAGGTTTCAGCACCATGGATATCCCCCGTGGACTGCAGCCAGACTGAGGAAAGAAGAAAAAAAAACGTTGCGTTCGACAAAGAACAAAAGCCGTGTTTTAAAATAAATTTGGAATCCAAAGATTTCACCAACAAATGCCTAAAAAAGAATTAAATAAATATTATTCTTTTCACTTGCAGCAAAAATTAACGGTTGAATAAATATCTTTTTTGTTTTGTAAATATATATTTATTCAGTTTTAAAGTCATAGTAACAAAGATAATAAAGAGCAACTTGGAACTCGCAGGTTCCCAAAAGCAAGTAATCCACAGAGGACTCGCAGGTCCAAAAGTATGTAACAAGCAAGGAACCATACCAAGCAAAGAAAATACAGAAGAATATAATAAGGTGGGGGGAGTGGAGGGAGTGGAAAAAGGTGAACCAAAGAGTACTATCCTGTGAACCCGTGTAGGAGGGAGTTAGAGTGCCTGGAAGCCTAATCCAGATCCTGCCAGAGAGCTCGGAGATCACGTGAGGAGGATGTCATAACCCACAGAGACCAAATTGCATTGTATTGTGTTAAGCGATCCGAAGCGCTGAACACTAAACGTTCAACTGAATGGAGTTCTTCCATGCGGGTGTACCAGGGGGTAAGCGGGGGCACGCTATTTGTTTTACAGTATAGAGGAATTAGGGCCTTAGCGGTGTTTAGGATGCGAATAGCAAGCGAACGCTTATAAAAAGGATATTCGTGGTGTAGCAATAGGGCCGCTGGATTGAAGGCGGGGGCTCAATGAATTTTAAGAGAATCTCATGAATTCTGACCCAAAAGGGTTTGATTATCTAACATTCCCACCAAATGTGCAGCATGATGCCAAGCTCCTCCTCACATCGCCAGCACTGTGCCGGGACTTGAGGGCAAAAGCGGCTAATCTTATCCGGGGTGCGATACCACAAACTGAGAACTTTATACGCTGTTTCCTGTGATTTGCTAGAAGTGGAACAGTGATGTGTCAGGTCACAGATCTTGGACCATTGTTCGTCTGAGAGCACAATATCTAGCATAAATTCCCATTTACACATATAAGGGGGAGGGGTATCCGACGTCGCTTTCCGCATGAGAGAGTTACGTAGGGAGAGACCATGAGAGAGGGGTTGTTTGTGACAGCATAGCCTCTCAAAAGTGGTCAGTTGTCGCACCAGATGGCGCCTTTGAGGTATACTGTCGAGGAAATGTCGGAGTTGTGCATAGTAAAATGAATGTAGAAATGAAAATGGTCTTTCCCCCATCAAGTCTGTAAATGGCCATCTACCCTGCGAGTTGAAGAAATGGAAGATGTGGGGGACTGGACCTGAACCATGTTCATTTTGATTACTGCTATACGGGCTAACCAACAGACATGTGGGTAGTTCCAGTGTGCCAGATCATGTTGAATCAACTTAAGGAGTGGTGGGAAGTTATCCTGAAATAAGTTAGAGCTCAGTCTCGAGAGCCAGATCCCCAGATACTTAAACTTGTTTGTTGCCCAGAGGAAAGAAATGTGTGGTTTGAGAGCCGGACCCTGCGTTCTAGGACCGAGATATTCAGAATGTGTGATTTGGAGATTGTATAAACGACCGTATATCTCAAAGGCCGCCATGATTCCCGGTAACGACACTTCTGGTTGTGTCACAAAAAACAATAAATCATCTGCATAGGCCGCTACTTTGTGCTGTTGAGGGCCAACATGAACTCCCGAGATGTTAGGGACTGAACGAATAGCTGTCAGGAAATGTTCTAGGGTCAGGACAAACAATAGGGGAGAGAGGGGACATCCCTGTCGGGTTCCATTACGGATCGAGAATGGAGCCATGAAGGCACCGTTCACGCAGACTCGAGCGGTTGTATCCCTTTAAAGAGCCCCTATCCAGGCACGGAGATTAGGGCCAAGACCCACGTGTGTTAAGGACAAAGAAATAAAGTCCCAATCCACCTGGTCAAAGGCCTTCTCCGCATCCGTGGACAGGAGGGCCAGTTCTTGGGAGGAACGGCAGGCATGATGCATGATTTGAAGTGTTCGCATGGTGTTATCTCGGGCCTCTCTGCCAGGGACAAACCCTACTTGGTCGGCTTGGACAAGGTCGGGAAGGAAATGTTTGAGTCTATCCACTAGGATTTTGGCGCGATAGAAATTTTGGCTCCTGACCACGTGAGTTGGAAGTTGTTGTAGCCATCTTTTACTCTCTCAGTGACAGTATGCACTATGAAATCTGTTTTCTCTGTCTCCTTTCAATATTATGAGGCCTGGACCTGTTACAGATGAATGGAAGGAACAGCAGCAAAACTGTTTTCTTTGAACTAACGTCTGCACACTAAACTTTGACCACCAGGTGGCAGTGATATACAAGGAACGGTGAGACCTTAAAGCAGGCAAACATTTCTCCATTAACATTACGTTTTTCCTTAATCTGCAACACGTTTATTTGTATATACTGTATAACATTACATATAAACGTGCTCCACTACGATACGTTTTGTATATAATTTTGAAGACAAGAAACTCACCCGGTAGAACGGTATATACATATGTCACTATACAGGTAACCTTGATCTTTTTTCAGTGGATAAGCTTGATGATCTTTTTTCAGTGGATAAGCTTTATATCACCCCGCCTGTGTGAATATTCGGTTTCATTTATATAGACCCCTTTAATACGTAGAAGTTACACCTCGTATTACATGTAAGGCGCGATATTACATATATACATGGCCCATTACGACACACTGCTATATTGTAGGAAATAGGTTACACTATTAGCAGTAGGGTTTATGCGCATCTTGCCATCCAAGAAATAATGATCATCTCTCAGTGGAAGGCTCTTGAACCACCCTGTTCGTGTGAGCAGCGCCCAACCAGAGATTAATCTCCACTTTAATATTCTTACTAGGCAATAGCAGTGCATTGCCACATTATCTCTGGAGAGCAGCAGCATACACGGTCAATACACTATAAAACCAGCGCCAAGTTAGGGCATTCCCCCCCCTTAATTCCATAATTATAATTATGTTTTTAATTATTTGAGAGTTTTATTGCCGTGGAGCTTTGTGATACGCTCATACACAGTGCATTTTATCACTTTGTATCTCTGTAACAACTGTAAAAATTTCAATGCTCTTGAACCCAGGACATACTTGAAAAAGAGAGAAATCAATGTATCCTTCCTGTTAAAATACTTTGCAAATAAATTAAAACATTGCTGTGAGTTTTATTGCTGTGGAGCTCTGTGATACGTTCATACATACAGTGGCATTTGCTTATAATGCAAACAATGTCGCTGCACTAATTCACCTTCTCATTTCCCACACTGTGAGCAAATTTGAAAGTGATGGCATAATGCATTACTACTCATTAGTTCATCTAACACATATGGGGGCGCTAGGGGGGGACTTGCCCCCGGGCGCCTTATAACCTTGCTACGCCTCTGTCTTGGCGGACTTACCCACCAAAGCGGACATAAAGGCCATGATTGCAGAGGTGAGGTATTCTCTCCAGCACAAACTCAAAGATGTGTGCGCCGAGGTGACCTCAGTGGCTGCTCCCGTGGTGACCTCAGTGGCTGCTGGAACTAGGGATGACTCGAGTGACGGAGCAGCCTGGCCACGGAGATGCCAAGGCTTCGTCGGAGGTTTGGAGGCATCATGACGATCTTGAGAACTGGTCCAGACATCAGAATGTGCGGATCCGGGTGTTACAGGTTCCGGGGTGGTAGGTTCGAGCCACTGTGCATTAAATCAGGAGGCTTGCAAGGTAGATACGTATATAGAAAGGGTTTATTATAAAAGACACAGGAGAAATAACAGAATATTAAAAGGGAGTTTAAGGAAAATGATGGATAAACAAAATAGACAAACTGAATATACACAGTATACTAGGAAACTAAACTAGGATAGGAGGGTGATACACAAACGATGCAGATCCAGAACAGCAGAGAATATTGTATGTATCTATATACATACACAGAGAGAGGGGGAGCTATGAGGTAGGAGAGAGAAACAGATATTATATATACAGATTGCAGGTATTGTTATCAGAGATAGGGGAAGCAGAATTTAATAAACGAATGACATGGAACTATGTAGAAGGGATAGAGAGGTAAGACAGATTATACTAAATATATATAAGCAGTAATAACTGGAAAGGAATGGTACTTAACCCTTTCGCTGCTGAGGCGTTTCACGCCTCTGTGCTGAGGTCATATTTACCGGTTTTGCTCATCATGTTTAAATGCGTTTTGAAGGCTTATTTTAGTATATGACCCAGACATATTATATATCGTTCTTTCCGTCAGACTCGGCAGATTAATAATATGTCATTATTATATGTATACGTCATGACCAGTCTGTATATTATAACAAAAAAATGCAATAAAATATGAATTTTCAATAATTTACAACATGTAAAGTGTATTTTTTTCACATTTTAACATGCGAGCAATTGCGGCTATATTTTGTATGGGGTACGCTTGTTAAAAAAATTAGAGATGGGGTCTCGTTACATTTTTTTGGGGGAAATTACGCGATTTTTAACAAACGCACCGCATACAAAAATCGTTAGTGCAGCATCATTGTTCACAATATAATTGAAATGGGAACAATATTGCTGCATTAACAAACCAAAAAAAAAAAAAGTTTATTTTTTTATTTTTAATTTTTATTTTTTTTAAAAAACTTTTTTCACAGTCGTGTTTGGTATCGTTGGAACGGACATGCTCTGGCCGATCCAACAGTACCAAACTTTAACCCCTAGCTGCCACGGATCGGGAGATAGGGGGTTCCAATGAACCCCCTATCTCCACCGTTGGTGGCAGCTAGGGGTTAACTCCAGGACTGGCGTCATCGTGCTATGCACGATGACGCCAGTCCTCAGGGGGAGTTCCCGGAGGCTTGGCCGACATCCAAGATGTCGGCCAGCTCCGGGAAAGGATCACGAACCGGCGCTTTTCAGCTCCGATTCGTGATCCGGCTCCCCAGGGGTTAATGAGAGCCACCGTTTGGAAGGGCAGGCTGTGCCCTTCCATGCGGTGCCTGTCTTAACCCCCTGCTCCCCGGCGATCGGGAGGGAGAGAGGTCTGAAGGACCTCCCCCCCTCCCTTTCAGGCTCCTCCTCCGCACATGCGGGGGGGGGCGCCTGAATTAGATATCATCGCGTCGCCGCGATGACATCTAATGTCCCTGCCGGGCTCCCTAGTGCTGGGCTGACATCCAAGATGTCAGCCCGCACTGGGGGGGCGCAGCAATCCGCCGGAATCCGGCGGATTGCTGCCTCCTGTGCTCGGACGCGCTGAGGGCATCCGTAGCACAGGAGAACCACTTGGCTGGACGCGCTGAGCGCGTCCATAGCAGCCAAGTGGTTAAAGTAATAAGGTCATAGTCCAGTCCTCAGAGTGCACTCTGGTAGAAGATCTTGATCCTAGGTTATAACCAAGTCCTTTGTAATCCAAACAGGGTGGTTTGTGGTAGATCCAGGAATAGAATAATAAGTCCAGGAGATTTGTATGAAGAGGTCCAGCGGGTAGAATAGGATTTAGGATTCAGGCAGTATGGAACAAACAGAGGAAGCTCCTTGCAGCTTGGAGATTCCAAGTCAATGAGAAAGCATTGGGCTTCAGGTGTGGCCTGGTTTTATGCAGGGTGATCAATGGAATTAAGTAACACTTGAGCGCTGCATGGTAGGAGGTGAATCTCAGTACTACTGCTGCAAGTCCTACTACTATAAGGCAGCGCTATGCTTTTTATTACGCCGTCGGCGATTTTCCTTACACCGGGGTGCCCTGGAACATATCACAGACCTTAATCCATTCTTGACAGTCTTATTCAACTTTATTTCACAGTCTCCTAAAGTGACCCATGTGGATTTAGTGAGAGCCCATTGTTCCCTTCGCCTCCCCTCTCTATACTGTTGCTGCCTCCGCAAGACATTTTATGTTACTTTACCGATTTTGCCCTCAAAGATCTGATTTTACAAAGGCTTGTGTGTCACACTCCTGGGACTATGGTGATTCGAAAGTGGAAATCTTTAATGATCTCTCGTCCACTACCCTTCAGGCTTGCAAACTCCTGAGGCCTTTGACCCAGGCCCTCACAGCAAGCCGGTATACAGTACCGCTGGGGATTTCCGTTGTCACTCACAGTCCGCCACAACAACCACAGTCCGCCACTGTACCCCCCCCCCCCGTGCCCACAACGCTCGGCCGATCATGGTTGCAGCTAGTTTGGGGGCTCCAACTCCAGCATACACCCCAACCTTGCGTTGAGCTGCAAATCTCAAAAAAAGCACAAAATCTGGATTTGCCTCCAGTTTTAATTTGGCACTGCACCTCATCTTCAGCCCTAATTTAACCTCCAACTTTGATATGCTCTCTAAAAGCCATTGGTTTCTCTAACCCTAGCCCTAGCTTCAACATTAACTTAACCTCCAGAATCATTAGGGCTCCAAGCCTGATGTTATATTCATCCCTTATCATATATTTAATTTTTATTTAGACTTTAAACCTCAGACAATTACATTTGGAGGGTTAGTTAGAGTTGCAGCAAGGGTGAGAGCAACATCTCCAGCATACACCCCTACCTTGTGTTGAGCTGCAAACGTCAAAAAAGGCACAAAAGCTGGATTGGCCTCCAGTTTTAATTTGGTACTGCATCTCCTCTTATCTTCATCCCTAATTTAACCTCCTACCTTGATATTGGCTCTAAAGCCATTGGTTTCTCTAACCCTAACCCCAACCTTAACTTAACTTCCTAGAATGATTCAGGCTCCAAGCCTAACCATAAATATACTATTATTTAGTCACACCTTTGCTCGATATCCTTAAGAGATAATAATTCCTCAATACATTTTATACATTTAGAGATGTTGACATCCCTGCTGCAGGCCTTAATGCTGCTTGGGAAAGACTTGCACCCCTTTGGCAGCCCAGAAGCCATTGAAGATGCCTTATTCAAAAGATTGCAAAGCTTCAAGGATTTCCGCTAGAGACAATTTAAAGTTTCAAGAACTCAGCGATGTTTTATTAGAGCTTCAACTTGCTGAGACTGACATCCACTTACCTGGTCTCAGTTACCTTGATACCCCTCGTGGCATCAACCCTACTGTTCTCAAACTACCATATGGCCTTCAAGAAAATTGGGCATCGGTTGGATCAAAGTACAAGGAAAGACATCAAGTTGCCTATCCTCCCTTTTCTTATTTCTGTGAGTTCATCAAAAGAATTGCAGACACAAAGAATGACCCAAGCTTTGACCGGGGCGGAAGTACCAGGGTCGCAGCGGTCGCACTTGCGACCGGGCCCTGGCATTCCGCCACTGGAGGGGGGCCCAGGCAGCCCGCAGATTCTGGCAATCAGCGCCGAAATCTGGGAGCAGCGCCGCCGGCATCCGGCATGCAGCTTGGCTGGATCCACCTGACCAGCGCGAGAACGAGGCTGCGCTGGTCAGGTGGTTCCCGGCGAGCGGCCAAGCCGCATGCTGGCGTTGCAGAGGTGAGCTGGGGGAAAATACATCCGTGTGAGCTGGCGGTGCAGAGGTGAGCTGGGGGAAAATACATCCATGTGTGAGCTGGGGGCAAATACATCCATGTGTGAGCTGGGGCAAATACATCCATGTGTGAGCTGGGGCAAATACGTCCATGTGTGAGCTGGGGGCAAATACATCCATGTGTGAGAGCTAGGGGCAAATACATCATGTGTGAACTGGGGCAAATACATCATGTTTGAGCTGGGGCAAATACATCCATGTGTGTGAGCTGGGGGCAATATATATGTCCATGTGAGCTGGGGCAAATACATCCATGCGTGAGCTTGGGGCAATATATATCCATGTGTGAGCTGGGGCAATATATATCCACGTGTGAACTGGGGGACAATACATCCATGTGTGAGCTGGTGAGCTGGGGGCAAATACATCCATGTGTGAGCTGGGGGCAAATACATCCATGTGTGTGAGCTGGGGGCAAATACATTCATGTGTGTGAGCGAGGGGCAAATACATCTATGTGTGTGAGTTGGGGGCAATATATATGTTCATGTGAGCTGGGGGCAATATATATGTCCATGGGAGCTGGGGCAAATACATCCATGAGAGCTGGGGGCAATATATCCATGTGAGCTGGGGGCAATACTATCTTTCTTATATTGCAGGAAAAAAAAGAGTAAAAATATAGATCTTTTTTGGGGGGGCACTTCATGGATTATTGCACCGGGGCCCTTATGTTTCTAGTTACGCCACTGTCCTATGGTGACGGTAACCCTCTCAGTTCACCCCCTCCAAGACCTACAAACACTCGTATGACACACAGAGACCATAGAGGACCAGTGTCAGAGAAAAGGACCACTGTTCTACCTGCACCTGCTACAGTTCTTGAAAAGACTGAACAAAACAAGAACATTGAGAACCCAAATCGCCAATGTCCCATACATAACAAACCGCATCCAACTTAAGAAATGTATTGGCTTCAGAAAGAAAACCCTACAAGAACGTAAAGAACTTTTAAAGAAATTTGGGGTCTGCTACAAATGCTGCACCTCCACAGAACACTTTGCAAAGGACTATAAAGCTATCATTAAATGCATAGAGTGTGACAGCGATGACCATGTACAAGCCCTTCATCCATATCCTCACAACTTTACTAAGCCCACAAACAATCCTCCTGAGGCAAAGCAAGGCGGAGAGCGTACAGATCAAGTAGCACCTTCCACCTCAGTGTTCTCTTCATGCAGGGCCGTCTTTAACGCGGGGCAAATGGGGCAGTTGCCCTGGGCCCAGTCACTTGAGGGGCCCAAAGCAGCTGCCCCCTTGGGCCCCGCGGCAAAGACCGCCAGCGGCCCGGCGCCGCAGAGAAACGGCTTGTGCTGACGTTGTTTGTATATTGTTGTGAGACTGTGAGTGCTGTGCTGTGTAACCAGACAAGTAACTGACTCTCGTCTGGTCTGAGAGTCTGCAGACTCAGTGCGGAGGCCTGGGCTGGCAGCAGCAGGCAGGGCTCAGGCTGCAGGGGGCACTGGAGGAGCCGAGTCTGGTAGGTGGTAGCCAGGCCAGCCACACGCACAAGAGCCGCTGCAGCCAGCAGCGACACTGCGACAGGCAGCGTGCGTGCCTTCCTTACAGCCGACACAAGGCTGGGAACGGCACTCACGCTGTTGGAGCCGCCCTCTTGGCGTACCGTCCGTACGTACCACGTCACGTGATGCGGCGCGGCGCGCATGCTCAGACCGTCCCCGCATGGTAGAGACACAGTCACTCACCACCAACCATTTATACCACCACCCCACCCCAGCGTCCAGGAGGTGACGGTCCGTCCAGAGCCACCGAGCCGGTCGGAGGAGCGAACCACCACCAGGCCAGGAGCACTGCAGGCAGCAGCATAGGCACAGCAGGTGTGTGGATAACTGGGTGGGTGGGTACAACAACTCAGTCTGTGATGGGGCTTGGAGGGGGGATAAATTGATATACTGAGGCTTGGAGGGGGGATAAATTGATATACTGGGGCTTGGAGGGGGGATAAATTGATATACTGGGGCTTGGAGGGGGGATAAATTGATATACTGGGGCTTGGAGGGGGTATAAATTGATATACTGGGGCTTGGAGGGGGGATAAATTGATATACTGGGGCTTGGAGGGGGGATAAATTGATATACTGGGGCTTGGAGGGGGGATAAATTGATATACTGGGGCTTGGAGGGGGGATAAATTGATATACTGGGGCTTGGAGGGGGGATAAATTGATATACTGAGGCTTGGAGGGGGGGATAAATTGATATACTGGGGCTTGGGGGATGTGAATAAATTGATATACTGGGGCTGGGGGGGTTGAATACACGCTACACATTACAGTTATTTCTGTGGAGCTCTGAGATACGTTCATATATGCTGTTAGTTTTATTGCTGTGCAGCTCTGATACGTTCATACACCACACATTGCTGTGAGTTTTATCGCTTTGGAGCTGTGATACGCTCATACAGTGAACATTGCTGTGAGTTCTAATGCAGCAGAGCTCTGTGATACACACACATTGCACAGTACTGTGAGTTTTATTGCTGTGGAGCTCTTGGAAGTGTTGGGTAGTTATGCGGTGGGCAGGGCTTTTGGGTGGGGGGGGGCCCAAGAAAATGTTTGCCCAGGGTCCAATCAATATTAAAGACGGGCCTGCCAACGCCCCTCTTAGATCTGCATCTAGGTGATCAACAGACCAAAGATCTTCCCCTCTGCTAATCCAGTCTCGTAGAGAAGGTATACGGTGTACAAGTAGTGCGCCATAAGGCGGGTATCAAGGCTCGGGCAGCGAAGAGTAAGAGGAGCAGCATAGAGCGCTTCAGGGTTCCGAGGGGTTGCGCAATGTGTAAGAGCAGAAAACAATCCGGGGTAAGCGATAGGTCAACATCAGTGATCTGTAGGACAACGTCATGAACTGTTCTCCAAAATCTCATCAGAAGGGGGCAGTACCACCAAATATGGAGAAACGTGCCCGTCTCCAGCTCACATCGCCAACAATCTGGGGAGACCGACGGATAAACCCGGTGTAAGAAACTAGGGGTCCTGAACCAAAAAGAGAGAATTTTGTACTACGTCTCCTGGACGCGAATGGCTCCACACCCTTTGTGAGTCAGGACATATGTCTTAGTCCATTGTTCATCGGATCTGGAAGTTCCAAGTTCCGTATACCATCTGGAGACAAACGGAGGAATGTCCGAATCCGCTGCCATCAGCAGTCCATATAAGGTCGACATTCCGTGCATAAGCGGGCGACCTGAGTGGCAGAGACATTCGAACTGCAGTAGCTGACAGCTCAAGCTATAGCTACAGTTGAGCCCTCGCAAATATGATCGAATTTGGAAAAAAATTAAAATGTTTCAGATGAGACGGAAAATCCATTGAAGCAGATCGCAAGAGGAGATCCAGATCCCCTTTGTGAGGCAAATCAGTGGCACGACGTCTGCCCAATTCCATCAGCCGAGTCTGTAAGGAAGGCAGCACGCCACCCGGAAGGCTTGGGTTATGAACCAAAGGTAGTAAAGGAGAGATAGTCGTGGAGAGCCAAAGTTGTAAAGTTACCAACACTTTGTTGGTGTCCGAGCTCAGACCACTGGTCGCCAAGGAATTGTCCAAAGCAGTTGACCTGACAGGGTGCGTTCCAGATCCAGACAGCATTCAGCAGCGCAGGTCGTCGACCAGTCTACTACCCGACCCAAATGAAATGCTAAATAATACTTCCTAGGGTCAGGAAGAGCCAAGCCAACTCGAGATTTAACCCGGCATAGAACTGCAATGCCCACACAAGGCCTGCCCCGAGGCCAAATAAAGCACAGTAGCGCCTTCCAGAGAGTGACAAAAAAAGTAAGCGGGATCGAAATTGGGAGGGCATTAAAAAGGTAAAGCAAGTTCATTTTAATGGCAGCAACCCTACCCATCTAGGATAACATCCATCCGCTCCAATCCGCGAGGTCATCACGGAAAGAGCTCAAAATGGACAAAAAATTTAATTCATAGAGTTGCCTGGAAGACCGTGCCAGCGACATTCCTAAATATTTCATGCGGTGGTGCAATAGTGAAATGAAAAGTTGCAACAAACAGAAAGGAGCAAAGAGGGGTCTAAAGAGATTTTAAGAAGCTCAGATTTATCACTATTAATCCGGAAGCCGACCACGGTTCTGTAAACCTCTAATTCCAGCACTATTGCCGGGAGGGAAGTGTCTGGATTCGTAATGAGGAACAGTAGATCATCGGCATAAGCCGAGACCTTGTGATCCGTGGTATGGCCCCGGATTCCAGATATCTGAGAATTGCATCTGATTGCCTCCATTAGCGGTTCGAGGGTGAGGGAAAATAAAAGGGGGGACAGTGGGCAAACCTGGCGCGTTCCATTGCGTACTTCAATCGAATTCGATAAGGCCCTATTAGCATGAACACGAGCAGTGGGATTACGGTAAAGTGCATCCAGCCACTGAAGATAAGACTCGCCAATGCCAACACGCCGATGGACTGAGAACATGAAACTCCATCGCACCCTGTCAAAGGCCTTCTCCGCATTCGTAGATAATAGGAGAAGGCAGGTACGCGAGTGCTTAGCCAGACTCACAGCTCCTAGGACACGAGTCGTCGCATCTCTAGCCTCCCGTCCAGGCACGAAGCCCACCTGATCTGCATGAACCAAAGAAGGCAATAAAGGAGCAAGACGGTTTGCCATCATCTTGGCTAGGATCTTAAGGTCAGTGTTTAAGAGAGAAATAGGACGGTAATTACGAACGTCCTATCCATCTTTCCCCGGTTTACAAATAAAAGAAATGGTTGTCGAAAGAGCGTGAGCATGAAAGTTCTCTCCTTCTCTCAGTGCCAGAAAGAGAGATAGCAGTTGAGGGATCAAAATGTCAGAAAAAGTCTGGTAAAATTCCAACGGTAGGCCATCTGGGCCCAGGCATTTGTCCTTTTTAAGACTTTTAATAACATCCTGAATTTCAGCAGTGGTGATCGGAGCGTCTAAAAATGAAGACTCGGCAGGAGACAGAGTACGTTTAAGCTTACCCACGAGATATGCGTCAACCTCTGCAGAGGTGGGGACATCATCGGACAATGCGTCCATATTATATAAGTCTTGATAAAAGCACCATAATTCCCCTAAAATCTGATCAGGGCGAGTAGCAAGATGCCCTTTAGGGAGCCTAATCTTGGCGATTGTATGTCGCATCACGTCGTTTACAGAGTATGCCAGCCAGAAATCTATCAGGTTTGTTTTCACGTAGTGCGAAAGTACATTTAGCTTTCTGGGCCGCAAAGCGGACATCCGCATTAACAGGGTTATTCAAAGAGATTCGAAAAGTCACCGCACGTTCGGTGACTTTTCGTTCTCTTCAATTCGGTTCCTTTTGCCGATCCCATTTCGGTGACCCTGCGGTGTATTCAGCAAACACCACAGGGTCCCCGAATTGCAGGGAAAAGTCACCGCAAACCTGACAAAAACTAAGCGCAAAACCCACCGAATGCACGCCGAAAACCCCCAAAAACATCTGGATTAACCTGCGAAAAACCCGAGCAGGAGCCGATCACAGGCAGCGAAGCAGCCGAACAGGAGCCAAATCACACAGAGCCGAAGCAGCTGAGACACAGAGGAGGCAGTGAATAAATTAGCAAAACCATTTGTATGTATCTGTGAAAATGAAACGCTGTTTGCAAAGAAACTACTGAGCGAAAATGTCTGAAATTTACACAGGAGGTCCAGGGAATGATAATAAAGAGGGCTGTTACAGAAAAAAGAAGTAAACTTAAAAAAAAAAAAAAAAAATAGGACTTTTAATAAAAAATAAAGAAATTCAGAAAAATGCTTAAAGTATCCTAAAAAATCTATAAATAAAGAGACATTTTGCTGCAGAATTTTATAATGAATGGTTTATTAGATATTGAATTAAAACGGGAATATTTTTAACATTGAAGTCTATGGGATTCTCCTGAATAAATTTGCCAAATTAAACCACCGAATGGCAGGGCATTAGGGGAACCTTTCAAACCTGCTGGTTTGTGTTCTCTGAATAGCCGAAGCAGTGCTTTTTTATGGGGATTTCACTGCCCTCGAACAGGCACCGAACAGGCACCTTATGTGCAGGCAATTCGCCAGGATTTGGCGAATTGCCTGCTCTCTGGATAGCCGAATGGCCAGGAAAGGCAACCGAACGCTGATTTTCAGCGTTCGGTTACCTTTCTCAAGCAATTCGGATCTCTTTGGATAACCCTGTAAGTAAATCATTGAGATCTCCACGTTTAGCCAAAAGGAGAGAGTAATCCAAAGAAAGTGCAGAGGTGTGGTGCCTGAGTTCAAGGTCATGGATTTCAGTTAAAAGATCTAGTACCGCCTCAGAGTGAGCACGTTTCAATGCAGTGGCCCTACTAATGAAAACAACACGTAAGACAGCTTTATGTGTTTCCCAGAGAGTAGAAGCAGAAATCTCCGGATCCTCATTTTCTTAAAAATAATTACGTGGATTAGTCTCGAAATCGTCACGAAAGGTTGGGTCCTCTAGCAGAGATGTGTTCATACGCCACTGACACTCCGAGGGGCGGAACAGGGGAGAGGATAGGACTGTCAGTACGGGGCAATGATCGGACCATGTCTGCGCAAACACAGTAGACTCATCCACCAGAAGTACATCTCTCTGTTGTACAAACAGATAGTCCAATCTCGAATAAGTGGCATGGAGAGATGAATAAAAAGTATAATCGCCAGCATGGAAGGCCCTCCAAACGTCCACCAGTTGCAGGCTGTCTAGTGTGCGTTGTACTTGTCGAACCACGCAGGGCGGTATGGAAGACTGACCCTGGGAGGTGTCAACTCTTGGGTCTATCGGGACATTGAAGTCACCTGCCAATACAAAGGTCCCCGAGAAAAAAGCAGAAAGGCGTTGAAATGTGGTTAACATTTCGAAGGTAGATGGAGGCAAAGATGTATCGCACCTCAGCAATTGTACATTTCACAAACAAAAATAGGCCCTCTCGATCAGTGAGGACATCTTTCAGAATCATCGGGACGTCTCTAGAGAAGAGGATCGCCATTCGCCACCCCACGGCTCTTGCCCCCATGATAATCACTGAAGTAGCCTACCAGAAAGGCAGAGTCTCATAAAGTTGGGGGCGACCCAAGTTGAAAATGTGTTTCCTGAAGGAAGACCACAGTGGCTTTAAGTGCTCGAACCTCCCATAGGAGTTGGATAATTGTTCTTGTCCTTGACATTTTAGGTTTTCAGTTTCACATTTTGTTGTTAAGTATGAAATGTAACATGTACACATAGGCGTGCGCACGGGGTGTGCCGGGTGTGCCTAGGCACACCCTAATGCCGGCCCGCGGCACATTCTGGGTCCCAGCTGGCCGCATCCGATGGATAGCCGCCGGGACCCCTCATCTCCGTGGGCCTGGCGGCAGCCTCCACTTCCCTGGTGGTCCCTGTGGTTCGTGGGGTGCTGCACTGCGATCTGTGCATGGCGCACAGACCGCACAGCACATCCCTCACTGACACGAGCGGCCGGCGATCTCTGATGACCTGTCACCTGACCGCCGGCGCTCTGACACAGACAGTAAGCGCCGGCGATCAGGTGACAGGTCATCAGCAATCACCGGCCGCTCGTGTCAGTGAGGGATGTGCTGTGCGCCATGTACAGATCGCAGTGCAGCACCCCACGAACCACCAGGGAAGCGGAGGCTGCCGCCAGGCCCGCGGAGATGAGGGGTCCCGGCGGCTATCCATCAGATGCGGCCAGCCGGGTTCCCCCTACTCGACCCCCCCCTCTGTGCCACTGGACCACCAATGATACATATTCAACCCCCTCCCTGCAAGCACAAAAAACAAACAAAGGTAAGCAGGAGAGGGGGCAATTTTTAGATATCAAAATATTGTTTAATAGTGTATTCAAAATATTTAAACAGAGTTTTATGGCTGTGGATTCTATGATACACATATACTGCTGAGTTTTATGGCTGTGGATTCTGTGATACACATACACTGCATACTGCTGAGTTTTATTGCTGTGGATTCTCTGATACGCTCATTCACATTGCTTGGTTTTATTGCTGTGGATTCTGTGATATGCTCATTCACACTATATACTGCTGAGTTTTATTGCTGTGGAGCTCTGATACGCTCATACACACTGTACATTACTGTGAGTTTTATTGTTGTGGTTTCTGGGATATGCTCATTCACACTGCACATTAATGTGGGCTTTATTGCTACATACCCCCAGGGTGTAGGGAGGAGGATATATAGTTATGTATGTGAACGTATGGCTGTGTGTATAAATGCATGTATCTGTCTTTAAACCGGCTGCTTTGCGTAAAATTCTGCACCTGTTTCCTTGTCCGGTGTTGCCCCTTGTCTTGTACCATAAAGGATTGTATTGTGCATAGAAATCACCACAATATCTGCTGCCTGCACTCCACAAAAAGAATTACAGCGAGCGTCTTGGCAGCATCGTGAGGTACAGGTAGGAGACTGTATTGGTACAAGTCAGCAAGAGGTTAAATGGGCCACTATACTCAAATTTCACTCCCTTTTTAACATTTAACCACTTTGCTGCTGACGACGTGCTGAGCGCATCCTCTGATTTCATGTTTGTGTGTAGAGGATGTACTCGGCACGTCGTTGAAGTCCTTGTGAGATCCGGCAGGTCGACAGTGATTCCCAGAGTGAGACTGAGGGACTTTTTCTCCCAGTCTCCCTCTGCTCCTGGTGGCTAGAAGAGGTGAATGGAGCAGTCGTTCTTTTTGCGGGATGAGAGGTGAGTATCTGATTTTTGGGGGGGGGGGTTCAGCTGTTGCTGACTGATTCTGCAGAAGTGGAATCCATTAGCACCAGGTCCTGGTTGTGAGTAAATGTTCAGTAACCTCAACCGGACAGTAATCAGCGCTAGTAGATTGTAATGCTAATGCTGATTAACACTTTCCACTTCCCATGTTAAGTATAGGGAGCTGAAAAGTGCAAGATTCCAAACGTTAACTGGTTTTCTAACAGATTAGCGTTTGGATTTTAATATGGTGCGCCCGCGCTAACTAACAATCTTTTGGATGAAAAGATGTGGTAAAATAAATTTACACGCTGCATGTGATCAAAATCCAAATTTACATTTTTTGATCTAGCATTTTGACGTGACATGATGAATACTGGGGTCATTGGTCCTCTAGCTCATTTGGAACTATATCTCCTATGTTGCTCGGCCAATAATTAAGATAGATGAGACTCATTGGAAATGTAGTTTCAAAACGTCTGGGTATTGAAGGTTGCTTAACCCCTGAAGCATACACGTACGTACGCTTTTGGGTGCACACCCTAATGCAATAGGCTGCGCACGCCTATGCATGTACATAAACTAAATATGTGCTTTGCACACTTATACATGCTACATTATCTTTAAGGTTGGGTAAAACAAAGCGTTTGTAGCATCTCTGTAATTTTTGGATAGACTTTGTAGGTTCTGAATTCCCTTTGTGTTAAAACACTTCTATTCTTTGTAGAGAGTCATGATTAACCCCTTAAGGACCCCTGACGTACCCTGTACGTCCTGTCCACAGGTCTCCCTTAGACCCGCGGACGTACAGGGTACGTCAGCGGCGCCTAATCCCCCTCCCGCCCGATACTCACCTCCCTCGCTGGATCCCACGGCGATCTGGCAGGGAGGAAGCCTGCCCATGTGATTTACATGGGCAGGCGAGGCTGATGATGTCGCCACGCTGCGTGGTGACGTAATCAGCAGGCTTCCCCATGCATTTCAATGGAGGGGAGAGGGGGCTCCTTCGGAGCCCTCTATCTCACCAACCATTGAAACTAGGGAGATGCTGTTTGCACCGCTGAAAAGGGGAGAGCCTCCCCTTTTCAGCGGTGTATATGTCACGGTTCCCGGATCCCACCACGCAGTACTTAACCCCCAACACTCCACAAAACCCAGAAGCTACCAACAGTGTAGCTGTGAATGATCCCTATCTGTCTGGTCCTTAGAATTGGCCAGGTAAAATAGCTAGACAGAAAAGGGTTAACAATACGGAGAGGAGTCAGCCGAGCCAGAATCAGGAATACAGAGTTCAGAATGGTCAAATGGAATAGCCGGGTCGGTATCAGAGCAGTAGCGTAGTACAAGCAAATAGTCTAGGGCAGTGGTTCCCAACCCAGGCCCTCAGGGCCCACTAACAGGCCAGGTTTGCCAGATATCTGAAGCACAGCACAGGTGTTATGATTTGCTGCTCAGTGATTGCAGGATTCAGTCTGCATTTCCCCAAGGTGATCTGCAAAATCTGGCCTGTTAGTGGGCCCTGAGGACCAGGGTTGGGGACCACTGGTCTAGGGCAACAGAAGGCAGAATGGTCAGAACACAAGCAGAGGTCAGTAACAGGTTAAAATCAATATAGCAGTCAGGTACAAGGAGCTCAGGATGGATAACCACGATCTGGCAACTTCTGAAACTAACTGAGGGTTTTTAAAGACCTTCACCAGGCCATGCCCCCCACTCAAGCCACACCTCATGCAATCATGCTGTCCTCAAGCACACAAGTAGGGCTGGAAGCCCCCAACGTTACAGTACCCCCCTCTCCATGAGCAGACGCCGGATGCTCAAAAGAGGACAACAAGAAAAATGACAAGAAAAAGTCAATGGGTCTTGTAGATACGTAGAGCCCTCACATACACCTCTCGGTCCTCAAGGCATATAATAGCACCGTTAGAGGCTCGGAAACATCCAGCAGGGACAGGACTCGACTCTCGGGCTTGCGGGCCTGAGGTACAGACCTCTTGGGAGCCAAAGCTGGGTCCAGGTTGGAAGGCACTGGCACCAGTCCTTTTGCGTCTCCTACCCCTGGTACAGGACGCGGAATGGACAGCAACAGTGTCCTCTCTGCACTGCGGCAACATGAACACGGCACCAGTGGTACGGATCTGCGGGTCAGTGACCCTGGCACGGCTCTGCTGCGACTTAGTCATGGCGGCAACAGCACGGATCTGTGGGTCAGGGACCTTGGCACGGCTCTGCGGCGACTGGACTGGAACCACTGGGCTCGAAGACACCGGGACAGCTGGGCTCGAAGACGCCGGGACAGCTGGGCTCGGTGGGGCAGCGCCCTTGGTGTGGACCGGTTGGGTAGCACCCTTGGCAAGGACAGGAGGGGCAGCGCCTTTAGCACGACTCTGTGGTGACTTGGACATGGCAGCAACAGCCAGCTCAGGTGAGGGTGGCTTGGCAACAGCCGGCTCGGGTGAGCGTGGCTTGGCAACAGCCGGCACGGGTGAGCGTGGCTTGGCAACAGCCGGCACGGGTGAGCGTGGCTTGGCAACAGCCGGCACGGGTGAGCGTGGCTTGGCAACAGCCGGCACGGGTGAGCGTGGCTTGGCAACAGCCGGCACGGGTGAGCGTGGCTTGGCAACAGCCGGCACGGGTGATCGTGGCTTGGCAACAGCCGGCACGGGTGAGCGTGGCTTGGCAACAGCCGGCACGGGTGAGCGTGGCTTGGCAACAGCCGGCACGGGTGAGCGTGGCTTGGCAACAGCCGGCACGGGTGAGCGTGGCTTGGCAACAGCCGGCACGGGTGAGCGTGGCTTGGCAACAGCCGGCTCGGGTGAGCGTGGCTTGGCAACAGCCGGCACGGGTGAGCGTGGCTTGGCAACAGCCGGCACGGGTGAGCGTGGCTTGGCAGCTACCGGCTCGGGTGAGCGTGGCTTGGCAGCTACCGGCTCGGGTGAGCGTGGCTTGGCAGCTACCGGCTCGGGTGAGCGTGGCTTGGCAGCTACCGGCTCGGGTGAGCGTGGCTTGGCAGCTACCGGCTCGGGTGAGCGTGGCTGGGCAGCTACCGGCTCGGGTGAGGGTGGCTGGGCAGCTACCGGCTCGGGTGAGCGTGGCTGAGCAGCTACCGGCTCGGGTGAGCGTGGCTTGGCAGCTACCGGCTCTGCAACAATCTTGATCTCACAGTGCTTTGCAACCACCTTGGCTTGGCACTGTCTCTTGAACTGCTGTGCAGTGGACTGGCTCTCAAACTGGTTAGCGGTGGACCAGATCTCGCACTGCGAGGCAGTGGTCTTGATTTGTTCGTGCTGCAGGGCAGCACTCTTGACTGGAACTGCTAGCTCAGGCACAGTAGACATGGACAGGACTTGAAGCTGACAAACAGCAGACTCAGATTCTTTGTGCTGCTGAGCAGCCACCTTAGATTGTTCATGCTGCAGGGCAGCACTCTTGACTTCCCACTGCTGGGCATTACACCTGGTCTCTCCCTGTTGGGCAGTGGATTTTGGACATCCTGCGACGTGCAGGGCAGTGGACTCTGGGGCCTGGTAAGGCTGGAACATGGAGGGTAACTTCTGGGGGCGCAATTGACAGTCCATTCTTTTATGCAGGAAAGAACCGCAATAAAAGCATAAGCCCTGAGTCTTCCTCCATACCCTTTCCTCCAGGGTCAGGGGTCCTCTGGAACCTTTAGGCTGGGGTCAGACGAGCGTAGTGTTCACGTCCGTGATTGCGCCTAAAAGTACGTCCGTGATAGCATGACAGAAAGTCCATTGGAGCCTGACACATGAAGTACGTCCGCACTGAACTGCGGACGCATGACGGACGCTGCAAACGGACGCAGGTTAGGCAAGAACGTAATACTGCTAGAACGGACGTGCGGAGTGCGCCACGTCCACAACGTCTGCATAGCTTTGTGTGTGAGTGATGGAGCATGGTCAGACGGACTGCATTTATACGTCCAGCATTTTTGACGGACAGAATGTTTTTTCATTGTAATTTATTTTTCCCTCCTACATCCGTCAAAAAATAACTTCAGTGAAAAAACGGACTGTGTGACCACTACTGCGTCATCCGTACTGACGATGTCCGTACTGCACGGACGTACAGTCCGTAGAAATCACGCTCGTCTGACCCCAGCCTTAACTGGAACTGGAACAGGCTCCTTTGGGAAGACGTCCCTAGGAGGTTGCAGCAAACTTGCATACAGGATATCCAGGTGCTGAGTAATGAGCTTGTTAGCCCCTCTCAGGATCTCCAGCACCTCTAGAATTACTGCTCGCTCACTATGTACTGGCTGCCTCATTATGTGTACCTGGGATGTCTGAACGACAGGGGACACAGGTATATCAAGCGGGGGTGCAACCCCAACTGGTTCCAGGTGTGCAGTACGATTCAGGATAGTTTGTAAGGCAATGGCAAACTGATCCATCCTATGATCCTGCTCATCCTGTCTGGATACAAAAGGTAGCCAAGTGCTGTGTTAAATCTGTGGGATCCATATTGGCCAGATCGTAATGTCACGGTTCCCAGATCCCACCACGCAGTACTTAACACCCAACACTCCACAAAACCCAGAAGCTACCAACAGTGTAGCTGTGAATGATCCCTATCTGTCTGGTCCTTAGAATTGGCCAGGTAAAATAGCTAGACAGAAAAGGGTTAACAATACGGAGAGGAGTCAGCCGAGCCAGAATCAGGAATACAGAGTTCAGAATGGTCAAATGGAATAGCCGGGTCGGTATCAGAGCAGTAGCGTAGTACAAGCAAATAGTCTAGGGCAACAGAAGGCCGAATGGTCAGAACACAAGCAGAGGTCAGTAACAGGTTAAATCAATATAGCAGTCAGGTACAAGGCGCTCAGGATGGATAACCACGATCTGGCAACTTCTGAAACTAACTGAGGGTTTTTAAAGACCTTCACCAGGCCATGCCCCCCACTCAAGCCACACCTCATGCAATCACCTCCCTGCCTGTCTCCCTTTAAACCGGGCAGTGGTCAGCGAGCAGCATCAGACTTGCTGTCCTCAAGCACACAGGTAGGGCTGGAAGCCCCCAACGTTACAGTATAGCATCAACAGTTTCACTGCAGGATCATGTTTGGGCGCCAATTGGCGCCAAAACGCGATTCAAACCTGGAGGGGGGCTGACATCTTGGATGTCAGCCAAGCCTCCAGGTCCCCACTCACCCACTGACAACCTCACCATATGTGTGAGGATGTCAGTGGGCCAGTTAACCATCTAGCTGCCATGTTGAGATAAGGGGATCCTAAGGATCCCCTATCTCCTGATCCATGGCAGCTTGATGGTCATATTTGACGTCATTTGAAAGGCCTGATCATGGCCTTTCCAATGATACCAAACATGACCAGGTTTGGTTTTAAAAAAAAAAAGAAAAAAAAAAAATCGATAAAATAAAAAGAAAATAATCAAAAAATTAAATTAAATAAAAAAAAAAATTTTTTTAACGTTTTTTTTGTCTGGGGGAGTTTAATTAAATAGGACCTAGGCTGTCATCTAAAAATAATTAGCACAAAATGGTCAGAATGAGCGCAGCGCACATAGGTGAACTGTCTCAGCAGTGAAGGGGTTAGAAAGCAAACGCATGCAAAAATTGGGTATTTCTAGTCTCGGGCCAAAATTTTGAACCTATTTAGCCGGGGTCTTTTTGGGTGGTTGTAGATTTTGGGGATTAAATTACGAAAAAGTGTGTTTTTACCATTTTTTCCTCATATTTCATATTTTTTTTATAGTAAATTATTCAATATGATGGAAATAATGGTATTTCTAGAAAGTCCATTTAATGGCGGGAAAAAGGGTGTATAATATGTGTGGGGCGAATAAACAAGTAAGAGGAAAATTTGACCTAAACACTAACAGCGCAGAAACGTAAAAACAGCAGCGGTCACTAAAAGACGGATTTGTGTAAAACCGCCCGGTCACTAAGGGGTTAAGCCAGGTCACTACAGCCTGTAGAGCAGTTAAGCTAAATACCTGAAAGCGCTCCAAAACGCCCATATTCAAAACACATATCAGATAAGGGCCAAGTCAAAATAGCGTCCATTATCAAAGCCTCCCCGTCGACGTGTGTTGACAGGACTGCAAAGCGTGATCCTCCATAGGAGGATCGCACTTTGCAGCGCTGAGCGAGGTGGCCAGAAGCGTTTGCCTCTCAACTAAGGTTATAGTCACTAAAATGTATCTAAAATTTATTTTATGGTGAGTACATTAAGGTTTACACTGTCTGGAATGGAAAAGTATTTTCTATAAATGATTTGGGTCCTGGCAGTGGTTTTATGGAAAACATCATAGTAGTGAAGGGGTTAAGGGGCTTACCTAAACTTACAGGGTCAATCGAAAAGTCACCTTTCGTTCCCCGCACTTTTGGGCGATTCAGCAATTCTAGCTCACCGACCCTGCGGTGTATTCAGCAAGCACCGCAGGGCCCCCGTAGTGCAGGAAAAACTCGCCACCAAGCCGCAGTACACTTACCGAACACTCACCGAAAACCCACAGAAATCGCTGCAAAAACCCCACCAAACCCTCCAGAAAAACCCGACTAGCCGCCAATCACAGCGCAGAGCAGCCGCTGGAAAAACGCGACAAGCAGACGAACGTGGTGCAAAAAAAAAACCAGTACGCTTGAAAGATTGAAATTTGAAACGCTGTTTGCAAAAAAATGACTGAACGAAAATGTCTGGAATTTACATATAAGATCCAATGAATGATAATAAAAAGATCTGTTAACCCTTTCGCTGCTGAGCCTTTTCCCACCTCTGTGCTGAGCTCATTTTTACCGGTTTCGCTCATCATGTTTAACCGCTTTTTGAAGCCTTATTTTAATATATGACCCAGACATATTATATATCGTTCTTTCCGGCAGACTGTGCAGATTCATAATATGTCATTATTATATGTATACGTTATGTCATGTCTGTATATTATAACAAAAAATGCAATAAAATTTGAATTTTCAATAATTTACAATGTGTAAAGTGTTTTTTTTCACATTTTAAAATGCGATCGTTTGCGGTTATATTTTCTATGGAGTGCGCTTGTTAAAAAAATTAGAAATGAGGAATCGTTACTTTTGTTTTGGGGAAAATTATGTGTTTTTTAGCAAACGCCTCCCATAGAAAAATCGTTAGTGCAGTATCATTGTTCACATTATAATTGAAATGGGAACAATATTGTTGCACTAATAAATCTAAAAAAAAACAAAAAACATTTATATATTTTTTTAAATTTTTTTAAATTGTTTTTATTTTTATTTTTTATTTTTACATTTTACATGGTCATGTTTGGTATCATTGGAAAGGCCACGCTCTGGCCGTTCCAATGATAGCAAACATTAACCCCTAGCTGTCACGGATCGGGAGATAGGGGGTTCATTGGAACCCCCTTTCTCCACTATAGGTGGCAGCAAGGGGTTAATTTCAAAACTGGCGCCATCGCGCTCTGCGCGATGACGCCAGTCATTAGGGGGATATCCCGGAAGCTTGGCCGACATCCAAGATGTCGGCCAGCTCCGGGAGGGGACTGCGATACGGCGCATGTTGGCGCCATATCGCGATCCAGCCCCCTAGGGGTTAAAGACAGCCGCCGCTGTCTTTAATCGCTGGCCCGCGGGGAAGGGGAGGGGGAGAGGTCCGAAGGACCTCCCCCCCTCCCCTTCAGGCACCTTCCCTGCAATGGCGGGGGGGGGGTGCCTGAAATAGACGTCATCATGCCCGATGATGCCTATCGTGCCCGCCGGGGTCCCGGAGGCTGGGCTGACATCATCGAATACCGGCTGATCGCGGCTGCAAAGGGAGGACGCGCTCAGCGCGTCCTCCGCAGCGAAGTACCAATGTGGTTGGACACGCTGAGCGCATCCACCGCATTGAAGTGGTTAAGGAAAATTGAAAAACAGTTTAAAAAAAAAAGGGGATAAAAGTTTTGCTGAAAAAATCCCAAAAAATGCCTAAAAGATCCTATAATATCTAGAAATAAAGAGACTTTTTACAGCAGAATAAAATAATCAACGATTTATTAGATATTGAATTAAAACAGGAATATTTTTAACATTGAAGCCTATGGGATTCGCCTGAATAAACCTGTCGAATGAAAAAACTGAACAGCAGGGCATTTCGGCAACTCTTCCCTGCTGTTTGGTGTCTCTGAATAGATAAACTGAATTGATTCTCTATGGGGGATTTCACTGCCCTCGAACAGGCACTGTACGTCCAGGCAATTCGCCAACATTTGGCAAATTGCCTGCTCTCTGAATAGCCGAATGGCCCCGAAATGTCCCAGTAGGTTGAAATTCAGTATCCGGTTACACTTCAGCCACATTTAGGATCTCTCTGAATAACCCCTTTAGAAAAGTCACATTTCCAGTCCTTACTAAGCGAGTAAGAAAGTTATTCAAATAGTTGCTCGTTTAATTTTAGAAATCCAATTACTCAAATAATTTTTCTATTTATGTTGTTTTTTGAATGCTGTTTTAAGAGCTTCTAAAGCCTTACATGGAAACATGCACAATGTTGGTGAAGGGTCCTACTTTTTTTTTGAGAAAGGATTTTACCAGGAAGGATACATTGACATTTCTCTCGTTTTCAAGTATGTCCTGGGTGGCGAGTATGTACCGTTAGGTTGCCCAAGGACACTTACTGGAGAGGTGCTCTTGCTGGAATCGAACCCATGTCTCCACAGGCTCTCTCCATGTAGAGCAGTGATGTTACCTCTACTCCACCCAGCCGGTACTTAATGAACATTAACTCAATGCAATAATTTAAACTGCATATAGTACAAAAACATAAATTGTGCAACCATTAAAATGAATATTACTTCTAAATAAATATGTTGTACAGTATATCACGATATGCAGCCTTTCATTGTGTGATTTCTGTGTCTGTGATGTAACAATGATGTGATAGCACAGTAATAGCATACTACAGTGTTACAAGTTACAGTGTGTTTGCGCAGCTCCTTGTATGTCTTTTGTCATTAAAGAGCACACACTGTACAGTATATGTTGGTTTATATTATTGTCACGCTTCAGCAAGCAGATGTTTGTTTTTCTGGTGCCTGTTGCAATAGTGCAAGGACTTTCTTTAATTTGGGTATATCAGGTTCTAGTAGGGCTCGAGTCGAGCGGGAACGCGCGGGAACGGCGTTCCCGCACTTCTCCCACAGCGGGGAACGCTGGAGCAGGCGGCCGCCGCACATTGCCGGCGGCCGCGTGCTTCCTGTTAGAACGGCCCGCTGACAGGAAGTGGAGTCGCTCGCCTGGCTGTTTCATCGATCCCAGGCGAGCAGCTGCACTTCCTGTCAGCGGCCGTTCTAACAGGAAGCACGCGGCCGCAGGGCGCAGAGAGGTGAGCTGGGGGCACTATCCATGAAACACTGGGGGGCATTCCATGAGACCTGTCCTGGGGGCACTATCCATGAAACGCTGGGGGGCATTCCATGAGACCTGTCCTGGGGGCACTATCCATGAAACGCTGGGGGACATTCCATGAGACCTGTCCTGGGGGCACTATCCATGAAACGCTGGGGGGCATTCCATGAGACCTGTCCTGGGGGCACTATCCATGAAACGCTGGGGGGCATTCCATGAGACCTGTCCTGGGGGTACTATCCATGAGACCTGTCCTGGGGGCACTATCCATGAGACCTGGGGGCATTATCCATAAGACCTGGGGGCAATATCCATGAGACCTGGGGGCATTATCCATGAGACCTGGGGGCAATATCCATGAGACCTGGGGGCTATATCCGTGAGACCTGGGGCATTATCCATGAGACCTGGGGCATTATCCATGAGATGTGGGGGCATTATCCATGAGAGCTGGGGCATAATCCATGAGACCTGGGGGCATTATCCATGAGACCTGGGGACATTATCCATGAGACCTGGGGGCATATATCCATGAGACCTGGGGGCATATATCCATGAGACCTGGGGGCGATATCCATGAGACCTGGGGACATTATCCATGAGACCTGGGGACATATATCCATTAGACCTGGGGGCAATATCCATGAGACCTGGGGGCATTATCCATGAGAGCTGGGGCATATATCCATGAGACCTTTCCTGGGGGCACTATCCATGAAATGCTGGGGGGCATTCCATGAGACCTGTCCTGGGGGCACTATCCATGAGACCTGTCCTGGGGGCAATATCCATGAGACCTGGAGGCAATATCCATGAGACCTGGGGGCAATATCCATGAGACCTGGGGGCATTATCCATGAGAGCTGGGGCATATATCCATGAGACCTGGGGGCAATATCCATGAGACCTGGGGGCATTATCCATGAGACCTGGGGGCATATATCCATGAGAGCTGGGGGCATTATCCATGAGAGCTGGGGGCATTATCCATGAGAGCTGGGGGCATTATTCATGAGAGCTGGGGCAATTATATCCATGTGAACTGGGAAAATATATCCATATAACCAGTGCCGTGTATATGATTCTGGGGGTCCAGTGCTGTGTATATAATTCTGGGGGGTCTGTGCCTGGATAGATATATATATTATACATAAAACGCGTTAGTCCAGTTGCCAAAATCGCGAGTATACCTGTACGTAGTGATACCTTTCATTGATCAGTATAGTTTCCAGTTTACACTCTTGAAAGCTTGTCTTTTAAATGTAAAGTTAACCCAATAAAAATGGTATCACCGGCTGGATGCTCTGCAGATTACCCAGGTGAAGCTGTGGATAGTTCTTAGATTACCCGGGTGAAGCTTCAGACTTGCACATTATCCGGTTAAAGTGCAAATTTTTCAGCTCTTCCAGACTGTTACCCAAGGGCAGTTGGTTAGTCCTAAAATTTACCCGAGTAAAGTCTGAAATTTTCTTTTTTTTGCAGCTTTACCCAGCGGTTTTGGGTAATGTCAGGATTACCCGGGAAATCCTATGATTAACCGCACTTCGGGCTTTACCCGTAACATATATAAAATATAGGCCAAAATAACGGAATTTTATTTTTCCCTCACCATTGTTATTTTTTTTTATATTTAGTACTTTGGCTAATAACTTTCAAGTAGCCACTGATTTAGCAGAGCAGCTGGTGAATAATTATTTTAAGACTAACACAGGGGTGTTTAACCATGGCCCTCCAGATGTTTTGGAACTAAATTTCCCACAAGGGTCTGTCGACCTAATGAGTGTCAACGTGTCATGGGAGGTACAGTTCCAAAACATTTTGGAGGCCAAGGTTGTGCATCCCTGGGCTAACAAGTACATCCAAGATTGTTAAATGAAAGACAAAACCTGTTTTAACTGTTTGCAACACAAATGATTCAGCTGTCATTTTTTGGGGATAACAGTGACGGCACAGGACAAAGAATATCATCAAACCAAGTGTTGGTAGGATTATCTGCAACATCCAATATACACTATTAGTTCATTACACATTGCTACTTTGCAGAGTAAAGACCGGACATTTCCACTCACAGTACAAACTCCTAACAACTGATGGAAAACGTACCTCAATTCCACCCGTATAGGTATGTGAGCAACAAGCCAGGAGTAGACCTCTCACACAGTGAAGCTTCAGGAACAAATGCACATGAGATATGAATACAAACAACTGAAGTATACACAGAGCCAACCAGTTTTTTGCTGTTGTATCCTTTGCCAAGTTGAAAAAGAGGATACTGGCTCCACCTACGGTATATGCTATACTACTCATAATGCAAAATGTAACTTTCCCAATTATTGCCTAATACAATAACCAATAACTGTAAATAAAATCAGTCCTCGGAAAAAAAAAAATCTGTAAAAGGAATATTTTATTTTAAACATTACTACAGTATATCGAGTACTATCTCAAAACTCATGTTTGACTAATGCAGGGTAAGAAAGAAGCAGACCAATTAATCTTTTACAGCAGGCTTCTGAAACTCAGTCTCCCCCCCCCCCAATGTATCTGAACTATAACTCCCATGATTCGCTGGCCATCTATTGCATCAAAGATTTCTGGAAATTGTATGCAATCAACATCTGGGGGTGCAGAGTTTGAGATCCCTGTTTTACAGGATTCAGTGTTACGAAATGATTTAAAATTCCATATTATCCTTGCTTGCAAAGGCATTTAAAAACATCAAATGGATATGTAAAATTTAGCTGAAATTAATATATAGCTTTTAGTTCCAATATTATGAGTATCAAGCTAAGCAACCTTCCATTACGTAGTTCTTATTTCTGTGAATAAACACAAAAGTGGTACAACGTAATACAGGTGTATAATGGATGAAAAATATATATATATTATTATTATTACTCTTTATTTATAAAGCGCCAGCATATTCCGCAGTGCTGTACAATGAGCACAATACAGACAGGGTTACAATACATTGAACAACATTTGACAAACCAGTACAGGAGGAAACGAGGGCCCTATTCCCGTGGGAATTTACAATCTAGGAGGGTTGGCGGGTGGAAACAAGAGGAGAGGACTGCACGGTGAGAGCAATAGACTGCACGTTGATAGCGATGGACTGCACGGTGAGAGCGATGGACTGCACGGAGAGAGAGTGATGGACTACACGGTGAGAGAGCGATGGACTGCACTGGGAGAGAGAGATGGACTGGTTGCGTCAGTGGGACGGGTGGTAGGCTTCCCTAAATAGGAATGTCTTAAGGGAGCGTTTGAAGGAAGGGAAACTAGGGGAAAGTCTGACCGTATGAGGGAGAGCGTTCCGGAGGATGTGGGCTGCACGTGAGAAATCCTGCCGTCTATCATGGGAAGAGGCGATGCGGGGAGAAGCTAGGCGCAGGTCACTGTTTGACCTTAGGGAGCGGGCTGAATAGTGAGGACAGGTATTGGGGAGCTGAGTTAGTGAGAGTTTTGTAGGTCAGGGTAAGGATTTTGAATTTAATTCTGCAGTGGACGGGTAGCCAGTGAAGGGACAGAGACAGAGCGGCGGGTGAGGTGAATGAGCCTGGCAGAGGCATTCAGAATGGATTGTAGCGGGGAGAGGCAGGCGAGAGGGAGGTCAACTAGAAGATTATTACAATAGTCAAGGCGGGAGATTACAAGGGCATAGATGAGTTGCTTTGAGGTGTCAGCGGTAATAAATAGCCGAGTTCTGGAAATATTATGCAACTGGTAGCGGCAGGAGGAGGAAAGAGACTGGATGTGGGGGATGAAGGAAAGAGCAGTGTCAAGTGAAACTCAGAGACAGTGACCTGGTTTGATGGGGAGATAGTGATACCCTCCATCGTGATAGAAAAATTACAAGGTGGGGATGCATTAGGAGGAGGAATTAGTAGGAGCTCAGTCTTGGACATGTTAATCTTTAGGTGGTGAGAGGCCATCCAGGAGGAGATGCGTGTTGAGGTTTCCTAACTGCATAGGACTGATGGGACCCATTACTGAACCTCACAATAGGCCCCCCGTAAACTTCCTCAACCCGTAACAGCTTTTCGCCCCCTTCCAAAACAAAAAAAGGACATAACAGAGTTCCACAGCAATAAAACTCACAGTAATGTGTGGTGTGTATGAGCGTATCTGTCACGTCTGGGGCTCAGAGGGGGCCCCGGCACCCGGCTGCCCCATCGACAAACCGGGTGCCAGGAGTTGTGCCAGCTTCCGGCGCTCGCAGGCTGGTCAGGTGGTGGGGCGTGGCATGATGACGTGCACCCACCGGGTTTAAATACAGATCCGGCTCTAATCGCACTGTCGTAGAGTTTGCTTCCCTCAGTGCTGAGTGTCTCCTGGCGATTCACTACTTGGTTGATTTTTCAGTCTCCGTTGTTACCTGGCTTCTATGAGAACCACCCACATTTACCAGTCCTTGACCACTCTAACTCTGATTGATTTTTGGCTTATATGATAGATACCCCTTGTGTATCGTTTTGGCTATACCTGACCACTCTAACACTGATCGATTTTGGCTTGTTTTAGAATGCGTCCTTGTATACCGTCTGGCCTATTTCAGGTATACCCTGTCCTGTGTGTTGGTCAAACATTTCCCACTAATTGTTGGTCAAACATTTCCCACTCATTGTTGGTCAAACATTTCCCACTCATTGTTGGTCAAATATTTCCCACTCGTTGTTAGTCATACATTTCCCACTCATTGTTGGTCATAAAACATTTCCCATGGTTTCAAATCGCGTTTAAACATGAGCAAAAGCGGTAAAAATTTGCTCAGTGCACAGCAGTGAAATGGCTCAGCACTCAGCAGTGAAAGGGTTAAAAACTTTTTTTTTTTTTTAATTCATTGTTTCCTGTCCCCAGGGCAGTACCCGGACCTCTTGTTACGAATTTTCGAACGTTCGAGCCCCACAGACTTGCATAGTGTTCGCATTGTGCTCGAGTTCGCGGTCGAACTTTTTCGGGTGTTCGAATGCGAACCGAACATGGTGGGGTGTTTGGCCCATCACTATCCAGGGGCAGCATGTGGGGAGTGAGCTTAAACCTCTTTGGGCAAGGGAACTTAAACCTCTCCACTCACTACCCCAGATACTGCATTTTTATTTTATAGCTTACTACTGTCTTATAAATAAATGCAGGTTCTTACCTAAACTCTCACAGTTTGCACGGAATTGGCAAACATAGATTTACATGCATTTTTTTTCAACATTTCATAATTATTTTAGTATAATTTAATATATTAATATTTAAATATATTATCATTATTTTAAAAACGTTTAATAAACATTTGAATATAAATAAAATATATATTTTCATACTTAAATTTATTTTAACAATATAATTAAGACTAAAAAGCAATGAACCTCCAAAAAGTCTAGAAATTTGAAATGATATAATCTATAGTTAATGGCAACACGATATGTGTAATCCAAGGATTACAGACTAAATTTGAGAACTATTTGATCTCTAGAATATGCCATTCATACCTATATTATGCCGAAATATATAAAATTGCATAATCATTTTTTAAATGTAGAATGAAAAGGACACCAGGCATAAGGACCAGTGTGGTGTCATTTGTATTCTACAATTTAATAAAGATTAAACGGTTTTACAGATACTTCTATTTAATGAGATCTATTAATTCTCAAAGTTAGTAATAATATAAGTATTATAATATATAATTTTTTTCAGTTTTATTGCTGTGGAGCTCTGCGATACACTCGTACACACTGCTGGACATACTGAGAGTTTTATTACTGTGGAGCTCAGTGATACGCTCATACCTTACACATTACTGTGAGTTTTATTGCTGTGGAGCTCTGTGACATGCTCACACACTGCACATTACTGTCATTGTTGGAAAGTCTGTACAGACTCTGACCCAACCACCTCAACAGGCAGAGAATTCCACAGCTTTATTGCTCTGTAAATTGTAAAAAGAAAAGCTATGCATTATGCTGAATTTCCTTGTTGTCCAGTCTAATCTATACATTATGGACTCTATTACATTCCTTGTGCAAAAAAGCTTGCGCAGCGCAATTTTTTTTGCTCACAGCGGTAAACGTTAACGCGGGTAAATTAACACTGGTATTAAAATCCAAGCGCATTTTTTCATCCGTCCGAAAATATTGCGCAAACAAATACACGCGAAAACGCGCGCGCATTAATGGTGTATGCAGAAATCGGTGGGCAGACTGTTTTTTCACGCGATTCAGCCAATCAGAATTAAGAACCACAATTGTCTCCCGTTCAGTTCAGTTTGCCTGTTTGCCTGTCAAAATCAATCTGAGTATATATGCTGCAGCAATAATAAATACACGCACAACTGATCCATTTTATTGTTTGGGTATGTGTAGAATGTGTAACTATACTGTGCTGTATTTTTTTTTTTTGGGCTGGTGTATTTGGTTTCGGCCAAATCGTTCAGATTTGCAGTTACCACCAGCTTTTAACAGACGTTAAAATTGTGCTCCCAAACGTTGTTCGTTAAAATTTGCGCATCGATTGTAATACCATCCGCATACCAGTGCACAAACGCATTTGCGCTCACAATGTTAAGTATGGGATGCGCGCACGAACTTTCTCTCGCGCAGGGTTCGCGTAGGGTAACTCGCGTTAGACGTTAACGAGCATTTTGTGTGCGAACGTCGTAATACGACGTTCAGCGCGAAGCGTTTTTCCCCTCGCATAAATACGTTTTTGCGCAAGTGCAAAATTGTGCGCGAAGAGTGTAATGGTTCCCATTTGTTTATGTATATAGTATGTGTGTATATATATATATAAGTCTTATAATATATAAGACTTATAATATACTGCATATGTCCATTATGTATTTGTGTATATTTGGTTGGTTTTTTTTTTTTGGATGTCGGGGTTGCAGAGAAAAATCATGCAGTGGGCAGGCTTTCAAGGGGGGGGCCCAAGAAAATGTTTGCCCAGGGTCCAATCAATATTAAAGATGGGTCTGTTAGTGAGGGCACTTTCAGTTGAGTGTAGGGATAGAAGCCTGATTGCAGCGGGTCAAATAGGGAATTAGAGGACAGGAAAAGGGAGAGACGGCTGAAAACTATTTTTTCCAGGAGTCTAGATGTGAACAGCAGCAGGGATACAGGACGGTAGTTGGATGGAGAGTTAGGATCGAGGGAGGGTTTCTTTAGTATAGGAGTAACCTGCGTGTGTTGGAAGGCGGATGGGAAGGAGCCGGTGGAGAGAGAAAGGTTGAAGATGTGTGTGAGAGCAGGGAAGAGGGAGGAGGAGAGTGGAGGAAATAGATGTGAGGGAATGGGGTCAAGCGGGCAGGTAGTGAGATGTGAGGAGGACAGTAAGGAATTGACTTCCTCCTCAGTGGCTGGGAGGAAGCGGCAGAGGGTAGCAGAGGGGGCTTCTGGGAGTGGAGGTGGTTGATTACTATCTTGCGTTGGGATGTTGCTTCTGATAGTTAGAGTTTTGTTTAGGAAGAAATCTACCAGTTCCTGAGCGCTGAAGACAGTTGAGGGGGGAGGTGCGGGTGGGTAGAGGAGGGTGTTGAAGGTGGAACAGAGTTGTTTAGGGTTGGAGGGCTGAATAGATATAAGAGATGAGAAGAAGGATTGTTTGGCCAAGTGGAGGGCAGAGGTGTATGACCGGAGAATAAACTTGAAGTGAACAAAATCAGCTTCAGAGCGGGATTTCCTCCAGGCACGCTTTGCAGTGCAGGAGCATCTTTGCAGGTAGCGAGTCTGGGGGGGGGGGTGCCAGGGCTGAAGCTGGCGGCGTGGGACCTTACGGAGTCGAGGAAGAGCAAGCGTGTCTAGAGCAGAGATAAGTGTGTTGCCGTAGTGGTTAGTGGCAGCATCAGGGCAGGTGAAGGTTGAGGTGTGTGGGAGATGATGAAGTAGATTGGAGAATTGACAGGGATCCAGAGAATGCAAATATATATCTATATATAAGTAATAGTCACAGAGGGTTTGCCCCTGAGTATTATAGAAAGCTGATCCATCTAAAAAATTGGTGCAGACCACAGTTTCTGTGACCAAAATAATCCTAAAGCATAACTTTTATTAAGACTCAATTGTGAGCAAAAGATAAAAATATCTGATCAAGATCATGATATGAACACTATATTGACAATTACACAACAAGGATATATTAAAATTGTTCTACTCCAAATACTGTATAACAGATTTTATCTAATGATAGAAATTTGGCACAACAATCATCATGTTCCTTTAAGGGTCCAAGGCAATATAATGTTCCTAACCAACCTTTGTGTCTTAACTTAAGGGGTTATTCAGAGAGATCCGAAATGTAATCGGACACTGAAATTCAGCGTAAGGTGCCATTTTGGGGCCATTTGGCTGTTCAGAGAGCAGGCCGTTCTCCAAATTTTGACGAATTGCCTGCACATACGGTGCTGTTCGACGGCAGTGAAATCCCTCATAGAGAAGCAATGGTTAATTTATTCAGAGAACACTGAACAGCAGTGAAAAGTTGCCGAAATTCCCTGCTGTTCGGTGGTTTCAGTCGTCAGTTTTAGTCAGACGAATCCCATAGGCTTCAATGTTAAAAATATTCCCGTTTTAATGCAATATCTAATAAACCGTTTATTATTTTATTCTGCAGTAAAAAGTCTATTTATTTCTAGATTTTTTTAGGATCTTTAAGGCATTTTTTTAATTTATTTTTTTCGGGATTTTTTTTTTTATATTTAAATAGTTTTTTTTATTTTTTCTGTAACAGACCTTTTTAGTATCATTCATAGGATCTTATATGTGAATTCCAGAAATTTTCGTTCAGTAGTTTTTTTTGGAAACAGCGGTTCAATTTTGAAACTTTCCAGCGTACTGTTTTTTTTCCCCCGTTCATCTGCGTGTCGGCTTTTTCCGGCGGCTGTTCTGCGCTGTGGTCAACGACTCGTCGGGGAACATCCTCATAGAATCGGCTGTATGTGGAGGACGTTCCCTACACGTCATCCGCTTGGCAGGAGCCCAGAGAGATACTCACCTCTCTGGTCTGGGGTCCCGCAGCATTCTGACTTCAAGGAAGTCAGACGCCACTTTTATGGGCGCTCCCGACGCAAATAAAGTCCATGCGTCATGTGCGATGACATCATTTTCAGGCAACCACCCGGCAAAGCCGGAAGATCGCCTGGAAGGAGGGGGGGATCCTTTCAGAGCAGGGAAAAGCCAGGCACCGCTTAAAAGGGGAGAGTCTCCCCTTTAAAGTGGTGCCTGACTTTAACCCCTGAGGCGCCGGTCAGCGATTGCGGCCTAGTTCCGGTGTGGGCTGCCATCTTGGATAGCAGCTCCACCTCTGGGTCCCCCCGCGTCACCTGACATCATCATGCAAGGCGCAATGATGTCAGTTAGCAAGCGAACCCCTAGCTACCCAGGATTTCCTAAGGAAATCCCATGGTGGAGATATGGGGGTTCAAATGAACCCCCTATCTCCCAAATGGTGGCATGGCCTTTCCAATGATACCAAACATGACCATATTCAAATTAAGAACCAATTAATAAAAATAAAAATAATAATAAAAACGTTTTTTTTGTGTGTGTTATTATTATTAATGCAGCAATATTGTTCCCATTTCATTTATAATGTGAACAATGATGCTGGACTAACGAATTTTTCTATGGGGCATTTGCTACAAATCACATAATTTCCCCACAAAAAAAATGTAACGAGTCCCCATTTCAATTTTTTTTAACAAGCGCACTCCATAGAAAATATAACCGCAAAGGCTCGCGTGATAAAATGTGAAAAAAAACACTTTACACACTGTAGATGATTGAAAATCCTAACTTTATTGCATTTTCTGTTATAATATTAAGGCAAGACATGACGTATAAATATAATAATGATATATTATGAATCTGCGGAGTCTGCCGGAAAGAACGATGTATAATATGTCTGGGTTGTATAATAAAATGTGACTTCAAATCGCGTTTAAACATGATGAGCGGAACCGGTAAAAATGAGCTCAGCACACAGGGGTGAAATGGCTCAGCAGCGAAAGGGTTAACTCCTTGTAGGAATGTGGTAAAACTGTGGGGAAGCGGAACAGTACAAAGTGTAAAAATAAAGGATATACACAAATTTGTTATAGCAGTAATACATAACATTACAGAAACAGGGTGTGTCAGTATAAAACACCTAGGCCAAGCTGCAACCATATGAAAGACAGGTGGCTGCAATGTAGGAGGAAACAAATATACAGTACATAGGGTGCTTCTAAAGCTTGAGATACACTGAGCACGAAGCGCCGCGCAGCGCCTGTGAGAGGCGTCGCTCAGTGTGAACGCATTTTCCATCTCCCTCGCTCAGCCATTGGCACCATGTGTCGCTGAGCGGCGAGAGTTGGAAAATTTAACTTTGTCTGCGGGTAGAGAGGATTTTTTTGTTTTACATTTTACAAGGTCATGTTTGGTATCATGCTCTCGCTGTTCCAATGATACCAAACATTAAACCCTAGCTGCCACGGATCAGGAGATAGGGCGTTCCAATGAACCCCCATCTCCACCATAGGTGGCAGCTAGGGGTTAACTCCCGAACTGATGTCATCGCGCTATGCGCGATGACGCCAGTAGGCAGGGGGAGATCCTGGAAGCTTGGCTGACATCCAAGATGTCGGCCAGCAGCGGAAGGGGACGCGATCCGTCGCCTGTTTGTAACTAATCACAATCCAGCCCCCAAGGGGTTAAAAGCAGCCACTGCTTGGAAGGGCAAGCGGTGCCTGGGTTTTGTGCGTTCCCCAAGCCGATTGGGAGGGAGAGAGGTCCAAAGGCACCTTCCCCGCACTGGCCCAGCGCAATGACTCTATTCCTGCCCACTGGGGGGCAATGACTCTATTCCCAGATGCTAGGTGCCCGCACCGGGGGGCCGCAGCAATCGTCCGGAATCCTGGCCGATCGCAGCTGCAAAGGAAGGACGCGCTCAGCATGTCCTCTGCAGCCAAGGCTTTGCGCAGCTGGACGCGCTCAGCGCGTCCTCCGCAGCAAACCGATTAATAAACATACAGACTACAAACCGGTCTCATTTATTCAACTTATAGGAAAGGTTTACCTGCCTGTTAAGCTCTGCATAGACTCCGGGAGTACGTGGAGTGGAGACAGGACAATATGTATATATATATGTATATACATAACAGATAGATGTATATACATATATCAATAGATGGCTCCTACTGGACCCCCAGAGTGTGACCCTGCTATGGGCCCTAGTACCTCCTTAAAGCTAATGCTCAAATAAATGAGCATTACCGCTAGGTTAATTGAGGTGATAACATGCCAGACAGATCACCAACCGATCGCTAACGGGTTAAAAAACCCGCTAGTGCATCGGTATTAGCGCTTTTTAGCGCTTTCTTACTGTACTTTGCACTCCCTATGCTTAATATGGGGTGCGCAAAGTGTAAGCAAGTAGTAATTAGCGTTTGTATTACAAAGTCCTAACTGAAAAGTTAACTATAGCTTATAGCTGTAGCAAACGGATTCCGCTTCAGCCCCCCAAAAATCATCCCTCATCCAGCGGCAAGAACGGCGTCCTGATCCGCCGCTTCTGGCCCCCGGGAGTAGAGTGACACTGGGGAAAAAAGTCCCCAGTTTCCCTCTGTGATCACTCAGCGGACCTGCAGGATCTCGTGAGAGGCGAGATCCTGCAGGTCATATGACCCAGCAGCAGAAGCTGCTACGGAGTCCAGCGTCAGCGCTGCTGCAAGCATCCTATAGGTTAGCGGCAGTTACGGGGCAAGCTGCTGGTTTCAGCGCCTGCCTTGTAATCTACTTGTAAAACAGGGACGCTAAGTGGAAATTTTCCCCCTTAACAATCCGTTTTAGCTTAGGGCAGGTGCCCTTTGTTTGTTATTTGCTGATATTTGAAAGGTTGGTGCAAAAAGAGTGTCTACCCTTCAGTTCTGGCAAGTGTGTCCTTCAGCCTCTGTAAAGATTAGGTAGCATGTAAATGTTTCAAAATAAAATTCCATTTGTCTTTTAAAAATTGCTTGATGCAAATGATATCAATTATAATATTCCCCTTTCCACACACTTATCATTATCCTATGTAGCGGATTTAAGTTAGAGCCTTATTTTTCAAAGAGATGATACTGTATTTCAAATTGCTAATAAGTCTTCCAATACGTTCTACAGTATTCTTACATATTGCCAGCAGAGAGCGCTGTTTATCTAATTTACAGCAATGGTAAAATCGCAGGTATGTCATTTCATTTCTCCATACAGCAACACAATGGGGTTATTCAGATCCGAAATGTAACCGGACACTGAATTTCTTTGGGGACATTTCAGGGCCATTCGGCTATTCAAAGAGCAGGCAGTTCGCCAAATCCTGGCGAATTGCCTGCACGTACGGTGCCTGTTTGAGGGCAGTGAAATCCCCCATAGAGAAGCAATGGTTCATCTATTCAGAGACACCAAACAGCAGAGAAAAGTTGCTGAAATGCCCTGCTGTTCAGTGGTTTCATTCGACAGGTTTATTCAGGCGAATCCCATAGGCTTCAGTGTTAAAAATATTCCGTTTTAATGCAAGATCTAAGCCGTTTATTATTTTATTCTGCTGTAAAAAGTCTCTTTATTTATAGATTTTTTTAGGATCTTTTAGGCATTTTTTGGGATTTTTTTCGGCACCATTGTTTTTATATATCGCTTTTTTTTTTTCTATAACAGACCTTTTATTATCATTCATATGATCTTTATATGAAAATTCCAGATATTTTCGTTCAGTAGTTTTTTTGCAAACAGCGTTTCAATTTTGATACTTTCAAGCTTACTGGTGGTTTTTTTTTACCTCGTTCGTCTGCTTGTCGGCTTTTTCCGGCGGCTGCTCTTCGCTATGATCGGTGGCTCATCGGCTTTTTCCAGCTTGTTCGGCGGGGTTTTTGCAGCTGTTTCTGTGGGTCTTTGGAGAGTGTTCTACGATTGTTCTGCGGGTTTGCAGCGAGTATTCCCTGCACTACAGGGGCCCTGCGGTGCTTGCTGAATACACCGCAGGGTCGGCGAGCTGGGAATCGCCGAATCGCCCCTAAGTGCGGGGAGCGAAAGCTCACCGAACATGCAGTGACTTTTCGGATCTCTCTGAATAACCCCTAATCTAAATGTATACAAGATGCAATTGCAAATCATACACAATGAAACAGGTTTTTTGTCTGTTTCCTTTTTAATAAATATGTTTTTTTTATTTTTATTATTTGATAAATACACTATATGGCAGCAACATAAAATTGAATTTAAGATTTAGCTAAGCAAGCATGGCATATAAGACTAGCGTCAGACGAATGCAGTCATCACGTCCGTGTCGCCGTACAGTTTAACGTCCATCGTAGCATCGATTTGTGATCAATAGAGACCAACACACGAAGTACGTACGCACCGAAGCACCACGCAGGTGGCAACGGAAGCCATTAAGACCCGTGTCAGGTGAACGCAGTGATCACGTCCAGGGCCGACCCGTCCATGGAGCAGGGTGGAGCAGCCGCTCCAGGCAGCCCTTTGTCAGGGGCAGCATTTTGCCACCCTGGCAAAGGCCATGGCATGGAGAGCGCTCGGCCCGAACAAGGCACGGCCCTCCAGCAGGCTGTTGCTTCGTGGAGAAAGCCAGCTGCGCCCACCCCTCTAGCAGGCTGTGGCCACCCCTCTCAGCAGGCCTCGCCCACCCCTTATTAGGGAGAGACTGGCCGCTTCATCTGCCCAATGAGTGATACACCGGATCTTGGATTAGAGATGGGGGTGTTCCAGACCTGTCTGACCCCCTGGATAATATTGGTGCCCGCCCGTGTGTATCCAGGGGGCTCTGTTTAAAGTGTTGGTTGTTTCCGGGAGAACAGGTTTTGAGCTAGACCTGTTTCCGGGGGATGGACTTGACGTCTGGTCCCTGCAGGGAATGCGGTGCTGGCCAGGATCCGGGATGCTGCAGGGTCAGGGCTCCATGGCTGAGTCTGTGGATGGAGACGAGCTGGGGAGCGATGATGGGTTCCAGGGAGAGAGGCCCTGTCGCACCTTCTACTGCCTTTACCTGTATCAGGCAGGGAGGTCAGACCTGTGTGTAACACTCACACGGTCTGGGGGGAGGGGTCATTTACCAGACTGAGACACCTGACCCCTGTATTACACACAGCTATCAATTTCCAGACTGATGGGTCAAATCTCTATATAACACTCACTGTGCATGTTGTTATTTTGCAGCCTGTCACAAGTGCTCACAGACAGTGAGTTTTATTGCTGTGGAGCTCTGTTATGCTCACACACACACACACACACCACACATTATTGAGTTTTATTGCTGTGATGCTTTGTAATAAGCTCATACACGTTGCATGTTTTTTTTTTGGGGGGGCAGCAGTTCTTCTATTGCTCCAGGCAGTACAGTGGCTTGGGCCGGCCCTGATCACATCCGTGCAGCCCAGGGCCACCATCAGTGCATTATGCCCCATGCTGCCATAAGGGGCCTGGGGTCCGAATCCGGAGCTGTACTTTAGGTCTCCTCCCCCTGACTGGCTGGGCAGGGCCAAGCAGAGTGAGTGGGACTCCCAAGCATGCTGCTTTGGTGCCGCCCCCTCCAGTCACGTGAGCAGCTGCCTGTGACGGAGGAGGGCCCGGGAGAAGAAGAGAGAAAAAAAGAAGGAAGAGAGAAGAAAAGAAGGAAGAAAAAAAGAAGGAAGAAAAGAGGACAGGGACAGAAGACGGTGGAGAGGTGAGCCAGGGCCCAGCCATACCCCAAGGCCCAGCCAGACCCCCAGAGCCCAGCCAGACCCCAAGGCCCATCCAGACCCCCAGGGCCCAGCCATACCCCAAGGCCCAGCCAGACCCCAAGGCCCAGCCAGACCCCAAGGCCCAGCCAGACCCCCAGGGCCCAACCAGACCCCAAGGCCCAGCCAGACCCCAAGGCCCAGCCAGACCCCCAAGGACCAGCCAGACCCCAGGGCCCAGCCAGACCCCAGGCCCAGCCAGACCCCCAGAGCCCAGCCAGACCCCAAGGCCCATCCAGACCCCCAGGGCCCAGCCATACCCCAAGGCCCAGCCAGACCCAAGGCCCAGCCAGACCCCAAGGCCCAGCCAGACCCCCAGGGCCCAACCAGACCCCAAGGCCCAGCCAGACCCCCAAGGACCAGCCAGACCCCCAGGGCCCAGACCCAGGGACCAGACCCCAGGGCCCAGACCCAGGGCCCAGCCTATTCCCAAGGCCCAGACCCAGGACCCAGCCTAGACCCAGGGCCCAGACCACAAGGCCCAGACCCAGGGCCCAGACCCCAGGCCAGACCCCAGGGACCAGGCCCCAGATCCCAAGGTCCAGACCCAGGACCAGACCCCAAGGCCCAGACCCAGGTCCCAGACCAGACCCTAAGGCCCAGGGACCAGGCCCAGACCAGACCCAGGGCCCAGACCCAGGGCCCAGACTCAGGGCCCAGACCCCAAGGCCAAGGGCCCAGATGCCAAGGCCCAGACCCAGACCCAGAGCCCAGACCCCAAGGCCCAGCCCAGACCCAGGGCCCAGCCCAGACCCCGGGGCCCAGACCCCAGGGCCCAGGCCAGACTCAGGGCCCATAGCCCAGACCAGACCCCAAGGCCCAGACCAGACCCCAAGGCCCAGACCCCAAGGCCCAAACCAGATCCCAGGGACCAGGCCCAGACCCCAGACCAGACCCAGACCCAAAGGCCATCATATACAGCCCGTTAATGTGAGTTTTATTGCTGTGGAGCTCTGTGATACGCTCATACACACTGCACATTACTGTGAGTTTTATTGCTGTGGTGCTATGTTATGTCCATATTTTTTTGGAAGGGGGAGAAAAGCTGTTAGAGGTTGAGGCAGTGCCGGGGGGCCCCATCGTGAGGTTCAGTAAGGGGCCCCATCATTGGCTGCCCTGGTGTTGCCACACAGTTTAACGTCCGTCGTAGCATAGGATCATGAGCAATAGAAACCCACACACCCTGAACTGCGAACGCACAACGCACGTGGCTAACGGACGCAAGTTAGGCAAGAATGTAAAACCGCTACCACGGACACGCAGAGTTCGCCACATCCATGTAGCGTTCTGTGCAAGTGATGAGGAGATGTCAGATGCAGAGCATTTGCGACGTCCAGCACCTTGACGCACACAATGGCTTTTCATATACTTTTCAAATTTTTATAATTTTTCATATTAATTTTATTTCCCATAGTTCCCTTTTTTTTCTACGTCCGTGAAAAAAAACGGATCGTGTGGTCTCTACAGTATCTTCTGTCAGTACGTTTGTCCGTTATGCACGCACGCAGAGTGCGCCCAGACTGCGTTCGTCGGACTCTAGCCTTAGTCTTGACGTAAAAGCGCTACGACGGACGCCCAGAGTGCGCCGCGTCTGTGTGCGTGATGACGCAACGTCAGACGCAGCACATTTGCGACGACCATCACGTTGAAGCTCAGAAGTTTTTTTGGTCTGGCTGACTGTATCTGTCTTTTAATTTTAATTAATTTTGTTTCCCATATTTCCCTTTTTTTTCTACATCCGTCAAAAAAAATGGACCGTGTGGTGTCTACAGTATCTTTCGTCAGTATGTGCATCCGTTATGCACTCACGCAGAGTGCCCTCAGACTGCGTTCATCTGACATTAGCCTAACTACAGCTGTAATTATAAATTATTTTCTTTGCAACTACTGATTTTTTTTATCTAACAGAAAATAGCTCAAATAAAACTGGATATTGGAACACTGACTAGTGTAAAAGATTTCTTCACGTGTGTCTCCATTGAATGAGCTGTGTCTCAGCTTGAAATACATTTTGCACTTGGGTGATATTTGATGCGCATTTCACGAAGTGGACTGAAGTCAGATGCCAAGCATGTTATTTGATGATCTGCTGTCATCATTTTGACTGATTTGTTTGTCTTTGAATCCTGGGATTTAAAAAAAACTTCTATCTAGACAATGCATGTTCAGGATTAAAAATGGATGTAATGGCCGTGTAGCGCCACCAGATGGCTCTATTACCAAGGGCAAGATAATATAATATAATCACAAAAATAGATCGCACAAAATAGATTGATAAACTCAGATCAACAGATTAAATCAAGAAGAGAGAAGAAAAATGAGTAGAGACTCGTTTAAGTATGAAACAGTAGTGCCAAGTTGCCAACCACAAATTGGTCAAAAAAGGAAGGAAGTTGTGGCAACAAAAAAATAAATAAATATAATAAAATGAATAAAAGTAAACACACAAGCAGAAAAAAGAAGATACTGCCGTGTAAGTGATGATTAGTGTTGCAGTGGCAATTACTAAACAAAGTGCTGTAGGTTACGCACAATGATTTGCCCAGGTGCTGTATATAAAGCACTGGTATATATCAATTGCTGAAAACCAAAAAAAGAAAATAAAAAAGACTCTACGGAGTGCTAAGGATAAAGCACTAATGATTATTGCGCTCCAATGAGCAGGGTTATAGCCTTTAAACCAAAATACAAACGAGGGATAAAGACAAAAAAAATATTAAATTACATAAATGTGAAATAAAT